>JAABNY020000043.1:18752999-18782767 GCA_015164015.2 Brevimyrus niger | reverse complement strand
GGTTAGCTGAGCTGAATCTGTTTAGCCTTGAGCAAAGCAGACTAAGGGGGGACATGATCCAGGTCTATAAGATTCTAGCGGGTCTGGATGCTGTTCAGCCCTGTCTTAAAACCTTTTTTACACATCCAATCACAGATTTTACCATAATATTTTACTAAACCCTAGGGCTGCACACACATTCTTTTTATGGTTACTTCTCATCCAGGAGGTTTATGACATGTCCAACGGTTATGAAGATCACATGGCAGACGAGCTGAAAGATGCAAAAACAAACCTGATCGTCAATTACCTTCCTCAAAACATGACACAAGATGAGCTCCGCAGCCTGTTCAGCAGCATCGGCGAGGTGGAATCGGCAAAGCTCATCCGCGATAAAGTGGCAGGTAATTCTTCAAATCCAACTCAATGAGACATTCACCTATGGCATCGTAAAGAAGCTGCCTCTTTAACCAATGGCAGATTTGCTTGACACTATTTAACTCTTTCACATACCTTTAAACTCTGATTACTATTATCTTCTAGTATTAAAATATTACAGTATAGTCAAATGGCTACTTTAATATTAGTTTAAATACTAGAACTCGTGGCCTTAGGTGGAAATTAGCGGGAGAACATTTTAAACTGAATTTGAGAAAACTCTTCTTTACACAGCGTGCAGAGCAGGGTTCTTCAACTCTGGACCTCGATTCCAAATACAGGCAGCGTGTTCAGTTCTCCCTGGAAGTTGTTTAATAATTACTGATTCTGATTGGTCAGAGGCTTCACACCTAGGTAAAGGAAGGCTAGAATACCAGCTAGTGGAATAGCCTTCCTGCTAGTGTGGTGGAAGCTAAAACCCTGGGTTCCTTTAAATCAGAGCTAGATAAGAGTTTAACAACTCTGAACTATTAGTTAAGTTCTCCCCAAACTAGCTCGATAGCTCTCATTTTTATATTTAGGTTCTTATGTTCTTATTAATATATATATTAGGCCAATATGGATGTTCATTACAATAAGTAAGTTAAAAAAAAAAACCTTGGCAGGGCTATGTTTGTATTGAAATGTTAAGTAAGTTTTAATCAGGTGTTTGACAATTTAAATTGGAGCTTCCCTATTTTGCACACAATTTTATCTGCAGGATATGAGTAGCGTATTGACAGATTGTTTTTAAGTGTTTAGTTTAATCTGTTTCTTTCCTTGTGCAAAATGTGCTGTAAAATCAATGGGAGAATAAAAGTACTTACATGTTTGTTCTGAGTTTTAAAAAAAAAAATACATATAGAAGCAGCTCCTCAGGTATTTATCTGATGGATTCATCACAAACCTCCTAAATTTATATCATTGGGGTTTTTTTGTATTTTTTTAGTTTTTAGTTGCCTATTTCACCTTTATAGATTAGCATGCATTGTTAAGACTTGGTTTATTGGAAAAACTAATTTGTCCAATTTCAAACTATTAAACATTTTTATTTTATTTTATTTTATTTTGTTGTTTTCCTTTTTTTTTCTCTAGGACACAGTTTAGGGTATGGATTTGTTAACTATGTTAACCCTAGTGATGCAGAAAGGGCAATCAGTACACTCAATGGGCTGAGACTACAGTCTAAAACTATCAAGGTAATGTGCAAAGAGGTGTTCTTATACATGTTTTAACTAATAGATGTGGTATATTTTTTTTAAATAACCTAAGCAGCAGAAAGCATAATACTTGCTGCAAAGTGTTTTCACTGAATAATGAAGATCACAGCTACAGAAGAAACATTTTTTTTCATTCTGCTGGTTGAATGTTTAACTTATGAAGGACAGCAGATATCAGTATACTTTTTTAAGGGATGTGTTATGGCTTCCTTTAAATATTTTTAAAAAATCCTCGAATTGGCATATGATCATCAAAATTGAAGCCTCTTATTTTATGATTGTATTTGCTTTCCTCATGTAATTTTCATCATGTAACTATAGTTTTTCATTGGAAAACCATCAGGTCAAATTTAATTCTAATTTGTGTCCCCTCCTGCTTTATAGTGATTAGTGTTCTTTATTTAATTAAGATTTTGTTTTTTTAAGTACATTATTTAGTAAAATTCTGTTTAGATTTGCATTGCATTATTATAGATGCAATGTTTAATTATTTTCATCGGTAATGCTTTAGTAACCAAAAACACATACTGTATGCTTCTTTCTAATATTTTGTGTGTCTGTCATGTGCTTGTCTCTTTCGAGACTGAATTTTCCTTTTGTGTTGTCTTGTCCAGGTGTCCTATGCCAGGCCAAGTTCAGAAATGATAAAGGACGCAAACCTGTACATTAGTGGGCTGCCCAAGACCATGACCCAGAAAGACGTTGAGGACATGTTCACACGTTATGGTCGCATTATTAACTCCCGTGTTCTGGTTGATCAGGCCTCAGGTAGACTGGAACGGTCAACTCATCAATCCAGAGCTTTTCATCTTTGATGGAAAAATCTAAAAAGTACTTGAGTACATTTTTTGAATACTTTTGTACGTAAATATATATTTGGGTCTGTTTCTCCCAAAAGGACTGTCTCGGGGGGTTGCGTTTATCCGCTTCGACAAGAGAGCAGAGGCGGAGGATGCCATCAAAGATCTAAATGGTCAGAAGCCACCCGGGGCCACTGAGCCGATCACTGTCAAGTTTGCTGCCAATCCGAACCAGGCGAAAAACTCCCAGCTCCTGTCTCAGCTCTACCATACGCAATCTCGTCGTTTTGGGGGGCCTGTGCATCACCAAGCACAGAGGTTCAGGTAAGAATGCAATGATCTCCATACTGGTTGATGTATCATCCCGTCTTTTATTTGGCTGCCCTGGTTAGGATTGCAGGGGCACTGCATTCCCAGCAAGGACAGGGTGGGGATTATCAGGATTCCCAGAAAGCACAGGGTGGAATTGTTGGGATTTTCTGGAAGCACCGGGTGGGATGGTCATTGTTCTTAGGACAGGAGGATGGGATTATTGGAATTCTTAGTAAGTACAGGGTAGAAGTCTGGTGTACACCATGGACAGGATGCCAATCCATCACAGGGATTATACAAGGATGCAGTCAAACACTATGGGAAAATTAGCCCAACTGAGTATTTCACTGAAATCTGTGGGGAGAACATGGGGGCTTTGGGCAGGAATAATGTAAAGCACTTTGATACAATGTAATGTGAAAATGCACTATATAAATAAAAATGAAGTAAACTGAACATACAAACTCCACACTCACAAGAGCTTCAGTGGTATTCAAAATCACAGACTTGAAGGTTTGAGGCGTCTATCCATCCAACAATCATCTACCACTTTACCGGGTTCGGGTCGCAGGGGCAGCAGTCTAAGCAGGGAAACCCAAACCTCCCACTTACTGGCCACTTCGTCCAGCCCCTCTGGGGGAACCTTGAGGCGTTCCCAGGCCAGCTGGGAGACATAGTCTCTACAGCGTTTCCTTGATCTTCCCCGGGGCCTCCTCCCCTCAGATGTGTGAGGGATGGCTCAATACCACAGTTTTGACTTCGGTACGATACTAGGATCTAATACCTTGGTATCGATACTAAATCGATACCATAGGTGAAAAAAGGAAACGGGCAAATATAGGTGAATTGAAAACAGTTTTATTAAACACAGTGCTTGAAACTATGAACAACTGCGCAAAGAAACTGAAAAGAAGCAAAGTTTGGGGTAAGAAAGCAGGTTCAGCCATTCATCTGGCATCTCTGGACAAGTTCGTGGGTTAAGGGTCTCACTTAGGGACCCAATAGTGATTATGCTGGCCACATGATTTAAACAGACAACACACACGTAAACTTACTAATCTGATGTGTTCCACGTTTCAAAATACAGAGGGTATTTAGGGTTGCAATGTTGTACTGCAGTTGTGATAAAGAATTTGCGTGGCTTCTGTCTCCCAGGTTCTCTCCTATGAGTGTGGACCATGTGAGTGGACTCTCAGGAGTCAATATATCAGGCAGCTCTGCGTCAGGCTGGTGCATTTTCATCTACAACCTCGGGCAAGATGCTGATGAAGGCATACTGTGGCAGATGTTTGGCCCCTTTGGGGCCGTTACCAATGTCAAAGTCATTCGAGACTTTAATACCAATAAATGTAAAGGGTTTGGCTTTGTAACCATGACTAACTATGAGGAAGCAGCCATGGCAATTGCCAGCCTCAATGGGTATCGCCTCGGCGACAAGATCTTACAGGTGTCATTCAAAACCAGCAAGTCTCATAAGTAGATGCCCTACAAAGTCAACGCTGCAAACACAGTAGTTCCAAATCCATTTTATGCCAGTTTGCGTTTGTCCTAATTATATTTTTTTATCATATTTTGGGATGGAAAGCTTTTTTTTTTGAGTCTATTAAATGACCAATTCAATAAGAAAATTGTGATGTTGTAATTTCACAGTTAGTCATATGCATGGTAAAAAAAAGCATGCCTAGTCTTTAAGCATTTTCTTTAATCAAGTTTAAGATACTGCCTATTTTACATAGTAAAATGTATGAGGATACAATGCCTTAATTTCTGATTTACTCATTTCACTTATCACTGTAAGTTTGAAAAATAATACATGTGTTATTTCTACCTAAACCCCTTAAAATGATGATGAGCATAAGTCAGGGTGTTTTTTTTTTTTTTTTTTTAAAGACATGGCATGCTCAATGCGTTTATATGTTGAAGTGATTCTGTAATGGATATTGGGTGTTTTTCTTTGAGACCCTTTGAGTTCACCTTATTAAGAGGGACCAAAGAGAATGAAAGAAGGGTTTTTTTAACATCTCCCCCACCCTTCAAGCTTCTCATGCCATATAGCATTGGATGTTAAGGCTATATATAATGTATTGATAGAATGTCTACTTAAACATCCATATTTTCTTGTACCTGTTATTTCTGGTTTAATTGTATTTTGTTTTCAATAAAGATTTGTGTTGATGACTTTAAAATACTTATTTAAGACTAATTCCAAGCTTTTAGAATCTGCCTTTCAATATTGACTTCATTTTTTAACAAACCATTTTGTTTTTCCAACTTTTGCATCATTTGTAAACATTAAATTTGATTTTTGTTTTCCTGAAGTTTAAAATTTTATTTAAAATAATGATTTTTTTTTCTTTCCTGTTTCTGTATTGTATGGCATTTAATTATTTTGCATCCGTTCACATTCCTTTTGTGTAACTGACTGTTGATCCAAATGGTTCTCTTAATATATTGCAAAATAAGCAGGTTAACTTCACACCCTCAACTTATTTCTTAATACATTTATTAATTGGCTTTTAATTAAGTCTTCTCGTTGTTTATCACTCAGAATGAAAATTGAAGTTCTCTGGTTGATGAATTATAATTAGCTTGATCTGCATTTCGGAAATTTCGTTTTAGAAAAACATGTATACAGCTAACACTCCTAATATACTTATAATTACTTATGGTGTTAGACTACCTAACATAAAGCAGTATTACATCATCAATTGAAAATTAAAACCTACTACTTTCAGACACTAAACTTGCATCAGCTGACATAATGTTTAGTTTTTATTTCAAATGAAATATACATACTAATTTGAATACGCATGTGATTCCTTTTCAAAACTTGACATGTTTGACTCCGCAACCAGTTTCACTTCACCAGTTTCAATTCATCACCAAGAAACTTGTTGAAACACAACCAGTCTCATGGAATTCCTGGTAACTGCCAAAAGTATAGAAGGTTTTAACTGTGTATCGAAATAATGTGGCAGAAAAAGTTGCAAAATGCTGTGGTAATATTTTTCTGGGTCCTTTGTGGGTAAAAAGCAAGCATACCGAACAAAAGCTGCATCTGTGCGTGTCCTTTTCTTCACAAATCCTAAATTTCTGTCCAATTGTACACTTCCAGGACATGAGCTTTGAGACTTGGATAGTATTCTGTACTCGGATGCAAATCTCGCCAGGCATATTCCTGCAAACTCTTCTGTTTCTGGTCTAGCTTTATATCTATCAGTGATACTGTTCATCCAAATTCCTTGGTTATCCTCATTCTCACACTCAGCTTTCTTCCGTATGACGTTCAATGGAAGGCTCATTTTTACCACATTTTCTCCGGTTGGGATAAACTGCACCTTTCGTGATCCCTCTTTCAACCTCACGTTAGTCAGACGATACACAATTTCCTGAGCTGAAACCTCACGATTGTCCCATTTCTCAACATTTCTCTTTTTTTACTGAAGTAGCAAAATTGCTGTTTGTTTGCTTTTCAAAATGTAACTCCAACACCGTTCTGCCCTGTTTACACTCCTTATCCTATAATACATCTGTCTCACATGACTTGATTTTTTAATACAGAGACAGAAAACACTATAGCAGGTAAGTCACACCGCCAAACATCCATATTACACACATCGACAAGTTTTGCCTCAACACCAGCTGACCTGAATGTTGGTCACATGTACGCCGCTTTGTCCTGTCACTCAAATACGCTGCTTAACATTAGTATCGTGGCCGTTTCTCACATCGTGTGAGGGCTTGTCTGTCACTACACATCCAATGTCTATGCAACACACAATGGCACAGCTGTTTCGTGGTAAGCAGTTACAAAATTACCCATAGAATACTACGTTTCTAGTGCTATAACAAATGTATGCAGTAAAATAGTATGACATGAGCTAGCAATGCAGAGCTGTCTAAGTACACAAAGCATACCGCCTATCACTTTGTCTTAAGTGTGTTAGTCCGCCAGAAATCTGCAGAGAAAAATGACAAGACTCTTTGCGTCAACATTTCCCAACAGTCATCTTTGTTGAAAACGACATATAAACTCGATATGCCTTTTAAGGTCATCCAAGCTTATTAAGCTAAGCTAAAACATAATTGGTGATGAAGACATCAGCTTCGGAATATTTACCTTTGATGCGACAGCTCTTCAAAGTCTACAAAGACGACGTGCATCAGTTAATGACTGGCGTGCATTTATCGTACAAGCGTTTCGTTAGTATATGCAGTGACACTCCCCATACACATACAGACACATTTTCCACTGTGCCAATTGTAGCAGTGTGGTTCGTATGAAGTTTGTTTCTTGTCAAGGATACATTACATTGTTACTTTAAGTAACAGAGATCTAGCCACGGCAAATTGACAAAAGTGCAGAGGACAAACATATGGTTGGGACGCTATGCTGCCTCACATAGATTTGTTTCATACCAGCTAGAGCAATATGATATTGGGGAAAGAAAAATCATATTGCAATTCTTTCTGTGATATATCTTGCAATTTTAGGATTTTTAACATAAGGGTCATTCCATGACAAATCATCACACTTTCGGACCTTGTCGTCATGTATTTCAGTGAAACTTGGCATGGTGATTTGGTCGCATAAGTAACTCATAGAAATGAAACTGGGCGTGTCTTGGATCAATTTTGAGAGGGAGATTTAAGCGGACAGAGTTTAAACTTTTTTTGGGGGGGACTACGACTTTGACTGCTATATTTACCTTAATGTAAACGGCACAAAAATGGTCCTCATATTGTTTTGAATCTATTGTCCAGCTCTATATATTGAACAAATATGCCATCGCCCAAATAAATTACTATGCAATAGCTGATTAAAACATGACGTCACATGGCTTCATACCACTAATGGGCCTTTTTAATGGCAGTCAAACTGACACAAAATAGTATAGCAAGCACAGATGTAAGTATTTATTACATAGTAACTATTTATATGGAGATGGCATATTTGTTCAATCTATAGAGCTGGGCAATACCTTTAAAACAATGAGGGCCATTTCTGTGCAGATTACATTAAGATAAAGCCAGTCAAATTCATACCCCCCCAGGAAAAAGTTAATTTTGCTTGTTTAAATCTTCTCTCTGGTCTAAGGCACGCCTAATTTCAGTTTCATGAGTTAGTCATTTGACCAAATCAGCATGCCAAGTTTCATTACAATCCATGACGAGGAGGTCCAAAACTAATGATTTGACATGGAATGACCCATAACTTTTTTTTTTGTGCCAACACTTTTATTTTGCCAAGTGGAGCTTCAGATTTAAGCTTCTCTTGTTACTTGAGGTATACTCTTTATTAACCGTTTTATGTTATTGCGCCACAAAGCCGGAGCTGACAGGGGGAGTTCGTGGAAGTGTGTGTGTGTGTGTGTGCGTGCGAGTGTGTGTGTGTCTGTGTAAGAGAGAGAGAGAGAGAGAAGTAGAAAAATAAATAAATAAAAATCTAAAAAGGGGGGGGGGAGAAAAAGACAGGGAAAGAGAAATAATACATAACAAAAAGAGCAAAGCGGAAACAGTTCTATTTCCTTCTTTGACAGCCACATCGATTTCCTTTAACTTAAAAGCAGCGTCATCAGCACTTCTTCGCTTGTTTTCCGTAATGACGGTGTGTGCATATTACATGCCATAGGGGCAATGCACCAAAGGGTTAATAGCTCTGAAAACAATTGAGACAGCCATGTCCTAAGAAGTCTTGCACTGATCAGGGGAACCTGGGGGACAATGCACACTGCTTGGATTTTCAAGATCACTTTCTGTCTGATAGAGAGAAAGTTATTCTGAAAATCCGAGGGGGTATGCATTGTCCCCCAGAATCCACTGATGAAAACAATTTTATAGGACATGGCCGTCCCATTCGGTAGGTACTTGGAAATCCTGACGGCAGCAGCGGCCATTTTCTCCACTGTTACCTGTGCGCGAGGATCGCTGTCGCCATGGTGCTCCTCCCAGAAATCGGCGACTTTAATGGCTTAGAGGAGTTAAGTCCCAGTGATTCTTTGATATGACGTTCGGAAACCCCCCCCCTCTTCAACCTCGTTCCCGAATTTTACACTTCATTTGCGTCTTTGATCAAGTTTGACACGTCCGAAATTTCGGCTCACGTTCAACCCTCTTCAAACCTATGATCGAACCCTCAGGATGTATCGAAAGGTATATAGGATATTAGAATATTGCTTAATATAGTTTGTGACGAAGTTTTAATGCATACTGATGAGTAGAAGGTATGTTTTGAAGCCGCGAATCTGAGCCATGTTCAGCCGGCTAATCGAAATGGCAGACCCTGAATTGTGAAAAATGCTCAAATAATGTATCGTAAATGCGTTGTAGCGATATGACATAATTAACATCTTTAGGTACAATATACCATGTTTTTTGCCCTGTTCAGCATTAGCTATTGTCGATGATTGTTGACGTTTGTCGAGTGGTTCTGTCATAATATTTGATGCTAGCAGCCGGTTTAGGTCACGTGACCGAAATGGTGTCATCTGATTGGACAGTGGCGTTGTTTGTAAACAAGTAGTCTTAGTTTGGTGGTCAAATATCAATGAATAAGAGGATGAACGATGATGATAAGCATAACTTTGAGGATGCTATGGCCAACATGCCAGAAGATTTTGAATCTGAATTAAGCTTTTTGGAAAAGTCAGATAACATGAGTAAGTCCAGATGTCAGTCTGTGGTTCAGATGCTACAAGACCCAGAGAGTTTGGTGGGATAATACATATATCACATTTGGGACATGGGGGATGAAGGGGATGTGCCAGTCTGTGGGAAGATCCTAGAAGTTAAAGCTTCAAAGAAGAAACCTGCCAAGCTGAGGATCGCTTACTGGTTGCCCGAGGAAATGGAAGAGGACTCGGCTGATTCATTATCAAAAATTTCAGAAGCACTGACCGATTACCTTCTTGGGGACCTTACTTTTTCAACAGTTTAAATAAAACAGGTTAAATATGTTTTTCCTTTGCAGTTTTGTTTTATTCGGGTTTCAAAGTTGGTGGTGACCTTTGACCTTGACCTAATTTTCTAAAGGTCAGCATGGGTCAATCTTGGCGGGACGGGTGACATTCTGTGTGGGACCTCTCTGTTTACGTCTCCTGAAAATTTCAACCAATTATCTTTATTAATGACTAAAATATGGCCACTTTCCTACAACAAACAAGACAGCTGATCAAAATTTGATCACAGATTTTTCCTTTATTCCCATTAAAATAAAGGGAGAATAATTAGGTTGGTTAAATTAAAATTTCTCTGGACTGGCTGGGTGGATTTTTGACAAATGAGGCGTCGTTTTGTTCGTGGGCTCAGGCTCTATCCAGTAGACATATTAAAAATGACAATTAAACATTTTGAAAAAAATGTCCAAGTCCCTACTATCTAGCCATGCAAAGGGGCTATAAGCACCAAGCTGCTGCTACGTGTGAATCTTCGGTCAACCCCATCACTGGCTTTTCCCCTCCCAACCCCAACGCAAGAGCCGCTGCCTCCTGCAGCACCTCCCTCTCGTCCACCTTCAAACAAGGGACCATTTCAGACACCGTGTCCAGAAATGAAGCCCTTACAGCAGAGGTATTGTGGGCGTTAAAGGTGGCGATTCTCACTATTTCAGGCCACGTTACCTGACAGTCAAATAGCTACGAGATTTGCATGCGGTGAACGCAAATACTCATATATATGTACTTTTGGACTGGCGCCTTACTTTAAGAAAAAGACTTTGTCCAAAATATCGAAGCAAAGACTGTACGTGATGTTGTTTGATGAAAGTCTGAACCACTATTTACAGGCTAAACAGTTAGACATGCATGTGAGACTATGGGACGGACCTGAGGTGAAAACTAAATACATTGCATGGGTCAGAGTTTATGGGGCATTCGACAGAAAAAATGGAGGATTTGCTTTCAGACATGGCAATCGCAAATCTCGGTCAAATCTCAATGGACGGTCCTAACGTGAACGAAGTATTCGAAATGCTACAGAAGCAAGTGTAGAATGATGTGGGGAAATCGTTAATTAACATCGGTTCGCGTGGATTGCACAGATTACACAACGCGTTTAGAGATGGATGCAAATCCACCGACTGGGAAGTTGAACAAGGACTCGCTAGCCTGTACTGGTTGTTCCATGATTGTCCTGCTCGTCACGAGGATTTCATAGCGCGCCAATGCTTAAATTTTGCAAGCACCGTTGGATAGAAAATGTCAATGTATCAGAAAGGGGAATGCTTCTCTGACCACATGTCAAACGCTACGTTGAGATGGTAGAGAGAGGAGAACTACCCAATCCAAAAGTGAAGCCATATGAAGACGTAAAGAATCGCTGTTCTGATCCTCTCTTTCCGGTGAAAGTGGGGGGTATTTCAGAGCATTGCAAGAGAAATTACCACCTTCCTCACCGTGTATCAAACAGACAAACCAAGGCTGCCATTCCTCTCCCAGGACATGCACAAACTAATTAAAGTTATGTATTTATCTGTATTCTGGTGAAACACATGCATTGATTAGCATATTATTGAGTAGGATATGTTCTGAAATTGTGAGAAATAAGTTCCCTTTAGTGGTACACTAGTGGAAAGCAGTTCATAATAAATCACATTAATATTAGAATGAAATTGCTTACATTACATGTACATTACTTGAATATGCCTATGCTACTTTATTTTAAATAGGGTCTAATGATTAAGTATTTCTTAGTGTTATTCATGAAAAGTTTGAGAATCACTAATGAGGCATAAAGACTAAAATGTAAATGTACAATTATGATATCCAAGATATGAAGGTGTATAGCTGCATCACATATTTAGTCTACTAAACACTGGTTACAGGTTTGTAAATTTTCAAATTTCATTTTTATAATTTGCAGGGCTCATGGGGCTATTTCTAAAGGAAAAGCACCTGGAAGAGGCCTCATGCACACTGAAGCTCCTTCATGTTTCTTTTCAGGATAGCAGTCGGCACAAGGACAGTTCTAAGATCGATACTGGATTTGCAGCATAGGCCACCCTGAAACGGCTCAGGTCTTCTAAAAAGATTTCAGAGAGACAGATATTACAGATCAAGATAGACTGTAAGGTGCTTTTGATTGCACTTCTTAAGAAGTTGCTAAAAAAGGCTCCACTCCATCACACATTAGTGAGAAGCATGAAGTAACATGACCCAAGATGCATGGCAAGATGCAAGGAGCTGTGTGCAAGTCAAATGAAAAGAATACTGCACATACTTGTTGAAGCTAAACACATAGACAAGTCAAGTTGTGATGATGTCCTAAGAGAGTTTAGGGAGCTTTGTGAATCAGCTGCTCTTCAGACAAAATTTAGGGAATTTGACACCAAAGCAGATAGAGTAGACACACTGCTGTATGAGACAATGGGGACAAAACCATTTTCAAGAGTCTGGAATGTGGTGAAGATTCTGCTGATCTTGTCTCAGGGACAAGACAGTGTGGAGAGAGAGTTTTTCATCAACAAAGAATTAATTGTCATAAATCAGAAGGAGGGGTCTCTGGTGGTTCAGAGGCTCATCGATGACCATGTCAGGTCTGTTTGAGGCAAAGGGGGAGATATCAAAAGAGCTACATATTTTGGCTGCAGGAGCCAGGCAAAAGTACTGTGCCTACCTGGATGAGGAGAAGAGAAAAAAGGAACAGCAAGTAGTTGAATTGAAGCAGAAGACTCTCACAGATGAGTTGCATGATTTAAAAAAGAGAGCTAGGACGGAGGCTGATATTTTCACCCATGAGAAATCGACTGATGAATATGTAGAGAAAGCAGAGGCAACAAGCAGTCTAACCCATATCACCAAATCCATCAGTTTGCAGCGAACAGCAAAAGAAAATAAAGGATCTCTGCTGAACATTGAACAGCTTATTGATGAGAAGCTTGCAGAAATTAAAAAATGAACTGTGTGTAGATTGTTTTTGGGGGAGTAGAAGGCTGTAATTTAGGCAGTGTTATTGAAATATTTTATTTATTTTCCAAACAGTGTTGCCTCCCAGTTATGTTAATTGGGGGTAGTTGATGTTTGTCAAGGTTCACATTGTGCTGATGTGTCAGCAACATTAAATCTTTTTTTTTTTTTATAAAACCACATAGTTTGTAATTATTTTTTGTTTGAGAATACTTTGATAAATGTTCATATGGATTTTTGGTATTCAAAAATATGCAAATATTTCCGAGAACGTATGGTCATGGAAACTTACTTCAGAGTCATTGAAAAGTCATGTAAAAGTGATGGAAATTGTTTGGTAAAAATGTGTATGAACCCTGAGCCTTGTTCCACATGCTTTCCGGCTCAAGCTACCATAATGCATGCGGTTGGATAAATAAGAGATAGATGCACACATTCGTGACTTCGTAAGTTCGTGACTGCCCCCTTGTGGACTTATCTAAATGTTTTAGCGGTATAACCTCAACGTCGAACGTACGTTCGTCCATCCATCCATCCTTCAATTTTCTATACCCGCCGGTCCTGGGGTCCGGAGCCTATCCCGGACGTTACGAGCGCAAGGCAGTGAAACATCCCAGGACGGGTCCAACGCATCGCTAGGCACATACTTGGAAACGTCTTTAATACTATATCTTTGAACATGTTTTCACTATAATATTTGGAAATACGTGCAAAGTTGCCTATGAAATTATCATCCAAAATCTGCAATGAGTATCACATTCAAAACGAACAAAAGATTAGATAAAATGACACACGCAGTGACTAGTTCTGCATCCTGTTGGACGTTGTTAAAAAAAAAAATCTGGGAGCATGACAAATGACACAATTTACTAATGTGTGAACTCCCCATATGTATAACTAAGATGATCTTGCTTACTATATTATACACATGTAGAGTTTTATTATTGATAATAATAGGCAACATACATAGACCACGTTTTGGATGAGTTTGACGGATCCAGCCTCCATATTTCCTGGCTTGCTGTGTGAACCTAAAACGCAAGTGTGTTTACGCTGCGGCTTTTGGCAGTTTTCGGCGCGCTCGCAGGTGAGCCCCAGGCTTGCTGCGTCACAGCCGCAGCAAGGAGCGGCGTTCTAACGTACTTCCTCATTCAACAAGTCCAAGCTGGGAGGAATCCGTGTCTCTATCGCAATCGTGACAGAAAGTGTCTTTCTTTGTTCTTTTTATTTGCTTTCGGTACAGAACACACTGCGAGCTATGTAAGTATACACACTGTACTGCAAGTTATTAGTTATAAATAAGCTGTATATTATTATGGCTATACGTTTATTTTTTAAGGCAAATGACTAGACCAGCATCTGTGAGTTTTTCGCTTTTGATATACATTTTTAATCTCTGTGTTTTGCATTTACTTTAGAAAGAAAAAAGGCCGTTCACCTAAAGAATGACTCGGTTTTTCGGTGGATTGTTATTATGCTTCGCGCTGATCTTAATTCAAAGATTTTCCGAGGGCGTCGACGAGCACTGCCTGGCAAATTTCAAGAAAGGGAAGAAGGACTTTTTCGTGGATGTAACAGATTCGGTTAATAACGGGGCAACCTTTATCGACTCCCCATCCGTGGAGCACGCCGAAGACTGTGTGCAAGCTTGCTGCAAACATGGCACCTGTAACCTGGCCATGCTGGAGCAGGATGTAGAGGGAGACGCCGTGAAAGGATGCCATCTTTTCGACTGTTTGTACGCAAACAGACATGTTTGCAAGTTTGTAAAACGTGCGGGATTCAACAGTTACGTCTTAAAGAGTGTCTTCGATAACTACCTGGACGGCCACCAAAAAACTTCAAGTGAGTATTTTATGTGCCTTCTTCACAAGCCTTCACAAACCCATTGAATAAATCTCTCCCGGCGCTGTTTGTTTTTGGGTGGGGAAAGGATTTCAAAACATCCTGAGAAATATTTAAATGTCTAAGTTTTTTTTTTTTTTTGTAACTGCGAATTAAGAAGCAGATGGATAGGGTCACTGGTCTAAAGAAATACGACTATTCTAAAAGGAATTTGATTATCTATTCCGAGTTTTACCTTTTGAATAACAAGCAATGCGCATCTCAATGTGGACTTGTCTGCCCTCTTGAAGAAAAAGATGACCGGCCTCCTGTGGCCAACGCTGGGGCGGACATGATCGTTCAACCGACGACCGACGTGTTTCTGAACGGCTTCCAGAGCCGAGATGATCATAGGATCGTTAGTTACCAGTGGAGCATGCTAAGTGGGAACGAATCGGTCACCATGGAGGTAGGATTTTTGCATCTAAATGGGCAGAATAATCAGCTGTTACAAAAGTAAGTTCAGTATGCCATTTCACATATAATGTATATGGGTATGTTCTGTCTGTAATCCAGAGTAAGTACAGGTTTTGTTTTCCTCTAATAACACATCTAGTCTATGCTTTAATGCTGTACACATCTGTATCATTTATTAAATTATAATAGGCTAGTATAGTATATATTTATTATGAAGATGTACATGGCTTTATTTGTAAAGGATATTACCATGGTTTTAACAATTTGAGACCTATGATGCTTAAGATCCAGATGATGAACAAGGTTGGTTGAACTGTTGTGTCATGGCACTATAATCTAAGGCAAGGGTGGCCAGTCTTATTTGCAAAGGGCTGGTGTGTATGCAGGAGTTTGAGAATCTTTAGACATGCTGTTCAAATCCATGTGTGAGAACATTTCAGCCAATCAGTCCTCTAATTAGTAATCTAACCAGGGAGTTGCAGCAAAAACTTGCATGAACAATAGCCCTTTTTGGACAAGATTGGCCATCCCTGGTCTATAGGATTCTTTGTGATATTGGCCATTTTATTCAGTAATAAAAACGCTGCAGTGTTGAAACTTGGTGTTCCAGAAAACAGATCTGGAGGACCAGATGAAGCTGTCCAACCTGCATCCGGGCGAGTACGTGTTCCAGCTGACCGTCACAGATTCCAAGGGCCAGTCAAACTCTGCTCAGGTCACTGTACGGGTCCTGTCTCACAAGGAAACAGCGCGTGAGTACCTGCAGACCTGCTAATTTGTTAGAGGTTTGTTACTGATGATGTCATAAACCAGGGTGGGCATCCCTTATCCTGTAATGCCGGTGCCCAGCAGGATTTCTGCCCTGCCTGAGCAGTTCCCGTCTGCCTGAAATCCGGTGTGGTTCATCACATACTAGGTGGAATGGCAAACCTGTTGGATACCGGCACTCCAGGATCAGGGCTGCCTCCTCTTGTTGTAAAGCAATGCATAACCGCTTCTGTTATCGGTGATATTACTTTCAATAGAAAACAGAAACTTGCAGACACCATCTACTTCCCTGGTGCTGTGACCCCTGGTGGTACAGGGGCCTTTTCTCTCATTGGCTGTATTTCATTACATACTGAAAATGGTCATTGGTTCCCAGAGGTAGAACTCCAGACCAAGATTTTGTTTCATCCAACCCATTGAATACTTTGTCACGGTGACACTGTACTGGTCGGTTGAAACAAAATTTTGGTCTGATCTTTTACTTTATGGATCAGAATTATTCACCTCAGTTGGTTCCAGTGAAGTTAAAGTGATTCATTGTCATTGTTGTCACAACACGGTACACAGTGCACAACAAAGAAATGTGTCCTCTGCATTTAACCACATGTGACATAGCAGGGGGCAGCTAATTCAGCAGCCATGTAGCAGTGTTTAGGGGCAGTACCTTGCCCAGGGTACATCTGTCACTTTGTTTACATGCACAGCTTAGTTGAGCTACAGTTATAGCTCAATTACACCATTTAATTGGACTACTGTCCTTGTCCCAGTATACATGCACGGGAGGGGAATCGATTTATTGACCAAACTATGTTTGACTCCACTACAATAGGTGGCGATATGGCTCCTTTCAGATTGTTTTACTCCTGTGATGTAATAGGTCAACTGGAAAACTCCAATACGAACAAACGATCAAATTAATAATAATGGGTGCGTGGACAATTGAAGTGACACAAGATATAATTGCAATCTGGCTGGAAGAACAAATACAAGAAGATAAGGATAACATACAAAGAAATAAAATATTTTTTGAAATTTTTCAGATATTGCAATGTGATTTTGTTTCTAATAAATATTGGGGGTATTTATGAAACAAAGGAGATCAAGCTAAATATCTTGCAAACCCATCTAGGAGTGATTTAAACAGCAAGGATGAAAATGATTGATTGTTTTGGAGACCGCAAGCATTGCTCAGTCAAAAACAGCAGAGGTAAACTTTAAACAGATTTTTAAACATATGCTAGATAATCTTGAAAATCTAATAATTATTCAATCGCAAAACTTGACAGGTTTTCCTATGACTGAGTAAAAATATTTTAGCAAGACTGCGCTCTAATATTCGTACCAAATTGAATTTAAGAAAAAGCCTTGTCTTAATCAAGCTGTCTAGCAATGTAAGAATTGCATTTGCTTCCCTATCTGTTAGACCACCCATTGTCCAATCAATCACATCACTTAATTGTCTTGCCACATAGGTGTTAGTCAACTGCAATTAGCAATATTGATCTAAAGTGTCTGTTCTGCAAGGTGGTGATCATATTGTCAGATAGCTAGTGTAATAGTCTGATGTGTAACACTGTAACATCGGTACGAGGCTGTGAGGTCAGCCTGTAAATATGGTAAAGCCAGGTGAGAACCTAGCAAAGCAAACCACTGCACTGTGGAGATGGAGTGCTGATTAGAGGTCAGCTATTGAGCCTCAGTCTGAAGCACATTGGAACTGTATTGTAACATGCTGAGTGGCAGGTGCCTGTATCTATAGGCTGGATGACCCATATCGTATGGATTTGTCCTTTCCTATTTGTTTTATGAAGAAGTATTTTTGACACTTTTTAGATGTTATGTCTTGTCTGTTGTCTTGTACATAAATTACATATACACCCTCTCTTCATTTAACAACTGCTTCATTTAGTGACCACTGGCAATTGCGAGGGTAATAACATTCAGGTGCAACCAATGCTTGCATTTATAAACAAATTTTGTTTGTCCAACAACAATGCATGCCAGTAAAGTTTTTGTAACTTCAGTGTAATTTGATGTTGCTTTCGTGTGCTAACATGCTTGATAATACTGTGTCCCTGTAAATCCTTGTGTATTTTCACTGGACTTCCTGTGTATTTCCAATGAATTTGTTGTTGGGCAGAAACAGTGTAGCGATCAGTTGATACTGGAGGAGCGGCAAACTTCTATGATGCAATGTGGGGAGTTGATATTTACTTCTGTGCCACATTCCTTTTATGTGATTCATTTGTCACCTCACCATTGACAAGAAACATTTCAACATGGAATAATGCTTTAAGTTGTAGTAGTACCTCCCAAAAGCATGAGACCCAAGGTAGGAAACGACAAATGGTTCAGCATGTTGTATATTCCAGACAAATAGGATGGTTCTCTGTTGTTCCCAAGGAGTTTTTTTCTGAAACAGGAAGTGTTCCCATCAGCAGCCAAGAGAAGCCGCTCCTTTTGTTTGGAACTCGTCTGGCTGGTTTTATGGCTGAATTGCGATTTCACAAGTGGAGGAACACCCCAAGCGAGGCAGCCTCTAACTGATGACCAAAACTATGTTGGAGTTCCTGCCACAGTAGTACTGCTCTTTTTAGTCTACCTGAATTTTGTTTTGCTTGTTGCCCGTTTTAAAGGCTTTGGGCTGCATTGACCCCCTACAAGACTAGGAAAAATTATCCTCTTAGAAATGGATCTATAGCAGAACCTCATTGCAAGTTGCAAACTGACTGCGGTGGCATGACATTGGGCACGATGCATCTCAGTTTTCATTATCTCTCTGAAACTCAGTCATATTTGGAAGGAAATGAGGGGCATTGCTCAGAAGTGATTCCTATGAGAACATAGTTTTCTGTGAGAGAAGGTGAAGCGGGGTTGCTGCTGTACATGCTGTGTGGTTTGGCTGCGCAGATGCAGTGGATGTGCATCTGTGGCCTGCAGCTGGGAGGTGTGCAGCTGTGGCTAGGTGACAGCAGCATCCTGACCTGTCATTCATCTTAGCATTGCATGGCCGTTCTTACCCACATATGGCGAGAGGCCAGCTGACTGAATCTGGTAACTTAACAGGCCAGGTCACAGCTGACTTTTGGACTTCCTGTGTATGTTCATATAGCAGTCAATGTGGGATTTCATAGGGAATTTGCAGCTGACTGGCGGCCATTGCACAGCAAGTCTATGTATTTCATCTGAAATTGTTGTACTTTTAAAAGTTTGTACAACCTCCTGTCAGTTACATTGGCACATCCACTCTGACACTTTTGTCTGTCAGTAATGTTCTTGGAACAGCTTCAATTTTCTGCATTATTTCACATCCATGAAAAAGTATTGAATATAATCTTTTATGAATATTTCCAATGCCTATTAAACTTATGGCTAGTGTGTGTGTTTTTGTGCACGGGCACCCAACCTTATACATACTGTTTTTGCAATTTTAATATGTGGTTCCAGTATTCTTAGTAGCTTGTCAAACTGGATGACTTACAATATGAAATACTTCTGGAAATGATGGTGAAAATTCCACAGTTCCTATATCAACAGGTGAAATTCTAAGTTAATTTTGCTGATTGGGAGGGTTCCATCGTGTGGGTCAGGTTAGGTCGCTTCTGTCTGGATGCAGACTGGAGTCCCACCATTTGGGTTCCCTTGTTTCTTTTTGCAGTCATCATATAGCGTGAAAAGTCATACCTGGAGCTGAACAAAATAAGGTGACCAATTAACCAATTACTGCTGAAAGAAGAAACTAATTTCGATGTGAGACTGAAAACTTTTCATCTTCAGTTTGGGGCAATTTTTAACAAAACTGTGCAGCTATAGAAGGATTTCATACTAATTTTTCAATTTTGGATAAGTGAAAGTGAGGATACTGAATATTCTGAAATGTAGGGATGGGTGTGTTATTAGTTTTGCCTAAAGAATATGGGAAAGCAGCCTGAGCTGGTGAGGGAGGGAGAGAGATACTCATTAGATACAATGAAGCTCACCTTGACACACTGCCACCAGGATGTGTAAAACATCTTCAAGTTTCCACCTAGAAAGCTGGAGATTCTTAATGTGCCTGATGGGCTGAGCTCTTGGTCACAGGCCCAGTGTGGCTCAACATGAACCACAGTGCTGTGGAATCTGTGGGACTCGAGCCAAACTTCTGTCTCTCTTACAGGTTACTGTCTCGTCCCTAACAAAGTCGGACCCTGCCGGGCCCACTTCCCCCGCTGGTATTACAACGTCTCCTCGCAAATGTGTGAGAGCTTCGCGTACGGAGGGTGCAAGGGCAACCTGAACAATTACCTCACCCAGTTCGAGTGTAACAATACCTGCACGGGCGCGTCCGGTAAGTTTGCCTGAGTGTGTGTGTGTGTGTGTGTCATGTGCCTACAAAGGAATATAAAGTGTCTTTAATATGCTGAGAATAATCCCTGGTACCTCCCTGTTTCCTGTTTGTCCTGTCATGCAGAAGTGTCTTTTCCTGCCAGTAGGGGGCTCACTCCACCTGAAACCAAAGGTAACTCGCTAGGCCGATACTGGAACAAGAGGAAATGTCAAAAGTGCAGCCCCATTGTTGAACTAAACACGTCTCATTTTGTCTTTTGGTACACTTTAACACCATTGTCGTGAAAGGTGATGAAGATGAGCGGTGTGTACTTGTCTCTCGCTCCTTGGTCACTGTGCCGCTGTGTCTCGAGTAGCCCCTGTATGCGGCCAGTCCTGCGGAGCACAGCGCTTCTCCTGCGCAGACGGCTGCTGTGTGGATGCCGAGCTGGAGTGCGACGGTCTGAACCAGTGCCACGATGGCAGTGATGAAGCGTCCTGTCAGCACTGTAAGTCGTCTCGGCTGCTCCAGGATTAAGGCATCCAGAATCTCCCAATGGAAGAGTTTAAATATAGCTCTGAAAAGCTTAAAACCTATTGCAGTGAGAGGTTTTTATGCTCCTAATCTGCATCCGTTTAATTCTGCAGTGATAGATATTCTGAGTACAGTAGTAGTTTGTGTGTTAGAATAAAAAATTGCAGTGTAATGTTTTTTTTCTAATCTGCGGTTTAAATATTGCTGAAAAACAATAAAGAAAAATATACCAGTGGTCTTTGAACTGCTAATATAGTGGGGATGCTTATGCTTACTTATCTGCTGCTGTTTGTTGTGAAATCAAAGTGAGTAGCCTGACTTTTTTCTTGTCTCCAGTAAACACGACATTAAATCACCTGCTGAATATCCCTGTGGATAAACTGGAAGGTAAGTCTCATCGTTCCAGTTTGAGGTGCCGCCTATTCCCCGAAGCCACGCAGAACTCACGGCACCATCCTCTTCATCACAGTTCACTGCACGGTGCCTCCGGAGACTGGGTCTTGCCGGGCTTACATGACCCGTTTCTACTATAACCCAATCCACCGGAAGTGTTTCGAGTTCATCTACGGTGGCTGCGGAAATTTTCCAAACAATTTCGAGATAGAGACCACCTGCCTGGAAACCTGCAAATCCATCACAGGTAGCAAGAGTGCCGCATTCATTCGGGGCTGCTCAAACCGGGCAGGCCATCCTCTAAACTAACTTGTGCCTATTTCAGAGGACGACGTCTTCTCGCGGGGAATTTTTGAGCGCTCCAAGGAGGAGAAAAGCCATTCTGGTAGGTGGCTCGTCCAGGTGTAAGCCAACATGGCCACTAAAAGTTAAATGTTAGTTGAATTGCAGATGACAGGCCTAAAATGAAAGCTTTATTTCTCTTAACAGCTAAATATACAAGTGTGCATGTATGAGGTCATGAATAAGTAGTTTTCCAAATTCCGCAGTGATCAGTTACAGCCCAGTGTTGGGGCTCGGTCACAGGCCTCCTTAGCTTGAGATCTCAGCTGTGCCCCAACAGGTTAAATGTTGCTTTGACTGCACCAGAGAAAGTCCAGATCCCACTTAGCAAAGATCTGTTGGTAGTAAAACCAGCATTGACATACTTTTTGTGCATCGGGGCTGATATTTGTCCACAATTCCCATTTCACCATCATGGAAGCCATCAGGGTTTGATGGGAACCTGAGGATTTGAAAAACAGAAAAAAAGGTTGCAGACTGAGAAAGCAGTAATTTTAATGCTGGTCGTCAGTGCTGTCATTAACACTGGTCTGTTTCCTGTGCCGCTGTCTGTCTGTCTGTCTGCCGTGCCTCTGTCTGTCTGTCTGTCTGCCGTGCCTCTGTCTGTCTGTCTGTCTGTCTGCCGTGCCTCCTCAGTTGGTGTTGTCATCGGCCTTCTGCTGGGTGGAGTCATGGCGGTGCTGTTGGCCGTGTTGGTGTACCGCGCCCTCAAGACCAAGAAGGAGGAGGTGCATCACCAGCGTGTGCCTGTTAACCCCACCCCCGTGCCTGTCCAGGACGATGCAGAGCACCTGGTCTACAAGACGACCACCAAGCCCCTCTGAGTGTGCAGCACCCCATAGAAACACCCTCCTACACTTATTCTCAGTGAGCTATATTGGTGAACGGACATTTTCCTTGGCAGTTCATTTCCTAGGAGTGCGTGTGACTCAGTTTAATAGTCCAATTCAGGTATTATGCACTGCTTGGATTCATTGTTACATGTATTTTTTATGTTTTTTTCCTGGGGGGGGGGGGTTGGTGGGAGTTGAGTTGGTGTTTTGTGAGGTTGCAGGTCTCAGGGTAAAGGGGATTTTCAGCCAAAATCCTGAGGATGTTCCTGTTGCTTTTTGTTTCAGTCACAGAAAGATTTTCTTCTACCTTCATTGATATGAGATATATTTATTTTGAAATTTACAATGGGAGGACACTTGCCTCCCCCCCGCCCCCATATAGTACTGCCTCTGACACGGCTCTGACACAGTTTTTCCTAGACTAATGGTACACGGAGTGACTGTTTACAGTCAGAGTCTATGTACATATTTGCAGGGATGGGGAAGATGGTGTTTGGAATATAATTTTGAAGATAGAATTTTAATACTAACAAACTAGATAAATAGATATATTTGTGTTCGAAGAGAAACTGCTTTACATACTTGAACATATTTTAGGATGCTTACAATATCTCCTATGCTTATAAAAATCTGTATAAATGATTTGTGAAACATTCCCGTAAACCAATTTCTGTCTAAATATACGCAAATGAAAAGTGGATCTTGAGCTTCAATCAGAATTTCACTTCCCAGTCTTGTGGATGTTTTCACTACCTTATGCATAAACCTATCCATGTATATATGTATTCATATACCTTAAGGTTGAATGTCTTTTCTTGCCTCTCATTTGTAGGAATAATAGTAGGATTATCTTTTATGATTTTTTTAAATAAATACTAGTTGTCATATGTTTGTTCTGCTCTAAATTTTTTCTGTGCCATTGTTATTGTACTTTCTGTAGAATTTAGTGGAGGGCACTTTGATGTGCTGTTTTGCAGTTAATTTCTTTGCAATATGTAGCATGAACAGTAGTGTGTATTTGTAATGAAAATAGAAGTTGTCAAATTATTTTGAAAGTGTAATGATTTGTAAACTGCTTGGAATTGAGGTTTATATATTTTATGAAGTAACTTTCTTTGCTGTATGATACTTTTGAACAGCTGGCATGTTTTCATAAGTGCTGCCTGATGGGGATGCCCACTGCTCTGAACCCACTCACGTCCAGAACAGAGGGCTGGCAGCGCTGGCGTCATGAACGATGCATTCATTGTGTATGTAGAACCGAACAACAATACTTTGTTGGTCCCTGTGCGGAAATTCTCTTTTGCAACATCTTGCTTTCCACACGGATGAGCACAAGCTTCGGGGTCACTGCAGGGTCAGCTACCTTGTGGTGCCCTGGGAGCTGGAGGTTACTGGCCTTGCCAGGGGGCAACGGGCATATAACTGTTCTGCTAAGGCTGGGCTTGAACTGGCGACCTAATCACTGGCTCAGCGGACTCAGCTGCTCACTGCCCCCTAATAGAAATGTTAAATATTGCAGCTGTCAAGCACTTAATCTTTGGGGGAGATGGTGGCGCAGGAGGTGGTGCTAATATTCAGTAACCAGAGGGTTGCAAGTTCAAGCCCCATTTCCTCCTGACCCCATCAAAGTGTCCTTGAGCAAGACACTGAACCCAAAATTGCTCCCGGTGAGCTGGTAGGCACCTTGCATGGTAGCCTCCGCCACCGGTGTGTGAATGTGAGTGTGAATGGGTGAATATGAGGCATGTATTGTAAAGTGCTTTGGTTAAAAGTGCTATATAAATGCAGACCATTTACCATTTATATTGGTTCATTGAACATACCAAGAGTATTATTTACATTTATTTTGCTGATGCTTTTCTCCAAAGCAAAGTAGCAAAAAGGGAAAATGTCTGAGCTGTCAAGGAACTAACTAGGCATAAGTGCAGCTAGACTGAGCTTCCAAAGAATTTTCAGCCACAAGTGTAATGCATCAGAGGTGGAGCTGTACATTACATCAAAACATTAAAAGAACTCAGCAAGAGACCTATTCACATCATCCAGATTCAGGATTGCAGATGGCAGGTAGAAGACAGACCTGGACAGTCAGTGGTTGGATTAGCTTGTTGTAGTGCTCCAGTCAGAGATGGGTATTGACCATATGAAAAACATCTGGACTTAGACTTATTTTCGAAACGTGGGGGAAATCCAAATGGCTGCTGTTTACTGACCAAAAAGGGTGAGATGGGTACAGATTAAGGAGGAATTTAGTGGCAACAGATGTTATTCTGTTAATAGGTCTGAAAGCCAGCGCTAAGAACTTCAATGTGAACCTGCAATCTGTGTTGCATTCTAGTCCACCAGGGCCAGAATTGAGGAACCCTGCATTAGAGCAATTTGACTGGTTGAATTCCAGACATGCTGCTGCAGTTTGAATAAACTATAGCAGTTTTATAGCATAAGCTGGTAGTCTTTACAGTAAGGAGTTAAGAGTATTCTGTTTGTGAGATGACAGGTGCTTAGAAGCTGAGCTTTTTACATGGACAAATAAGGCCTAATTTTACTGATGCTATACACAGTGAATCTACTAGGTGGTCAGCATAGGATAGCTGGTCATCTATCATTACCTCTAGGTTCCTGGCAGATCTTGATGAAGGCAGTGCTGATGATTCAAGCTGAACATGATGTTATGGTGAGTGAAGCTCAGTCTTTCACAGGTTCACCTGGAATCTCGGCTATGGTTCTGGCAAAGTACGTCTTGGATCTCATTCTGTGATTATGGGTAGTACCTGGGTTAAGAATGTCTGACTTATAGATGGCCTATACTTTGGACCAGACTGCCATAAAATATATTTTTAAAAATTGGGTTATATATGATGGTTTGTAATACTTTGTAATGCACATGAAAACATTGCGTGGCATCAATGATTCATTGGTTGAAGGTACGGTACAGTATCATATGTAGTTACTTTTATTATTACTGTATAATTATTATGTTGCCGCCCCATCCTGGGTTGTTCCATGTCATGTGCCCATAGACTCCGGGATCCATTCCGGCCCCCCCACGGCCCTTAACAGGATACGCAGTTTCAAAAAATGGATGGAATTATTATGTACTGTATGTGTATGTGAATTACCAACAAATTTGGCTTAAAGTCTGAATTAAGGAACAGATCTTGTTTGTAACCTGGGGCCTGCCTGCACACTATCGGTTGGGAAAAAAAAAAAAAACAACAACCCTAGTACAAAATATTTATTATTGTTCATTGTCCTTAACTGCCTATTTTCCTTAACTGCATGAGGCCCCGAATCTGTTCTTGGCTTCCCCCTGCAGGTGGCACCAAGCAATCAGTCAAACAACCATGCACACGTTTAGGGTCGCCACATAGTAGTTTTGCATTTCGTTTTATCTATATGAATTGTATTGGTTCCTGCTCAAAATGCTACCGTCTTGAACGTCCAAATTCCCTGAAATTCGTTAAGTTGAAAAGCCTCCAGTTCTAGGGGATGAATGAGGTGGAAATATGTCTTGCATTCTGCACTCTGGAACTTATAAGGCTTTTTAGCCATGGTGATTGGAGAGGGCATGATTTTATCCTGATGTTCATTAAACATCTTCTGAATTTGATTAACATTGTGTATGGGGCCATTATCATGATCATATTATGACTCTTTAGCCTTGTAAGTGACTTCTGAATGGCACCAATGAAGTACAATTTTTATTGAGATTGGATCAAAGAAGTGCTGATTTACCATTATTGTAATTTTTGAATGTCCATCTATCCCTGACAGCTTTGTCTTTTGATCTCTGTTCGTCAGTATATGTTTGGTATATTCTGTTGTAATATTTTGAGACACTTCCCTTAGACAAATTTCATAATTTCGCAGTATGTAACTGATACTGCACTGACCCTTTTAAACTGCCTTGTGTTGTTTTGAAATCTCACTTCGCAAGGCTTGATTGCAGACTATTTACTGCGGATGCTCATGGCCAACAGGGTGACGTTGTCTGTACAGGAGAATGGCTTCCTTTAGGCCCCCAGCGTTATGGTACGAATCCTCAGCCTTCTGTGTTTGGAGTCAGCACTTTCTCCCAGTGTTCAGTGTGTTGTCCCTCAGGATCTCTGCTTTTCTCCCACAGTCCCACATGTTTTTACATTAATCGGTGTCTCTAAATTGCCCATAGTGTATGATCGTGCGTGTATGAGTGCCCTGTGATGCACCGACATCTTCTCCGGGCTGTATTAATGCCTCATGACTGTTCACCTCAGTACATAGGCATTCCCATAATAGTGACCTGGATAAGCAGAGAAGATGGTTGGATGGATTTTGCCTGATCACCGAATTAAAACATTATTACGGGACTGAGGTTGACATCCCTAGAATATTTTCCCTTTGGAAAAAAACATGGCTTTCAATCCTTTTTAAAAACCACGTGGTGGAGTACACCAGTTTTCATTAAAAATATTTTCTTTTACCCGGTTCTTTAGTCTAAATAATATTTTCCGTATTGCTTACTAGACGAGTCCCCTTCTCTTATATCCCTTCTAATGGACGTTGAAACGCTCCTTAAAAAACATAAATCAATCAGATTTATATCTTAAAATAATAGATATTGAAAGATATATCATCGAAGTATATTTACGCATATATACTCTTCCGCTTCATATTGCGAAGAATAATTCTTGGTGAATAGTATAAATATTTGCTTGTTTAGTTTGTTTCGCGATGCTCGTGATGAGTACGATCTTACAGCTGCTTAACGGTTAAGAAAGTGAGCGGAGGAAGTTTACTATTTTAGGCGCAAGCGCGATTGCTGTAGACGACATGCTGCTTATCCGATCTGAAGCAGTTAGTGTATTTTATTTTCTTTGTGGTTACTGGTTAACAGGTTAGCTGCAGAGGATCTTTCTATGGATACGACCAATTAACAGAGGAGACAGCGAGGTATGTCATTTCAAGCAATAGCTTTCGTCGGAAACGTTCACTAAGAAAAGTAAACACGCTCCCAAATGCGGTATGTCATTTTTCATTTGTTATATTGATTTAATGACTTGATTTCAATATATTCTAGTCTTAAAAATTTGGACGGGGTATTACGTTTAACATTCGTAATGCTGCAGTTTAATGGTTTAAATATATTTAATGGTTTTGAATGCATTCTGTGTGTGGAATATATACTATACCCTTAACAAAACTTGAAACTACATGTCATTGTCGGTGTAGTATGTCACAGACTTTATAATACTAAACTGGGGACTTACAGAATACATTTTTGTAGTTTTATTTAATTTTTATATCTTTTTGAATCTCGCAGATAAATACATAATTTTCAGTTGTTGGTTTTAAGTTAACCAAACCGTCGAACCGACTATTAATCTTACTATTATCCATAATATTATCTATATCTATTTAGAGATATGTAGGATTAACATTAACGGATATACGTCACATTTTTATCTGTACACGTATAACTAATAATGAGCTGTTATTATTGTTGTTGTTATTGTTATGATTATTATACTGTATTTAATGTTGAAGGAGACTGATCAATATTTGGGGGGTGGGGGACACAACTTAAAAGTAACAAAGTCTATTTGTTGGGAGAGATCTGCCACCCGCCCCCCTGCCCCGGGTTCCAATGCCCATGAGTATATAGCTATGTATAGTTATTCAAATTCAAATACCAAACCAACCAGTACGTGGGCACCCCACTTAATTTTGAGAGCAGTTACAGACACTATTGAAGTAACACACTCTATGTTGTTGCGTATCTGGTGAAAATGTGTTTTGAAATCACTCTACTGAAGTGCACAATAGATCTATTGAGAATTTCTTTTTTTATGGCTTTTGAATCTTAAAATTAATGGGTCCTTCCAACTAGACCTCGGTGTGGCTCAGAAAGCAAGCGTTACAGCTTTGAAAACGAGATTTCACAGTATCAGAAAATGGTCACATGCAGAGTGAATGAATCAAAGCAGAAGCTTCTCTACAAAACATGTCACTCAGTCCATGTGTGATGCATAGATTCATGTCCATAAATCAATGAACAAGTTATTCTTCTCTAGCGGAATAACTCATCATGAAAGTTGCACTGTAAAAATGGAGGAGGGTGCAATAATTTTCAGTTTCCATAGTATGCATCCACAGGCATGGTGTGGATGTTACGTGTCGGATACTCCTGTCATTGATAGTGACCAAGGCACCTCTGAATTGGAGTCAGTCCCCTGGCTGGCATAGCTATCACATGCTCCATAGTTAGAGTCAAATGCAGAGGACATATTCTCCCACTTCAAGTGCAGCTTCATACTCATGGTAATTTAAAATCTTTTGGTAATCTATCTATTAAAATTTAAAACAAAACCTCAGAAAACATCGTAAATGAACATCTGAATCCTCTCAAGTCAGGTCAAGTCCATTTTAATTCAAATGCAAAAACAAAAGAATGAAACAATTGAAACAATTTACAAAATCTGAAAACGAATCTTACAAATTACACAAATATATAGAACAAAACGATTTTTTGGATAAAAATGACTTACATAAAAACTTATAGAAGTTTCTAAAGATTTTCTTAATCGTGTTTTTTGTTGTCAATTTTCCGGGTTCTTGCTTTTTTTTTTTTTTGGAGTCACCGAGTTAGAGACCGTATGTCCCTTCACTTATACAGCAACCGTGTCTCAACCAGGTACTCGGCCGTTCGGGTGTTTTCGGCACTAGAAGGAAGCCTGAGAACGCAAAAGTGACGAATGTAAGTGACGAACAAAAGAATGAACGTAAAAGTGATAAGACAAGCGCAGACGGAACATGAAAAATAAATTCGAAATCGCGGGGGATGCTTTTGGAGGTTGAATAGCAAAAGTTTTTAAATTAAAAAAGTTAAAAATCTTTTAAAATAATTTTAAAAATCGATTCGTTCAGACTTTCGAATCGGTTCAACCCGTTCACTAAAAACCGAGTTCGTTCGCGAATCGGCCATCACTAATGCATTTATTGATAAAATAGCACAACGGATGGAACGGTGGGATGTTCGTTTTAGAAGGGGGATGATTTTGATTGTTTTGTATTTGTATGAAAGAGACCCTAAACCCCCATTTGCTCTAAGGACTGACTGACCCTGCTTTCTCAAATACAAAAACAACAACAAAAAAAGGATATTGCTTTGGATAAGACTGTCTTCTAAACAAGTAAAATGCAAAAAAATCTAAATGGGGTGACGCATTAGATGTTATACAATGGGAAAAATTGAATATTCATAGATTGAAAAGAATTAATGGATTTACTAATATTGAAATTAGTACAATGAGTAAAGAATTATTTCTACAATGAACAACTTTCAAATCTTTAGAAGTGTAGTAAACATTTGTGAAACAGAAAGGAGGAACATTTATTGAATTATAGAACTTGAATGCATCTTGGGATCACAGAGTCCCTGTCTATAGTTAGACAGCACCTTCATGCCAGTGAGCTGTCTGGAAGGGTTGTCAAAAAAGGCATTTATTTCGATGAGCTAAGATGTGTAAGTGTTTATAGTTTTTATTGAAACTAAGGAGATAAAAACAGAACCCATGGACCATAGACATCACTGGTGGGTTTGGATGCAGTTAGAGTATGGAATAGTCTTCCTGCTAGTGTAGTTGAAGCTAATACCTTGGGTTCCTTTAAATCAGAGCTAGATA
>JAABNY020000043.1:18672094-18746433 GCA_015164015.2 Brevimyrus niger | reverse complement strand
TAATATACATGGTAAATTTATGTGCATGTGTGTGTCTGTGTGTGTTAGTATGTTTTACTACACTTTGGGAACAATTAAATCAAATGTGATTTATGCAAACCCCCCCCCCCCTTCCCACACACACACACACACAGTGCCCAGTTACAGTGCACACACACACACACACACAGTGCCCTGTTATAGCACACACACAAGCACATACACAGCACCTACTTAAAGCACACACACACACACAGTGCTCAATCACAGTGCACACGCATACACACACAGGGGCCAGTTTCAGCACACACACATACACACACACATACACAGACGCACATAAGATAAGGATACTCTGAAACCAGCCATTTATGAAAAACAAGTTATATAAGTGATCAGTGAGGAAAAAAAATATATTATACAGTTTAACCTTAATACAATAATATTATAGGTGAATCATGGATGACATATCTGAATCTCAGGATGATCAGTCCATACATGATTAGAATCAATCAATACTTCAATCACCATAAGTATGACAGTAACAGAAGGACAATGATTAATTTTAGGCATCCTAATACATTAGTGCATCCTAATACATTCTGTCCCTCGGCCAAGATTTACCAATATATTACTTGTGCAGAAACATCATTATATAAGGGGTACGTATAAATACATGTGGAGGAGGCTTCAAAATGGACAATCATTTAAAATACGCTGGGGACGCTTCTATCTACTCAGGACTGAACTCCCGCTGGCTGTGTATGCGATAGCTTACATTCATCCTGCTATATGTTTTATTATTCCTTAAAACGTAATTAAAAATAATACATTAATAAATACATGTCATGTATTTTAATTCTATTAAAGTTTAACGGCAACCCAAACCATGTGGCCCCCCCCTTATCACATTGCATTAGCATATATGATACCATATATGAACATAACCCCTCGGCCAATCAGAATAAGGGATACGCCCCCCTCCTGCTTATGCCGTCATAAACTGAACCCCATTTAAGCTCCACCTAATGTACCACCTTATATTTTTTATGTTACAGTACAATCCAGCGTATTATTTCCTCTGGTTGGAAAAACTGGTAGAATCTGGGTAGCACAGTATTGTGGCATCATGCAGCTTAGCGAGTACTAGCTTGGCATTAGCTTGAGGGGTGGTGAGAAACACTTGGTGAATTCCCTCAGTAAATAAAACGTAGTGCTGTAGTTCTCGAGACCGGTCTTGGTATTTCCTCTTTAGCATTACATTGATATTGGGGACAAAGCCTTTGGATTGGCATACTAGAGTGGTGGTCCCAGTCTTTAAGAAAGGGGAGTGGAGGATGTTTTCCAACTTCGGGGTGATCACACTCTTCTGCCTCCCTTGGAAAGTCCTGTTGGTGTCATTTGGCTGTGACTTGCAGCACTGGGGCAGTTTGCTGCTGAGTGTGAAGCAGCCGGGATGAGGATCTGCAACTCCAAGTCTAAGGCTAATGTTCTTGAAAAGGGTGGACTGGCCTCTTCTGGTGTGACATAAGTTGCTGCCCCAAGTGGAGGAATTAAAGAATCTCTGGCCAGATGGTTTAATTTTGACCGCGTTATGAGATGTGGATCACCTGAAGATCACCGTTCAAAATCCGGATCATTTTCCCTGCCAGTTCTCTGCATTGAAGTTTCTTCATCTGGGTCGTCTAGGGTACTTCCTTTGGTAGTTATAGAATTGGAAGATTGACATCATGTGGCACGGGTTTTATTGCTGAAGGCAAATTAGGGTATTCAATGACACATTAGTCTAGCAGAAGTAACAGTTTGTCACAAGGTCTTTTTGTTCTTGCCATATGTTACGCTCCAGTCTAGAGTTAGAGCCCCACGGTAAGGGAAGGGAAAGGAAAAGGGAACACAGGACACAAAGGTAGTATTTTTTATGGTTTTTCCCAAACACTACACAAACGTTAGGTGTAACAGACTTCAGGAGTGACCCAGGCCAAAGTAACAAACAAAAGAACTTTCTCTGAGCCTAATGTAAGTAAGTCTAAGCAAAATAAAGTGGAAACAAAACAACAATATCTAATCCTAAACTCCCTAACCAAACAAACAGTAATCACACATAAACCAAAACGGCAGTCACTCCTTGCACACACCTAGGGATGACAAACATAACAAAATTCACGCCCACAGCGCAACAAGCGCCTCCTACTGACAATTGAACCAATGATATTTAAACCTTGCACTGACTACAGCTCGGTGCCAGGTATTGTTGCTATGCACCTGCTGAGCGGTTTAACTTCGTTTTGTCTCCCCAGTTGCTTTCTGTCTTCCTGGCCCTTCCTGAACCTCCCGCACCTCCTGCCAGTCCTCCTGCCCGTTCGCCCCTCTCGTGACTTTGCCCATGTCCTTACCCGTGTGTGCCGTCCATGTCTACGTATTGACCTACTGGCTTACCGACCCCTGGCATCCCTTCACCCGGCGACAATTGTGGAACACCCCCCGGCTGTTGGTGCACCCCTCAGACAGCTATTGACTACTCTGTGCTTTCCCCAATAAACCTGGTTGCCTGGCTTTCGGTGTTCCTGTCGTGAATAGTAGGACAACAAACAACAAGCATACAGTCAAAGCAAAAGTATCCAGGGGAGTAACAAAGAGCGTAGTTGAAGAACAGGCAAGAGATTGAAACCAGAAGAGCAATCAAAGCCAAGGCGAAGGTACCAGAAAAGGGCAAGGCGAGAATCAGAAACGAGGAACAAAACAGTTATACACTATCAGATCTATATTAACCCTAATGAGCAGCATCTATATATGCTAGCCGATTTTATAGCCTGCTGAGGCAGTATGAAGCTGCCCAGGCATGCCCAGGCTCCAAACTTCCACATAAGAGTTTCCAACTTGGCCTGATTCCATGCCTGGACATTGTTGATAGGTCTCTTACAAAAATGAAAAATTTTGGACACAAAAATAAGAGAAATACATGACAAAACTGGAGATTTTGATGAAACATTTCCTGATGGGCAAATTTGGAGCCAAAAATCTATAAAGAACACCCAACGGTGTTCAAGAAGTAAAAACTTTGTTGTGCAGACACCACACAACAAACCACCTCAGGGACGAGAACTTGAGTGCAGCCATGCAGCAGGTGATACCTCAGCACCACTTGGACCAGTCAAAGGTTTTTTTCTGGTCGCTGTAATGCTAATCCTGCAACCCCTAAGTTAGTCCCTGACAGTTAGAGGACATCCTTGTAGGGCTGGATGTAGATTAACGTCATACCCAGGACCAAGCAATCGCAGTGAAATGGCCTTGCTCAAGGGCCCAGCAGGGTAAAATCACTCCAAGCAATCACCAAATTTGAACCAGCAACCTTCCTCTGTATAACCTCTGTATATTATATAATATATATATATATTATTATTATCATTATTAATGCTATTATTATTATTATTATTATTATATTAATTATTATTATTATTATTATTATTATTATTATTATTACTACTATTTGTGATCCCTTAGTGTGCACATTACTTGCCCCAGAGCAGGTTAGGTGTGTAGCATAGGTAACTCTGGTGATGAACCCCGCTAAGAAGTAAACCAGCATAGCGACATTGGAAACAAAGATTTACCTCTAGCTACCTCTAACCTCTAAGCCCAAGAATGTCCTGTTTCCATAATTACTATACAGTGATGACAGCTTTAGCATTCAATATCCTGGGTTCCATGGCAACGACACAATATCATCCTAAATAAAACTGACAATAGTTCTATATGAATATTGATGCAACTATTGTGAACACATAGGCTTCATAGTACCTTTAAACAAACATGTTTTGTACTGCAGAAACATATGACATGAAGGTCAAATATCTCAGAGACATTAACACACATGCAAAATATTTTAGGTAACAAAATGTTTCCTAATTTCCTACCTGCATGCTATTTTATCGCGGTTATCATGTTTATTCTTGCTTCTGTTTTTATTTTTTTAAATAACATATTTTGTTTAATAAAACCATCCAACAGATTTCGTGCATATCAGCCTAGCCTACTTTAGATAAGACAATGAGGACATCAGCTTCTCTACGTCCTTTTTTTCCACTGGGCACTACATTGTAAAAGTAGACAGTGGTGGAGTTATAAATGCATTCAAGGGGCGTTTCCCTTTGCGCAGATGTGCTGGACTAATGAAAGCGTTATAAGATCTAGGTTTATTTAAGTATGCCCCAGCCCAAAGTTACGCCCATTATATTCAGGACTCTGCTGCAAAAGCTCATATGAATCAGGCATAAGAACTAAACCGATCGAGATTTTAACCAGCAAGTGTGTGTTTTTTTTAAATATAGATGGACGCAAAGTTAAAGTGATGAATGCTGTAATGTTCAGTAATGTCAAAGCAAATGGACTATTATGAAGAGACACTGGAGCGGTCATTAACTTTGAACAAGTTGGGTATCGTCAGGAAATAAAACTCAATTAATAGGATACATATTTTCAATCACAACCCGTACCGTACTATTCGCCGAGGATCTACGCTATAAGGTAACTCGAAGTATAACCGAGATAAAAATCCGAAGACTGCAAAGGAAAAGCGAAAGAGAATTTGCCTGCATCACAGTTTAATATACGGCGAATCACGGACTAGAATTGTCCAAATTATCGTGCACACAGCTTACACTCTACATTCGTACTCACCGTTTAGACAAAGATTACTTTCGCCGATGAATTTTTGGCTGAAGTTTAGAAGCAAATAGATGTATAAAGGCGGATGCTGAAACCGAATGCCCACTGCATGATCATCAAGCACGGATCTGTATGCAATAGATACATTCTTATTTAATACGGGTTAGAGGTAAGGCCTATGTACTGCGGTAGTAGTAATAGTAATACTACTACTACTAATAATAATAATTATAATAATTCCATCCATCCATCCATTGTCCAACCCGCTTATCCTACTGGGTCGCGGTTAATAATAATTAAAGAAAGGAATTACGCTAAAATCTTTATAAGTTTTCATCCCACCCGTCTACTATTTTCTGATACTGGATCCAGTGCCGATGCACATAAGAGAGATACTATAAAGATTCTTTTCTTAGCTGCACAATATCGCTGTGCTGAAGAGCAGATGCAAATAAACATTGCAGTAGTAGTATCAATGGGAGAAAATCAGTGTAATGTTGAATTTCGAATTAAGAAAATGGTACGTAGATAACAATATATATTTTGATTGGTTTTCTTATTTTTTATATGTATATATATATTGCCTAAACGTTTTTGGTAATGTATATCTCGTTTACAGTATCCTACAGTTAAATTGTGGAATATTTACCAGAAAGAGCTTTTCACAATAGAATTGATGACAGCAATATTTTACATGTCCTGTCTCGATCCATACACTAAATGCCTTTCTATTGTGCACTCACTGTATTTTTTTATTCTACCACAGAAACGGAGTCCTGGCCAATAAGAATGTATCCACTACACAGAGAAAGGTAAATGACAATTTCGGTTTATTCTGCTTAAAGGTATCTAATCTCACAATATTTTTTTAAGGTACCATACAACTGATGTCTGTGTGTCCTGATTGATGGATGGACAGCCATGCTTAGACGCAATGTTTTAGAGAAGTTTTTTCATCCCGATGACTTACCCAGGGGTCCATCAAGTTTCATCTTTGCAAAACTGTCAAAAAGTTTCACAATAGTCAATAATATGTTAAATAGCTATAAGTGTTCCTAACACTAAGCCTGGTATTCTGGGGGTGTGGGGTTACAGTACTATCTACAGAACTACCACATAATCCAGTTACTCACCTTTAGAAAAACATCCCTGCTTTGGTAAACAATTATGGTATTTTTCAATTTTAACATTATATCAAATTATCACATAAAAACATTCTGTAAATGTATACGATTGACTTTGGAGGGCACTAGTGAAGTGAAGCTTGCCTAGAGCACCAAATGGGGTTTGACTACTACTGGGTTACCGTATACATTTCGGTAATGTGTTAGGGTAATGTGTGATAACATTTTTCTCAGGAGCAGTGGTATTCAACCTTATTTTGACACAACCCCCTAGGGCTATCATATGTGGGAAGGATGCAACTGCTGTCCTGCACACAACTTATCAAAGCCAGGGGAAATTTTGGAGTGTCTAGCTGCTGTGCTGTTCATTTCAGATATTTCCAGAGGTTGCAGTTTTAAAATAGGTCTGCCCTGACCTGGAACCCATCACAAAATTTTATGTTTTTATTTTATTCACCTGAGCCCCCCCCACCTCACAGTTTGACTGCCTTGAACCTAGAGGATTTTAAAGCACTGTTGCTTTTACATGTTATTTACTCATTCCACAACATATAAGTGTCAATTTCTTATTGGTATATGTTTCTATGTTTAGTCATATTGTGATAGATTGGGCGATTACTATTGACATTTCATTATTGACATATTATTGGCATTATATGACCCATAGGATGTACTGTAAATGTTCTCCTAGATTGAAAAGCACTAACAGTGAATGAAACAATAAACCACGGATTTCGGTTGGAAAACGCTAGTAGCAATGTTAGTACTGTTATGACCCATGTTGTTGTTCGGTTTTGTTTCAGGTCTCCTTTGCTCATTCATCCACTCGTCTCCTCCGTTCAACCCTTTGCCCGCTAGTTTCCATAATTCAACCCTTCACCCACTCATCACTTCCATTCATGCCCTTCATTCCCTATTCACCATTAAACTCTTCCCCTCACCTCCTCCTCTCCTCCTTTCGCCCTTCAACTCTTGGCCCTACCTGTAGGAGACTCATCCATCCAGGCCCACATACTCATCCATTTCATCATATCCAGAAGCGAGATTCAAAAAGGCCGCTGTCAATTCAGACTCCAGCCTGCATTAGCTTTCGTTCTAGCTCGCTGTTTGCTCCTTGCCTTCAATTATCCTGATTGTGTATGATTTGTTTCTGATTTCTGATTCTCACCTCACCCTTTCTCACCTCACCTCTGCTGTGGATCCGGCCCAGGATCTTTTAGCTCGTTTTTGCTTTACGTCTTTGCTTGCCCCTTTGGATACCCTCACTTTGGCTTGTGTGGATGCGTTTAAAGAGTGTGTGGTTGTACTAGTGTTTAAGGAGTGACTGCCATTTTGTTTTGTGAGTATGCTTTGATTCCGTGTCATTGATTAGGGTAATTGTTTTTTGGTTTCCTTTTTGTTTGCACATAGGTAAGAATGTCACAGTGGGCGTCGCGTAAAATAAGGAGGACACTGCTGCAGATCGGGCAGGTGAAAGGGCTGTAGTACCCTTCCTAAAGTCCAGACAAAAAAAAACTACATTTATTCTAAGGTCTAAGGTCAGTTTTTTAAACTGTAAAGTAGGGGAATAATTACATGACTACTTGTACTGGATTGCATTTTCTAAATTACAAAAGAGAATTTGGAAATCAATAAAACCTGTCAGTATGTATATAATGTCTGGATCTCTCCAAACCACTCCTCATATATACAGTAGCTATTATCTAGTCTCTCCATTTTAATATGTGTGCCTATTCCCATATGTAATATCTACCTTGACTTGTTTTCTGCTTATTTTTATATCAACATATGCTTGGGGTGAATTTATGTCTCTAAGATGCTCACATGTCTTTCTGTGAGTTTTTGTTTTGTTGCTAGTCATTTTCTCTTTAATTTTTTCCAAGGAATTCTAATCTTTATAGGGATTTTTCATAATAATAAAGTTTCATTCTATTTATTTGTCAGATTCATGCTTGAGTTGATCAAGAATTTACTTGTTTTCCTTGCTGCCCATGGTATAAGACTCACAACACATGTTCCACTTCTTTCTTCGATAACTTTGCGGCTGTTGTCATTACCTAGTCTCTGCATTTCCAGGTATGATTCTTGAATTTGAGATTTAGTACTATTATGAGATCTTAATATTCTTTAGTTTTGGCTTCCATTTTTTTAGCAATTTTTACTGCCACCCATTTTGATTTTTTTCATTTTCATTTTTATGAATTAGAATGACTTTGTTGCCATCATACAGTGCAAAGCCAGTGCAAAGAATTTTTTTCTGGCTCCTCCCACAGCAGTTTTTGGTGTTAAGTCCTGGCCACTGGAACCTTCAACCTTTTGATCACAGGCAAACTCCTAACCCACTAAGTCACACATCCCATACCACAGTTGCTCTGATTCTCTATAAGATAGGTTTACAGTGATCTTTGATGCTTTCAATGATGGTTATCTATTACTTTTCCACCTTTCATCTGGGTCTGGGTTGAGAAGCAGTCTGAGTAGACTACTATGTCTCCCTAAGTGAGTTACGATAGCTCAACCGTTACAAAATGTCTCCTAAGGTCATCCCAAGTCTTTTTGGCAACCATCCAATACACTCATGTATTTTTGACTCAACCATTGTACCACCTTAAACAGTTAATCAGATCAGGTCAGGCTGGGGAGCATGTATTGATGCAGCTCACTACCGCATCCACCACATGACCACAAAATGCCTCAGGATACCGGCTGGCAATCCTCCAGGCAGACACATGGTCCAGTCCCACCCTCCAGATATAGCCATCTATTTGCTGCAGCCAGGTGTTATTTGGGCGTCCCCTTGGCTTGGTCCAGCCACTTGGGTCCTCAGTAATGAGGATCCTGTGACCTGGATCACACTCAGGGTAACACGTCACATAGTCGTAGTGCCGTAACTGACGCTCCCACACAATGCAAGTGATGTGCCTCATTTGGGACTCCCCTAGCAACCGCTCATTCGACACATAATCTAACCAATGGTACCCAAAGATTCTCTGAAGAGACACTGTATTGAAGGAGTCCAAACGTCATCTCAGCTCACTGGATAGCGTCCATGTCTCACAGCCATTCAACAAGGCAGGGATCACCAGAACTCTAAAGACTTGCACCTTCATCCTCTTGCAATTATATCGGGAATGCCACACAGCCCTTTCCAGTGACCTCATGACCCCCCATGCTCTCCCAATGCATCTGCTGATTTCATAGGAAGAGTCACCAGAGACATGAATGTCACTACCGAGGTAAGTGAATCTCTCAATGAGGTCGACATTCTCCCTGCAGACAGACACACTATTGATGGCTATGCCTAAGCAGTCATTAAAGGTCTGAATCTTGATTTTTATCCAGGACACTTGCAATCCCAGACACTCAGACTCCTCGCTTAGTTTCTCGAGAGCCCTGATCAGAGCCTTCATTGACTCTGCAAAGATGACGGCATCGTTGGAAAAATCAAGATCATTAAATTTCTCTTCCCCAACAGATGCCCTCACAGGACCCCACGACCTTGCCCAGCACTCAGTTCATGCAAGCATTGATCAGAGCAGAAGCAGGAACACACCCCTGATAATCCCTAGAATCAACTGGGAAGAATGCAGAAGTTCTCCCGTCACTCTGCACAGCAATCACATTACCAGTACTGAAGTTTTAAGATGTCCCACAGGGCAATTTTATGAACTGAGTCACTTTATGAAAATCAATAAAGGCCGCAAATAACCTTTGTCGATATTCACACTTGCACTCAATGAGAACCCTTAATCCCAGGATGCAGTTGTAGTAGACTTCTTAGGCATAAGATCAGACTGCTCCAGTCGCTGGTAAGCGAGCAAGTGACCAAGGATCCTGTTAAGGATGACCCTAGCAAGGGCTTTGCCTGGCACTGAGAGCAGTGTTATGCCCCAATAGTTGCTGCAATCCTTTCAATCACCCTTCCCTTTTCAGATAAGGACAAGTAGTCCCATTTTCAGTCAGTTAGGATGCTGCCAGTCTTCTCTCTCCTTGTAAAGCTTTAAGGTGAAAGGCTTTGTCCTGGTTGCAGTTCTCTGTTGGGTAGCAGGCCTTCACCGACAGGCTTCAGGAGGGCTTCTTGCGGGCTTCTCTTCTCCTGGGCTGATGTTATCCATCCCTTTCTTTGAGCTGATGTGCTTCCTGCTCCAGAGGCTTTGTTCTGAGGTGCCAGCTTTTATGGTCTGAAGTTCATGAATAGGGATGACCAGGAATTCTACACCTGAACCAATGGCGGACCTTCCATTTGGCGGGCTTTCGGAGGGGTGTCTGTGGCAGTCCTTTTGGGATTTATCACCAGACTGATTTCCCTTTATTGATGATTTTCATTAAACTGGTGTAACTTTTGATACATACAGTTTCATGGTAACCACTGACCAGATTGGGTATCAGGAGTGATTGTCCATCAGTTTGACACCAAACATGCCATACCAGCTTCACAGGTTCACACCTCATACCATCTGTATTAATTAATTAACAATTACTTATATTATGTATGTTACTGACTCACATTTACATTTATGTTTACATCATTTGGCAGATGCCCTTAGCCAGAGCGAGTATACAGTATAGGTGTATCAGTATACACATCAGTATACAGTATAGGTGTATCAGTATACACATCAGTATACAGTATAGGTGCTTCGGGTTACACCTCAACAGATGTTACAACTGTACAGACATCACATTACATATTCACATTCAAATAGCACATATTATCCTTGGATAGGCATGGCCATTAGTTTGTGGTAATATCAATATAAGTTGCACATCTGGGAACAACATGTTTTGGTTGGTGTGACTTGCCCCAATTGATATGCTTCCCAGAATGGATAATGTACACCTTAATTCAGTTCTTTTAATATAGCATGGTGGAACACAAAAAACTGGCTAACAGACCACAAAGATCAGATAAGGGCCACAGAAGAATGTGGAAGAAAATGGGTGGGTTGTTAAATAAATAAAGAAGAACCTCTGAAAGTTAGGACACACACAAACATAACCTGTTTAACATATATTAGGACTAGCAATCATAAACAAAGAAATATACAGAGTATATAAAAGCCAAACTTAAAAGACACGTTATTTAGGGTGTTGGGTGAGTGGTATGTAAGGCAGGATGTATGGGGAGGGGGGTTGCGTGCCAAGTCGAGGGACCGCTCTGCCGTCCGCAGGTCCTTAAAGCTTTGGGCCATAAAAGTTGAAATGCTGGCCTTCTTTATGTGTGTGTGTCTGTGTTTAAGTGTGTGGGTCACTAACCCCACTAACTCCATTTTCGTGCTTACCCAAATGGGTATCTCTCGTACCAGGCCAGGCCTTGTCTCAAACAACTTAGAATCCCAGCCCTGTCATATGTGCATGTGTGATCCTACAGCTGTGACTCCTCTCAATAATATCCAGGCTGCATGTTGAGATGAAACACTTTTTGGGAACACCAACAATGCCAACACAACCCTCAGACCCATGGGGACCGACACAAAGCTCATAGCTAGCCCTGTCAGTGCCAGTGGTCTTTTGAAGTCACCCATGATCAGAAGTCTCACCTCATGGACGCCCATCAACCACTGAGCAAGGTTGCAAGTAAAAGGTCTCCCTCAATGAGACATCGCTCATTACAGTTGGACCATACACTGAGACAACAGACAAGACACCCAAGGAGATCCTTAGCCTGCTGCTCATAATACGCTTGTTGAAAGGAGTGACATGAGACATGATCCGGAAGAGCCGATCTGCCACAGCAGCAGCTACTCCCTGAGTATGGCAGCCATCAGAGCATCCAGACCAAAAGTAGGTATACCCACCTACTGAGATCTAAGCACTCCTCAGAGAGTGCCACCACTGAAATGCGGAGTTTACGACTCCCCCGACAGCAGAAGAACATGGTCATCTTCCTGGAGAGACAAGACCTTCCACCTGACCCTATCAGCTCTCCGACGGTTTCGACTCTTCCAGGATAATGCTCCTGAAGGCTCTCCCACATCCCTTTCATCATTCATACAGCCTTCCTGTGGGTGGCTGCAGCAGAGCTACTCCAGTGGAGAGCAAACGGGTGTCGTGCCTCTTTGGACATGGTTGCTGTGAAATGTTTTACAGTGACTAGCCAGTCCCACCCCACCCCCCATTTTTTTCCTTCCATATAGGACATAACTATATGTTACTATATGTAATGTTTACTACTGTATATGTTAGTGTTATTTTAGGTTTTATCTGTTATTTGGTATGATTTTATAGTTTTTGGGGGAACACTCCTATGTAATTGCTCCTTCACTTTAAGCCATTTTTGTTTCACAAAAAGTTTCATAGGAACACTACTTTCAGATAGTGGGGGAAACCTGTATCTGTATTAATGTAACATCTCAGTTCTCAGGTGTTTTTTCCCCAGATGGGGCTTGGCAAATTTGGTACAATACTGTTGCCGCAGTGGCCATCTTGACTATATGAATTTGTACGTATTCTCAGAACATTAGTCAAAATCTCGATCTTTTCAAACATTCTTTTGAATGTCTTGAATGTCTTGGAATTTGATTTACTCTCAGTTTGAATCTAGAGTCATTATCCTTGTTGTCACAGATATGAGAAACTCTCAGGAGAAGATCCAGTTGCAGAGTTTATTTATAAATGCAAGCTGGAGAAAATTGTAGTTTAAATGATGTGTTGAAGGACCCAGGTTTGAGCCTCAAGTTGGCCAAATCAGTAGGGGTGGTTTGTGGCTCAACATTTGAAGACTGTATAAATATCGGTCATGGGAAATCATTTTAGTACAGTTGATCATGATTATGATATACTGTAGTTCTGAAAAAATGAAAAATTCATACTTGTAGGAAAACTTAGCTCAAATAATTTGTATCTCCACCAATATGTATGAAAATTAATTATTAATTAACTAATGACATTAATGAATTAATTATGCTGGGATGGTCTCCAATAAACACTAATATGGAAGTCCCAATTTTTCAGTTACTGGAATATTTAATTCCAGGATATGAATGGAATTCATGAATTAAAGTATAACTACTAAACCTTGGTTAGAACATCCATCCCACAAATGTAACTCTCACCAGGTATGAAGCAACTCTACAGCAAAACTCTGCTCACAGCTGTAGAGAGTGTCTCATGATACTCCAGGACATGCTTGGGATTTTTAAAAGCTTAGAATGGTTCTGCACCAATGAAGTGACTTAATTATGAGCGTTCGCGCAGACTGAGATTTAAGATGTATAAAAGGCATGCAATTATTTCTAACACTACAACTAATACATAATAGACAGTACTCTTAACAAGAAACAAAGACAAAATAAATTCAATAAGCAGGATGGAATATAGTAATTTGAAATGGGGACCTGTAAAAGGAAATACTGATCTGCACAGGAAGCCCTCAATACTGAAACCGTGATCCAAAATTATAAAACAAGAATAGGGCAGGTATAAGGTTAAAATGAATGAAAGTTTGTTTTTGTGGTTGAGGTTGATGGAATCTCTGGAAATTTGTTGGAGAGGTGGTGAGAGTTTGATTGGGAGCGTCCCTCTGCGTCTGGTGGCTTTATCTACTGTATGGTTTAGGTAGTTTGTGGTTTCTTCTCCCCTTTCTGTGCAGTTGTTCTTCACGCAGATACCTTCAGTCATTCAGTTCTGGTCCACACTCAGAGGAAACTGAAATCGAAAGTCCACAAATATTGATGACTGACATCTGACAGAAGTCCTTGTCTAGGGATGTGTATAGTGGCCTGATGAATTAATAACTGAACTGAAGCAACTTTCAACTAAAGTCCATGATCAGATTCAAGTTTATTAGAATTTCTCTGACAATTTCTTAGGTTACAAAACATGACAAGTTTACATATTGTAAAAGCAGCATTAATTTGCCTAATTCATCATTTAAATTGCATTGCACATACTGGTTATTGACATTGGTACATAGCACGCATGTTTATGTTACACGTCACCGGACATTGACAGTTTTAGGTACGTTTTACAGAAGTTCTATTATTACAGACAGCACATTACAAACAGCACATCTTAATCCTTGGTTTATGAGTTACTATTAGTTTCCTTGTGTAACAGTTTATATTAAACATTTGTAAATTACAATTTATTTTTAACTTGGTCCTATTACAATAACGTGGTACATGTGTTTAACAACACATATGTTAATTCATTCATTCGATGATGAGCTAGTGGGAGAATGTAAGAACAAAGGAAATGCGTCAGAATGCCTTGTTTTTGAGTCCTCGTTAATGCATTTGAATTAGTTCAAACAAAAAGTGATGACTATGATACATGGTTACCTTTATTTAAATGTTTTCTAATTTCTCTAAGGCACACATGAGAATACGAGTAGATGTCTGCATGTACTGCAAAACTGGATGTCTGCTAAAGTATTGAAATCATTTGTAACAAAACTATTAAGATCATACACACACAACATCTAGATATTTACACTGACAAAAAAGTAACTACTTACCAAGACAAACACAACAGGCAAATCTTTAAAATCTTTATTATGTACTGTGTGTGAGGAAGGAGGGGGTGCATGTTGGGTGCTTAAAACACCAGCACTCCTTGTTTCACTCATCAGTTTCTAAGTGTGCACCCCCTCCTAAACTAGGGGTACCAGCTTACTCTAGGCTTGGACCCTTAAATCAAGGTCCAGGTTGCTATTGCTAGGTTTCTAGCTCTCTGAGCCATAAAATTTGGAATGCTGGCCTTCCTTTGCCTTGGATCTGACTTGCCTTGAGTGTGTGAAGAAAACAAACAAGATGGGGTTAGTTTGCAAAGTCAGGGCTTTGTTCATGTTGTTCATTTTACTAGGAGCCAAAAAAAGGGAAGCAGGGACAGGTGAAATTAATCAACAAATTAAACCCAGGTCATTTGACTACTTCTGTCCTGAAAAGACCACCCAGCAGAACTGTTTCAGGCGCGGAGTCATTTTTATACAGCTGGACTCCTTGTAAACGAGATACAGCATTGTGGTATAGACGGCGCTGAACTCATTTCATTTTTAGCTATTGGGTTACTGCTAAAAATGTGACTCCACTAACAGTAATTGACCTTTCACAGTGGCCCAAATACTGAGGTTTGATTTCAATATTATTTATTTTTTGAGTTTTGCTCCAAGCTTACAAATGTAAATATTTGAAAAGGCAGTAATATGATAATGCTTGTATATAAATACATCATTAAAATATTGAATAAATCCCCCAGTAATCTTCCCGTAATAGTTCTTAAAGAGTACAATTTTTTAATTCTGTTCATTTCAAATTTGATTTTAATTGTTTAAATATATGTAACGTGAAACATTTGTCTTTCCAGGTATTAAAGGGAGCATACACATTGCTGATAGGTCTATACGCAGTCATGTGACATATTCACTCACCACTTTCAGTGCTGTTCTGATACTTCCACAGGGAACAGCCCATTTTTAGCACCAGGGCACATGTCTTCCAAATCGACCCGACCACCAAGCGCAACTGGATCCCAGCCAGCAAGCACGCCGTCACTGTGGCGTTTTTCTACGATGCCAACAGACACGTGTATCGCATTATCAGTGTTGGTGGAACAAAGGTGAGAGCTGTATCCATTATGAATAAGCATTTGTTCATTATTGACCTTGGCCAATGCATGGAATGGGGGTTGTTCTCTTAGCTACCTTGTTAATATGGGATGTCTGAATTATTACAAATTGCCCTTATAATGAGCATAATATGTTTGTAATGTAGCTATGCACAGATCCAGTTCAGCTGCATTTCTTTGAACTATGGGAGGATAGGCATGTAACATGAGGAGAACCTGCAAACTCACACTGAGCAGATGCAGCATCAAAGCCACCAATCTAGTGGTGTGAACACATAGGCATTATTGATGGGGGGGGGGGGGGGGAGAGTGACCAATAGTGCTACCACGAAACTCACCACCGTACAATTTTGGGTACTGAGAGAATGAAAGAATGCATGTAAACAAGATGATTATTATTTTTTTATAGCATTATACAGAATATAACAACCTCAAGTAAATAAATATAGGTTGTATAGTGACAAACAGTACAACTGCCCAATGCTGATTAAATACTAAATGATTGATTCCTGAACTATGTGTCTTCTAGGCCATTATCAACAGCACCATTTCACCCAACATGACTTTCACTAAGACATCACAGAAATTTGGACAATGGGCTGATAGTAGAGCCAACACAGTGTATGGGCTGGGTTTCTCTACAGAACAACAGCTGCACCAAGTAAGTATTTTGAAACATACTGATATTCAGTAGGATTCACAAATAAAAATATCATGGGGCAGAAATGATTTGCCAGCAGAACGGATTTCTTTCAAATCGATCTTCATGTGTGATTATGCAGGCTTTATTGAGCAAAAAAAAATTTACATGGCTGGCCCTTCTCTGAACAGGGGCGGGACCCAAGGCTAACTAACTTATACTGTGTTTCATTAGAACTTCAGAAGTCAGAATTTCTAAGTTCCTAGACAGAAATGTCAACTGGAATGCCCCTGGAGTTCTGACCCAGAAAGTCAGATTGCGCCCTTTATCAACAAGTGAAAGCTGTAGTTGTATACTGTTCTTAGCACTTATGTCCCATTTGTAGCTCATTAAATCGGTCCTAAAAAGTTCGAGTTCTGATCAAATTTTCTCCATAAGAAATAATGGAAAACCAATTAATTGGTTCCCGGCCCCCCAAAATGACACCTAAATATGTTATATTTTTTTAACGGCTTCCAAAATATCTTATCCCAACATTACCCCCGCCCTGCCCCGATCGTCCGCTCCTTCCATGTGCCACATCCCCTCGTTAACCTCGTGTGGGATCCCCATGTGATCAGCTGTTTGTGTGTCAGTTTGTTTCCCTAGTCCGGTCATTGGGTGCGTTCGCCTTGCTTACTGCGCTGGCTTAAAGCAATGCATTTTGATAGTGACACAATATATTACGGTTATATGCATTGGGACCTCTCACCCGGCTGCACAAACTGGAACCGCCTCCGTGATGACAGACCTTTGCCCTTTTTGGCTGAAGAGTTTAGTTACACGCATTACATTTGTATCCCAGGCAGTTCGAATGTGTAATCTGCTATTTCTCCTGAATATATTACGTAAAGCAGTGAGAACTGGATTTCAGTTAACTTAGGCACCAAAATGAAAATCTAGACGTTCCACAGACAACGTACACACCACACTGCTGTGTTCCATTATGGGCCCTTGCAGTGGCCAACAAAATCTAGCAATGGAATCCCTGTGTTGTTACTGCATAATCACTGTAATACAGATGCGACTATAATGAAGAATAATTACTCACCGATTACTGAGTCTACAGTGTGACTTTTCTGGAATCTTTGGCAGCAAGTCCGTAACTGAGGCCTGAAGAAACATTGCAATGCAAGCCCACACAATCTCTCCTGAGACATGGATGTTTTTAAGTAGTTTTTATTTTTTATAAATTTTAATAATAAAATATAACAATAAAATAATAAAATAAGTTTAGAGCAACTGTAACTGGGGCTGTCTTCTGATGTCTTCGGTCATTTCGCCCAATTTTGCCACATCAAAAAACAATAAAAACATGATTAAATTTAATTCCGAAGCCCTGCATCTGTGTAAATCTTGAATGCAATCACATTAAGGTTTTATCAAGAATTACAATAATTGCAAAAATCTTCTCGGGAATTTTCTGTGTCTCTTTTTCAATTTAATTAGACGTTATATTTTGGTTATTTTTGTTCTTGCCTGAAAATAACGTGACCACACAGCCAGAAGTGTGTGAATATTGTTAAGACTGCTGTTCGGAGAAGGATGAGGTAAGGATGAGGCAGGCAGGCAAGCGAAAATCCAGGTCATAGGTTTATTGGGGAAACACAGGACAGATGGCAACTAAACATCAATGACTGATCTGGAGGAAACATACTTGAACACGGACTGAAATACACAAGACAAGCAGAAAATGTCAACAGGTGGTCACAATCGGGAATTAATACGAGGTAATGAGGGGGTTTGGCACACAGGAGGATCGGACGAGCAGGTCATGGCAAATACTATGGGTTTTACAGTTGTATATTTATCCACAAAAATCTTTGTAATAATGTGTAATGTGTCTCCCAGTCCAACTTGATCTTATTCTGCTAGACCTCAAACAAACCTTCAACTAATACATCTGGCAGAAAATAAGGGGTTGCAGTCATCTAATTTTTAATACTGCACATGATAAAAAAAATTAAGAGACCCCTCAATATTTTTATACAAATCTGCATTTTTAAATCCAGGTTTAATTATGATTCTGCTGGCAGAAGGCTATGCTATGCAGCAGGGTGCCTCCTGGTTCAAAATTTCTAAGACAGCACTACATAAGAATAAGGTGAAGCAGGAGACACTGGGTACAACCATAAACCAGCCAGGTAGAGGGTAGAACTGACTTTCTAACACAACACACTGTAAAATGTGGAGCATAGGCACCGTCTTGGTGCTAGGCAGCATGGTCTAAAATTTGTGTCACATTATAATTTAAACAGTGGACGTTTTTGCTTAAAATTTCAGTCTTAAAGCATTCTGCACAGCTATAACTTTTTTTCAAATAAGACGCACCTTTTTAGTTGCCTTTGAACTTTGAAGCAGGGCATTTTACACCACAGAACTGTGTTAACCCTTTGAACCCTATCCATTTCTGAGTGTACATGCATTGCATATTATTGCATATTATTCATGCCACATATACTTTATGGATTTGCGTTCAGGACATCCTGCACATGCCCAATGTGTCATAATTTGATGTGTAAATGCTGAGACAGGCTTTATCATCCTTCTGATGAGGAAAAACTGGTACCTACTGAAACCTACTGAAATTTCTCCAGTTTCAGTCTCATCTAAAACTTGCATGTATTACAAATATTATCTTATAAATGTTGAGATTAGAGTCCCTATGATGTGGGAATGCAGCTGTATCGTTGCAGACCTTTCTGTGCCTTAGTATTGTGAAGGAATAACATGGTTAGTTCCAGGTGGAAATAAATATTCTTGATTTTGCATCCATTTGGTAACTTGTTGAAGTTATCTGATAGACAACAATGCATGTTTTTATGTTTTATTAAGTGTTCCAATTAAACGATGGGCGCATTCTATTTCATTTGCTTTAACGGAGCTCGACATATGCAAACTTTTGTGAATAAATGCTAAGAAAATATCAAGTAACTGCTTAATAAACAGAATGCTGCATTTTATTATTTATATTATAACTCCAACTCATTCTTGAGTGTGTTGCTATCCATTTATTTATCAGCTTATAATAAATAAAATATATATATATTTTTTTACCAGAAGGGTAGTACATGGATCATTGCGGAAGCAAATATGTGCTTTGTTTTCCATCTAATGTGAATGATATTGATATTTTACAGATTATTAGGGGTTCCTTTTCTTGAAAAATGTTTAAGATGTATGCCTCATTGCGTACCAGATTAATCTGGAATATTTTAGTGTGCAACATTGTATCTGGATGACCAGATTGAGTAATTCCTCTTTATTGCAAAGATTCATGCCTGTGCATTATACCTATCCAGAGTTGTGAGCCCGAGATTAATGGGCGTGAAAATCAAATTCAATACATTTTGTGTTTTTTGGGTTTTATGGGTTAATAAACAGATGAACATTAAGCCATTGTGATCAATTCTGAGACATTTTGATGAGTGGTCTTGACTGGTCTTGAAATAATACCTTAAGTCCTCTATGACCAAGACCATGTCAAAGTAAATTTGGGAGTAGTAAAGTAACGCCCTGCAACCCTGTATGGGAATGGATAATATTCACCCATAAAACACTTTTATAGAACAAAATTCACTGTCTGCAGTAATGGACAGTATGCACTACACCAGCTATGCTATAAGGATATTATTATGATTTCCATAACAACTGAAGATCAAATATCCATATTCCTGAACATTAGAAACCTCATTGGAGCTGAGGCGATGGGCATACAGATTCCTGATGGTACTTCTAGGATTCTTTGTGGCATCCTTGAAGATGATGTTCCAACATCATATCTCCCTTGTATTTGGAAAGATTCCTGGTAGTGTATGCACTCAGAACAAGTATTAAGGTCACCCTTTTCAAACATTTCAGTCATTTCAAATGTTTCATACCTGGCTTGATAGTCCTACCTGACTTTTGAAAAAATCCTTGTGTTCTAGGATGGGTTTTGCATCTAAAGAGATGATGTGTGATGAATATGTATGGTAAAGGCCAAAGTCCTACTTATATTGGGCTGGGCTGTCCCAAACCTGATGTACTTGGCAGAGCATTGAGAGAAAGGGTCCTTATTATCTCTTTATTATTCTTGTGTTAACAAAGAGGCCAATAATTTTTTCACACAAGAAGATTGCATGTTGAACTACCAGGATACACCAAACAAATGCAGGGAGCTCTGAGCTTTGTTTTATCATTTTTCACTGAGACTCCCTGTGCATTATACATCCAGTAAAATGTTGTACTATTTTATCTGAATTTCCAGTTTGCGGAAAAGTTCAAGGAAGTAAAGGAGGCTGCGCGCCTTGCTCGGGAAAGATCTCAAGACAAGATTGAGCTGACGAACGCTGCTCTGAATATTGCTGCACCACAGGTAAGCTGCTGATCTAGATTCATGGTCCCAGAAGCCTTGAAGATAAAATAATGACCATGATCAAAGGTTTATTTGACAGGTTAATTTATTATTCAAAGTACTAAACTATACTTAATTCTGTTGCATTGGATATTTTCACTTATTCTGGTCCATTATTTTATATGAGAATCACATGAAACTGAATAAAACAGGACCAGATTATTTAACTTGAGTGACATACTCCCAAAGCATCCCTTTAATCTGGGTAATGAGGAGTATAAAAACCACAAGAACATGAATGTGATGGGTCAGTGTATCTCAAAGGAAGGAAAAAGGGAACTAGGACATAGATAATCTCACAATATCTGTCGTGTACATCTCCTCACTGTGAAGATGTTTTCAATCCTTATTGAGCAGAGGAATCACAAAAATGTATATAATAATGTTTTCTCGTGTGTACACCCCAAAATTATACTAATATATTTTTTATGAATTCTTTAACAAGACATTTATGATTTACGATTTGTTCTTTTACCTTGTTATATTCCTATGCTCCCAGTTCTCTCAGGTCAGTATAATGTACATTTCTATCTGCTGTTACATTATGTATTGTAATCTAATATTCCATGACTTTAGACAAAACATGTAGCATTAGATGCATGCTGCTTGCTAAATATATGATGTTTAATGTCTATACATAGAGCTATCTATACTCGAGCAAAAGCTAAATAAATCCTTTCTACTTGTACAAGTAACTAATGAAGTATCATTCATAAAAGGATAACCATTAATATTTTCACTGCAACTGGAATAAATCCAGTTCAGATCCAATGCAAAATGAATTATTTACCGGAACACCAGGTTCATCCATTTAAAATGTAACCTGAAAAGCATAACGCCATTAGGTAGGTGAAGGTCAGAAATCAGCTCAGGTATCCAAGATTCCAATTCCAAGACAGGACAACAAATTCCATGTGTAAATCAGTGCCCCACAACAGGCCAACACAACCAGACACAACAACGGTAATGTGAAACAAGTACAATACTCCATAACAGTCTAAGGACAGCAAGAGACCTTCATTATTAAACATCCAGTTGTGTTCAGTTTTCAGGGGAGGCAGAGTCTGGCCTAGATCAGTGTAGCTGCAGGGAGTTCTGACTTAAACCTGGTGTTAGGGCAAGTTATATACTTAAATTATATACTGCATTTATATACTAACAACCCTGGGACCCACACTCTAGGGGATCTCCTTCTTATCTTGATTTGTTTTTATTCACTTATTTATTTATTTTTGACAAAGCACATAGATCGAATGTCCACTCCATATCATCTCTATAACAATTTTGGTTAAAATAATATAATCTATAATAATATAATCTTAAATTTGATCAATCAATGTGTCGATGTGATACCCACTTCCCCCATATTGATTGGCAAGTTTTACCGCTTGCTTCCCGTGCTTTGATTATCATATTATTCATGTTCCATCATTTGTAATTCTATATTGTTGTTCTTTCAGCTCCAAAAATAGCTTGAATACCCCACTTAGGGGCCCCCTACCCATGTCAGCTTAGGGGCCCCAGAGAAGTTAAACTAGCCTTGGTCTACATGATTTATGGTTCCAGTTTGTCAAATCAACCTCAGACTGTGAAAGATTTAATATGCATTGCTGTGGTAAACCTGGAGCTAAACATTCATCAGGTCACACAGAGAGGAAGGTTTTTCTTGCATTTCAAACTGCCTTTCCAATGTGATGCATTTGGGGGTGCGTAACATTCCAGAGTGATGGGCCATTGACAGTATGAAAACTACTACAGCTGTGAGGACACCTATCTCATCAATATTCATTGTGAAGAGTGTCACTCTAAAGTTCTAACACTTTAGTAATCACTTTAAACCACATAAAATTTAATAAAAAGTCTCTTCCACCTATGTGTAGCCAACCCCTGTGTCTATAAGCTTCAGAGCTCAAAAGTCTTATCTAGAAATTCCATAATGTGATTTTTGACAATTTCTCAGCATGTCTGAAAATAGGTTTTTGAGAAGTATATGTTTAAAGTTGATTTTAACAAAAAATAGAATAATAACATTTTAAGTGGTCTTAGATTATTTGTGCTTGTGCAGAATAAAAGCACATGTAACACTCTGGGATAAATTTTGATTATATATTATATATTATATATTATATATTTTGAAATGTCAAGGCATGTCAGACTACCCCAAAAGCTGAAAAGAGGCCTCAGGTCCCAGAGGGTTAAATTGGAGTGCATCGATCCCACCTTTTCAGTGATCATCCAATCCCATTCATGCATTTTCCAAACCACTTATCCTTCTGGGTCATGGGGGGTCTGGAGCCTATCCTGGAAGTAATGGGCACGAGGTGGGGAGCAACCCAGGATGGGGGGCCAGCCCATCAAAGGGCACACTCACACACCATTCACTCACACATGTACATCTATGGGCAATTTATTTTTAGTAACTCCAATTAGCCTTAGCATATCTTTGGACTATGGGGGGACTATTAAAAACATATAATCAAAGTAAAAAGTTTGTGAACCACTTCAAATTTTCTATATTTATGTCTAATTCCAGTATAAAACATGGTCATATTTTCATGTAAGTCACAATGAACAAACACAGTCTCCTATAACTAAAGATACACATATATGAATAAATCATTCAAACTGTGAAACTTTTAAGTTTAAAAAAAGTAAACCCTAAGCTATAGCATACCTGGAGTCCATTTAATTAATTGAGTTCTGAGGTGTAGCCTAGAATTACTTTGATTGATAAAAACACTGATAAGTTTGAGTTTGAGCTCTTGACAAGAAGCATATCCAGATGGGAATCAAGCCTCTTACAAAAGAGCTCTATGAAGAGCTACAATCAAGCATTGGTAATTGACATATGGCTGGAAAGGGTTACAAAGTCATCTCAAAGATTTTAGATATTCATTAGTCTACTGATAGACAGGTTATCTATAAATGAAGAAAATTTGGTATTGTGGCTACCCTGCCTAGAAGTGGGAGCCCTGCCAAGACGACCCCAAGAGCACAATGCAAAGTCATCAATGAGGTAGAGAAGAACCCTAGATTGACAGTGAATGATATAAGGAAGTCATTAGAACTAGTGTCTCTGTTCGTGATTCAACAATACGCAACACATTAAACAAGAAAGGAGTCCGAGGCAGGACACCAAGAAGCCACTGCTGTCAAAAACGATCATTGCTGCACACCTGAAGTTTGTGAAAGAGCACTTGGACACTACACAGTGGTACTGGAAAAATGTTTTGTGGAGTGAACAATTTGGGAGGAACAAGCAGAATTTGATTTAGCGTAAAAAAAAGGCACTGCATATCAACATCAAAACATCATCCCTACAGTAAAGTATGGTGGAGGGATTTGGGTCTGCTTTGCTGTATCAGAGCCTGGACAGCTTACCGTCACAAAGGGGAAAATGAATTCCCAAGTTTATCAACAAATTCTCCAGGATAATATGAGAGTGTCTGTCCATCAACTGAAGCACAATGGTTTCGAAAGAACAAAATCTGCTTTTTGGAGTGGCCCAGTCAGAACCCAGATCTCAATCATACTAGGATGCTGTGGAATGACTTGAAGAGAGCCATACACAGAAGACAACCAACCATTATGGAAGAGTTAAGGCGGTTCTGCAGGGAATAGTGGGCTAAAATTCCCCCTGCATGATGTGCAGGTCTGATCTTGTGGTTGAGGTCATTGCTGCCAAACGAGGGTCAACCAGTTATTAAATCCAAAGGTTCACTTACTTTTTCCACTACCATTGTGAATGCTAAAAGTGTTTTTATAATAAAGATTTTTTTTGTGTTATTAGCTTAAGTTCATTGTGTATATCAGTACTTTTCACTTAGATGAAGATCAGATTACTTGACTAATTCATACAGAAAACCAGATACAGTAATTCTGAAGGGTTCACATACTTTTTACTTTGACTGTACATAACGCTGTGTTCAAACTCATTTGTACAGTTTGTTTTAATACTTTTTGAAGCATTTGCTGTTCCATTTCAATATCCACCAAGCAAGTATACGTAAGCAGTAAATGCTTGAAATGCCTTGCAATTATCTCCCACAGGCAACAGCATCACTTACACCTCATGTATCACAAGCTGTAGTGTGTGCTCAAAAGAGCCCAAGCTAGCAACTCCCAAATTATCCATTGCTTTTATCATATTACTTGTGTTGTCTTGCACAATTGTGTGCACGTTGTTTAGTGGGATTTTGCACTAAATGCTACTTGTACCTCTTCGTTTTTAAAAAGATTGCAAATCACTGTGCCACTAGTTGTTGTTTCAACCATACATACTTCCAGATTGCATATATGTTGGTTAGTTTGCTTTGCAAGCATGCAAGTCACATTTACTATCGTCACATATCATTGTTATGCTCCTCCTACTGCAAGGGTATGCGCATGACCTCACATCATGTGGAAATCATTGTGTCCACAGTCACTGAGTGGCAAAAAGACTGAGTGACAGTGTAGAATGATGCAAAAACATCTAAAATGGGAAAGAGCAGATGTGTGATAGATTGTACAAATTGATTTCACAAGAACTACGAATTGTGAGTATAGGACATGGTTAGTTACACATGGCTTCAGGATTCAAAATTCAAAGTGTTTATTGTCACATGTACAATAGAAAAGTGCATTTTTCTGTGCAATGAAATTCTTACTTTGCTGTGCACACAAAAATGCCGAGGTATTTAATTAGGTATGGATGTCTGATGTCTAATTAGGTAGGGATTAGTGCCAATACCGATCTCGAATATCGGGTTGGTGCAACCCTAAATTAAATATCTGACATTTATTTACTTAGGAGATGCCTGTGGAATCAGTAGGAGTTAGACGTTCAGGAGGAAAAAATCTGCAGTGTTTTAACACATTTTATTTTATTTTTATTTTCACAATGCTAGCTTGTAACATTCACCAAGTGTGACTTGATTGATTTGTTAGAAAAGCTTATAAAGTCAAGGGAAATGCTTGTAGGTATTAATCCTTCAATATGCATTCCGGATCATCATCCTAATGGATGATAATTCTTTAAATGTGATAAAATGCATTCACCTATAGCAAAAAGTTCAAACAGTTCATTATATAAAGTGTATATAATTATATATTTCACATGCATGAACCACTGGTCTAGATTGCACCATTAAGAAAGGTTCTGTCTACAACACCATACAGGACCTGTCTGAAGACTTGCAGTCACCACCAATGTGTATCAACGGCCCTGGAGAGGAGAAGCTATTTCGCAGTCAAAGTGCAGATATCACCTTGTCATCCGAGAAGGAACGAATCAAAAAGATGCTCTCTGAAGGGTAATCATTTTCGACGTGTGATTAGCTTGTTTTTCCAATTCAAAACCAATGCTCAATGTGTGTGTGTGTGTGTGTGTTTGTGTGTGAGCGGGTTTACCTATCCTTATGGGGACACAATGTCCCCATAACGTGATATATATCTGTTTTTTTCCACTACCATCGGTGGCTGCTATGAAAAAACTAAAAATGCAAAAACTCTTGTATTTCATTAGGTTACTTATATTAGTACTTATTTCATTAGGTTACTTAGGGCAGAGTAGGGGTTAGGGTTGTCATAGTTAGCATTAACATTTTTCCCATTGAAATGAATGAGCGGTCCTCATAAGGATATGTTTACCCTACGTGTGTGTGTGTACATTGCACACAATTTCAGCAAACCATTGTAATTGTGTTTTTCTGCTGTGAGATTCCAGGTGCTCAATGACACACATTTCTAGTGGTCCTTGTGTTAAACACCAATAATTGGGAGGTACAAGAGATTCCTGGATAGCAATTAAAATTTAATTAATCCATTTAATCAATATGAGTAAAATTTCTTATTTCCTATTTGGACGCCATGTTAATTAGGTCAAATGGATGCTTTGATTTATGTGTCACAAAAAAAACAGCATTCATTAGATGGGTCAAAAATATACACACACACTTAATATGTTATATATTTACTATATTTATAGTGTAATTGTTTTTGTGCAGTTTAAAAGCTACCACTGCTCCTATCTTGGAAGGAAGCTCTTGTTGTGCCTGTTCTTCCAATCCACACACCACTACAGTCTGCTCAAATGTACAGTACGATACAAAGTATGAAATGATATGTTATGTTGGGAGTGGCAGTGGTGCAGTGGTTGGCACTGTTTGCTTCACACCTCTAAGACAAGCATTTGAGTATGTTTGTTCTCCCCATGTCATTGTGGGGTTTCCTCCAGGTACTCCGGTTCCCCCCCTAATCCAAAACCATGCTGAGGTTAATTAGAGTTACCAAATTCCCTGTAGGTGTCTATGATAATGGTGTGTGAATGTGTGTGCTTGTATGTGTGCCCTACAATGGTGCTCCGTTCTGGGTTATTCCGGGCCTTGCACCCATAGCTTAGGGGATTGGCTCTGGACCTCCCAACCCAGGACATGCAAGTATAACGAATGAATGGATGAGTTATGTTGATAAAAATTATTTAATTAATTGTTACTTTAATGATGCTGTTCCAGCTTGTGTTATGTCCACCTTATAGATTATCACAAGATTGCTTTCAGATGTTTCAGGAATAACTGCTATGTTCCAAAACTGTTGTGCAGGCTTACAGGTAGTTCATGCCATGTTTGCCTGTTCTGCTGATAGCTGATATTGTCTCCTCGCTTCATTTGTCGTTTGCAGGTCAATCTGTGAAATTAGTTTGGAGGCAGAGCTGTTCACCTTGCAAGACAGCAATGCAAAGCTAGTAGCCGCACTGCATGAGGCCAATAACAATGTAGAGCAGTGGAAGAAGCAGCTGGCAGCCTATCAGGAAGAAACGGAGCGGCTGCGGGACCAGGTCAGCCACTCTCCTGAGCCTCTATCCACCCAATAACTTTCATCAGCACAATTTTCTTTACTCAGCATTTGTGTGCAATTGGGAAGAGCGGGAAAAATCTGTACACCTGGACTTACAATGAGGACTTACACAATTATGAAGGATTTCCAGTTTTAATAAACCAATTATACTGTGGGTATCATAATACATGAAAAAAGGAAATCTGGGGTCCTTAATGAATTAGCAGGAATTCTTGGGCCTAAAAATAAAATCTATTTAATGTCTTCTAATAGATATAATTACTATGTAAGTAGAGGAATAAGTATGTTTTGTGAAATCAGTATGACAATTTACATTTTGCTAAGTTCAGAAGCCACAGGTACTACACTTTGCATCTTGTAACAAAATAAAAAAAAAAATACACTTTGACACTTATAATGAGATTAAACAAAACACCTTAGTTCATGAATTTATCGCCATAACTAATTAGATGGTATAAAGTTTTGATCAAAACCAAGGTTGGGTAAGATAATATTTCAAAATATTTATTTTCATAAAACTAGAATCCATATCTGGAAAATGTATGGCTTACATTTGATAAGGAGGAATGACCAGGTGGCAGAAATTGGTTCATGTCTCCGGGGGTGAAAGAGAGAAGAGTTTGTAGGGCGGCAATATCCTACTTACATTGTCCTAGTTTGAAGGAATGGAAAAATTACCACTGGGAGCTGCCAGATATTTATTTCATTTTTTTTTAATCTCGTAGACATTTAAAAATAATTTCTCAAGGTTCACAAAGTCTTTTAAGTTGAAGTTAAACTAAAGAGATGTTCAATGTAGTTATATACCTTCCTCTCAGATATCGGATACTGAGGCAGACATAAAATAATTTAGGCTGCAGAAAACATTGTACATAATGCCAACAGTGAATCTTTTCAGATGAAGTGTAAGATCATTAAAGCACAACAAGTACTGCTTTTTTCAGTAATAGATTGCCGAACAAAGAAAATGGCATAATACTACAGGAAAGGATACTGAAGTAGACATTAAGGCAGCGGCTGAACCAATAAAAGGTCTTGGGCGGCTGACCCCTCCTGAAATCGGCTCAGCTAATTTTCGTTGACTTGCACTGATGACTTATTTGCATAGTATATGTAATATAAACATCTAGGATAGGGCTGGGAGAAATCAGTGATTTTAAAAAAAAAAAATGCAAATGTATGTTTTTTCAATTATTATTTCAGCTGGCAGATCTAGAAGCTCATGGAAGTAGCCACGGTCCAAGTGACTTGTTGAAGGATGAGCTCACTCAATCACTAGAGGAACTGGAAGCTCTCCTGAAGGCAAAAGATGAGGTAAAACGTCATACCTTACTTGTTACCAGAAAGCAGAGTTTGACACTTGCAACGAATGTGAGGTATTTATCTGTGGATATACATAAGGGGTCTCCATCCTCATCATGGAGAATGACTACACAGTAGGTTGTCTATCCTAGCTGGCTTCTAAAGCCTGGGTAGTAGCTCTTTAGAACTGCAGTTGGAGTTCCCCAATTCCAGTCCTGGAGGGCCAGAATCCAGCAGGCTTTACAGATTTTCCTGCTCAAACATACATACTAACCCTAACCCTAACCCTAAACCCCAACTTCATAAACCTAACAGAACATTCAACATCATGCATCTCACTCAGGAACTAAACTCAGGCAGGAACTTAAATACAAAAATTGTAATGACAAGCAGGACAGAAACAGACGATTAACCAAACTGGGAGAGTGCAGGACAACAAGCAATCAGGCAAGCACACAAGGACAGGCAACATGTGAAACTAATAATTAACTCAGAAACTAAACAAGGAAACTTGGAACTAACAAAGAAACAAGGAAAATAGAATCTAACACTGGGGAAATAAGAAAGACAAGTAAAACACAACCAAGGCACTAAGCAAGAAACCAAAACAGAAAACAAACCACAAAATCACAGGAACTAGAAAAAAACTCATACTAATGAAACACTAGGAAACAAAATACAAAAACAGAGGAGTTAGGATTTGAACACATAACAATGAGGGTTAATCAGGTTACCACAAGCTCAGCTCATTGAACCAAGCAGCTGACAGGGATCAGGGGAAACAATACAGACTGACAACAGGGAGGACAGGATGGCCAGCGATACCTGCTGGCCAAACAGGAAGAAGGCACAAGAGTGGGATGAAACAGATACTGACCCTGACAGTTAATTAGCTGATTGCGATGTGTTTGGGCAGGGCAACCTGCCAAGTGGGTTGGATTCTGGCCTTCCAGGACTGGAATTAGGGAACCCTGATAAAGAGTATATTACATCAGGTGCTTTACCACCAAAGTTAAGGAATTTGGTTCCAGGTTTTGAGTTCCTGGGCCATCAGTACTGGGAAGTTTTATAGTTCCCTTGGCCTGTGCTATATAAAGCAGGGTTAGTGGCTTATCTGGGTAACTTGTCAGATTTAAGGTACCACAGTTTAAATGGACTTCATATTCGTTCACTTACATTTTACCGAGACTACCTTAAATTCGACAAGTTACCCCGATAAGCCACTAACCCTGCTTCGTAGTACAGGCCCCAGGACACTTTTTTGTGTGTTGCTTTCTCACTGCACAACAGGAGCTGTGTTTATGCTAAAGAAGCATGGGTGATGCAAAATTCCTTAGGTTAAAATTCACATGCTATTTTATACACAATGAAACTATACAATGGAGGATGAACAAGTCGATTTGTTATTGTTCTATTTATTTGTTCTATGAATATACTACAGATGCACAACATATTAGTTATCATATTGGTATCGGCCAATATTCTTTAAAAAAATCAAGATATCGGTACTGGAACAATATCTTGGCCAATATTTAAACTTCATCAATATTTGACGTTAGGAGCACCAGAGCTAAATGCAATGCACTCATGCATCTATCCATGCATATATCCATTTCCCACTACTTATCCAGGGTCAGGTCACTGGGGCAGCAGTCTAAGCAGGGATGCTCAGACCTCTCTCTCAGCAATCACCTCTTCCAGCTCCTCTGGGGGAATACCAAGGTGTTCCCAGGCCGGCTGAGAGATATAAACTCTGCAGTGTGTCCTCGGTTTCCTCCCTGTTGGATATGCCTGAAACACCTCGCCAGGGAGCCACCCAGGAGGCATCCCTGATAGATGCCTGAACCACCTTAACTTGCTCCTCTTAATGTGGAGGAACAGAGGCTTCACTTTGAGCCCTTCCCGAATTTCTGAGCTCGTCACTCTATCTCTAAGGCTGAGCCCAGACACTCTGTGAGGGAAACTCATTTCTGCCGTTCGTATCCGTGATCTCATTCTTTTGGTCACACCATCCACATTACTGGCAATGTTACATCAATCCATCCGTTGATCTCCCACTCCCTTCTTCCCTCATTCATGTATGAGACCCCAAGATACTAGAACTCCTCCACCTAGGGGAACAACTCATCCCCCACCTGGAGCAGGCAATCCACCCTTTTCCAGTTGAGAACCATTGCCTCAGACTTGGAGGTGCTGATCCTCATCCTGGCCACTTCACACTCAGCTGCAAACCATAGTTTGAGATTCACTGACATGTACAATGTTCTTGGAAAGTTTGAAAAAAGTTCTACAGAATACATTTAAATGCCAGATGGCTGTGTTTACAAGATGACTGCAGCATTCCTTTTCAGTTTTCCATTTTATTATAGATTTCCTAGGAAGATGTTACTTTGAATTAGCATTATAGTTAATAGATCTGACACTTATTTATGTATGCAACTATAATATCAGTGTTAAAATTGTGTGTGCCCCACAGTTTGAGAATCACTGATGCGTACAATGTTCTTGGAAAATTTGGGGAAAAAAACCACGGAATACATTTACAGGCCAGTTGGTTGTGCTTATACGATGGCGGCTGCAGCTTCTGTTTTCATATTCTGCTGCCCTGTTGTGCAGTTCTAATGTAGGGTTGAATAGGAGCCTATCACTGGGAAGATTTTCAGGTGTAAATTTTCACAGATATAATGAAGTAGTAATAAGATCATTTGAAGTGGTAATAAGGTCCATAATAGATCAAATAAATGGAGTAATAATAAGAATTAGCATCTTTAGCGTTAAGAATAATCATCTTATCAACTTTTTTTTTTTTGTTGTCAATAAGTGCTGTTGCTTCAGTTTTGATGCGATTTTAATGGAACATGAAAGCCCAGATCTTCATCCATATAGTGTGAATGCAAAGGTTGAAACAGATCTGTCAAATTTTGAGTTATTGCACTAATGTGGTAAGTGTCAGAAAGTACCCTTTTTTCTTGCTTTCACAATACGGCGCTGCTTCAGTTTTCAAATTCTCACAATTTCATCCAGTGTCTCACTCCTACAATGTGCCTGCAAAGTTTGATAAAGATCCATAAAATACTTTCAAAGTTACTTTGTTCAAAAGAAGTGTCTTCTACAGCTGACATTTCCTTCCTTTGTTGCCACACAGTACTGCTGCTTCATTTTTGGGCCAGTTCATCTGAAAATGAAATCAGGTGTAGATCTACTTCTTGACATATCATTCACAAGGTCCAATGTCATACTTTTCACATTTCCATTTGCAGCCATTAAGTGGCTTTGCTTCAATTTTGGGACAGTCTGTGGCCAAATTTAATCAGTTCTCAGTTAGCACCCAAAGTCTGACAGCCTGGTCCCAAATACAAATGCATTAGGGAATGCAGATCTGGACAATACAGTCAGGCCTGCAGATCAATTTTTTATTTTCCACAGAATATAAAAAGATGTCATTCCACTAATTTTCACCTGCAACCCTTGCTTTGCAAGTGCCTCAGAGGTTAGACTGTCACTGGCATCAGTGATATTAATCAATAATATATCAGTATCGGTCAAAATTTACACATTGGTGCATAACTGTTATGTACAATTCTTATAGATAAACAATTTAAAGACATGTATGACAAATTCACGACAGGAAAGCCAGCGCACAAAAGAGAAGGTCACTTTTATGTTGAATTGTGGAGTATTTTTTTCCTGAAAAAAATCCTGTGAGAGGGTTTTAATTGTGATGAAAAGACAAATGTCATTAAAGAATTAATCATCTTTCATCTTAATAACAATTATACACTGTGTGTCCTTCAGAATGAATATAAGAATTAAAACTGTACTACAGGTGAACATAAATAGGAGAATGAGGAAGTGTTTGAGAAGCTGGTGACTGCATACTGTATATTTTCTGACCATGAATCTTGTTTCAGCTTATGACCCTATACAAGCAGTGGTGTTGCTTACGTGGTGTTGCTTATGTTTCAGGAAATTCATATTCTGCAGAAGAAGTCAAACTACCATGAGATAGAGCAAGAACGAGAGGAGGCTATCCATAGGCTGCAGGTGATCTCTTTAATTAAGTCCATATGGGTAACCATGCATTCTACTTTCAGTTTGAATTTTAGTACTTTTAGTACTTGACTACAAGATACCTTAGGAATGTTGGTTGCCTCATTTCCATTCATCCATCGATAATCCTGGACGTGGGAGAGGTGAGGCTATCTGAAACAGCACAAGGCAGGGTATACTATGAATGGGATGATAATCCATCATAGAGCATATATGTAGTCACAGACAACAGGCAACAGAGAGGACAGTCAGCCTAAAAAACATGTCTTTGGACTGCTCAAAATCCTCAAAACTCAGAATGAATGTACAATAATGTCCGCTTCTTCCATTCATCCATCCATTCTTCCTACCACTTAACTTATACTGGTCAGGGTTGCAAGGCACTTTTATATACTACTCAAAAAAATTAAAGGAACAATTTTTAAACAGAGTTTCGCATAAAGTCAATTAAACTTCTGGGATATTGATCTGGTTATTTAAGTAGCAGAGGGGGTTGTTAATCAGTTTCAGCTGCTTTGGTGTTAATTAAATTAACAACAGGTGCATTAGAGGGCCAACTATGAGATGACCCCCAAAACAGGAATGATTTAACAGGGTTTTTTTTTAACTATTTTTGCTACAGACAGTACCACTACAGGTAGCAGGAGATAATACCTGGACCTTACAGAGGTTGCACAGATATTCCAACTCCTCCAGAATGGCGCATCAATATGTGCCATTGCCAGAAGGTCTCAAGGGCATGGAGGAGATTCCAGGAGACAGGCAGTAACTCTAGGAGAGCTGGACAGGGCCATAAAAGTTCCCTAACCCACCAGGAGACACCGGTATCTGCTCCTTTGTGCAAAGAGGAACAGGATTAGCACTGCCATCCTGAACGCCCTACAAAATGACCTCCAGCAGGCCACTCGTGTGAATGTCTCTGAGCAAACAATTAGACACAGACTTCATTAAGGTGGCCTGAGGGCCTGACGCCCTCTAGTGGGCCCTGTGCTCACTGGCCAGCACCATGGAGCTTGACTGGCATTTGCCATAGAATACCAGAATTGGCCGGTCCACTACTAGTGCCCTATGCTTTTCACAGATATGAGCAGGTTCACCCTGAGCACAGAGGGCGCCATACTATTTCTAAGCTGGAACAACAGTAAGCAATTGATAAACACCAGCAATGACCTTGTCGCTTCTCATGGTTTTCAGGAGATGGAGATGCGGAATGTAGAGCTGGAGCGGCGGGTGCAGAATGCTGAGCAAACTTTAGCCTCCTCCCTTGAGGACAGAGACCGGACTGAAAGTGAGATGCAAAGAGTCATTGACATCTTGGATGTCAAGATCTTTGATTTAAATGATTTACGGCAAAGCCTAGTAAAGCTGATTGATAAGTAGATCAGGTAGAGTGCCATCTACTGGCCACTATATACAATTCTGGTATGCGTGGAGAGGTAGCTCCGATCATCTCAACCAGAAGTGATATTTTACCCTGACACAACCTGTAGAATTACACTCACAATTTTCAATTCTTTTATTTTTTTCTGTTTTAGTATAGTTTTCACAGGAATATTGTTTTACTAAAGTGCTTTGCAGTATGTTTGAATTAGCATTACAGTTAACATCAGCACTGTCAGTTATCTATGCATATAAAAGCTATAACATCAGTGTTAAAATTAACAATGATGAACAGGTACTGGGATTCAGTTATTTATTTATAGTATGAACTGTTTCAAAAATGGATAGTCCTAATTTTTTAATAAAAATGTGTACAACCAAAAGGATTGTTTTTAGAATTTAAAATGCTTTTAGAACTGTTTAAAAGCACAGTGTGGTGTGTGAAACTCAAATTTCCAATAGCGAAATTGCCATCATTCTTACAGGTTTAGTGCTTTTGTTCATTATATTACACAGTTTTAATGTTCTTTTAACTAAGCTAGAAACACACATTGAAATAGCTGAGCTCACATTTCTACCTGAACTGCGTGATTGACCTGTCAAAATTCTGCATATGTTTAATTTTTGGATGCACATTTTATTGATTCAGAGCAACATATATGGCGAAAGAGGCAAAATAGCAATACATTCACAGTACCAACTGTTGACAGACAATTGTTGACATTACTTGACAGCATCAATACAATAGGTGTCATGAAAAGTTGCTTTGTGATCATAATGCACATTGCATAATACTTATTTAGACACACCCAAGAAAATGTGAAATGATTAAAAAATTTGCAATGAATATGTAACTTTGACCACACCATTGATATTACAAAACATATTAGCACTGATCTTTGGACAAGTTAGCTTTGGCAACACAATGCAAAATCAGGACTATTATATGCAAGTGAAGCTTCAGCATTGACCTTATTGTTTCAGTAAGCTCCCAGTCAGCATTATTCTGTTTTCTGCTACTACTGCCCAGATTAGTTTTTGGATTCATGTGAAGCAATATATGTTGTATAATATATAATGCTGTGCTTTATGCTGAGTTAACAGCTTCATGTGGTAAATGTAATATTGAAATGTTTAATAGAAATATTGTCATAAGGGCTCTTGGTAAAATTGCCTTTACTCCAAAAGGTAATTAATACAAAGATTATCTTAGTGGAGTAAACTCCAATAAATGTTCCAAGGAATTTATTGAACAAAGGAGGCAGAGGATTATTCCAGTTTGCTCACTTGCAAATCATTAATGGGGATGCTCAATTTAATCTGGGTGAGGAAACTGAGTTCTTCCCATAATTTGTCAGGTGTGAGAAATACATGCTTCCTTAATGCTGGCATGGCTACAAAACATTTTTTCTAATCTATTTAACTGGACACTACTGCATTTAACCTCTGACCTCGACTTGGGAGGAACATGCTACTGTATAAAAGGCATCAAAGAACAGTTAGCAAGTATTCTGTTTAATGGAACAGCCTCTGATAGTCTGACTTTATAATATATTTCCATTTTTGAAACTTGTTATACAGAAATGTTATTTAAGCCAGACACGTAGGTAGATTTATTATACTGTTGGTAAATCTTTTATGCAGCTATTAATATTTGGCTCAGTCAAAACATTTTAGAGTAATTCGTACACAGCATAAGATAAGGTTGTAGGTTGCAATCACAACAATGATTGCTTACTCCAGTTGTGACTACATTAATAGCTGCATGTGTTTTGTACTGAAGCAGCAATAACATGTGTAAGTGGATCTAGTATATTTTGAAAGTTTTTATTTTTAATTTGCCTGAAAGTATATTTTTGAATATGTGAACAAAGGCTAGCAATAAACAATGAAATCATGTTGTTACAAGATAAAAAAAAATGAATGTTTTGGAAACGGCTCTTATACTGTTATATGTTATAAACTTCTGCAATGGGAAATTGTGATAATCGGTTTTGCACTCTTTAGAGCAAACTAGGTCTGCATGTGTATGTTATTAATGTACTGTCTTGAGATATGTGGTTATTAATTTTAAAATAATTTAATCTTATGACGTTTTAGTATTCACCTCATTCACCCCATGAATAAAGTGAAAACTAACTTTTCAAAATGACAATTTCAGACTCTAACTGTAGGAATCATTTCTGTGTGCATGTAATGAAAGTAGTTGTACACAGTGTTTTGCAAATCAAAATCCCCTTCTGAAATGAGAGTTTATTGTGAGGCTACAGGAACACCAGACCATCCTATGTATTATATTTATTTTAAAGATTTTTTTTGATCCGTGTTACACTAAAAAAGCAATATGACTTTCATTATTATTTCATTAGTATGCAATAAAATATTTCAATAAACTAATGGAAAACAATGTATTATGATTTGATCGAGTATTTATGTGGTGTTGTTTGAGGGGAGTTGAAGTAAAACTGAAAGGTATTTACTATTTCATAATCAAAATAAATTATTTTTGTGCTCAATCAGAGTTGTTTATATAGGTGTGGTTGCTGCCATAGAACATTCTGTAGGTGTCATTGCATTATGAGACCCTAGTTCTATAGACCCCTACCCTACATTATCTGGTAATGAATGTCTTCCTCTTTTCTCTTTAGAAAATAGTGATGACATTATCAAGATTAGAGATGGATAGAAATTAACATTGATACCCATGAAAATTTAATTTTAGCTTAAGTTTTAACTATCAAGATCAAAGTTTTCGGAGGTCCCTAAACACAAATGCCCCAGAAATATTTTTAAATGGTTTTTGGGTTAAATATAAGTACAGTACCCTGCATGCTTTAGCAAATCAATACCCTATGAATGACCTCATTTGGAAACATGATAAAACACTGAACATGAAAACTATTGATTTGATGAGAGGTAACAAATGGGACAAGAATATAGAAAGAAGATGGATTATGCTTGATAGGAGGGGGAGTACCTGACAAGATTCCTATATGCAAGCTAAGCACAAAAATTAGTTGCATCATCTGGACAGCCAAGTGCGTTGGATAACCAGATAATTAATATCAAGGAGGACACATTGAGCTTGAACAGGATTTGTCAACTACTATTTCATTTAAAAGAACCTTAAGCGCTGAGTTCTTGCTGTACGCTGATTGGTCTGTCTCATATAATCATGCATGTGTCACTAATGTTAATATGAAAGTTTGAAAAACTGGAAGTAACTCAAAGTGTCCTCCCAGACATGAATTATCTTGTCACCCTATGGGTGCATATGTGTTACCTACCTGGGGAATAAATGGCACCAGGATGCACTATGGGAAGGCAGCATGGAGGCAGTGGGATGCTCTGGGCAATGTTCTGCTGGGAAACCTTGGGTCCTGGCATTCATGCGGATGTGACTTTGCCACCTACCTCCTACCTTATCATTGCTGCAGATCAAGGGCCACTTCATGGCAATGGTATTTCCCAATGGCAGTGGCCTGTTTCAATGGGATAATGCACCTTAGCACACTGCAAAAATTGTTCAGGAATAGTTTGAAGAACATGAAAAAGAATTCAAGGTGTTGACTTGGGTTCGCATTCCTCAGATATCAATCCAATCAAGTATCTGTGGAATGTGCTGGAGAAAAGTCTGACCCAGATACAAAGTCTGACTGGTGTGTGAGTGTGCCCTGCGATAGGCTGGCCCCCTGTCCAGGGTTGTTCCCTGCCTTGTGCCCGTTGCTTCCGGGATAGGCTCCGGACCCCCCGCAACCCAGTAGGATAAGCAGTTTGGAAAATGGATGGATGGATGTTAATTGATATTACTGTGCCTCATAAATACAAATCAAAATGGTCGTGAACCTCCTGTTGTCATCTATGAGGATATTGTTAATTATCTGGTTTTTGTCATGGGTGACACTGAAGCAGAAAAAAAACAATTAAAAGTCTAGAGGTTTATTTTTTTCTGGCTGAATATGAAAAACATGGAGGAAAAAGTGTGGACAAAATATTTCAGTGCAATCGTGTGTAAGTACAAGAATAGAACTCATTCTTATTATTCATTTACACTTATACTATTTTGATCATGGAATGCTAACATCAAGCAATCCCACTGTACTGTAATGTTAATGTTACAGTGCAAATATTATAACAAATCTGTTTTGATCAAACAAGTGAATGTGTTTGATGGGTAAATTGTTGATCAATTTATTTTATCCCGAGATGTGCAGCTTTTGTTCAACTGCAGGGTCTGTCTTTGGTGTTGTTTCTTTTTCCTTTCCTCTCTTGATGTCTTTGATGATTGCTAGTGTCCAGTAAAAGTCTCTGTCATACATAGTCACTGGTTGTCCTAATGTCAAAGGAAAAGAATGGTCATTAGCATATGTTTCCACATCACATTTTTAAAACCAAATAATTTCATGTAATTAGCTTACCTCTCATAAATCATATGGGCACAAAAGTCCATAAAATTACTAGTTTTTAGTTAGGCTACATTAGTTGTCATAATGAGAAACAGAATGAGAATCACGAGATACAGTAGCATTAGCAGGATGAGAAAACCTAAGCCAATGTTCACCAACTAACAAAGATCAGGGGCCTATATTACAAGACAGGATTTCTTGCTTAGTCGGGTAACTTGTCAGATTTGAGGTAGTCTGGGCTGGTAAGTGACCAAAAATAAGGTCCATTTAATCTCAGGTCAGGTCAGGTTGGGGAGCATGCACTGATGCAGTGAGTTGCCACACCCACCACGCAGTGAAAGTCCTCGGGATCCCAGCCGGCAATCCCTCAGAGAGACACATGGTCCAATCCCACCCTCCAGAAATGGCCATCCATCTACCGCAGCCAGATGTTACGTGGGCATCCTTTTGGCCAGGTTCAGCCGCTTGGGTCCCCATCAATGAGGATCCTGTGAGCCAGATCACCCCAAGGGAAACGTGCCACATGGCCGTAGTGCCGTAACTGATGCTCCCTCACAATGCAGGTAATGTGCCTCATTTGGGACTCGTCTAGCCACCACTCGTTCGACACAAAGTCAAACCAGGGGTGCCCAAGGTTTCTTCAAAGAGACACAGTACCAAAGGAGTCCAGTGTTTGGCTCGAGTTTGTCTCAGTTTTGAGAACCGTGGACCCTGAGATGTCCAACGTCCTAGCTGGAAGGTCAGCTTTACACAACTGCTCAAAGTAGCTGACCCAGCGAGTCACAACTACAATATCATTTGCAAAGACTATTCCATCACCTGCCCTGACTGCAAATATGTGAGGAACAGATTCAGATGTACGTAATGCTTCTATTCCTGTGTAACCTTCGCTTGGTGTGGATGGTGCCATATGACATCAAGCGCTACACTCTCTTGGCTTTCCTTAGTTTGAATCAAGACAATAAAAGATTGAAATGAAAGATTTTGACCATGTGTTTGTAGAAGATGCTGGTTTCCCATAGGACCTGTCTTATAAAATTTATAAGAAAGGTAAGTGTTAATAATACCTCCTTCATTTCTGGAGTAGCATCAAGGAGCAGTTAAGCATTATACAATCATTATAAGATGTGTTCATTGAGTATTAGTTTGCCACGACAAGTAAATTTTATTTATAAAGCACATTTACCACAACCAACCATAATATAACATAAAATTGTGATTATTCAATAATCCCTCTATGAACACATTCCTGTTTTTAGTAATAATACAGAACCCACCTGTGAGTATGATCTCCCCTTCAAAGCAGGGAGACCTCCCAGCATCAGGATTATATTGGCTGGTATTCCTCTAAGTCTGCATGTTTCTGGAGGGCAGGAAAGAGAAAATAAAAAATAATGAGTATGGTTATATATATAATAGAGGTGAGAGGTCACAATGCATCTAACCGTAATGCATTGCATCAGGTTCAGAATGCTTTGCTTTAAGCCAACGCTGTAAGCAAGTCGAACGCACCAATGATCGGATTGGGGAAACAACTGAAACACAGACTTAATACAGAGAACTAATGACAACAACCCAGCTGATCACATAGGGATCCCACGCGAAGTTAATGGGGGAGGGGGGGGGGCACACAGAAGGCACGGACGATCGGGGCAGGACAGGGGTAAGGGGAAAAGATCTTTATCGTTTTGGAAGCCATTAAGATAAAATGCTCTTCTTGTTTTATCCTGTTCATTTTGTGTTTAAATTCTAAAAAAACATATTTAGGTGTATTTTTGGGGGGCCGGGAACCAATTGATTGGTTTTCCATTATCTTTTATGGGAAAAATTCAATCAGAAGTCGAACTTTTTAGGGTTCGATCCGGAGTCCGGAACGGATTAAGTTCAAGAACCAAGGTACCAGTGTGCGTGTGTGTGTGTATATATATATGGAAATTTGGCGAATATGTTTTATTGTAACTTGCTACTATATATGCACTCTATATATATATATATACACTCTGCCCCATAAACCTAAACCCCTCTTTCCTACAACACCCTTTTAGCCACGTGTTTAATCTACTTATCTCAGCTAACTCTCAGCCTGGCTTGCATGAGGCAAGGGAAGTATTCCAGAGAATACCACTGTGGATGTTCTGCTTCTGATTACTGGCACCCCTGAAAATTATAGTTAACACAATTTAACCGAAGCATGTTTCCCTTGTGAATTATGCATCTTTTAGTTGAGTGTAGTGAATAGGAATCTTCAAGCTGCAATCCATGACTTTGTGTGGGGTTTTTTTTTCTCCAAAGGCCCTGGAATCCTCCTTAGGGTATATGGCATTATGAGCTCCATGAAATACCAGGACATCCTCAATCAAAATTTGGCTGCCTCTGCCAGGAAACTAAGGCTGGGCTGCCACTGGATCTTCACGCAGGACAGTGATCCTAAGCACATGCCCAAATCAATGCAAAAATGGTCAGCTGACCACAGAATCAAGCTTCTGCCATGGCCATCTCTGAGCTGAACCCCATTGAAAACCTTGTGGATTGAGCTGAAGAGGAGAGTGCACAAGAGATGGCTTAGGACTCTGATCTGGAGAGATTCTGTAAAGAGGAGTGGACCTTGATGCCCAGCTAGGTATTCTTCAACTTTATAAAATGTTACAGGAGAAGACTCAGTGCCGTTATACTGGCAAAGGGAGGTTGTTCAAAGCATTAAAAGCAATGGTGCCAATTATCATGGCACATGGGTTTTTGTTGAAAATAATTATTTCTTAATGAAGGATTTGTTTTTCTTTCAATAAATTCATATTAACGAAAGGTTAGATTTTTCTCAGTTTTGCAGTGTGACATGAAGCTGCTTCACGAAGAGGTGGATTTTTTTCTAAGCCTTTTACAAATCTTTACAAAAGGTGCCAATAATTGTGGAAAACGCTGTCTGTGTGTGTGCGTATATATGTGTGTGTATATATATATATGTATATAGTATAGTATATGTGCCACGCCCCCTCGTTAACCTCGCGTGGGATCCCTATGTGATCAGCTGTTTGTGGTTGTTGTCCTTAGTCCTCTGCCTGTCCGCTTTTCAGTTTGTTTCCCCAGTTCGATCATTCAGTGTGTCCCATATCACGTAAAGCAGTGAGAACTGGTTTTTAGTTAATTTACCTGGTAAAATAAGGTTTAAATGGATGACATAAATGCTCTAATAGTACACATAAGTTAGTGGTTTATTTATTATTAGTTACTGTAATGTTGCACTGCTTTATTTGGTTAATCGTCCAGTGTGAAGACAGACTTTCAAGTAAGAATTGTATTATAGTCTGTACATAAACAATAAAAACTTTGAATCTGGCCAACTTTTAGGTTGTAACATTTGTACAAGTATTGAGTTTTTGGTGAGCAATGGCTAACAAAATGATATGAAGTACAGTGTATTACCTGATACAAGATATATACACACACACACATATATAAACCAGGTTATTTTGTTTAATGTGTAGAAATGCACAAAATCTGATTATTTTCAATTTATTAATTTGCTAAAGCAACACTTTGAGTGTGATTCATAGAAAATTGACTGAACGCAGATAAACCCGTTACAAATACTATTTAATGACAAGTATTTAGATTACAAATGAAGCTTCGAAGAAAATAAAATTCTTTATTTTTATAAATATGCTGTTCTATAATTAAAATGCTAAACTCTAGTGGAGATACCAGTACAGTATAAATCCATATCGTGCCGGACAATCACACTGGTAATGACTATAACACCGGTGTACCGCCCACCTCTAATCAAAACATCATACTATATTCCAACAGCTTGTGCTGAATAGAGCTGTAGGAGGTCCTCAAACCTATCCTATGCAGCACAGAGCTGGCATCCCATTAAAAGTGTGCCCCAGTCTCACAGGGCACATAAAAAGAAACACAAAGTCATACACTACAGAACATTTAGAATGTACTTATACTAGGCCCAATTGCCTTGTATCAACACGACTGTCCCCCTTTCCTACTCCCCTGTGGTCTGCATTCATATTGCGTTTGAAGTTCCAGTCCTGACCATGTTTCTGTCACCCCCATGTGACTTACTGTGTTAAAGAAAGCATAGGAAGAAAAGCAATATCACGCAGCATTATAAAGTTCATGATTAATGTCCTTATTTTGTGGCTTCTTTGGAATTTTCTGGCCATGATGACACACACGCCTCATAAATATTTTGAGTATACAACATAGTGCATCCCATACCTTCAGTTGCTGAACCTACAGTTTTTTTTAGTTTGTCACAGTACTGTTAAGTCGATATTCAGTATCCAGGAGCACGAAGATAGTCCTTTATTTTACCAAACACCAGAGCTTTTTTGTTGCACCCAGTTGTTTTTACTCAAATTTCCAGCAAATACTACACAAACCAAAGTGATCCCTTTGCCACCATGTTTGCTAAATGAACAGTCCCATCATTGACGTCATGTCTGAGTTCTAAACTTGGGCACAGTTAGCAATCACACTAGATGTGTACCGTGCCCAAGTCCAACTGAAACGTGCACAGACCCATTCTCTTCGAAAAGGCCTGGGCACTGTTCACTGTAGTGTCCGGGCACAGCATGAAGCAATCACACTAGTCATATGAAGTGGACTTTAGGGGTCAGACATGTTTGGGCATGATATGGATCACCTAGTGTGAGAACCCCCACAGAGAGAACAATTAGCCTAAATGTGTGTTTGAAGGAAATCAGAGAACCTAGAAGAAACCTGCACAATACAAAGAACAAGCTAAGTCCACAAACACAAGGTGGGATTTACATCCCTTAGCCCCAGAAGTATGAAACAACAGTATGAGGTACTGAGCCACCATGCCACCAAGAAATATGGAAAAGGTAGAACACAAGATACAAATGTTTTAACTAGTAGTAATGTTTCACATCGGCTTAAAAGGATTTATTAAAGTTACACTGTATTTGTATATAAACAGGTCACAGATTGCAAAAATGAAAAAAAAAAAACATTATAATTGTACAATTTTTCTGAGTGTGGAATGGCAGCATTTCATTGGCGGCTTTCAACCAGCACCAAATTCTAGATAATCTCTAATAATTCATTCATTTTTCCATACACACTTGCCCTATATATTTAAAATAAAATTTACAGGAAAGTTGAGAGATTACAGGTTAAAATTAAATCTTAAACAAGAGCAGGGCTTCATAAAAACATCTGACACTGAGAAGAAAAAGCAACATATTCAGAATAAATGTCTCAGTGGAGTGTGGTATAGACACCTTCATTGCAAGGGTTCCTTCTTGACATTCTCCTATAAACATGCAATGCATTTAGAAGACTTATTGTTGCATTATACTCAGTAGTTTTCATGTCAATGATCACACCAAAGTGCTAATCACCATTCACCATAGGCAACTGCATGGCTAAAATATGATTTATTTTAGCAGTGTTGTTCAACACACTAAGGCCAAAATTTGTAGATTACTTGTGTAATCCATTAATACCTCTTGTCTGAAATCTGACAAATCTAAGTTTTACCATCAGTTTAATGCAATGACTGAAACACAAGGAAATGTGCAAATATCAAATTACAATATCTATTGTGAGAAGAAAGCAATGAAAAGAGAAAAATATGTGCAAAAGGTCAACTCACACGATGTTTGAGGTAAGAGAGGTAAGTGTCCCATCCCAGAGTGATTGTATTTACATACAGGACACGATACTTTGGTGGTAGGAAGTAAAAGTTGATCATCTGTGCTGGAGGCCAAACGCACCAATCAGCCTTGATTTGAGAAACACATATGCACAAAAAAACCAACATCACTTTAACTGGTTTTTAATATAAATCACACAACAAATTGCATTCCACTTTCAGGAATTCAAAGTCAACAGTTATTACAATTAGAATGTACCATTTTACCTTATAGAACTCCCAAAACTTTCTTCTGAATTCGTCCCAGCTGTCTCTCAATGTATGACCTTCCATCATTCCCATACCTAAAAAAAAATAAGCAAAAAGCACAGGATCTTACTTCACAGGAATACTCCACTTCAACAGTTGGTGTAACACTGGACACTCAAGCCAAGCAGCAAGCTGAAATCCTTGGCAAGACATGGATGACACATTATGCCTCAAACCACAACAATCCATCCGTCCAATTGCTGAAACCGATTATGCTGCTAATGGTTGCAGGGGGTCTGGAGCCCATCCCAGAGGGCACAAGGCGGGGAACAAACCAGGATGGGGCACCAACCCATCACCGCGCACACTCACACTAATTGCTTGCTCACACACTCATGCACTCCCTCTCTCTCTCTCTCTCTCACACACACATACACACACACCTATGGGCAATTTTGTAACTTCAATTAGCCTCAGCATGTTTTTGGACTGTGGGGGGAAACCAGATCACCTGGAAGAAACCCCACGACAACATGGGGAGAACACACAAGCTCCACATAAACAACCTGAACCCAGATCCCGTAGGTGTGAAGTGACAGTGCTAACCACAGCACCACCGTGCTGCCCCAATATCTAAATCAAAGTCAAGAAATGGCAAAATTACACATTTCACGTTAAACAGAAGTGACTTGACAGTGATAACTAAGAATAACTGTTTTGTAAACCTAATACTGACCAAAATTCTCATTTCATTTCAGATGTGTTAATATTGTTATTACTATTGTCATGTCAGGTCAGGTCGGGGACATGCACTGATACAGTGCACTGCTGTACCCACAACATGATGAGACACCTCGGGATCCTGATCAGCAACCCCCAGGCCAACATGCAGTCCGGTCCCACACTCCGGAAATGGCCGTCTATCTGCTGCAGCCAGGTGTTACGTGGGCATCCCTTTGGCTAGGTGCAGCTGTTTGGGTCCTCAGCAAAGAGGATCCTGTGAGGCGGATCACCCACAGGGAATCACACCACATGGCCATAGTGCCGTAACTGACGCTCCCTAACAATGCAGGTACTGTGCCTCATTCGGAACTCCCCGAGCAACCGGTCCTTCGACACCAAGTCAAATCAGTGGTGTCTAAGGTTTCTTCAAAGAGACACACTACCAAGACTCCAGTGTTTGTCTCGGGTCACTGGATAGTGTCCATGTCTCTCCGCCATACAGCGAGAAAGGGAGCACCAGGACCTTAAAGACTTGGACCTTCATCCTCTTACAGAATTATAGGAAGGGCCACACACCCCTTTCTAGCAACCCCATTCCCCGCACGCTTTCCCAACCTATCCACCGACTTCATATGAAGATTCACCGGCGACATGAATGTCACTGTTAAAGGTAAGTGAACCTCTCAATGCAGCCAACAGACACACTGGCGATGGCTGTGCCCAAGAGATTATAAAAGGCTTGGAGCTGTCGAGGACATTCACAAGCCCAGACACTCCTAGGACTCCACAGACTTCATGAAGATCACAGCCTCAATGGAAGTCAGGATCACTGAATCTATCTTCCCCAACAGATGCCTCACAGCTGCTGGACCCCATGGCCCTGCCCAACATCCAGTCCATGCAAGCACTGAACAGAGTAGAAGCAGGAACACACCCCCTGACAAGCCCTAGAATCAACTGGGAAAAATGCAGAGGTTCTGCCTCCACTCTGCACAGTGATCACAGTACCAGTGTACAAGCTGGCTGTGACATCTATGAACTTTGTGGAGCTCCTGCAAAGTCTCAGGATGTCCCACAGGGCAGCTCAATCAACTAAGTTTAATTGAGCTCAACACTTTACAAAAATTGTGAAATGCTGCAAAGAAACTCTGCCTATATTCACGTTTGCTCTCAGTAAGAACCCTCAGCGCCATGATACAGTTGATGGTAGACTTCTTAGGTGTAGAATCAGACTGCTTTGGTTGCTGGTACCCGAGCGAGTGATTACAGATCTTATTAAGGATGACCCTAGCAAGGACCTTGCTCGGCACTGAGAGCAGGGTTATCCCCCTGTAGATGCCACAACTTAGGTGATCACCCTCCCTATTCCAGGTAGGGACAACAAGTGCAGTTTTCCAATCAGTTGGGCTAGCAACTACCTCCAAAACGGAAGAAGAAATTTATTGCAATACCAAAAGGACAGCATTCCCACAGCCTGAAGAAGGTCACCCCGGATACCACAGACCCCTGCAGTCTTCCTTACTCTCAGCTGGTTTACAAACTGTGTAATCTCAGTGAGACTGGGTGGTTCACAGCTGATTGGAGGATCAGCTTCTCAAGAACTGTGGACCCAAAGACGTCCAACATCCTGGCTGGAGGGTCAGCTTTAGACAGCTGCTCAAAGTAGCTTACCTAGTGGGTCATAACTGGGCTGTCATCCATAACCACCCTTCCATCACTTTCCCTGACTGCAACTCTCCAGGAAACACATTCAGATGTGTGTAATGCTTCGATTCTTCTGTAAGCAAGAAGTGGGTCACTAGACCATGTGTGACTTGCTCACAGATCCCTCTAACAAACACCTCCCTATCTGCCTTCAGAACCCCTGCAGCTGTCCTTCTCAGCTCCCAGTACAGCCCAAAGTTGCCATCAAGTCGTGTACCGTGGCTCCTCATGATAATATCCAATAAAATAATACATAAACAATTACAGTACTAACTCATATATTTTTTTTAAGTCTGTCTATCAATCCAACCACTGAGTCTATCCCAAACAGGACAGGGTATAAGGCTGAAGTATACCGTAGATGGGACTCCAGGCTATCACAGAGTACATATACCCACACAATCATACACTGTTGGCAATTAGAGATGCTAATCAGACAGACAGCATGTCTTTGGACTACAGGAGGAAATGTGTGACACAGGGAGAAAAACATGCAAACCGTACACATAGCAAGTTGAGGTAGGACTCAAACCCCACCCCAGCGGGAGGCAGGCAGAAGTGTTACCTACTGCGCTACCAAGCCATCTATTTTAAAAAAACAGAAAGTAGCTTACTAAGAAACTGTTTTTTTTTTTAAACTGGAATACATACCCCACACAAGATATTCCTTACACAAATACTTCTTCACTTGAATCAATTGACCTTGCCCCCTGTTCAGTGGCTGAAATCAGTTGGCTTTAGACAACACGGTAGATATTGAAGTTATGTGCGCAGGCAGGATTGGGAAATAACATATCACGCATAGGCTCCTCCATACAATAACAACCTCTTACCTAAGAAGTACCACACTCCCAAGGTTGGTGATGCAACCAGCTGATCGATTAAAACTTTCTTTCCTACAGATTGCAGGCTCCTGACTGCATACCTCTTGTCCAGAAAAAAGTACCAGTAGTGTAAAAAGGGTCCCATGGAGCAGCCAATAGCAAACATGCGTCCTATAGAGAAAAAAAAAAAAAAAAACATGCTGGTAACTTTTTTAAATACACTGCGGACAAATCACATTTTCTTTCTGCCATCATAAAAAACTATGTGATTTTTAAAAAAATAAATAAATATTAAAGTTAAAACATTTGGGCTCTTACTTGTGGTCAGTTCAACGTGTTAAATGAACGGTAGGATAAACCGCACCGCACTTTCAAATATCCCCACTGACACATTCTAATGATCATAATTAGGCAGGTTACCTTTCAAAATTTCTCAGCGGGTATCACGTTTTATTTATTTAATCAATTGATGAATTTTATATATTTAACTACTTCATCTCTCACCAAAGATCGACACATCACAAATATGACATGAAAGAGTGGAGGTGTAAGAAAGCCTGATAACATTATTAAATTATATGTATTACGTACAATAAAAAATATATTCATTTCGAATAACGCTCTAATTAAAAATACTTGCCGGTACGAAACCAATCCTGCATCTTGTCCGGATACCTCCTCCTCTCCCTTACTTGCTGGATAAGGTCACCTACGGCGAGCATGCCACCTCCACTGACTGTGTTCGTGAACAGGAGAAACTTCCCCTTCAACAGGGGTTTTGAATAGCCACAAATGCGGACGAGAAATTCTTTGCTCGACCAAGAAACCATTATTCATCTTCCTACTTGCGCCTACCAGAAACAGCGTGTTAAAGGTCTGCGTATCGTGTAACTAACAGCTTATTAGTAGATATGGCAAATTCAACATCAAGGATCGACCGGTTTCGAAGACTTTCGAGACTTCCGGTTTTGAGGCGGAGTTTACGACGTAGTTTCGCAACATCAGTCATGTGACTGTAGTGTCTTTTTTTCCAGCGGAAGCAAAAAAAACTTACTAACCTGAAATATTTATGTATGTGTTTACAACGTGACGTCATATATTCCTCTGTTTCTGCTGTGAATTTACTACCTTGAAAATACCCTATGTATGAAAAATGTTATGTAAATAGTTGCCCTGCCTTGAATGCAATTCATGCAACACTTAGTATTACAAAACTATTTGGCACAATAAAATAACTTTTGTAGTGAACTTTTGTGCAAAACAGATATTAGTCTAAGTCAGACAGATGATTATCTAAAAACTTTTATTGTTGTATTTATAAACAGCAAGCAACAAATCCTCCTTGTTCTGCATTTAAGAAACCTAACGTGACAATGTTTACAGACTGAGTTATACTGCGTTGAGCCTACGCCATAACCTATAGGCCTATGTCGCTATTGGTGTGGCTGTGCAGGGGCAGATGCACGGTAAACATTAAAATATACCAATGAGGAGATCGGGCAAAGATTTGAGCGGAAAACTGTAATTTCCGAGAGCCCCTGAAGGCATCCCGAGGCAGCAGTACCCTGTACGCGCCGTTTACTGACATGTCATTGGCTAAAAGCTCTGGCAGTGGCACGCATTCCTACGTGATCCAAACATCCGCTGAATAAGCTGGATAAACCAACCTTGATAACCCTTCAGTTTTTGTTAACAAAATTCTACAAAAGATTGAGATATTTCTTTGTTGGAAACAAAGTTATTTAAAATAACTGTTTTTTTGTACCATTCTGTCAAATTCTGTACATAAATCCAAAATCATCTTCCAGCAACTGCTCATAGTGAAAAACTAAACAAATATTGTTATGTATGGGTATAATTCTACGAAATCCAGACTGCATTAGACTAATAATTTTATCCAAATTAGTTTTACATTCAATACATTCAATAAACTGATTGGCCTTACATTCTCTGTAATTCTTTCATCTTTATTGGGTTTCAGCAAAAACATAATTAAACCCGGTTTCATTGTAGTTAACAAAGTACTACACTGTACACATTCTTTTATTGCTTGAAGTAATGTTTTTATTATTCTCCCATGTTGTGGAAGTTTCGCAATGTAGGACTCAGGACAGCGTAAAGTATTTTCATCCTTCAGTTTACTGTGATACCTTACAGCACAGGCCCAGGGTGATGCCTCAGGAGTTCTCCCCAAAGCCTCTACTTACAATTCTTTTTATCCCTGTGTATTTCCATATATGGTCTGTTCCGGTATTTCAGTGCTTGCTATGTCTTGATTAGGGCCTAACCGGACCTTGAACACATGATTTCTACTGGCCTAGTGCATTCTTCTACTGCTAGGAGATTATACATGTACATAACATTCACTGCTTTTGTATTACATTTGGGTATTACATTTGGATTATTCTCTCACACCCAAAAAACTTTGTAAGAGTTTGTTTTCAATCTGTCTGTATTGGGTGACTTACCCAGTGACATTTTCTTTACTGCAGCATCAAGATCTTCCATTTTTAAACTTTTTTTTTTTTCATTCAATTACTTCAAATCTGAATCTGTGGTATATGCAGCTCTGGAATAAAATTATGAGACCATAGCAACATTTTTAGTTTCAGTCATTTCTCAATTTATGGGTACGCTTCTGTGTAAAATTTGCATTTTTTTTTTTTTCGTAAACTTCAATCTGGCTCTTCTCCATTTCTCATTGATGCCTTGCTTCACTCCTTCTTCTAGCAGTCTATCTAAACTTGTCTTAGCAGTGCACTTTGCACCTGCATTTAATGTTTCTCATTCCTTTTGAAGACATTGTTGGATAAGTTGACTGTCACCTCTGGCATTAGAAAGTAGCTTCTGCCCTCTACCTGGCTAGTTTTTCATCCCTCCCAATGTCTCCTGCTTCACCTTATTCTTGTGTACTGTGGTCTTAGAAATTTTGAGCTTGGAATCACCCTGCCCCTTAGTGTAGCCTTCTGCCAGCAGAACCAGGATTAAACCAGGGTTAGTTCTTAATTCAGATTCTTAAAAAATATGGAGCAGTCTCTTAATTTTTTCCCAGAGTTGTATTTCTTTATTTGATCAAAAAACAGCATAGTGTACTTACTTGAAAATGATATAGAGTATAAGTCCTTGTTAAATTCATAAATTTTGGTTCAGTTACTTTGCCATTAATAACAGCGAGTGAAGCAAACATTTTCCTTTCTTGTCATCGCTTTTCTAATTTACTAAAGTAATCATTATTTTTGTGTTCTTCAATCCATTTTGCCCTAGATCTAAGAAATGCTTCTTGTGCCCTATTTAAATAACTTACCCAATTTAGCTTTGAAGTTTACAACTTCTACCTTATTTTCTTCAGACAATGCAGCCTTATTCATTCATTGTATCAATGTTCACCAATTTCATATGACAACTTACATGTATAAGCATATATATATATATAAGCATATATATATAAGCATATAAAATGCACAATAATTTCTTGTCATATCAGTTCAAATGCAAAAAAAGTACACATTTGTGTTGTTATGATAATCGACTGCTAGACATATCACTTTTAAAGGTGAATGCATACTTGCATACCAGTTATGTGCATTCCAGATCATATTGGTGATCCATAAATCTACTGGGGAATACTCATCTGGAGCCATATTGAAATCCCCTACTACGATCACAAAATCAGATTTTAGTTTACTTACAACCCCTGAAATTTAGTTGATACATAACTTTGGATGTTTCATGCATTTTCTTCCCACCCTGCAATACAGTCAATTGTTGAATGATGCAATTGAGACAGAAAAAAAACATTTGAAAAGGACCCATTTATCATGTCCTTATTATAACAATTCCATGGGAAGACAATAAATACAACATCCAAAATTATGTATCCCTAATATGTTGGAGGTATAATTGCTGACATACAAACACACCGTGTCTGTGGGGTCACTAACCCCCTTTTGGTGCTTAGGCCAACGAGTACCTCTCGTACCAGCCCAGGCCTCGTCTTAGGCAACCTGGAATCTCAGCCCTGTCATACGTGCATGTGTGATCCTACACATTCTTTTTTTCTACTAAAAAAAAGGTGGGGGGGGGGCGGCAGTGGTGGCTTAGTAGTTAGGGAAGCGCACTTGTAATTGAAAAATTGCTGAATCCCAGACCAGCAAGGTGCCCTGAGCAAGGTACTGCCCCCAAGCACTGCTCCACTGGCGCTGAAATATCTGCCCCCTGGTATGTCACGATGTCACATATGGGTTTAAAAGCAGAGGACATGTTTCATTGTTGTGCACATTGTGCTGTGGTGTGTCAACAATGACCACTGATCTCTAAATAAATGAGTAAATGCATAAAATATGAAGCTGGTTACTTGAACCAAGCTATATTTAATAAGTTATGAAACGCACCATGTTTTACCACAAATGGACATTCTGGAAAACCCAGCACAAAGTCAGGAAATTTAATGCTTTGAAAAAGTCTAACATAAGAGTTACTGACACACTGATTTCCCATTCTAAATCCGGTGCCTGTGTGCACTGCCTGGCAGGTGGTGTGCGTAAGGCATCAATGACCTGCAGGATATGTCACAAGAGAGATGAGGGTGCATAAATGTTACTTTTAAATCTTGTTCCTCCAATGTTGCCTATCCACCACTTTTGGTCATAAACGTATATAGTATTCCCAGGAACTGCATCTGCAAGACAGGCTCCTGATTTCCTAGCAAGGCAATGCAAGTTCAGTTATATAGCACAATTCAGACACAAGACAATTCAATGTACATTACGAAGGATTATTTAAAAGAGGATTAATGATCTGCTGACCTCATACAATCCCCGTGTTTGCTTCCTTCTCAAGGCACGGGATATCTGTAAGTACCTAAGGGTAGAAAGACCTATGGCAGGCTGCAGAACTTTCTCTTATAGAGCTCCTCAGCTGTGGAATGGTCTTCCACTAGATGTGCGGGTTTTAGGCTCACTCTCCATATATTTAGAATATATATGTAACCATACCTGTTTAGTTTAGCTTATATGGACACTAGTTCTAGCTCTAGCTAACTGCTCACTCCTAGTTAAACCTATAGTGTGAGGTGTAGAGCTGCCTGGGGATCGGTGCCATTGGCTTTAGATAAACTGAATGGACAGTGCTGTCACTAGCTTCACAATCGCTTGTGCGATTGGAGTGCTGACTTTTCAGGGACTCCACTATCAGTGAATTATTCATAGTCTTTTTCATATGTATTCTGAATTTAGGCAAGATTCCAAGCAGCTTCAAAGAATAAAGTATATGAGAAAGTTTCAAATACAGCTACAATGTATTTGTGTGTATAGCAGAAATAGATATTTAAATATCCTAATGACCTGTGTTTGCCCTACATGCAAGATAAGTCCTTTTATACAAAAGTGAAATTTTGATGCGATTTGAACAAGCTACTGAAGACAATAGAAAAGACATAAGTCTTTTGCCAGACATTTTATTAGCAAGCTCAGCCAGGAAATATTTATGAAACTGGGGCTTGTTAGTTATAATTTTTTTTTAAATTGATCAGCACAACCATGTGCAAAACTGTAAGTAATACACTACCAGTTGTTAGATACACTAGTCATTCATGCTTTCCCAGACACAAAGCTGCTTATATTTACCATCACTTTTAAAATCACCTCTGCTGCAATGAAGAAAAACATGTATAATAAATACAGCTCAGAATATCATCACTTATTTCTTTCAAAAAAGGAAAAAAAAACATATTTCTAGATTTTATCAGCTTTTTAATTTATGTGCAACGCCAATATAGATATACATTCTGAGTCCATTCCCCACAATGTTGCCAAAGATCTTGCAGCTGGAAAGCACCTGTTTAGCTGCCACTGTTTTTGAACTCGCCATTCTCAGTGATGGACAGTTTGATGGGGCTTGTGTGTGATATACTGTTGCACAAATTTTGTATTTTGTAACACTCCTTCACCTGCGTGAGGGTGCTTATTAGCCGGGAGTTAGCAGCATCCAATGCACTGATCCTTTTTTCCTGTGGATGGAAACAAATATTATTAGCTGCATACAGAGCTTGTAATTTAAATAAATCAGTACAATCTTTCCACTATACTATGGCAGAAGATCTATCAAGAAACAATATAAAGAAAAATATAAATATAAAAAAATAAACAGGAAATCCTTATGAAAAGCTACAACACCCTCCACAATTATTGGCACTGCTTGTAAAGATTTGTAAAAAGGGTTAGCTAAAAATCTTTCCTTTTTGCACCAAACTCACCTTGAATATTTATTGCCAAAAAGCCCAATTTTGATTGACCAAACCATCGAATTTGGGTTCAGTCAAAGCTGTAGTAGTGTTTTACAAACTCCAGGTGCTTATGCATGTGGTTAACTGACAAAAAAAGCTTGTATCTGGGATCCCTTCCAAATAATCTGTAAGCAAGAAGGGAGCGTCTTATAGTTTTTTCAGAGACGTGGTAACCTCAAGATTTTACTTGGTCTTATAATTCATCAAATGTGAACCTCTCTTATGATCCTCCTCACTGTATGTGAGGGAAGGATAAACTTGTGTCCTCTTCCAGGCAGGTTTGTAACAGTTCCAGTTGTCCACTTTTGTATTACTGCCCTAACAGTAGAAATGGTCATTTTTAGGTGACTAGCTATTTTTTGATACCCATTCCCTGACTTATGTAGGTCAACACACTTCCTCATTTAGTTTTGTTCTCTTATCTTTCCCATGTGGATGGATGACTAAGGGAATTTGGGTTCTGTGTCACTCATGTTTGTGCCCCAATTAATCAAGTAGTCATGAATTATAGCTTGAAGGTTCATATTCACTGAAAGATGTACAATTTACAGGGGAAACATGCTTCAATTACATTACAAATGTTCACTGTAATTTCCAGGGGTGCCAACAATCGTGGCACATGTGTTTTTGTCAAAAATAATTATTTCTAGATTTGTTTTTCTTTGAATGAATTTATTTAATTTTTTGAATGTGAGATGAAGCTACTTCACTATAAAAAGGTAAATTTTACAAATTTTACAAATCTTTATAAGTGGTGCCAATAATTGTGAAGGGCAAAGTATGAGACAAAATGAGTTCAAAGTTGTTTCATTCCAAAATGAAACTTACTACTGTACCTGTGCTGCGATAATCTTCTGCTTGGCATCTATTATTGCCTGCATCTCTGCATGGTCCTTTTTCAGTTCATCTTCTACAGTCATCAGTCTGTTTAAGGGTGGAGAGATATAAATAATAAAGGTTTGAGAAAGTACAGTGCTGTACAATGTACAATGCATTTTGCCAAGTGTAAAGTTTGGTGGAGGGGGGATTATTGTGTGTGGTTGTTTTTCATGGGTTGGGCTTGGCCTCTTAGTTCCTGTAAAAGGACCTCCTAATGCAGTGACATTCTAAGCCATTTTGGCCAATTTCATGCTCCCAACTTTGTGGGAACAGATTGGGGATGGCCCCTTCCTGTTTCAACATGACTATACACCAGTGCACAAAGCAAGGTACATAAGGACATGGATGAGCGAGTCTTATGTGGAGGGGGGACTACTGTAGTAAAACCCTAACCCTAATTATTTGTGTTACCAGAGAGTTAAGGTAAGATTTGAAAGTTAGAAAGTTTCTTAATGCGTCCCTAGGATGGATCAGATGAAACACAATCATAAATAAGGATTTAGTCAACTGGATGAGATCAATCTGTTGTGACTTAGTTTGGAATGTAAACAAGCAAAAGTTATGTTTTATTTAGAGCCCGCCCACTGAGTTTGATGGGTGACTTTGACAGATAATTTTATTGGTTGCTAGAATCATTTCAATAGTCATTTAAACAATCATTTAAATAACAATTTAAAGGATTATTTAAATAATCACCTTTAAATAATGATTTAAATAACATGTTTATTTATTGAGTATTATCACAAAACACCCTCCATATTGAAGCAGTGAACCTAATTTAATTAAGAGTTTTTTTCCCCTCAAAGCACACTGGCTTTCAACGCTAGTTTAAGGATTGGAGAACATGCACTTATCACAGGTTTGATTTACAAGAAAAGGGATACAGGGCAAAGCAGGTATACAGTAGGACAGGAAGGATGTAAGTTCTGTCTATGATTCTGCTGATTTCAATGAAATACCGAAAGATGATGCTCTTCATTTGTATGTCCTTCTCCTCTTGCTGCCGCCGCAGTCTCTCCTCACTATCCTGCAGACGCACTTTGTAGTCAAGCAGCAGCTTCTGCATCTGCTGTTCCTGAGTCAAAAGGCGGTGCTCGTACTCGCCCAGGCGGTGGCTGGATGCTCGCAGACGCTCCTTCAGCTTAGAGATTTCCAGTTCATACTAGAAATGGCCCAAAGAGTCACACACAAAGGGACATGACTTCAAAAATGGGGCACACCGAGTGATGGAAGCGTGACTCTGTATCTGCACGTTCAAAAAGTGAAAGTGTGTCTCTCTTCCAGCCAAAGTCTAAGTTACTTCATGCAAGAAACCACTTCCACTAGAGATCAGTTCTAATCCACAATAGTCTGATTTACATCTAAACTTAAGCAAAAGTACAAGATGTATACCATAATTACAAAGACGTTTGGCTTTACTCTACATCAAGAAAATTCTTCAGGACCCATCACACCCTTAACATGTACTGTTTGAACGCCTGCCTTCAAGACTAAAAGTAACAGAATAAAAAACAGTTTCTATCCTTCAGCCATCACTATCTAAATGCTGTTAAGCTGACAATCTGATCTAATGCACCTATATTTACAATATAGTGTCATATTTACAACCAAGTTGAACCATTGCTTAATTTTAATACTGCTATTTCCAAGTGCAAGACGTGAAACGTGCAGTATCTTGAGACTATGGGGTATGACTACTGTATCGTGTTGGTCTGTTTGTATATTTATTGTTTGTTTATTTATTGGATGTTTTATTGTTACTAATGTGTCTATTGTTTGGATGTGACACTGGAGAGGATGCACCTTCACATTTTGTTGCTGTGCAACAACAATGACAATAAAGCATCTGAATCTGAATTAACTACACCTTCATAATAAATATACAATAACATCCAGAAATTCCTTAACAGCATTAATATACATTAACAACAAACATATGATAATAACAAACATTATAATTCCATCATATAATGTTTACTAGTAATGTACATTAAAACTGTCAAGGTATACTTATATGCTGTTTATGAATGAATAAGAAATGCATTATGAATATGAAGTTAATGTAAAGCATTACCAATTTTTAACACAAATCCAGCTTTACTGATCTTCTTCAATCACTCCACTTATGCATATAAATCCTCTCAAGGCTACACTAAGAAAATTCTGCACCTTTTTTATGCATTTGCTTCCATCCTGACTTGGGCGATGCTTTTCCACCTCGTAATCTTCATACTGCCCATTATTCAGCACCCAAGCCGCTGTCCTGTCCACTGGGGACACGTTGACCGATTCGATAGGCACAGCCACCTGCAGCCAACACAAGCATGCTGAAAGCCTGCAACTTATAGCTGACACCACTCCTGGTAAAACAATTTGGGTTAACCATTTTTTGTAGAGGTTTTGTCTACTCCTGTATGCACGTATACCCTATTATGTCTGTGGACACAGTACCTGCTTGTTTGGCTCCCTGGCAAGGGGTTTTGGGCTGTCCCTGGAGGAGGCAGAGTGCTGACAGGAACAGTCATTATGGAGGGCGCCTTTGCTGGTGCTTTTGTCGCTCTGCAAGGGGGAGCTATGAGGAAGGGTGTATGGAGACTGGGGCCCATCACTAGAGCATACTTGTGCACCCTTGACAACGTGGTGGGTGTTCAAGTGACTCTGTGGAGACAATCTTGCAGGCTGGGGCAGGGAATCGGGCTCTGGCTGTCCAAGCTGACATGGAGTGAAGCACTCCTTGCTTAATGCACTTCCATGATCACATCCTTCTATGCTGCTGTTGGATGCAATGCTCATGCTGCTCTGGAAGAACTCCTGAAAGCAGCTAAGGCCACGCATGCTCTCCATGTTGAGACTCTCTGAGCTGGAGCCGAGACGGAAAGATTTTTCTGACTGAGCGGGCAGATTGGCCAGCTGGTAAACAGGATTCTGGAAGCACAGCGGCCGCGAGTCGCTTTGCCGTTTGACCATGGGGTTAAGGGGCTTCCGCATCTGTGGGGCACTCTGGGGCAGGTCGCCCAGCATCGAAGGTCCCGGGTTTAAAGAGTGAAGAGAAGCATGGGGGAGTCGCAGGATGCCGACAGACGTCTGGGAGTCCTGGCAGCTGAGCCTGACAGAGAGCTCGCGCTGCGCCGTTCCCTTATCACGACTCGGCTGGAGGTCCTGAAGGTCCATCAGAGAAATGCTACGGCCGTTGGGAAGAGGATTTTCCTGATCCTGCTTATCAAGAACTCTCATGCTTTCTGTAGACTGCTGGGCAGTGGTGAGCCTCTTCACTGGGAAGATGCTGTCTACGTTCTCCTGGACTGTAGACTGCACAGGCATCTCACTTAGAATAATACAGAACATGTCAATTCAGTCTGTTTCCTTAGTGAGGGTGACAGTTACTGTTATGACATATTGTACAAACAGTACTATACTGCTTTTAGATCAGCCAGTGACTTCACTGTCACAAATCTAGAAAACTAAATACAATATGCTGAAAATGCTTTAGAAAATTCTAACTGTATAGTTCTACAGGTATATGCAATTAATGTTTAAAATAAAAAGTACACAACTGCATGGAAAGTATTATCAAAATAAAAAACTATATCCAGACTGACTCAGTTACTTAGACCTGTTACCCCATTTTGAGAAGCATAATATACTTATAGCTGTACCTTACTATCTTTATTAAAGAACAAATCTTTCTGGATGAAAAGAATCAAGCAATCAAAAACACCAGAAGCAAGCAGTTTAACAAGACTAAGGACAAATATGTACTATATAGTTTTCTTCAATTCATTTACTTTTTTTTGTAAAGAAGTTAATATAGAGCAGCAAAGGACAGAAAGCCATCTTGTGAATTCAATGCATGTGAAAGTATGTATGTTTGAAAATTTTCCAAGAATAACATACAGGTCAGTGTTCTGACCCTGAGACAATGCTTAACTAAGTGAGACAGTTAACCTGGTCTGGAGCAGACTTGTTCACTCGCCTAAGTTACGACAGTAGCTTAGTGGGGATTCATTTAAGAGATGCCGATGGAACAGAACTTCCATTTAAATGAGCCAGACTTGTCAGAATAAGTTAGACTTTCCCTTAATCTTGCTTTGTGGAACACCCCCCTGTTCTTATTCTCTTGATTGTATTTTGTTTTTATTATTATTTGTTTTTATTTACACACTGTAGAGCACTATGAGCTGCATTCAGATGTAAAAAGGTGCTATATAAACAAATCTATGAATTACTATGACTACACAGGGGAAATGCCTTTAAAGATCTTTTTTTAGAGACCAATAATATTCCTTCCTGGTGGAAAAAAATGCTAGAGAATCCCTGAATTCACACCTAGTATCTCACAGGAAGCAAATGGAGGGGGAAGGTGAGAAAACATGGCTACTTGGTTCATTTTTCTTTTAAAAAAATGACAGACTGTTGAGGGGATAAAATATCATAACTTGCAATTTTTGTATTATTTAATTGAAGGCTAATACATAAATGAAAATCTTTCCAATAAAGTGCACTTCCAGTAGTTGTCAGGCTTCTACTTTTAGAGCCATATGTAAATAGGTTATAGGTTGACATAGTTTGTTTCTAAACATTTACTTTGTTTTGAGAGCAATGTCATGAACTGAGAAAAAAAAGTTTACCTTTGGAGTGAAACACTTATGTTGAAGCTGCTTTAGCTGACACATGTAACACAGATACAGGCATAGTTTATTTATGTCTCTTTTGAGAGATTTATTTGGAATTAAATATTTCTATACTAAATATACAAACTAAATAATCATTTTCGGATGGCATTGCAACATGATTGTCTATGCAATGTATCACCAAGGTGTATGATTAGTTGCAATTAAAAAAAAAATGAATCATTTGACACCCTTACATTGCAATGCCCTCTCCTTTAAGATAAACCTTTATTAAGATAAACCTTTATTAGTCCCACAAGTGGGAAATTTGCATTCCATATGTTCATCAAGCCTTTCTGAAAGCATTGAATTTCATCTTGTACTTGTTTGCAAATAGTATTTCTGTTGTAAATGAATATCTGTATGACAAGTTTATGTTACAAAGTATAGGAACTATACTTCCTTTGTGTTGATTCTACATTAATTTGGGGGTTTGATGTGCAAATATTTATGATCTTAAGTTTTAATGTTAGGCTCAATTAACCCAGAATAATTTGATGAAAACCGTGCAATTAATTCTCTCTTTAAATGGATCGACAGCCCTATGTGGGATACATAGGTCCTACCTGCTGGTAGGATCTTCATCTATCTTCTGCAGACTGAGGGAAATACTGCTGCTGCTGTTTACGGAGGAGCTGTGGTTCTGGCTAAGGTGCAGTTGCAGAGAGACTGGTGTGGGGGTGGACATACACTGGCTGATGTCACTCAGTATGTGGGGCAACGGACCAAGCTTGGCCAGTGTCTTCTGCAGGAAGGGCAACATCAGCGATCATAGAATCTCATAGATACATCCCCTCCAAGCACAGTGCTTAACATTACTCAACAAACTCACTTAACATGACATATTCATTTAACATACTATCTACTCCAAAAGACATTAAAACTTAGATGTTAAAATATCCAATTGCAAAACTTTAAGTTACTTAGCAAGGTAAAAACTGCTGTCCACTAGAATTATAAATAAGCAAGATGAGTTTGATAATTACTGAGACACTGTTTCTATATTTGTACCAATATTTCTGGCACTTCTTTTTGCATAATCACTTAATTCAGTAGTGGAATAAGCAACGTCAAGCACAGTCACTCGCATATTATCATCAACTGAACTCTCCTGGGTAAGCGACTATGGCTTTGATACCTTGTCTAACTGTGGCACTACCTCCCAGAGGAGAGAATGCAAGGCTGAAAGCTCGCGGCCCAGATCAATGTAGCTCTCAAAGCTTGCAGTGCTGGAGATGTTGTCTGGGTTGGAGATCTCATTCAGGAAGTGATTCATGGTGGCCCATTCCTTCTCCAAAAAGTCATTCATGAAAGTCATATACTCTTCCTTGATGCCAAATCTGCATGGAGCGGCAAAATAATTGGGGGAATGTTCATACAGAAGATTAAATTCAGGGATAAGCAGCAAAACTACGTTACAAAACTACGTCCATTATCTGAACTACTACAACCGTTCCAAGGTGGTGGAGATGTTAAAGTTTCATTCAACTTGTTTATGTATCCATAGCAGTTATGCAGTTAAGATACTCAAATCTTCCAAGTTCTACTCCTTCATTACATTTACCAGTAGTGTTATACAACCAAAACATTTCAGAACCCTGGGCTTTTTTTTCCTGTTACGTTTTCTGGTTAGATCTGAAAACATACTTTGTGAAGTTGGCCAGGTTCTGAATGACTTTTGCGATGAGGGTGAGTGTTCTGGAGGTGCGGTTATCTGGGTACTCCTGCGTGAGGCTGAAGAGTGATGGAGACATGATAGCAGGGCAGAGGAACCGCAGGAAGAGCGAGGAGCTGATAAGGTGCTTGCTGATGTCCGGTCTCCCAAGGGAACAGCAGCATTCCTTCCATGCCGAAAAGACCTCCTTAAGCTCCCGTGGAAAAACACTGAGGATGGAGGCCACGGCTCAGGTTGAGACACACTCTTGAACAACCGCACACACATCCCAGCTAACGATTTTTTTGTTCTAGGAACATTTGCCAAATGTTAAAATTGAAGGTATGGAAAATATTCAACATGTCCAGTTTTCCTGATTTTCACAGAACATTATCTCTCAACTACAACTAAGAATAATGATGTAGAAAACAAATAAAGGGTAAAGCAGTGGATAACACTGTTGCTTTTCAAATTTTAACCATGCACAGCTAAGTACAGTACAGTTAAAAACAGTGTTTCTCTCGGATCAAGGTGCAACTTAAATTAACACAAGACTAATGCATAACAGCCTAACAATGTAGATTGCATAGTGTGCAAAAACTGTGCAAACATTGCAAAACCGTGCAAAAAGTGAGCACAACTGACACCATTGAGTACAAACAGCACAGTAAACTTAATATGGATAAGGTGCAGTTTGGTGCAATGAGGTAGTAATAAAACAAAGTAATTGTAAACATGGTTACAATAAGTTAATAAACAAAATAGATTATAAAATAATATTTTATAACAAAACAATATTTTTCAGTAATAATTATGTTAAAAGGAAGTGCAGGTAATAATGCTAAAATGCTAACATTAACAGAATCTGTTAGCTAGGATTTTGAGTAAACGAATGAGAAAGGCAGAAGGCTCTCACCAATATGAGCTTATGATCTTGCAGAAGGCTAGCTCACAGCACATCTTCAGATTGCTTTGGTGCTCCCGGATGTCAGAGCTTGTGGATTTGTTAGGGTCAACTTCACAGTTCTCCTCAGACTCATACAATGCTTTTATAAATTCCCCTGAAAATGGCAGAACACAGGGAGTGGTCCAGGCAATGAATGACAACACCTGTGCATTAGGCAATCTGGGTTGTCTCCTGAAATGGTGACATTTGCGGGCTCACCTAGGGCATTGTGTAGGTACTTCTGGCCTACCAACTTCAAGTACTGCTCAACAGCTTTGGTAGCCAGTGTGTTCTCTCTGAAGATGAGCACATCATGGTGCACACAGGTAGCTGCCTCAGACATAATCAGCTCAGTGAGAAAGTCCTAAAGAAAATAATGTAAACTGGAGTAAGCGAGTTTGCACAGGGGAAAATAATGCTACCCTTGCACCTCAGCTTCACATGCTAAGGCTCTGCAGGCTGATATACACCCCACTGTACAAAATATTAGTAATTCTTCAAGAGTTGGGCAATATGGCCAAAAATGGCATCACAATTAAAAATATCGAGATTAATGTCAGGTCATCATTTCTCTCTAGTTTAAAGGATGATTTTCAATCGCAAGATAAAATCAAAGAAACTAGATAATCTTAGTTATAAAATATACTTAATATTTAGAACTTAAACATGTGCCAAGCGGTAGTGATGGCCAAAATGACGCTTCCGGAACATTTGGCTATATTTTCTGTCCCCACTAGATGGAGCTCTCTCTTCAAAAAAGGGCTCAAAGCATGCAGAATAAGGAAACTAAAGCGCCACATGTACTAAATAGCATTTCACATTTCTGAGAGAAAATGATTTTAGCCATTGGAATGCTGCAGCCTCCCTTCATCCTATCTTTTCCTAATTCTCTGTGGATTATTACCAGAGTTGGATAATTCATGTCCAGTGAGTAAAAGTCCAGACCAGGATTTTGTTTCAACTAACCAGTTGAGTACTCTGTGACTGTCTCTATACTCAACTGTTTGCTTGAAACAAAATCCTGGCCTGGGCTCTTACTCGCTGGAGCTAAATTACCCAACTCTGATGATTACTATATGAATTTCTCATGGAGTGAATTTTACTGCGGATTTTGCTTTTGGATTTCCCTGGATTACCCTTACTGAATGGGTTGCTTTGGAATTCCGACTCCGAAGCCCTGTTATTGTGACAGTTTTGTCTGTTGACTGCTTACTTGCCCAATTGCATTCTGTTTTGGTGTTATGACACAAAAGTAGTCATAGAGAAAGTGAACTCATTTTATTATGCAAAGCCTGTAGCCAGCAGAATGTTGTGTCTTAAATTCTATCTAACTTTTATTGAGCATTTGGCATATTGATATCAGGAGAAATTATGTTCCGGTGATTATTATCATTATCATTTTATTGCCCAGCTCTATTCTTCAACCAAAAGCACAGGAAAAAAAAGTCTTCATTACAGAAAAGAAAGTTTAACCCAGCCACTTGAGACTTGAGGTTTAAGTTAAAGTTATATCCCCCCCCCCTCAAAAAATTGCACATATATCCATGGCCAGCCCCTTGAAACACCCTCATTTTTCAGTCAAAATCATGTTTAACATAATCACAGGAACAAAGTCAAACACATTTCCTTCTTTGTTGACTGACTGCCCAGATGAATAAAACTACAAATAAAGGGCTGGTAATCATGTTATTCTTAACACCTTTCAGTAAACCAATATGGCCTAAAATATAGCTAAAAATAGAGGACACTTTTAGGCATTCACAAAGCATTAATCAAATCACTGCCTCATTCCAGCAGTATACTAACAAAAATGTGCATTATGATTTTCCTAAATATTACCAAGTAAATGTTGGCCTGGCTACTTATAGACAAGACATTTGACAACTATTGCCATTAACATTTAATCACCCTTCAAAATCACATCGAAATAAGAGGGAAAAAACAAGAAACATAAATGTCAGCTGCATCTTATAGATGGTTGGCCTACACATGCCTACAGTGTCAGTTGAGTGAATAACACACCAGAAGCTAGCAGCCTAGATATTGAGTAAATTCTCGAGATGTGAAAAATCCCAGACACACTTCTCTGTTCTGCTCTTCTGGCATAATAAGTTTTCTAGATGTATTTGCTACACGCAGTTATACTTGCAAAAACTGATGTTGTTGATACAGTTTAAAGACTTTACACAGAAGCTTATTTGACAATACTATAGTTTCAGCAAATATCCCTATTTCTGAGCTAGCACTACCATGCGAACTGGCCTACAAATACATCTGTATGGGCAGGTTCAGGAAAGCTGAGACATGTCTGAAATTAAGCTTTAGCTTACCTTAGCTCTCCCTGTGCTCTGAAGGATGTGGACCAGGGCAGAGGCCATTTCTTCCTTGCTTCTCACACTAATTACAGGCTCCAATACGGAGCAGAGCATACTGTAATTACTGGTGACGAACTCTGCAAACTGCTTGTACTGCTCCATTGGCAGGATGGGGACACCCTGAAAGCGCAACCTGATGCGGATGGTAGGCCCCCCCAGCTTCCCCTTGCTAGCTGTAGGAGTACTGACAGGGTACCACTTCTCTGTGAAAGGTCTACCCTTAATGCACCCAGTTGGAATATTAACCAGACCCACATAGTTATTTTTATCCTTCTTTTTATCAATATCCTTGTAGATGTGGACAGTAAGACTGGAAACATTCGGAAGGCTAGAAAATTCAAAATACTCCCCCCAAAAAAGGTTTCCAGATTTTGCCTTGCTGGTAGTGCGGGCATACAGCACGTCATCCAAGCACACCTCGCAAAAGTACTTTTTTTTGGCTGGGAAGTCCTTGGCCTCGATAATCCAAAGCTGAAGCAAATTCTCAGTTCGTCTGCAGTTGTCCTGTAGTAGGAAATGGGGGGATGCAGTCAATCGGAATTATATTTTTATGTCTCTGTACAATTATGAAATATACCAAAGTAATATGTATATTTTTGAAAGAGAAAAGCCACCAATTGGTAACAGTCAGTGTGTTTTAGGAAGGAAAGGTTGAAGCTGGGAGTGAGCAGCTCCTAACTACATTTCATTAAACTGCTATGGATTCCACCACATTTAAAGTAGCTTTGAATAATGACAGGATGCACCTTGTTAGGCTGCACGGTTCGCTTTAAGTCTTCTATCCATCTGTCCCGCTCAGCTGCTGACGGGCAGCTGAAACATTTGCTCCCACCAGAGTAAGTCAACTAAATAGAAAAAAAAACATAAGAATAATACAATAAGAATACTCATGAGAAAATACAGAGGAACAGTCTCCTTCCCAAGGCATGCTAAGAATCATGCTTTTATAAATGTTAGGTGTAAACTGTGGTCAAAGTCCATCAGTGATGAAATTCTCAATGCAATTCCCAACAGGCTGTAGGCCACACCCATGCACTCACACCACCAAAAGAGTGAAACAGCACTCCAGCTCGCTGGGCACCATCCTCATGTGTGGAGGTACACTATTGGATACAGCGATACTGTCCAATTTACCTCTTTCCTCCAAAATTTAGGGTGGGTCACACCAACATGGTATAATTTCTATAAATCAAGATTTAACTGCTTATCAGGTTGCACCAAACTTAAAACATAGACTGAATATACATAGTGTATAGCTTGCTCACTGATTAACTACATGCACTCGTGCTAATACTGAAGTTACACAGAAATGCAGAAGACAACTGAGCAGATGGAAATACCATTGTACCCCAGTCACATTTAATGCACTAATGAATACATTTTTGGTTGCATCTCCCTATTTCTGCATTGGAAAATTCGATCGATAACCAATATGCAATGGTAACTCAGTTCTTGAAACTTAATCCGTTCCGGACTCTGGATCAAATGGAGTTCTAATCAAATTTTTTCCATAAGAAATAATGGGAAACCAATTAATTGGTTCCCGGCCCCCAAAAATTACACCTAAATATGATTTTTTTTTTTTTATCATTTAAACACAAAATGAACCGGATAAAACAAGAGGAGCATTTATTTCTTAATGGCTTCCAAAACGATAAAGATCTTATCCCAGCATTACCCCTGTCCTGCCCCAATCATCCGCTCCTTCCGTGTGCCACGCCCCCTCGTTAACCTTGTGTGGGATCTCCATGTGACCACTGTACTTTAATCCAATATTGCCGGTGCTGGCGGTGAAACTTGCAAGTGCTTATTCCCAGGAAAACATTACATTTTTTTTTTTTTTTTGTGGAAAACAAAACATTGATCTGCTGGCCAAATTTAATAAGAATCATGAATATGGTGCAGGTAAAATGTAAATAACAGGCTGTGTCCTATTTTGATTGCAATCGATCCCTCAATAACTAACAGATTATTAACTAATCTATCATGGTGGACACTGAACCAAAATTAATCCTATTTTAATCATGGTTTAAACTGGTTTAACTAATCCAGGGTTAAAGACATCCAATGCATCTCTGATTATTTAAACATCTGTTTAAATCTAGATTTACTAACCCTAGATTGCGTCTACACCAGGATTAATTTAATCCATGTTGGTGCATCCCAGCCTTGGAATGTACCATCTGAGCTGAAGTGCTGGTTTAGTCCCATGGAAGTGTGACATTGTGGGTGCAAATTACAAACCATAATATTGTGGGTACAGCCTTCAATCTCCCACCATACACAAGCTGGTGTGGATAACTGACACATTGATGGATTTTGGCTTCGCCCTTTTAGCAAGCAAGTGCACTCTTTCTTTCCTCTCCTCTGTTGTCACCTGGATTTATTTATTTATTTGCTTTGTCTTCCCTTTCTTTGTATTTCCCTGTTTTTGGATTGTTCTGAATAAATGATGTAGGTATGAAAGGTGCTAAATAAAAAATAAATTGAATTGAATAACTATGTCAAGAAAAAGCAAACAGCACATATATTCAAAGAATTCCTAATGATGAAATTCACAACAAAATAGCACATACCAATGCATAGCAAAAACCAAGGCCTAGGTCAGCTTCAGACTTTAGAGAGTACCGGCCTGTCTGATGGTTACACTTTAAGCTTTGTGTTCAAATTCCAAAATATCATACAAACTATGATACTCACTGCTATGAAAAGAACCATAACAACTAAGATTGCCATTAGCCACTTATGCAATAGTAGAGTCCACAATGAAACCTGAACTTTAAAGCACTAGTGAAGAAGGCTTATCTATATTTTCAGAGGAATAACTTATTCCAGCAAAAGATCACTTTTTCCGTCATCTGAATGTTCCAAACCCAGTTAGTAGCTCAAAAACAAAACAAAAAAACTTTTGCCTGATTGTTTTTTGGTTATCCTAAAGGGACAAGCTGCTTATACTCCAAATAATGCATGCAGTATTGGATTGTTTTTGTAACTAATGATAACTGGTTATCATTTTGTGAGTGTCATGCAGTGTTTTATTGCTAGTTTAAAGCAGTGTAGTGTCAGTTACCTCAAAGCAAAACTCTTCACCCAGAATGCTGCTGTGCAATGGCTTAATTGTGACATCCTCCTCTCTGGCCAGGTCCAAAATCTCAACTGCACTTTCTGGATTAAGGAGCGAGTCACGGTGTGAATCATTCAATTTCAAAAGGCCTCGGGTCCTAGGGCAACACATAAATCAAAGTTAACTTCATCGGAGCCAAAAGAAAAACAGAACCACAATGAGGAGGAAGACGTGCACCAAACCTTCACTGTAGTCTTGTACTCTTGTACTGAAAATGATTAACAGAATGTGGGGGGCAGGGCTTGCTATAAACATCCACCCATTCAAAAAGAACATCAATTGAGATTCCTGGATACACACTGGCTCTTTGTGGATAAAACTAGCCACCTCTGGCCTAGTCTATATCCTAGTCATCACTTTGACTTTATTTAGCTTGATATACTTTCCACAATCCCTGAATCTTAAGATAATTGGCCCTAAAACGAAGGCTAGCTTAGCTTCTTAACATGGTACATTAATTAATAAATATATAAATAAATAATATTTACATGTTTATATATTACATATAAAATGATTGAAATATATTGTACATAAATAGTTACTCATTTAATCTTCAAATTAATCAGTAAATTACTCTGAGCACCCTGTATATATAGATCAGCGTGAAACAAAGTGCAGACCACATTTTGGGCATCAATCCACAAGAGTAAAATCACTCTGCCAACGATGGGATTCAATGCAGGGACCTTCAGATCACAAGTGACAGTGTCCTAACCAGCAGAGTTACAGACCCCTAGAGCTACACATTAATACAAAAGATAATATTATTAATGCCGGGCTGTTGATTAGTAATCAGTATTAAATTTCAGTGTAACCCAGTAAACAATCCTAGTCTCACAAAACACAATGTCATACTTGTCATTATCAATGATTCTCAAAGATGGGAGCCGAATGCTTGACTTCCTGTCCAGTTTAGACTGACTCTCTGTCCTCTTGATGGATCCTTTTAAACGTTTGCTGAAAAAACCCTAGAACATACAACAGAAAAGACATGATACAGCTAGCATGTGTAAGCTCTAATCAGTCCAGAAATTTATGAATAAGAACAAAGGTTTTCATGCTGCCATCTTAGCTTGGTGAGAACCAGAAGACTTTAAGCTCTCCATGCAATAGTTAAGGACATAAAGATGAAAATAAAATTTTGGTTCTATAATGCTCAGAATCATTCATCAAGCACAAACCTCATGGAATTCGACTTGGAGCAAAAGGTGTGGACATAAGACTATATAGACAAAAATAGAGTAAATACAACAAACAGCTAAACATTCCTAAAAATCTAACATTCGTAATATGTAATGTCAAGGTGCCAGTGAGAAAAAAAAAATGATGTACATATATTAAATTGGTATAAAGCTGTACATTTCAACAGCATTGTCATACCATTTGCAATAAGCATATTTTTTCTAATTTTTAACTAGAATTACTGAAGGTTGTGGAGCATTAAAAGGATTGGACAACACGTTAGAGGAAAAATGATCATTTTCAGGTGATGCAAATGTCATCAAATTAAAATAATCTGACAATTTACATAAAGCAATAAAAGATCTTTTGAAAATAGGAGCCTAAATTTTTACTTACTTATTTGGAAGAAAAAAAATAAAATTGTGACCTTAGAATCCTTCAGTTTCGTTTACTGAATTTTTTACAAAAATATTTTACATATAAAATTCTCTCTTTTGTCTTTCCATTAAAAGCTGCCAAGGACTGCATTTAACTCTGAATGTCATGTGTAACATTGACATCAATAAAAACCAATGTGTTTTTGTAGAACAATGTTTCTATTCTAGAACAGTGGTTTCAACCTTTTTGCACCGTGATCCAGTTTTTACCATGCCAGCTCTGTTGCAACCCTATATCAAGTATAGGATTAAATTAACGCTAACGCCATTCAATGTCTATCATACAAATCTGCTTTTTGGATTGGTTCGCTAAATTTGTGCTAAGTATTGGCAGACCCAAGACCAGTTGATGTAGGTTAACTCTAAGACTGGGGCTGGAAAATCTGATCAGTATAGGAGCTTGCAGGTTTTAAAATACTTATATTTCTAACTCTGCCTCACAATCATTTCAAAGCTTGCTGCGACCAAAATTTGGGTTGCAACCCATGGGTTGAGAATCACTGCTCTAGAAAAAAGAATATGGTTTTATTCACCATAACATGGCCTCAAAACAATGCAGAAGGGTGGCACTAACTGGGATTTTGAAAGGAGAGGAGATGAATCCTTCCATTGAATTGTTCTTCTCTGCACTTTCCAGTCCGGATATGCTCTGTCTTCTGGGCGATCGATCAGCTGATCCTTCTACAATAAAATTGGGATGAGATTAAATAACCTCAACAGCCTTTCAAATATTATTATTTTGCAGGTCAAGTACCTATAGACTGCCAGACATGGTGGTGGTCCTCAGAAGGGGTTCCACCCAATGGACAAACGTAGAAGTCAGGAGGAACAATGCAGATTCTTCCCAGTTAACAATGATAAAGCAATTTGCCCACATATAGCTGTGGTAAAGTTTGTGTGAATATGCCCTCTCCGGGCCCCAAAAAAAACATAATAATTGCACATAGTAAATCATGATGTACACCGTGTGAACAGTAAATAAATGTCTCTTCTGTTATATAACACTGTGGCTCTCAGCAACACCTTTACCGAGCCGACCCAACTGGAAAATCAAAGCGAGCTAGAACCTGGAAAATCAAAGCGAGCTAGAACCGTGCTGTAACTAGTTTCTCTTCGCAGTGTGGTTCGGGTATGGGTAGGTTCCTGTCTCACAGTGAAAAGGTGTCATTAGTTGATGACAGTATGCTACATATAAGGACTAGTGCAAGCAATTTTGGACTTCCTTTTCCCTATTCTACAGTCTCCTTAGTATACTTTGACATTATCATTTTTAGATAATTTGTAGATAATCAAATGATTACGGAGGACAAAATGTGACATAATCATAAATAAATAAAGCAATAGTAAAGATCTTTTTTTTATTATTCCAAAGATTTCTAGAAAAATAAATTTTGTAAAAAGGATTTTTTTCAAGATTTTTTTTTTTATTATTCAACTGTATGATGTGGCCAGTCCTAATCCTTTTTATAAAGCACTATTGGCTAAGGAGACTGATCTGCGCTCCATTACCTTGGCCTTGCTTAGATGAGAAAAATTGGCTGTTGACGTTCATATTAGTAATGCAATTATAATGTTGTTATGTTAGTAGTAAGTTCAAGATCAAGTTGAACCATTTTGTCAGGTGCACAATCAACACACACAATGTCGGTGTCAAAATAGATTTGTCACAGGTGAAGTACAGTTCAAAGTTGAATAGACACAGACAAATGTTTTGTTACATGTTCAGTCAACATGGACAGTGAGCTGAAAATAGACATATTTTTGGCACAAATGAAACCCCATACACATAAACGGGATATCGATCTGACAACTTGGAAAATCGTGTATCGTGAACTTAGCATTACTATCATGAACGTCAGCTAGCATTTCCTTACATCCAAGCAAAATCAAGATAATGTAGCACAGATCACACGTCCCCCTGGCTAATAGTGCTTTAGAAAAAGGGTTAGGGCTGCCCACGTCATTTATATACAGTTAAATGAAAAAAAGCTTTGGAATGCACATTATGACAGTGACACAGTGAAAACCTAAGCCTCTGTTATGTTCTGTTGAGCCCTTGGTATGTCTACCAAGGAAAACAGGTTCTGGGTGAGGAACCAGACTAAGTGCAGCTCACTAGACCTCTTATGATGAGAAAAATAATGGACCCACAATTTCCCTTGCCCAGACGTGGGTCACGGAGCCCCCCCCCCCTTGGAGCCAGGCCTTGGGGTGGGGCTCAATAGCAAACACCCGGTGGCCAGGCCTGTACCCATAGGGCCTGGTCGGGCACAGCCAAAGAAGACCCCCTCCAATGGGCTCACCACCTGTAGGAGGGGCCAAAGGGGTCAGGTGCAGTGCGAGCTGGACAGTGGCCAAAGACGAGGACCTTGGCGTTCCGATCCTCAGCTACAGAAGGTAGCTCAAGGGACATGGAATGTGACCTCTCTGGCGGGGAAGGAGCCTGAGCTGATGTGCGAGGTTCAGAAGTCCCAACTAGATAAAGCCAGGCTCACTTCGATGCACGGTTTGGGCTCTGGAACCAACCATCCTGTAGTTGCTCCATCCTGTAGTTGCTCGCAGGGAGAGGCACCAAGCAGAGGTGGGCATACTGTACTTATTGCCTGGCTGGACACCTGTACATTGGGGTTTACTGCAGTGGATGACAGGGTAGTCTCCCTTCGCCTTCGGGTGGGGGAGATGGGTCCTGACTGTTTGCGCTTATGCCACCAGACCTGGAGTGGCATGATTGGATGGAACGCTCCCCCCAATCCCGAGTGGTGTTTTGTTGTTGGACCTCTATGCTCATCATGGATTGTCCATAGTGAACACCATGTTCAAGCATAAGGGTGTCCATATGTGCACTTGGCACCAGGACACCCTAAGCCGCAGTTCGGTGAACGATTTTGTGATCCTGTCATTGGACTTGTGGCCGTATGTATTGGACAGTTGGGTGAAGAGAGGGGGCGAAGCTGTCAACTGATCACTACCTGGTGGGGGAAGAAGCCGGCCAGGCCTGGCAGGCCCAAGCATATAGTGAGGATCTGCTGGGAATGTCTGGTGGAATCCCCTGTCAGGAGGAGTTTAGACTCCCACCTCAAGCAGAACTTCTCCCATGTCCCTGGGGAGCCGGGGGAAATTGAGTTTGAATGGGCCATGTTCTTCGTCTCCATTGTGGAGGCGGCTGACCGGAGCTGTGGCCATAAGGTGGTCGGGTGTCTTCCGGTGCCTCAGGGTGGGAAAGTGGTGCAGCATCAACACTGTTTATGGTGGGGATGTGGAGCTGCTGACTTCAACTTGGGACGTTTCGGGTCAGTGGAAAGAATACTTCGAAGACCTCCTCAATCCCACAGACATGCCTTCCAACGAGGCGTTGGACAATCCATTGGATTGTCAAACCTCGGATTCAGGAAGAGCAATGTGATTTTCACCCTGGCTGTGGAACAGTGGACCAGCTCTATACACTTAGCAGGGTCTTGGAGGATTCATGGGATTTTGCCCAACCAGTCTGCATGTGTTTTGTGGACTTGGAGAAGGCTTTTGACCGTGTCCCTTGTGGAGTCCTGTGGGGAGTGCTCCGGGAATATGGGGTGTCAGGATAAGCGGTAGATGATGTATGATGGATAGATGGATGGATATCAAGTAACAGAATTTATTTTTATTTATGCTATTTGAGAACAAAGGTATAAGTATGCCCTACATGCCATTACCCTACATCTATATTGTCTCACAAATTCACTAAACATGCCAAGCCCAATCAATGGCATCCAAAAGTACCCAAACAAAACAGGCAAAATACAGGCTGGAAATGGCATTTAAAGCACCTATGAGCAAAACACTATGTCCCCTGTATCATTTTACAGTATGACTAAATAATGCTAAAAGTCAAGTCAACTGTTTTAACAATGACATCAACAGGACAGTACTCACACCACATTCACTTAAGAGCAGCCAAAGTAAAACAGGTTGGCAAGATTCTGTAAATATAATATCTTTGTGATTGCATTTCATGTTCAGCATGTGACTCTTGAACTTCAACTATAGATACGGAACTTTATAATCTTAGGCCAACTATCCTAAAATTTGATACTGAGTCCTCACTGTAAAAGTTACAGAGGGCTTGCTTTATAGTTCCAAGCTAAACTGTAAATAAGTACTAAAAATAGTAGTATTATATGAAGACTAAACAACACAATATTAAATGAAAAACACTTCCAAAAATCTGTCAAGGTATGTAAAGGTATCAAAATGTCATGCTTCATAATAAGTACCAAAATAAACTCAAATGCATCAAAAGTAAAGGACAAAAATAATATGGTGAAATGACCAAAGCAAAAGTATTTTAAAAAAGGAGTCGAATGCAAAATACTAGAGAGTTTAAAACATGTCCCTTACCTACCAAATGTCAAGTTTTCCTAAATCTTGAATTCATGGTCTTTCCATTCATAGATCATTACCTGGACAAATATCAGGTTTAGGCTTTCATTTCAATTTTTCTTGCTGCCCTGCTTTGCTTACCTCTTGCTTCTCCTCTACATACATCGGAATGTAGAAAATCCTGACCAATAACCAGCCAAATATATTCCTTTCACTAGAATAGAACAGAACATACTTTCTACACCCTTGCCTCTGACTAGATCACACAGATCCTTCAGTATCATACTTGCTATGTTGGAAGCTTTAATGATGACATTCATTACCATGTTTTCCTGCTTATTAATTATGAGCTCATTGAAGCAATAATGTGACTGGACTTTAATAATAAAAGTAATTAGGTTACACCCTGGTTGAATTTTTTAAATGCAACAAATAGGCTGTACTGTTAAATTTATGCACCAAGGAAGTACCATATTTGAAACTTCTTTCACATAGAAAACTGCGGTAAGGGACATTCTCAATAAACGTAGAGATGCAATATTTATATATCTGTTTGATGCGTCAATCTCGGCCAATATTGCTGACCAATATTTAAACTTTATTATACTGTGGCACTCTTGAATTCTTGAATCTGATTGATGAAAAAGTGGTAGATTACATTTTCTACGACCGCACACAGTACCAGCCAGGCAAATCACAACAGTAAACAAATGAAAACAATGAAACATAACATAAAACATGAAACATAAAAACAATGAAACTGCTTCAAATCACATTGATAGCAAGGCAATACCTTTGGCTATTGATTTAATATCAAAATGACTTATTAGTATTCAAGTCCATCCATCCATCCATCCATTTTCCAAACCGCTTATCCTACTGGGTCGCGGGGGGGTCCGGAGCCTATCCCGGAAGC
>JAABNY020000043.1:18632663-18662927 GCA_015164015.2 Brevimyrus niger | reverse complement strand
CCATGTGATTGGTTGATTAGATAATTGCATTAATGAGAAATTGAACAGGTGTTCCTAATAATCCTTTAGGTGAGTATCTGATGTTGGCAGAATAAATGATCTACCCCAAGACATTATATTGTAATTAATGAATTTCATTCATATCTGGGAACTAAATCTTCCAGTAACTGACTAATTGGGACTTCCCCAATAATATTTAGTGAAGAAACAAAACCACTCTAACATAATGATTAATTAACTAATAATTAATTTCCTTAAATATTGGCAAAACATAAATTGTTTAATGTTTTTGTTGGTTTTAATTAGCAAGAATATAAAACAGCATATTCAAGTAATTAAATGTACAATTTAGTTGTACTATAATGAAAAATATAATCTACATATAAAAGAAAACATAATATAAACTGAGGCCATCAAACAGGAAAAATAATTTTACGTGATATCCCAAGTAGCATTTTAATTAAAAGAAGAGAAAAAAAAAACAAACATTCTGTTGTGTACTTAATAAATAATAATTTTGCTTGCAGGAGTTTGGTATCTGCCTTGGCTATATCAAATCTGTCGGTTTTTGACTTTTGGCATAATCTATAAATGGACCCTATATATCTTGAAATATTTTTACTCTACCTCCCAAGATTTGTGTATTTTTGTCTAGGAGGCATGCATAGTAACATTTGTTTTATCCATTGCTGGATATTTGGGGTGTATTCACTCTTCAATCTCAATGCAATCAATTTTTTACTATTTAACAAGCTGAGGTCTATAAATAACTTCTGACTCAGATTCTATCTATGGTTACCCAAGTGTAGACCCATTAGGAACAACCTTGAGTTCAGAGGTACTGAATGTGACATAATTTTTATATAACGGTACATTTTATATCGTCCCAGAATTTTTTTATTTTCCTACATTGCCAAACAAACCACCAGTCAACCCAGTCAACCCTTTCTTCTTTGCATTTATTACACGTATCTGGTATATTTGAGTTGTATCAGTTTAGTCTAACTGGCGGCACATATGTCTGCATTAACCAGTCACACTGCAATAACCTGAGCCATGCGTCAACAGCACAAATTTGCGCTCCAATACAGGCCAATCTCCAGTCCTCTTCTGAGACACCACAGTCCAACAATTCATTCCAAGCTTTTAACTTGTGAACTCTCAATAGAACCAGCCGCCAGCACGCAATAAAATATAAAATTCAGAAATCAAGACCTTTTTCAAACAGTCCTCTGTAGCCATCTTTACGATGAGAGATTGTAGGGGTCTGGCCAGTGTATTCTTTTGAGATATTCTTACAAAGTTTCGCAATTGAAGATACCTAAAAAAAAGTGTTGGTTGTCAAGATCAAACCGATTCTTTAATTCCTCAAATGACATTATGGACACAGACTCTGAGAAATATAGATCTTGGATTTTTTTCAATTCCTTCTGAGGCCCATGACTTAAAGGTTGCATCTATTCTTCCTGGTGCGAAAAGTTGGTTGCAGCAAATCAGGCTGCACTGTGATAAAGAACAGGGGTCCTTTAAATGTGACTTTATATAACAAAATATTTTTAACATATGTCTTATAATCAGGTTAGTGATTTGAGATATGCGGCATTGCCGACGATGCCATGGATCCCAGAGGGTTAAACTGGAAGTCCCTACATAAATTATTTGAGCTCATTTTTCACACAAGAGAAACCAACTAGATATCACTTGGGCAGTGGTGGCTTGATGGTTAGGGAACCGCAATTGTAATCGAAAAACTGCAGGTTCGAAACCCCCACTGAGGTACCCTGAGCAAGGTACTGTCCCCAAGCACTACTCCCCGAGCGCAGAATTAGCTGCCCTCTGCTATATCACAAAAAGTCACATATGGGTTAAATGAAGGACAGATTTTGTTGTTCCGCACTGTGTGCTTTGCTGTGGTGTCTTAACAATGACCACTGATCACTAAATTCTAATTCTCACCTCAATACATGGCTCGGGCCCTCCTGGTGAGGGGTCGTACTGTATTCCACTCTGAAATTGACCATGATGACAGGCGCTGGGCAGGTGTGGGTCTACTTATAGCCCCCAGTGTGGTGCCAGAACACTTCAAAGTCAGGGGGCTATGACTGTTGTCTGTATGTGTGTGCCAAACACCAATAAAAGGGTGTGATCAGGAGGAATGGCCTGCCCAATCGAAATCCGAGTGATCAGTTATTGAACTTCTGTGCTAACCACAGTTTGTCCATAACAAACACTATGTTCGGACATAAGGATGTTCATAAGTACACCTGGCACCAGAGCACCTTAGCCCACAGTTCGATGATTGATTTTGTAATCATATCGTCAGATCTGTGTCTGCATGTTTTGGACACTCGGGTAAAAAGATGAGCTAAGCAACCAACTGATCACCACATGGTGACAAGCTGGATCTGACGCCAGAGGAAGTTGCCGGATAGACCTGGGAGTGTCTAGCCCCTGTCTGGGAGATCTTTAACTCACACCCCCGGCATTACATCTCTTGCATCCCGAGTGAGTCAGGGGACATTAAGCCTGAATGTGCCATGTTCCTGGAATCTGTTGCTGAAGCAGCTATGTAGAGTTGTGGTTATTAGGGTGTTTGTGCTTGTCGAACCTAGTGGTGGACACCAGCATTAAACGGAACAGTCAGGCTGAAGAAGGAGGACTTTCAAGCTTGATTAGCTTGTAGAACCCCTGAAGCAGCTGACAGGTACCGACAGGCCAAGTGGAAAATGGATTTGGAAGTTGCCAAAGCAAAAACTCACGTGCGAGAAGTTTGAAAAGATTGCAATGCTGCATTGCAGGCAATCTTTTCCATTTAGGAGACAGGCGTCCTCCTAACTGACTGGAAAACAGGACTTATTGTCCCTATCTGGAAAGAGAAGAGTGATCGCCTCATCGATCACGGCAACTACACAGGGATAACACTGCTTTCAGTGCTGTGTAAGGTCCTCTCCTGGTCTCTGAATGCTGAACCAGCTCTTTACCTTTAAAGGGATACTGGAGGTTTTATGAGTATTTGCCCAACTAGTCTACATGCATTGTGTGTACTTGGAAATGGCATACGATCATGTCCCTGTGAGGGTGCTTCAGGAGGAGTTCATTGTTGTGAATCATCAGGTCCCTGTAGAAATGGAGCAAGAGTCAGGTTTGTATCATCAGCAGTAAGTAACTCTGCTAGGACTGCCGTTTATAACCTATTCTTTTAAGAGATTTCGTGGACGGAATTTATAAACATCATCAAGGGCCAGAGGGGGGCCACAGGATTGTGTTTTTACTTTTTGCAGATGATCTGGTACTGTTAGTGTCATTAGGTTGTGACCAGCAGCATGCCCTGGGGTGGTTTGCAGCTGAATGTGATGTAGCCTGGATGAGGATTAGCACCTACAAGTCTGAAGCCATGATTCTCGATCGGAAAAGGGTGGATGTCCTTCTCCGGGTGGGGGTGGGGTTCTGCCTCAAGCAGACAAGTTTAAGTGTCTCGTGTCTTGTTCACAAATGAGGGAAGAAGCAAGTAAGGGATCAACAGATAGACAGGCAGTAATGCGGACTTCCTACCATTTTGTTGTGGTAAAGAGGGAGCTGAGCTGGAAGGCAAAGCTTTTGATTTACCAGTGAAAATGTGTTTCCACCCTCAATTATGGTTATGAGCTTTGGGTAGTGACCGATAGAATGAGGTCACAGATACATGCAGCAGAAAGGAACTTCTTCTTGGATGAGGAGCTCAGACATTTGGGAAGGTCTAAGAGTCCAGCTCCTGCTCCACTGCATTGAAAGGAGCCAGTTGAAGTGGTTCAGGTATCAACGTAGGCTTCCGAAGGCTTCCCTGGAGTGGAATACCAGAACAAGTCCCCTGGGCTGCCCCAGAGATTATGGGCCCTATTTTGCACTCAGAAAGCACGACGCAAAGTGGTTTTGATAGTTTCATATATGTTTTAGAAATGGGCGGTTGCACAGTGCTTGTTACAGACACAGGTATGCATGTGCAGGGCATTAATGTTTTTTTGTTATTTTATTTTACTTCATTTATATACATCATATTGTAGAGTACAACTGACCCTTTCATATAATCATACTGTTTAATGAAACACCAACATTTTTTAATATATACATTTTATATTTGAGAAACTATATCATTCAAAAAATTATTCGAGTTCATTATTACAGTTATAAACAGCTATTTGACCAATCGACGTACATGGGTATTTAAACACATATACACATGGGGCTGAGCATTGAGTGGTTGTTTAACCCGTCTCCTTACATTATTATGCCTCTTTCAGCACTGAGCATCTGGTAACACCAGAAAATGAGGATAATAGCTGCTAATACCTCATTCCATGCCTGCATCACCTCAAAAGAGTTAGGTGGAACACTGATGCACCCGTAAATGTGCTTGCTCATTTCCACTTCACGCATGAGCAAGTATGTTTATGTGGACAAAGAAAAACAAACAAACAAACTGGTATGCCAAAGAAGAATACCATTACTATAGCTTTCTGCCATAGCTCATGCACGTAAGGTGACATACTGTTCTGATTAGTTTATTGCATGTTACACCCAAGACACACCTTTCAATAATTAAGAGAATTAAGACAACCTTTTTGCACCTTGCAATGGCACAAAGTCTGTTTATTTTCTACCATCAAAGTACTAAAATGGATTTGGACACACCTATAAATGTTACTTTCACCTTGCTCTTTCCATTAGATCGTCAAAATAGAGCCTCATATCTCTTGATTGGCCTGGGAACACCTTGGTATTCCGCCAGTAGAGCTGAAGGTGGTATCTAGTGAGAGGGAGGTCTGGACATCCCTGCTTGGACTGCTGCCCCTGTGACTTAACCCCAGACAAGGGGCAGATATGGGAGGGATCAATGGATATTGTAAATCAAGCCAGTACAGAACAAGGCATTACATTTTCAGTCTAAATATGAAAAAAGCCTGCAACAGTTAAACATTATGGGCCTGGCACTTCAAAAAAGGATTGCATTAACAATAATTCCGACTTTTCGTTCCTTGCATTATACATTTTTCCCCAAACAAAATTGTAGATTATGAAGATCATCATGAAAAGAGTCATTTCAGCATCTTCCTGTGGAATATTGTTTAAGGTAGCATCTACCTGTATGTAGCTTAGGTCAGGTCAGGTCAAGTTAGGTCAGGTCAGGGAAAATGCATCGGTGCAGCATGTTGCTGCACCCACCACACAGCGGATCTCCTTGGGACCCCGGGTGGCGACCTCCCAGGCAGATGCACGCTCCGGAAATGGCCATCCATCTGCCGCAGGCAAGTGTTACGTGGGCGTCTTGTCGGCCTGGTCCAGCTGCATCGGTCATCAGCAATGAGGATCCTGCGAGTCAGATCAACTTCAGGGAAACGCGCCACATGGCCATAGTGCCGTAACTGACGGTCACTCACAATGCCGGTAATGTGCCTCATTCAGGACTCCTCATCTGCTCATCTGACACAAAGTCAAACCTGTGGTACCCAAGGACTCTCTGAAGAGACAGTACTGAAGGAGTCCAGTCTTCATCTCAGCTCACTGGATAGCATCCATGGCTCACAACCATACAGCAAAAGAGGGACACCAAGACTTAGTCCTCTTGTAAAGATATCAGGATCGTCACACACCATTTTCCAGCGACCTTATAATAATAATAATAATAATAATTAATATCAGCACTTATTATTTTGCTGATGTGGCAGACATGAGTATTAATCAATAATCAACCAAATCAAATTTTCTTCCCTCAACTTGCTCTTTGTACAGTCCGTGAAGGGCAACCACCAGTTGGGGTGCCCAGAGAGCTGGACTTGCTCAAGGATTTGCAGACATCCTGAGGCTGGAGTTGAACTACCGACCTTCTGATTACAGGCTCACAGGCTTAGCCCCCTGATCCACATGCGGCACCCCACACTCTCCCAATCTTCTGCTGACTTCATGGAAAGAGTCACCAGAGACATGAATGTTGCTGCAGGCATAGTGACAAGGTCAACACTCTCCCCAGACAGAAAAACTACTGATGGATGTGCCTAAGAAGTCATTAAATGCCTGAATCTTGATCTTTATCTAGGACACCCGCAATCCCAGAGACTCCTCGCTCAGTTTCTCAAGAGTCCCGATCAGAGCCTCCACTGACACTGCTAAGATCACAGCATTGTCGGGAAAATCTTTCTTCACCAGATGCCCCACAGGCGCTGGACCCCACGACCCTGCCTAACATACAAGCATTAAACAGAGTATGAGCAAGAACACATTCCTGGTTAATCCCAGAATCAATTGGGAAGAATGCAGAGGTTCTCCCTCCACTCGCACAGCACTCACAGTACCAGTGTACAAGCTGGCCATGATGTCCAGCAACTTCGGGGGGGATCCCACAAAGTCTCAGGATGTTCCACAGGGCAACTTGATCAACAGAGTCTAACATTTTAGGAAAATCGACAAAGGCTGCAATGAACCTCTGCTGATTTTCACACAGACGCTCGATGAGAACCCTCAGTGCAGGGGTGTCAGAAGCATTTTGAATATGGGGGGGGGGACGACACACACTGGCATAAAACTTATATTTTATGTTAAATGTGGGGGGGTCCAAACAAAGAATTATGAAATGTGAGGGGGACACATCCCCCTCAGATTTAATGGTGGGACCCCCATGCCTCAGTGCCACGATATGGTCAATGGCAGACATCTTAGATCTAAAAACAGACTGCTCCGGGCAGATGACCAAGTGACTGTAGAGCCTGTAGGATCCTACCCGGCACTGAAAGCAGTGTTATCCCCCTCTAGTTGCCACAATCCAGGCAATGACCCTTCCCTTTCCAGATGGGCACAACAAGTCCCGTTTTCTTGTCAGTTGGGACTCCCAAATGGAAATGGAAGGCAGCCTTACCACCAGTCTGGGGAAAGTACCCCAGATATCAGAGATCCCTGCAGCCTTCTCTACCAACAGTTGATTCACCACTTGTGCAATCTCAGTGAGATTGGGTGGTTCACAGCTGATTGGAGGATCACCCTCAAAAACCGTGGAACTAGAGATGTCCAACATCCTAACTGGAAGTTCAGCTTTAAACAACTGCTCAAAAGTAGCCAGCCCAGTTAGTCACAACTGCACTGTCATCCATAAGGACCATTCTATCACCTGCCCAGACTGCAAGTCACTGAGGAACAAATTCAAATGGGTGTAATGCTTCGATTCCCCTGTAAGCAGGACATGGGTCCCTGGACCACAGAGAGACAAATCTTTGAGCAAGTGACACACTAACAAACGCCTCTTTATCTGCCCTCAGACCCATCCCCCTCAGATCTCGGTACAGACTGGAGTTGCCACCAAGTCCTGCGCTGCAACTCCTCTGGAAAATACCCAGGATGCCCTGTGAGACGAAACACCTCCTTCGTGGAACACTGGCAACACCAAAACAACCCTCAGCAACCTTCTGGGTCTTATCATGGAAGGTCTGCCACATCATATTAGAGTCAACAGCTGCACCCAAGTCAGCAAGTTCCACACACAAATTCAGAAACAGCTTTCCCAAGCAATAACAAGTCTGTGGTTTGAATTCACAAACTGGGCACTTTTGAAGACCCTGCAGTTCTGCAGAAGCCTCCAACACCTGCCCACGAGGATGTGATCAATCTCCTTTGCTGCACCATCAGTATTGGAGTACCTAGTCCAACGATGTGGCTCAGGGCATTGGAACCAGCATCCAGCAACCCGCAGCCCCTGACCATTTGCAAAGTCAAGGAGCACGGAGCCACTCTCACCCCAGTCTCCAGACCCATAGGGACCGATACAATCCTCATAGCCAGCTATCTCAGTGCCAGTGGTCGCATTGAAGTCACCCATGACCAAAGAAGTGTCATCTCATCGGCACCTATCAACCACTAGGCAAAGTTGCAAGTAAAATGTCTCCTTCGAACAGACATCACTCACCGCGGTTAGAGCATACAGTGAGACAACAGACAAGACACCAAAGGAGTGCCTTTGCCTGAGTCTCATAATATGCTTGATTTAAAGGAGTGACATCAGGCACCACCAGATGGAGTAAATCTGCTACAGCAACAGCTACTCTCTGGGTATGGCAGCCATCAAACCGACCAGAGCAAAAAGAGGGATACCCACCTTTAGAGATCTGGTCACTCACAGGTCTGCGTACCTCAGAGTGTGTTGCCACCGAAATGTGGAGTTTACAAAGCTCCCCCGACAACAGGGAAAGGTCACCTTGCCAGAGACACAAGAGATTCCAAGTTCCTACCCAGATGTGCTGCCTCAAACTGGGACCAAAATACCGCCATGCACCACACCAGCTCCAATAGGCCTGACCCTATTAGCTCTCCAACCATTTCCACTCACCCGGAGATTAGGCTCCCGAAGGTTTTCCCACATCCCTTTCATGGTGTGTGCAGTCTTCCTGTGAGCAGCTACAGCAGAGCTACTCCCATGGAGAGCAGAAGGGTATCATTCCTGTTTACTTTGAGCTGTCGGGAGTTTTATGGTGGCTGGAGTGCCAATCCCTCCACCAAACGCCAAAATGTTATCCCTGCAAGTCAGAGGACCTCTTGCAGGGCCAGATGCAGTTTAAAGCCATACCAAGGACATTTAAGTACACTCAAACATTTTCAGGGCACTTTTCTGTGCTTCTTTTACTCCTTCGCGTCTGTTTAAAGCAGAAAGGTTGCAGTTTAAATTCAGCAAATTCCAAATTTCCAAACTAAACAAATATTAGCATTCAGTTGCCCATTTCTTGGCTTCCAGGTCTAGCAACTTCAGCAACTTCAAAAATCATTTGCAGTTACAGACTAGATTTGGTGCTGTTGGAAATGACACCATTGTAATCATTGTAAGCCTTGTCATTTGATCTCATTCCAAACTCACCAACTTGTGCAATATCTACAAGTATGAATCACCTGGAAATATAAAAGTTAATAAATGTATTTTTGCCCGAATGCTGTGAATTCTTGTAGTTGTGATAATGCGCTCATTCATTTATTGCACATCCCACAAATGACAATTTGCAGAATCTTACCCCACTAATTAGGTGGTTATGTGTATTTCTTTGTGTATTATCTATGTTTAAATATTCACAGATACGCTAATAGTAAATACCAAGGTCTGGAGAGGGCATGGACAGTTTAACATTTACATTTCATTTGTATCCAAAAAGACTTGGATTAAAGGGAAGAGGTACAATATACCAACACTTTGCAAGACTTGAGCCCCCAAGCTCTGGGTCATTAACACAATGCTCTATCCTTTGAGCTATCAATCACATGGCTATAATGTCAAAGCACAAGGCATTGTGGGTTTTGTTTGTTACAGTCACCATTTTTGAAGTAACTCCAAGTAGCTTTGTTCACTATGGTTGGTGAAGGATTGTCACAACTGATCACATGACCATTCAGAAAAACTGATATACAATTCTTTTCCATTCCTGCTTGAAAAAGACACAAAGGATCAAAAGCTCAGGCAGTTAACCAGAAACAGAAGGGTTACCACAGGGAAAAGTAGGCTTATCAAAATAGACAAACAAAAATTACCGTAGTTTTAATTTTTTCCATGCATTATGTATATAAAGACTCAAAATGAACACAGTAATTCTACGAGCAAATTTACTTAAACTGCATTTATTCAGGAATGATTCTGTCACAAGCTTTTTTTCAACATTAAAATGACAAATACAGTGCTGTAAAAACCAAGCAGTTCACAATGCTTCGTGTTCTCCCTCTTCACGTCCTGTTGGTTTCTTCCAAAGTGTTGGATTACTGTTGGTTTTTATTACTCTAAAAATGGCGCCGCTGGTGATGCAGCAGTGACATAATGGTACCAGCCCTTTCAGTTAAGAGTATTCATTCTTTGCCCACAAAATAAAAAGAAATACAGGCAAACAAGTGACTTTATGTTGCCTAATTACTGAACTCCCATTCTGAATAGCTAAACATGGTTAATCACTCTCCTTTTTAGACACAAACAAGTAACAACACACACAGTTGACAGCTAAGCTTATTGTCCGAGTGCATAGTAAAGCCATTTTTCTGGTAACCTGGGAGCATTCCATGTGCCAAAGTGTGAAAAAAGCCCATCACTATGCAGCAGTGCTTCAATTTTGGAGTGATCGGTTTCAAAATGTAATCAGTTTTAGCTCCTTACACATACAACTGTGTAAAAAAGATCTGTTATATATCTGAGTTATTGCCTTACATACCAAAGACTCTGAGGTGGCGACAGACTGGTCCGAAAACCATATGTCCCGGGAATACAATTATCATGCAGGATGCAATCACTTGATTCTGCTGTTTTTAAGACTCATTGTATTTGAAGACAATTCTTTAAAAGGCATAACTGATAATGGCACAAAACAGGAAGGGACTTCCCGTGTTTTCAGGAAGGACCATTTCTGAGGTATAAACCATAGTACAACTTTTAAAGCATACAGTATTGCGCGAAAGTCAGTCAAATTAAATGTTTAAAGCTATTTATTTGGGTAGTAAATGCATTTTTGCTCAGAACAAAATCCACACAATGTAGCATTAGATCATTTGCAAATAGGGAGTAAGAATTAAAATTTGAAAGAATTTCTGTTCTTCAAAAAGTTACTGATATCTATTTGGATGGCTAGAGGAACATTGTTCCATTTCCCAAACCCCTCTTCAGGGACACCTCAGCCATTCCACATATTTATTTAATTTCACCACCAGCTTACTTAATTTAATTAGTTAAAATATCAATGAGATATCGATTAGCTATACAAGGTGTGTAGGTGGTCGAGTCGAGAAATACATGTATTTAATGGATGGTTGCTGCAAATACTGTGGTGATATTTGAAATGGCTAAAATAAAACCGTGACAGGAAAAACAGCAGTTTTACACCAACATGAAAATAATGTAGATTATATTCTTTGGCTGCCTAAGAGTTTTGCATAGTACAGTATTTAAATAATATTGCACAGTAAAATGCCGAACACACAACCTGCAGTAAGTATTTATACGTAAATAGAAATAACTGATTGACTCATTCATTCACAACTTGCATATGAAAAGGCCAATTTACATAACAAATTCATCCCATTCCATGAGTCACACCAACACTACACAAATGCAGACCCGCTACGTTAAAACTCATCCTGAAAGAGAGCTCTGCATTTCCTAGGAAGGAAAGGTAGAAACAATGGGAACCAGGTTTATTTTAAGATGCTGTTCATCAAGGCTGATACACAATACTTCCCATATTCTATAAATGGCTGCAGACAACACCAGCACCACCCTTCCCCTGCAAGCGGTCCCTTCCATTCTCCCGCAGAATGCATTAGCTGGGCTCTACGCACATCTGAATCCAGAGCTCATGCCACCTGCACCTTTTTGGTTTTTAGGTCTTGCCAATGAAAATTCACTTATTCACATACATGTACAGTAAAATTACCAAGGAAGATTCCCAATATTTGTCAATAAGATATTATCAATAAGAAGAGGAAAAAAGCAACTGAAAAATAGCAGATGGGTGTTAACTTGATCTGAAATCTTAAGAACCCAGGATCAGATAAAACTGCATTAGATAAAGGTTAACATCAATTGTTATGATGCCTTATGACATGACGGCCTCAGGATAATATGTTATATCAACAACACTTGAAAGTGATTGTTCAACCAACCAGTATACCAACAGAGCAAAAAATTCTTTTTCTGGCAGGAAACACACACACACAGTAAAACAGCTTAAGTTTGGTCAGTAAATAGTAGACTTTTGCCATGGGGAAAAAAATGTATCAAAGAAATGTAACCATACTATGCAATGTGTGGTATTTTAGTCAGTCAGTCTTATTTCAATCAGTTTTACACCCCACCAAAACTGAATAATAAACAATAAACCTGCTCGTACGATGCTCGTGTGTGCCACGCCCCCGCATTACCTACGCGTGCTACCCCGATTGTGATCACCCGTTTCCTGTTATTTTCGGCTTGTCCTGTGTATTTCAGTCCATGTTCAAGTCTGTTTCCCCAGGTCTGTCATTGACATAGTTTGCCGTGTGCTTCCCTTGTGATCTATCTGCTTGGAATAAACCCTGTTTTACCCATATTCTCGGCTCTCCTCGCCTGCTTCCCTGCTCGTCGACACACAGATCATTACAGAATCCCATCCCCACGCTGGGTGAGAGTGAAGTTTGCATGCATGCTCCTGTACAGGTTTCCTCCTGTAGTACAAACTGGTGAATCAGGGACTCTAAATTGCTTATAGTAAATATGTCCTGCAATGGACTGACACCTACAGTTGAAAAGGGGCGGAAAATTTCTGGAAACTTTCCATGGGAAGTTAAATTGTGGAGTTTTGGAAATATTCCATTTTGACGAAGCTCGACATCAGAAAAGCACATGAAAACATTTAAAATGTCCCTTTGGTATTTGTTTGCAAAACAGTATAGATTTTAAACAGATATAGTCTGAAAACATGAAGCTGTTTCAACCCGAGAGCTAAATTGTTTCCACAAAGGAGCACACTCATTGAACCTTTAGGAACTTCACTACAAAAACAATGGGGAGAACTAAAGATGGTTCCAGTTTCCTGCAGCAATGGAAAGACGAGTGTAATGTTGATTGGCCATAGCACCAGCAGTCAACCTATCTGCTAAGAGGAAGAGGAAGTCACAGCAGTTGGTTGTTAATTTGACTACTTGAAAGAAACCAGTATAAATTTTTCTTCCAGCATAGGATCCCTTCAAAAGCACTTTAATATCATGCATTAAATCAAAGCAAATATTCAACACATTTACTCCCATAAATAGCCTCCCTCCCATGTCAGTGTTTTTCATTAATGTAATCTCACTCATCTCATTTTATACAAGTTAGTTCCAACCAAGAAATCTGATTGGACAAGAGGTGTTTGAGTTATCACACTTTTTTCATTTCACATTTTACATCAGCTGCATCACTCCGCTTTACAGGTGTATCTAAAAACTGTTACATATGCCTAACAAGGAGCTGGTGCTGGGCTGATTCTTTTCTGGTGCCTTCTGAGAACCTGTCAATGTTTCCACTGGTGTCAAAAATGATCATAGGTGGAAGTGTAAGTAAAGGTTTATATGTATTCCATTGTTTGGATTCATTTTGATTGGATTTAGATTTTAAGTTTTTATATGAATTAGATCGAAAAGTGCATCAACAAAACCTTTAAAGGAGTGCACACTTATGCAACAGGCTTATAGTATGTTATTGAAGTTGGAAAGCAGTCCCAGCAACAGACTCAATGCGAGTCTAATTTTGCTGATATACTTCAAACTTAAATGTGTTCTCTGTTTACATTTGGCATCTTAAATAGCAATATTTATGTTAGGCCCTTATTTATTTTGTTTGTAAATCATTTAAGGAGGTTGTTCCACATTATTAAGCAAGTCAAAGTTTTCATGCAGTATGGGGAAAAAGAAAAATCTTTCTGCAGATGAAAAGCGTGAAATACTGCAATGCCTTGTGAATGAAAACATTGGATATCGTTCTGTTAAAAAATTGTCCAAAACGTTTTTGTATACTGAAGCATTAAGAGTTCTCCTCACTGGAACTAAGAGGCCAGGCCCAACCCCTAAAGAACAACCCCACCACTGTCCCTGCTCCACCAAACTTTACAGTTGGCACAATGCATTTATGTAGGAGGTAATATTCTCCTGGCACCCACCGAACCCCGACCCAACTATCACACAGAGTCAGGAAAGTGGAATTTATCTCTCCACAGAACACGTACACCGTTCCAGAGTCCAGTGATGGTGGGCTTTACACTATTCCATTCAACGTTTGATATTGCACTTGGTGATGGGAGGCTTGCATGGAGCTTCTCCGCTATGCAAGCCCATTCCATGAAACTCCAGTTTCCAACAGCACCAAATCTAGGCCAAATAACATGATACATTATTGGAAACATTCTGAAAGCTTAATTTCACAAGACTGATACCATTTTAAATGTTTTTCTGATCAGTTTAAAAAAAAAAAAAAAAAAAGAAATGCTAGTTCTTACCAATCAAATCTGCACGTCAGATACGCATGAGCATGTAGTTCTCCATTTTGATTTTTAATTTCCTCCTCCCCTCTGCTAACTCTTTCCTCTTTTATGGTGGAAGTAGACTCCTTCCCCATGTTTTCATTGTGTTATTGAAGATGAACAATGCGTTGTTGAAACACAATGAATGCATTTATAAACAATAATTTGGCTCACATTTTTACTTCCTTAACAATTTACTCACAGAAATTCCACTAACATCAAAATAATAAACAACCAATTTCTTCTTTTATATAAATTGTCATAATAAAATCACATAAATCCATCTTTAAAAAAAAGTTTCTTACAAAACCATGGGAAAAAAACAACCAAAAAACAACCATTATAGGTCCCAAGGCAATTACATTTTTTCTTTTACTGTTATGGAGGGAATGATTAGACACATCAAGCATCTTTGATTTCAAATAAAAAAATTATAAAGATGTCATGGGCTGATACTTTAAGACTTCATTTGGTGAATGAGCCCATGAAATGCCTAGTCCTCTGCTATGAAAAAAGGTTGGTCCAATGCAATTATCACCATTATTTTAGTAGTCATGTCTTTAGCTCTGATGCTGCTAACTTTGAATACTGATGAAGTTTAAATATTAGCCAACACTTACACATCAGTCCGATGCTGACATCTTGATTTTTAATGAATATTGGCCAATGCTGATATTTTAACCAATGGGCATCTAAGGCCAACATCACTTTTTGCTTAGCTAGCTAATTGGCTGTTTCACAAGACTGACATTGCTACCATAACTTGCAAATGGAATGCAACAAAACAGAAAGCTTTCCCAAAATCACTGCAGTGCAAAGATTGTTAGTGACAGCGCTCTGCACTACAAAACAGGGGCAAGCTTCCCAAAAGAAGCACTTCCTTTATGAGTTCATAATGAGTCTTACCCTACCATCCTACATTCCAGAAATTCACATGCTAGCCCTGCTACTTTGTTCATCAACTTGCAAAATGCAAAAGCATGAAATAAGAAAGTAGGAGTCTCTTTACTTTATCAGTAAGAATAAAAAATAACCGGGATCCTGCAGCTGCAGAATGCTAGGACCTCTGGTAGTTTTGTCATGGACCCAAAGTTTCGTGAACCTGTAACTGCCAAACTCCAAGCAGCAAATGGAGGGGATCCATGCACCTCAAACAGCCAGTTAAAAAAATTTTGACTTTTATTTTGAGTATTATTTGCTGGATTTGCTTGACTATTAAAATGCTGCACCATTCTCACAGGAAGAATTCTAGACACATGGTTTTATTCCCTTTATGTGCACCTGTAATGTCAATTCATAGTTGGATTACTTCCTTGAAGTACCAAAAGTAAGGTAGCTGGTGCACTGGAAAAGCACCCCTTAAAGACAATGTAGAATCATGGAACGCTTGAGAATCAGTACAATACAGAAGAACAGTTAACAGTAACCAAGAAATGAGATTGCATAGAGGTGTGAATTGTGTTTTTTTAGTATTATTGTTAATTGTGGTGCCCTAAGACGGTTCAATAAAAAGGTGATCATGCAATACCATTACACAGGATGGGTGCAAATGCTAATCCTCACATTTCCCAAAAGACTTTTGCACAATTACACTGACATGTTACTTTTACACAATTAAAAACTGAACAAAAAAATAACACTTATTTACAGTATATACACAGGATTAGCGACAATCAATAAAAACTGTACTTGCAAAAAAGTATTTTTGTTGGCTTTTTCATCAAAAGTAAACTAATTCCTTGCCCACAAAACAATGAATACTGGCAAACAAGTGATCTCTAGCTGATCTCTCTCTCTCTCTCTCTCATACACACACACACACACACACACAACACCATTTAATGGTTTTACAATGGACTTAAAATGGATTGTTGTCAGCAAATGCTGACTTGTGTGGTTATCATGTATTACAATGACACAGTTCATTCAAGCCATATCACCCTGATCAGTATATTCATAAAACTTCGCAGGTTATTGACAGGTAGTCTATTGCTGCTCTTCCAATGCCAAAGAACCAAGCCATACCCAAGCCAAATGATGTCAGCCATACCTGAGCCGTACCAACTCAGACATGGCCTTGCTTACTAACAGGGCTGAAAGCATGACTAAACCAAGTATGACTAAACCAAGTATGACTAAACCAAGTATGACTAAACCAAGCTGATGCGTTACCACCATCTTACTGGTCGAAATGCACACGAAAGCATTGTGAACCTCACTGACATGATGCATTCCTGGTAATTAAAATCTGGAAAATTTCTAACCTAATGAAAATACTATACAACAGCTTAAAGGAACAGATTCCTAATGCCATTTTTTCCGAGAACACCTTTACAGAGCTGATAATATTAGGTTTGTCTGACTATTTCAAACTACAGTATCAATGTTCAGTTGTTAAAATTAGTGATATAATGTAATTCATACAAATGACCATCATGAATGCAAATGTTAATTAGTACAACCCTAAATACAGTTTCCAGGCAAGAAACTTAGGGTGGTGTTGGTTTCCCTTGACAGGGTACCTGATTCAAAATGCAGTGCAAAGTTGAAGGCTAGAGATACAATATGAATATGGGTACATAATGTACATTTGATTGAAATTAGCAACCAATAAATAAAGGTCTAGTACAATGTAATGAATATCATAATATTATGTTTTTTATAATGATCATTAATACATCACCAGGTCTGAAATTATTATGGGTGGGGGGGGGGGGTCAATCTAGAATTTGCCTCACTGAAAATTTTGGTCAGCAGTAGCAGCAGAGAATAGGCATATCCCATCAACATTATATAATCACAATTGTCAAAATGGTACATACACTTTTTTATTGTGCATCCACAATATGTACTGGTACAACTTATTAATAAAGCACTGACCTTTTACTGGGTCCCTTTCATGAGAAAGGTGCCCCGAAACTCTACAAGTAAAGTAGAGTCTATTAAAGCAACAATGAACTGACCACTTCATATTATTGGTTTCCTAATGATGATGTTGGACAAGCCACAAGAGAGACCATTGGGGGAGGGGTAAAATCTTTTCACCTAACTAGGAAACAAAAACAAAAAGAAAACAGAATATATGTTGTTATCCAAAGGGGTGCAGGACTGTTTGAGCTTAGTGTGTAGTTTCCATGACTTGTTAATTCAGAGCCCAGTCTTTCAATCTGCTTATTTAGTAAAAAAAAAAAAAAATAGTCTAAAGTGTACCTGACATATAACTAAAGTTTAGCCTAAGTTGTTTAAAATGCCTTGAACTCGATTTGTTAGCAATTAAACAAAAAGCAACTTTGATTTTAAAAGTTAAGTCACACCTTTTTTTCCTGACAATCTTAAACTTAGACAACACTAACGACTAATTATTACAGCATTCAACAACACCTATGGTTGACAGCGAATGGGCCTACCCTGCATAGGGCTATATTTTGTTGAAGCACAGCAAAACCCAAAACACAGAAATAATGAACAATAATTAGAAAAATACGAATAACAACAACATTAAGAAGGAAGCTGTGAAACAAATCAAAAGCAGTGAATAGGTGTCTTACCAAAGACGCGCATCCGTCCTTGATGGTGACACACGGATCCCTCAAGAACTCTGTCCACCAAGCGATCCAGGGACAGCTGTCCCTTTTTAGGACTGTCGGCGTCTTTGGAAACCAATAGAGCCACCGTGCCGCTGTCTTCTCTATGGTACATTTGTGTTACATGCGATGACTCCATCATTCCCAGGACTTTGCCAGGACACAGGATAGGGTGAACATATGGACTTGTGAGAGCTAACACAAGTGGGAGCGACTAAAAAAGAAGCCGACGCCTTTCACTGAAGATACTTATTTCCCCTCTAATTTGTGTACATAGATCTAATTTTGCTTGTGCCAAATTGAATGATAATTTCATAAACCCTATTATCATTCAGCAATCTTATCTGGTAATTTATATATATTTATATAACACACACACAAACTACAGATCCACTCACTTATAGTCTATTCCTCGGCGGCAAGGTCGGACCACCCTGACAGACGTCCACTTCAGGTTGAAACCGTTTAAATTATCGAGCGACATCTATTTAAGAGTTATAAATATTGAAATATCCGAATGGTTCTGCGGATAAAATACAGACCGTTCTCTCCCGTTCGCTAGACAGATACTTTTAGTTCCCTTTTACCTACTACCAATGAATAAATCCTATTTAAACTTTACTACTATGCGATTATTTTAGTCTAATCATTACTTAAAATTTCCTTAAAGGATTAAGAAATGCGGTAGGTGTGTAAGGTTTGCGTTTCATATGATCTAGTGAGTCAACTGGAAACTTCTTAAGAGTTTGATGGCAGCTGCTGCTCATGTTCTACGAGCCCGTCTAACATATCAACAAACTTCACGCCGCTTACTGTAAACTTTCTGATCGTGATCGCGTCATAGAAACGTGCAACGACTTTAAGGAAAAAAAAACGAAAAAGTTAATTCCCGGTCCTCAGTGTCACCAAAACTTCCCATGAATACCTTTCATTTGAAAGAGTTGAAAAAATACCGTCATGTGAATTTAAAAGTCAGGGCAGCTGCGCACGCTTGTTTCGACAAAAGACCTCGGGTGCGTTCAGGGAAGACAAGGGGATGTAAGAGCGGCTCGATTTAATGTCGGGCAAATCCGTGGGTCACCGTGTTACAGGCATACCAATCAACGCAATGCCACCCGATCAAGCACGCGCTCAGCTTTTCAAATTTCCTGCATAGTCACCAAATCAAGTAAAAGTATTTTATTGTCGTTTCATCTATATGATACATGGATAATACACAGACAGAAATATTTTCTCTCTCTTGGGCATTGTGGAAATTTTTTAAATATAAAAACATAAAACATATTATCACATAAAACAATAAAATCTAAACTTCAAAACATAGATAAATAAGATGTAACATAAAATTCCTGATTATATAGGATAATTGTACAATTGGATACCGGAATCAAACAAATAAATGAAAGAGATGTGCAATAAATGGACCTAGGTAAAAAATAAAATATTTCCACTACCAGTTTTTTACATGTTGTATTGTGTAACATTATCTTTTATTTTAATGATTATGATTGTTTACATCATCAAAACCAAGGTAAAGTGTTTGAGCTCCAAGAAATGAACTCAAATTAGCCTTGGATATTTATAAAACTATTAATAATCTAAGGTTAGGAGGCTATCATGCAATAGCAATAAGAAGACAAGTGAAAGTCATGCCAACAAAAAATAATAATAATTAAAAAACACAAAACACATTATCGTATATAAGAATCTAAGGCAAATTTAAAAATACATTTTATGTTTACATTATCTTTAGATAACACTTGTGCTATAAATGATTTATACATGAGGTACACAATAGATAAGGAGCATTCAGTTGTCAAAAACCCAAATTAGTTACTTAGCAAGGCCAAACTCTATGTGTTCTAGGAACGCTGGATGCTGTCTGCCCTTGTGCTCTGACCCCCAAGCTTTGCTTTCACTAGTAAGTGTCTGCGTCACATGAAGAGCAAGATGAGATATATCAGAACTAATCAATTTCTCCACAGGGGTGAATAAAGTGTCACTATTCCATATATTCTAAGTGTCTAATGATTGAGTAGAAACAAGGATAACATATAAAATGAGGCATGTGAACAATACTAAGACCTAGCCTCACCTGCTTGCAGTTACTATCTACAGTACACCTTACACATTTTGCTTTGTTGTGGCATGGATTAATGTGCAAACATTTATCCAGTTGGAAGATGGAAATTTAATCCCTATGATATTCCGGGCTGACCATACAACCCTTTATATAGTTTTACTTTATCTATCTGACACTCAGCCATTTACCACACATTGCACATGATGCTCTTATGCACTTTAGTAATTGTACATTCTTATTTCACAACTGCGTTCACTTTTGCACATACATAGATTTGTCAAGTGTTTTTGTTTTATATATTTACGCTTATAATTTGATTGTTAATTCATGTCATACTATAGCTGCTTTGAGAGGCTTTGCACACTGCTGGTGACAAGTGATTTGATATCTATGTCTCTATCTATATTTCTTTATTCATTTATTTGATTATTTATTTATTTTAATTGACCCTGTGTAGAGTTAGTATGCGTCCGGTTTTCCCACGACACATCCTCATTTTGGGCTTTAGTCCAGGAGTTCTGATAGTTTTTCAAAAACCAGTGGTTTGTCCAGGTTTAGCGCTGCCATCTATATGACCCAATATTGCAAATTACAGTGCAAAGTAAAGGAAAAGGTACCAGTTTTCAATATACGGCAGCCACTCAGTACCCCACCACGTTTGCAAGACTTGCGCACACATGTACAATAAAGATCAAATGATATGCACATCAGTCATACTGCTCACAAGTGGCATTAACTTCCAGAAAGTTTCCAGAAGTTGACGTCACAAACACTTTAAACATTTAATTTGTGACATTTTTCTGAGGGACAGAGTGTCCTCTTTTTTCATCTCACCAGATATGGTAATCGTAACCCTGCACATAGTATACCATATTCTCTCAAAGCACAGACTTGTGTCCTGTGATGCACAGGACAAGTTTGTAGCTTCATCTAGGGCAAGCATAACGGCAAACTGAGTAGTGCCAGACAACTACATCTACCCAGGGCTAATTCAACAGTATATCAGGTTTATCTGTCTTGCAGCCATTAATCTAGTACAGGCTCAATATTCAGTCTGTGAAGATATTCACTTAGTGAGAAGAAAAAAAAAACAAACAGTTTCAGTGGATATTGAGATATATGTTAGGTAGGGCTGAGCAGAGGGTTTTTTTAAAGGCAGATGCTCATTGGGTACTTTATATTGGGTAATTTAAAGATTGGGTATCTTTAAACTCACGCAAATTTCCTAGGAGGCAGCCTTACAGAACAAACCTCTGATAAGCGTTGACGCGACTTCAAGTATCGCGGTAATTCATTCTAGCGTGCACCGGAAGTGGTTTGTTCATGTTTTATTAGCGTACAGATGTGAAGTGGTATGTGATACATAAATGCATATGGCTAAATATCACTATCAATCGTTTGTTTATACGTTTAACTTTCTTATTTAAAAAACACTACTCTAGTGTTATTTAACCTACTTATTTTCACATTTCAACATATAAAATCTGTGATGGGAAAGTTGTACACCGTATTGGCTAGCTAGGAAGCTAGTGGGTAACTGGCAGCGCTAGCTAATTATTGTCTGGTTAGCGGTGTTCTATTTTTAAATGAGTAATTTTGGTACCTCAGGTAACATCACTTATGGGTCACCTGTTAAATTACCAATAAGCTTCAGTTTTCCAAGATTGGCCGTATCGCACATTAGTTAGGAGTTTGCCTGCATTAGACTATTATTGTCTCATTGTAACTTGTTTGCGTGATATGATTTTGTTAGGTTGCATTGTGAGATATTTCACTAATTGCATTAAAGACTATGGTCAACCTGTTTGTACGCGGTCAAACGGGGTGAAAACTCGTCTGTGTACTTAGCAAAATGTTAAGTAAAGAACGAAAAAAATATGCAAGATTTTCTAATACGATGGTCGTGGTGAAAATCGCGTCTGAATCAAAATGTTCGTCAGAATTCGCCATGGTGTTGACCCTTGTTTGATCCTAACAAACAGCATTATGTACATTTATGTAACGGTTACCTTACGAATATTTCACGTTTTAAATCAACAGGGAATTTGGATTCTGATGGGGGACATAAAAAATTTCCTCTATGCCTGGTGTGGGAAAAAGAAATTAACACCAAACTATGAGATCCGTGCTGTTGGTAACAAGAACAGGCAGAAGTTTATGTGTGAGGTAAGAGCAGTCATGCATGTACAGTAGTAAAATGCAACAGTTATAATAAATGCTAAAAATCGTATGCTGCTTTCTGCATAGGTTCGTGTGGATGGCTTCAGCTACACTGGAATGGGAAATTCCACCAACAAGAAGGATGCTCAGGCCAATGCAGCAAGGGACTTTGTCAATTTTCTTGTCCGTGTTGGTGAATTGAATGCTGCAGATGTTCCTGCTATTGGGGTTAGTTTTAGCTGTTGTTTCAAAACACTTTTTCTTAAAGTGAAATAATTTGTTTAGTTTGTCATTGTGCTTCTTCTGCAGGTGTCAGTAAATGAGGTAGATGCAGGCAGAGGGGTAGTGGATGGGTTTGGAAATCTGCCTTCAAATGGGCCTCTTCCCCCACATTTAATTGTCCAAGCTGATAAAGGTATAATTTCTATCAAGAAAAATCAGGATTGACTTTGTTTTTTTTGTGTCTTGTTTTCTTACAACTGTTTGTTTTTATGTTTAGATTTTAACTGTTCAGTTGAGTTAATTATGGTTTTAAGATTGATAAATCCCTTATTTTTTTTTATATAATTTTAGAAATTTACAGTATGCATTTCATCTACAAATAATGTTTTCATATCCGCTTGACTTAATTGACATTTCTATTAAAAATGTGAGGAAAATTCTTGTTTTTAGTTAAACATGTTATATTTGTGTGCATTCATAAATTATTATTATTTTTTATTGAAGAGCAATCAGGCAATAGCTCTGGAACTGTTGCTGGTATTGGGTATTCCGGGTACAGCGATGCCCTGTCAGATCGTGGGGCTAACCTGAAGGACTACTTCACTAGGAGAGAGGAGCAAGAAGCAAAAGCAGTAAGTCTTTTATTAACTCACCCATTATCAATAAATGTAGCTAGTTTATATGTTTGTTTATAGTCATGATTACGTGTTTAAATACCGTAATGTGATTACATTATACGGTCATGGTTTTTTTTTTTTTTTTTTAAAAGAGAGAAATTGCATTGCATTCTTGTTTCCATGTCTGAAGACACTGGAGTCTGAGGAGGTTGATTTGAATGCGGGACTTCATGGGAATTGGACTTTAGAGAATGCCAAAGCTCGACTGAACCAGTTTTTCCAAAAGGAGAAAAATCAGACCGAATACAAATACAGCCAAGTTGGTCCTGATCACAACAGGTCAGCAGAATTTTTCTTAAAGTATTTAGATCTTCTCATCAGGGATGTCTTGTTATTTCCAGGTCTAAGTTTAAGATGTAATACAGCTTTGGCAGTTGTTTGCCGAAGAATGTGGAACAGTCCACCTGTGGACTCTCTTAAACAGTGTCTGCAAGCTTTTATGTATAGACAGGCTATTTGTTGATCTTTGATTGTCTTTGTTTTATTACCTGTGATGCACTTTATGGCATTTGTTTTACGAAGGTGCTATATAAATAAAATATATATTGACTGACTTGCGTGTGTCTTCATAGATTATTGTGATATTAATAGAAGACTTTCTAGTTCTCCAATATGGCCTGGTACTGCATTGTACCCATCAGGCTTGGACTATCCAGTCTTTCTTTAGTGGTTCTGCCAGTAAGACAGGCTGTGGTTTGAGTCAGGATTATATTTCTTGTCCTGTAATTATGAATTTGAATTAAATGTAGGATATTAGAAAAAAATTATCCTGGGGTCAATAAAGTTTAATTTTATTGGCTCCTAGAGCATGAGGTTCTTAATCTCAGGTTCATTGGTTACTGCTCCACATTGGGGGCACACTACTCAAGAATTTCCACCAGGATGAGTAAAGCCAGTCCTGCGCTCGTCTTGTGTTGTAACTTGAGAGAGCTTTAAACTTTCTATTTTAAATGGAAAAAATCCTATAAAAAGTTTTGGGGAACTCATCTCAAGGAGGGATCAAGTAACAGGTCACTGTTTTATATATAAGTAGTGCACATGTATATGTATTTTATTATGAAAAATTTCTTTATTAGTCCAAGCCCTTCATTGTTTTTTTTAGTAATCAAATGTAGTTTTAAAAAAATGCAGTCTGCAAGATTAACTTTTGTCATGCAAAATTAAACTTAAAGTTAAATTTGACATTTATATCCTGAAGAAAGTAATCTTTTTTTTTTACTTTGAACTACCATTCAGCTGAAATTGTAAGAAAACATATTATAATAATCATTGTTTCTGCTACCTGCTGAGCCTTTATTATATGTTTGTATAATGGCCAGCTTAACAAATCGGCATTCATTTTTATGTTTGTACATTGATTATTACAAGGGATGACAAGTTTCTCCCATTATGTTCCTGGTCTTGCCACATTTCTGTTGAACAGCGTGTACTATTTTTGGTGGCTGACATTTAAATCTGTTCGTGTTTACAATAGAATAACAGGTATCCACAACCACCATTTTTGTATCATTCTTTAAAAAACAAAAACTTTATGCTAAGCTATTTCAAAGCTCAGTCACACTCTGAATATCCATATGTAAATGTCTAGCAGGGTGCACCATATCCATTATAGTCTCTGACAAATGACAGGCATCATCAAGTTCTAAGAATTTATTCATCTTAACTGTTTTCACTTTTCATTTTATGTGTAGAGGTATAATGGGAAAAATGTCTAAGTTTTTTTTCCAGTTGTTTCATTTTGCTGTCTTTAATGCTCTGCAAAGAGCTTTGACTTGTTGAGCTAAAAGTCTGAGCTAAAATTTTGTCATGTATTTAGGGAGACTTTGCATCTGTGAGTTTGTGGAATATATACTAATGAATGCTATTTCTTTATTGTTTGTGATTTAGTGATATGATACTGAATTTTCCACTAGTTTGTGACTGCATTCTTGTTCGCTACATTTGTAACTTTGCTTTATTTTTCAATTACAGGAGTTTTATTGCAGAAATGAGTGTTTTTGTAAGGCAACTTGGCAGAAGTAAGTTAAATGTTTTTTAGATGTAAATTAATTAGTAGCTTAGTTTTTAACTTAAGCCTAGTCTACCATCACCTTAAGTCAGTGGTTTTCACATGTTTGGGCCAGATATGCGCTTGGGGGTTGATTCTCCCATGTACGCAAGTCAAAAAAACCTGTAGCTGTGCTCCATGAGGGAAATATTTCTATCTTTTAATTAATTTACTTAGGACTTGAAATGCTAGAATCTGAATTATTTTAATGGCTGATCAAAGCTGACCAAATGGCCTGATGTTAAATGTTACAGAAATCTTTGCCCGTGAGCATGGCTCTAACAAGAAGCTGGCTGCCCAGTCCTGTGCTCTATCGATTGTGCGGCAGCTTTACCATTTGGGTGTCATTGAGCCATATACAGGCCTGACAAAGAAGAAGGAAGGAGAGACGGTGAGTCAGGCACTACTGTTCCCATTGCAAGGTTTAAACCTTTGCTGTAGATGCTATTCATCTGTGAAGAGGGCACTCCCAGTCTTTCCTACAATGGTAATGGTATTGACTTCAAGAAAAATAATGGGGGGAAAGGGAAAGAAACAAAATGAATACAAAAATGTATATGTAATGCATTCAGATCAAAATCCAAAAGATTTTGTTTTCTTGAAATCTGGCAGATGGAAGCTTTTGAAGTAAATTTGGCAGATGATTTGCAGAGGCAACTTGAATGCATGGTCCAGGAACTGGGCATGCAGATTCCACCACTGGTAAGTTTTGCTTTATACATCTGCCCATGTTTAATTTGTTAATTTGTGCTTCATAAAGACAGTGGAGAGTTTTACATTTTCCTGCATCCATAGTGTGTGTTCAGTTTGTGTTGAAAACTTTCGTGCTCAAGGTCTTGATCTCTGCGATGCCAAAATAGGATTTTATAAAGGAGTAAAGGTAACCCTCTCTAGGGCTCTGCATCTTAGTGTCTGTGATCAGATGGTTGCCAATTCAAGTCTCATGCAATACAAACTGTAAAGCTGAGCACATGATGCTGTAAATCAGAGGTCCCCAGTCGATGGCAGAATAATTCTCAATCACGAACTGCGCAGCAAGCATCCATGCACTTATGTGCACGCTCATTTTTCAGTGTGCAACTAATTGTGTACTGTACAGTAAATGTTTATCACGCAAACGTATCAGAAGCCAAAAGATAAACAATGCAATGGGTGTGTGGCTTTACCAAAGAAGGGCATTTTGGAGCGGCATTTCAAAATGATGCACAAAAGCTACGAGACAGAGTTCCCTGCTAAAACAGCCATACGCAGCCAAAAAGTGTGAGACTAGAAAGTCAGTTATCAGCACAGCAGTCAATTTTTACTTAGCTGCATCTTCCCAGTGCCAGCGATCCCACTAAGGTAGAGAAATCCATTTGTTTACACTTCTTCAATTTGGAGAATTACCTGGATTTGTCTGGATTTGCTGTGTGCATGTTAACTATGTAGAAAGGCAATAGCTAGTGTAATAATAGAGTAACAGTAATAGCTTTTGCTCCCTATTTCAACTGGTAGATCTTGGCACACTGGCCACTTGAAAAGTAGATCTTGAGGTAAAAATAGGTTGGGCACCCCTGCTGTAAATGTTTAAACAAATGATGGAATTAGTGAGTGTAAAAAGTTGAGTTAAAAAACTAAACAAATTTATACCCAATAGAGAAGGCTATACCACTTATTTACCAATAGTTTAAATTTAGGCTGAATTTTAATCTATAACTTAAAGTGATAATACCTTCTGGGATATCAAACTGATAAGTGGGTGCGATTCGGCATGTATTTCTAGTCTTGCTTTCTTCAGACTTCACTTGTGTGTTTGAACTTTGTTTATGCCCTTTGTTTTTTCAGTTTATGCTCTTTTGTACTTTTGACCACCTTTAGTTTTTGAACCATGCTGCAGGGGTTAGTGCCACGTTTATATTTGTATCCTTTCCTCCCATTTTTCGTCAGGTAGGGATTTAAGGATTTTTTTTTTATTGGTTAGTTACTTCACTTCTATTGTTCTTCACAATAGAAGAATCTTCTGTTAACTTTTTTTGGCATTAACTCATTCTTAAGTCACTTGTGATTGTAGATTATCAGTAAGATGTTGTAACGCCCATCCAGGTAGAGTGGAAACCTTTAGTTCGGTCGTCCATGGAATAAGGCATAAACCATTTGGGGGGGTGGGGGTGGTATGAAGAATGAATCTTTGACGCATTAAAAAATTTGCTGCCCTCCTGCAGCCTGAAGGTGCAGATGCTAGCGTATCCCTGGTCCAAGGGAAAATGGCTCACTTCGAGCCATCCCAGAAGCAGAATGCAGCTGGTGTGGTGCCCTGGTCACCACCTCAGGTCAACTGGAACCCTTGGACCAGCAGCAACATCGATGAGGGCCCTCTAGCATTAGTAAGCTCTCTTATTCTTTGGGTCTTTTTGTGGTTTGTTTATTTCTGTTTGAATAAAGTGTACTTCTGTATAATGTAATTGTTTACCCATTATGGTGGGTTGTGTAATGATCAAAACCTGCCTGTTAAGAATGCAGTTTTACAGAGGTAGGCATTTCAGGTCCAGAAAGTACAGATCCAGACCAGGATTTTGTTTCAACTAACCAGTGGAGTACTCTGTAACTGTGACTCTTTATGCTCAACTGGTTGGTTGAAAGTAAATCACGGTCTGATTTGTACTTTCTGGATCTGAAATTTCCACCTCTGCAGTTTTATGCAAAAAGAAAAATTCTTCCTTTGTTATTCCTGAACTCTGTTACTTTCTTTAGGTATGAGGTATGAATTTATTTAAATTTATTTTGTTTCCAGTGCAGTCCGGAACAGATCAGTTTCGACCTTATGCAAGAGCTAATGTACCAGCTGGAGCAGGACCAAAATCTACAGAAGGTATGATTTGCCCTTAAACTTCTCTGAACTTTTCCATGATGTTTAAGTTGTACAAACTTTGGTGCTAACTTTCATAGGTTATCGAAGAGCGGCAGCAACTCCCTGTGAAGAAATTTGAAGAGGAGATCCTAAGAACCATAAAGAGCAGTTCTGTGGTCATCATTCGCGGTGCCACGGGCTGTGGAAAGACCACCCAAGTTCCCCAGTACATTCTGGATGAATTCATTAAAAGTGGCAAGGCGTCCGACTGTAACATCGTTGTGACTCAGGTGAACGTTGTTTCCATGTGCCATAGATTTGGAAATGTTTAACGACTCATTAAGTATTCCTCTTCAAGACTTGGATTATGAGGAAGAAGCATACTGACAGGCCACTTTTTGAACATCTTAAGTTGCCCTCTTTTTTTTGTAAACTATTTCATTACATATGTGCCTGTTTTTTTCCATTCTTTAATACTTTGTCTCCCTATGTTGCTATCCCCTGTACTCTGCTCAAAATATTCACACAATACTTTCCATTCATGATGCTTATCCATTAATAAATAGAGCAAAACAGAGAATAATGTACTTGAGTGTTCTGATAATCATCACATTGACATCAGTGCAGAAATATGTCGCTGTGTAAAATAATGACAGAGGAGTAGGAGTGTGTGTTTTGTCCTTAATATTTACATACAGTATTACAATTTTAAGAGTCTCAGCATGAGCATATGAAACCTTATAGATTCAGTTATTTGTTTTTTAAATCTGAGAGGCCTTGCCACAGATTCAGTTTGTGTGATTATTGTATGTAATCCCTTTTAGACCAGAAATCATCCTGATTACTGTTTATGTACTTATGCTATTTCAGTGAACTTTTATTTGTGTGATATGCCCCAAGATAATGAAAAGATGCAGTACTTTAAATAAGTGAATAATTAGTATTTTATCATTGCAAAGTGCTACAGTAGGGATTCAGTGATAGGATGCTTAAAGCTTCATGTTGATCCTGTTTGTCTCTATTTTGTTGCCAGCCTCGCCGTATTAGCGCTGTGTCTGTTGCTGAGCGTGTTGCCTTTGAGCGCGGGGAAGATGTGGGCAAGAGCTGTGGCTACAGCGTGCGCTTTGAGTCCATACTTCCCAGGCCGCATGCCAGCATTCTCTTCTGCACTGTTGGTAGGTGTCTTCCCATGGGCTCATAGGTGGCCCCGCTGATTAGAATTCTTTGCTCATCATTAGAAAGTCATTACTTTGAATCCCAGAGTAATGTTTTAATGCTTTAATTGCTTAAATAGTTTTTATTGTGTAAATTTCACACCCCTCAATATAACATTTAAATGTTAATGGAGATTGCTTCCATACAACAATTTTGATGAGAGGGTTTATAACTGTGGATTACTCGGGTAAAAAGAAATGTCAGACTCTACTTCTCCTGTCTAATATTTATAGGAGTTCTACTGAGAAAACTCGAAGCTGGTATCCGTGGAATCAGTCACGTCATTGTGGATGAAATACACGAGCGAGACCTTAATGTAAGTTCACCTTCCTTAACAATTCTTCGGATATATGTTTCATTTAGGAGAAGGTTTTTTTTTCTTCTTCTTCATTTGAGATCATAATGATTGAAATGGGAATTTCTTTATACTGTAGACAGATTTCCTTCTGGTGGTGCTGCGGGATGTTGTCCAGACCTATCCAGAAATACGTGTAATCCTTATGTCTGCTACTATCGACACAACAATGTTCCGGGAATACTTTTTCAACTGCCCAATTATTGAAGTATTTGGTCGTACATTCCCTGTACAAGGTAAGGTTTACGTTTTCCCTTCATTGTTTTGGAACTGACACTTTATATTTTTAAATAAATCACCTTAAAAATATTATGCCCTTTTGTGTTTTCTGAATTATACAAATTGGGTTTCAACAAACCTTTGAGAAATGCATCCAGTTTTGTGTTCAGCAAAATCATTAGGAAAGAAAAAAAAATTAACATTTTTTTCTCCAGAATATTTCTTAGAGGATTGTATTCAGATGACCAAATTTATTCCTCCACCAATGGATAAAAAGAAAAAGGACAAGGATGTGGATGCTGATGACGATGAGGTGAGGTATATTACATTTTAGTTGTATGACTGATGCCTTCTGTGAAGCTTATCAGTTCATTGGAGCAGGTAAAGTTAAATAAGCAGCAATTAGTTAGGTAGCATTCTTAAGGATCGAGATTCTGCATATTGACCCATTTTTGGAAGGATCATTCCATTTTGATTGAGCTTTTTTTTCCCTCAAATGTTTTTTTTCTTACTGTTCTTACTCAAAATAAATTTTCTTTGAGCCATAGTTAATTTTTCTATACAATTCAGGTTTTTTTAGAAGCTATAGCTTTTTTTGCGATTACTGCTACATAGCTCAACTATAACTTTTTAGAAAGCTCAGACAGAGCACCTTCTCATTAACCCTGTGGAGTCTGCAATCCTGCTGGTGGAATCTGACAGAAATTTCACTGTTTAAATAATATTAATAAGTTTTTCTCATATATATATTTAAAAAACACCCTTATAAACCTTTTCAAGTGTGTGTATCCATCCATCCATCCATTTTCCAAACCGCTTATCCTACTGGGTCGCGGGGGGTCCGGAGCCTATCCTGGAAGCAA
>JAABNY020000043.1:18619961-18630953 GCA_015164015.2 Brevimyrus niger | reverse complement strand
AGGCGGAGACTCGAACCCGGGTCCCAGAGGTGTGAGGCAACAGTGCTAACCACTGCACCACCATGCCGCCCCCGTGTGTGTCTATAGATATATATATGTAGAAACTGAATATATTTTTACAGCTTCGTGATACAGCGAATCTCATTCCTGTATTCATGGATAAGTGGGTTAAGCCTGTGTACCTGTAAGTACAAGGTCACCAGTTCAAACCCGCAGAAATGCTGTTATTTAGAACATGAATAGCAATCTTCAGCTGAGAGCGGTACTACACGCCTCCGATGCAGGTAAAACAAAGAAAGGTAACATGATTTACATTTTTGCCTATTTAACCTAATTTTAAAAACTTTAATAATTCCAACAAGGGACGTTTTGAAAAGAAGACAGATTACAGATTGTCAGTGTTTTATTTTCATGATTCTACATATTGATTTCAGCGAGGTATAAACTACAATCCATGAAAAAGATATGTGGTCGATGATGCCCCCATCCCCAGAGCATAAATAATAGTGAATTATTTAATTTCCATTAACTCTACATAGGCACTGCGTCATATTTATGGCTTTCTATAGCGACTGCTAAGTTTTTAATTTTATCTACCAATAAACTGGAAAAGGATTTTATTGTTGCTGAATATGTTAAGTTGCTGAAGTTCTTTGGAAGAAGTGAGCGAGCCCCATTTCCATGAACGCCGAAGCTGACGTGCAAAGAGCCCACTGACACGAGAGTTCACGCCTCATTACTAGTGATGTTGTTTGCGAACGAGACGGCTCTTTGAGCAGACTCTTTTTAGCGAATTATGGGAGCCGGCATCTGTTCAGGGGCAGTTTTATTAATGTTTAGAATTGTTTGGGTTTTTGAGCTGCCTAAACATTAAGGACGAAAGTGGCCGGAACACGTTGTCTTCTGAAAAAGCCCACCCACAAGACTGCAACAAATCAGACTGTACCTCAGTCGCAGTCGGTAAACTCCAGCTGTAATATTATGATGATGATGATTTTGATTTTTAATTTTTTAATAAACATGCAACATAGTCTCGATCAATAACCGCATTAGTGTTTAATGATGGTGCATTAAAATTTTGTTTACTGCTATATGACTGTTTCCTTTACATAAAGCTGCACTCTTTACTTTTGTCTTTGCTTAATTTCAGACAAATTGCAATGTTATTTGTGGAGATGAGTATGGTCTTGATACCAAACGCTCCATGGCCCAGATGAATGAGAAGGAGACTTCTTTTGAATTGATTGAGGCATTGCTGAAGTATATTGAAACGCTTCAAGTCAGCGGGGCAGTGCTCGTCTTCCTTCCTGGCTGGAACCTCATCTATTCCTTACAGAAACACCTTGAAATGAACCCACACTTCGGTGAGTGCCTATAAACTTGTGAATGTGTTTTCCATCATGCAGATGTGCGTTTTCTTCACGCGGCCTCTGTGTTGGGAAGTGCATGTCATCCAGACTGACATGACAACAGCTGAGCTCAATTAGTGGTTTCTGCTTCAGTTATCATTGAAAAATCGCGATTAGATATTTTCCCCAAATCGTTCAGCCCTACTAAATATTGTATTTAGGATCTGTTCCCTTTTTTGTCTAGACTTTGAATATACAACAATATCACTTTTTCAGACATTTTGAGGAAAAGAACATCTTATATTCGGTCCAGCATGGTAATATAACTGATAGTGACAGCCCTAATATTGACATTGTATTGGTAATTGTCACTCTCCTTTGTGTTACGGCCTGATCCAGGACCATGTTGTGACAGTAACCACAAATAGACTTTTGTTGTGTATTACGTTTTGCCAGATTGTCCATTTCTTTGTGCATTTCCTATGACCAACTGTGTGTGTGTATAAATTTATTATTTTTTTAAAACTTCAGGGAGCCACCGATACAGGATTTTTCCTCTCCATTCCCAGATACCTAGAGAGGAACAACGAAGAGTGTTTGACTCTGTACCTGAAAATGTAACAAAGGTTAGTTTGTTTATGTAAGAGTTTGCAAAGGTTACATTGTTAAAGGTGTTTTGTGTTTGATGGAATATGGCAATACCAGGCTTGAGCTAGGAAATAATTAATCATGGCTCAGTACTTGACTTCTGATAAATGTAATAGAACTTTTTCTCAATTGGTCTATAATTGCATTTGCAAATTTATTTAATCAAAGCAACGAGAGGAAGCTTTGAGACATAGAGCAGCATCAGGAAGCATCCAGCATCTCTGGAGTAGTTAGGGATAAGGGCCTTGTAACAAACAATAAATTATTTAATATTACCACATTATATAATGATTCAACAGAATGTAACATATTTAAGGACGATGATGATGATGATAATAATAGTAATGTTACAATATTCAATTATAATGTAATCTATAAATTTGTTAAACTGTTTTTACATAATGCGGTGTTATTGCATTATACATTGTTACATGGCATGTGACAGCCCATAATGTGATGAAAATGTTACATTTCATCAAGTTATTACATAATTCAGCATTATTACATAATGCATTGTAACAGGCTTTGCTCAGGAGCCCAAAAGTGATCATTATTCACCCCCTTCTCAGAGAGGGGCACAGATCCCTTAACTTACAAAAAACTGGAACATAACAAGCCTCCAATCATTCTAGTAATGCAATAAAATGCTAATTCAGCTTCCAGTGTTTTGTTTTTTTGATATTGTTTTTTAGGTGATTTTGTCAACAAATATAGCAGAGACCAGCATTACCATCAATGATGTCGTCTATGTCATCGACTCTTGCAAGTAGGTATCTGCTCTAAGGTTCTGTTTAAAGTTGTGTTTTGCATGCTTTGAGTAAACAAGTAATTTTCTCAAATATATTTTTTTTGATTTCTATTTCTTTATTTTTAAGCATTTCAATTTCTTTTTAAAGGCAGAAAGTGAAGCTGTTTACGTCTCACAACAATATGACAAACTATGCCACGGTTTGGGCATCCAAGACAAACTTGGAACAGAGGAAGGGCAGAGCAGGCAGAGTGCGGCCTGGCTTCTGCTTCCACCTCTGTAGCCAGGCCCGGTTTGAGAGGTAGGAAACCAAACTGGTTTTCAAAGGTGGAGTGTAGCAAACTTTTCCTAATAGCACTGTGTAACTAATAAAAGCATGCACAGAATGTTTTACATTTTGCATTTTCAGATTTTACATTACGTGCATTACTGTATGTTGTATTTGCAGGGTCATTATTTCTTTAATGATTTGTATTGGTTCATATATCTCTGAGATTTATCATGAAACATTCTGATCAACATGCACAAGATATATAACTTGTGTCGTTAGAATGTTGTGTCATGCCTCAGATTTTCTCCCCACCTTGAGTCATATGAAAATGTTATGAAGTCAAGCATCTGGATAGATTTCAGTATTAGCACTGATTTGCTTATTTTCTTCAATGTAAATAAAGGTTACAGACAAAAAAAACAACACTGCATCACTATAGTATTGCTAGGCTACCCTGCAAATTATTAGGTTTTATAAGCTACGTACGTGCACTGTCCATTTTCCTTTGATTGCCCAATTAGAATTCCTACACGAACAATGAAAGAGCTGTTTTCGTTATCTGAGAACTTCGAAATTCTCCCACAAGTTGGATTTGATTTTAGTGGAGGTATTGGGCACGACTTTAAAATCTCCACTCGCTAGTTTTCTTTTCAACTCCTTAGCATGCATTTTGAACAACTGCATGCGTTTTTTTTTTTTTAAATGAAAGTGGGAGAGATTTCCAGGAATGTGTGTGCAGGTATAAACTGATATGGATTTTATGTTTTGCCGTCTTTTTTGAGTGTCACTAAAATAGCCCTAGGGTATTTTTTGTTGGCACATGATGTTTTGAAAACAACCTGCACTCTCCAGTGTCTGACCCGACCTCAACCTGTATCCAACACAGTAGAATATTTTTCACCCGTTTCATCCATTGGGAACCCATGCAGGACTCTGCCTGGCAGGACCTTTATGGGAGTGATGGTCATACATACTAATATAGATGGAGTTATGACACTAGTCTAATTGTATTAGTTTTGTAGCTTTTGGTTCTGTCTTGTTTTCTGCTTACCTACACTTTACAAAACCAGTATTTCTAATATAAGAAAAAAACTGGAAAGTTACTTGAATATTTTTTTTTCATATTTTTTCTATAATTGCAGATTTGCACAATAAATATTCTACGTTTACGACTATAATTGAAATGTGTTAGTTTATTATACAACTTCCTGCTGCAATGCCTTTGCTATGGACATATGTTATCCTATCAAAAACAGTTATAATGACATTTACAGATCAAATTATATACCACGATATATACCGTCTAATGGTTTAAATTATACTGCAATATGAATTTTATGCCATATCGCACAGCCCTAGTTTCAGCTAATTTGAAAATGCTTCCTCATAGTGTTATACTGAATCACCTCCTGCTGTTTCCCTGTCATAGACTGGAAACCCACATGACAGCCGAGATTTTTCGGACACCTCTCCATGAAGTAGCCCTAAGTATCAAGCTGCTGAGACTAGGCGGTATTGGACAGTTTCTCTCAAAGGCCATTGAGCCTCCTCCTCTGGATGCAGTGATTGAGGCTGAGCACACTCTGAGAGGTAAAATTTCTTGTTGGGTCCTGGTGAACTCAGACCCTAACCTTCCATCATTTTATGCTGTTATTGAGGCTTGGCACTCTGAGGCACAGTTTGTAGGTGAAACCCATTTGCTCAACATATCTGTATCTATTACATGTATTATACATGCTCAACAAAAGGGAACTAATAATCTGATTTTAGCTGCTGATATTTTTCTTAATAATCATAGATACTGCAGAGACAGAGTACGGTTTTAAAATTTTCTGTTGAAGACTTTGTGTTTTATGCTTTATTCTATGCAGAGCTGGATGCGTTAGATCTAAATGATGAATTGACCCCGCTGGGCAGAATCCTAGCAAAGCTGCCTATTGAACCCCGACTGGGAAAGATGATGATTATGGGATGCCTGTTCAAGTGAGTTCTAAATGAGATAAACTGCTGTTAATATGGTTCTTGAAATAGTCATAGTGCTACAGCTAACTGGTTTAGTCCAGGGGTGCCCAACTCCAGTCCTGGGAGGCCGGAGACCTGCACATTTTTGGGTTTCCCCTCATTTAACACACCTGGTTCAACTCCTGTTCTAATTACCACACAGCTCTTGAGCTGAATCGGTTATGGTGTAACAGGGAAAGAACTATGCTACATACAGTAGGGCTTCAGGACTGGAGTTGGGCACCCCTGGTTTAGTCTGTTTAAATCAGCTTCTATTTTCTCCATTAAAATTTTAATGAGCAACAGCTCTGTTCTTGTCTATTATTGGTATATATCAAAATCAAAATAGGTGCATTGTGCTGAATTCAGATGTCTAAACAATTAACCTATAATGCAAGGATTTTGAGTGACACAATTAAACCTTATGGTACACATATATTTGTAGTATATGTGCATGTTGCAAGTGACTCGTGTAAAAGGTGATAGTGTATGATTTTTTTGCTGTATTTGGCCTCAGAAATATCCTTCTTAAATGTCTAGCAGAAGTCAGCCAGCATACTGGGATTCCACTTGCATTAATAGCATTTTTCCTATATCAGAGAGAGAACAGGACCTTGTCTCTCCATGTTCAATTATGGTACAGCCTGTAAACTCTGGCAAAACACAATTATAGTACTATGCACCCTTTTATAAAGTCCTAAAATGTCCAGAAAATAAAATTCAAATGATTTCTCCTAAATTAAACTGAAATATGCCAATACAGACGCTCCTCTACTTACGAACTTTCAACTTTCAGACAAGAACAAAATCTTCTGCTTCTCAGAGTTATTTTTGCAAACAGCATCATAAAATCTATCTGGTACACCATAAATTATAAAAGAAAAAAAAATCAGTGTAATTGAATGGATGAGATGAGCTGCTGTTAAAATTCTTGCACCCAGTCTTGAAATAGTCCTATAACCTCTTATTCAGTGGTACAACTGAGACATCTGATAGTAGTACCAGAAATAATCAGATTATAATGGTCAGAAAAAACCACACGGACTGTGGGCTGTTATAACCTAGACCATACAGAATATAGGTGTAAGCTTAGCAAGGTTTTTATCTACTATATTTTCTATAGCTAAGGAATTGAGATATTTTCTTGGGCATAAATACAAAGGAATTGGGATTTTAAATAAAATTATAATTTATTTGTATAATTCCTAATAGCTTTTGACAAATTGTGTGTTTGTAAGTATTCTTTATGCCCACCATTTTATTTGGGACACTAAGTAACAAAGAGAAATACTTACGAGGAATAACATCTTTGCTTTGCCATCACGATTGTTGCCTTCCATTTCTTCTTCTTAGTGTTGGTGATGCAATGTGCACCATCTCAGCAGCCACCTGCTTCCCAGAGCCATTCATCAGTGAGGGCAAGCGGCTGGGTTTTGTTCACAGGAATTTCGCCGGCTACCGCTTCTCAGACCACGTAGCTCTTCTTTCAGCCTTTCAGGCCTGGGATGATGCTAGGTTGGTTACGTTACAATAAATTACTGTAGAGCCAGGCAATATCTAAAGAAATAATGTACGATATTATAATTAAAATAAATCATGGTTTTCTTATGTCCTTGATTTTAGAATGGGTGGGGAAGATGCAGAAATCAGGTTCTGTGAACACAAACGGCTGAACATGTCCACTCTGAGGATGACATGGGAGGCCAAAGTTCAGCTAAAGGATATTCTGATCAATTCTGGGTTTCCTGAAGGTAAGGTGGTTCATTATTTTTTTCTCTCTATATTTCAATATTTATAATGGAAATGTTTTTTTTTTTATAATACTGTATTGCAATACATTTGGTTTTAGTACCAGTCTGCTGCCACAAAAGCTTTGCTCGTTAAAATGTTGGTTCAGAAACTATTTGTATATGTGAGAAACTGATTCCATTTTGAGACAAATCCCCCCAAAACTGAAGTGACTGCTTAGTGGCAGCAAAGGAAATGGTCAAAATACATTTGACCTTGTGCATGTGATAATTTGATGGATCTTATTTCTGCTTCACAAAACGGTAAGTAGATCTAAAATATTTTATTTATCTTTGTTAAACTTTGCAGACATATTGTAGGGGTGAGAAACAGTGGCCAAATTTTAAAGCTGACAAATTTCACCAAAATTGAAGCAGTACCACAAAGTGAGGACAAAGAGAAGGGAAACCTCAGACAATTGATCTTGTCAGCAGGATAGCTTATTTGTCATGAGTTGCGTGCAGGTACACTGTATAGGTGAAGATCTGAACCTGTTTGGAGGTGACAACACAAGGTTAGCCAGTGTGTGGTGTTCCTGGAGTCCAGCCAGACATCAGACATATGACTATTCTGTAGAGGCCTGAGCTCAAATTGGTGAGCTTTTGATCACAGGTATAGGGACTTAACCCGCCGAGCCATAGATATGCTGTATTTAATCTTGTGCACAATTTAACTTGCTTGCAATGTGTGCATAATACTCTAAAATATGTGCATAATGCTCTCACTTTGAGTGTGATCAAGTCATAGTCAAGTTTTGGTTCTGTTCTTTCCTAATGACAATTGTATTTTTTGTCCATTAAAAGGGCAGTAGAATAAATTTGGAATGGGAGATATACATTATTATAAAGACATGGCCTCTGAGATGTATTCATATATTATTACCATGCTCAGTATTAAGAATTAGATGACCATAACCCCTAATTTCCACCTTAGAATTGATTGAAACTCTTAACTCATTTGCACTTAACTGATTCTTTTATTCTAAAGTGTTTAAAGACGAGTGAAGGACTAAAATTTGTGTGCTCCCTGGGATTTTAACCCAAGAGCTCACGTTCTAAATGGTTAATCTCTCTGCTACATCAAAAGAGAAAATAGTAATTGATTGAACCACAGCATTTATTGTATTGCCTGGACTACAGGAAATACATTTGGTTTTAACCCTGACTGGCTACTGCAGACATTTTGATAACTCAAAACCATTTGATATACCTTTTTAAGCTTTTGCAAATTTATTGTGGGTGAATGTAGTCATCACTTTTTTGGAAAGGTGGGTAGAGTATAACATAGGTATTCGTGTTCAGTGACGTGTGTGAGAGAGACACCTATCATTTTTATGAATGTAGTGACACATCCATAGGCAACCATTTGTCAAATGAGTGAATCAAGAAACCAAGAGTTATGATCATTTGGTCTATAAAAATACTTGTTTTTCAACACAGAATGCCTGGTGGTGCAGGTGTTTAGCAATGTTGACCCAGACAACAATCTGGATGTGGTGGTTTCCCTTCTGAGCTTTGGCTTGTACCCCAATGTCTGCTACCACAAAGAGAAAAGGAAGATCCTCACCACTGAGGGACGTAATGCCCTCATCCACAAGTCTTCAGTAAACTGCCCCTTCAGCAATCAAGACATGAAGTACCCTGGACCATTTTTTGTTTTTGGAGAAAAAGTGAGTTCAAAGCAGATACTAGGAAGCTGTATTTAAATTTATATCTGTCACTTTTATTGCAAAATAAAAGGCCTAATAAAGGGTTTGATTTAGTTATGACAATTTTTTGTGCTTTTGTCAAAATTCTGAACAGATTCGGACACGTGCCATTTCTGCCAAAGGAATGACTCTGGTCAGCCCAATACAGCTAATTTTGTTTGCATCAAAAAAAATTTTGTCCCAAGGTGACATTGTTGTACTCGATGACTGGTATGTACATTCATTATCATGATAAATTTTTTTCCTGAATATATTCCAAGATTTTTGATGTGGACGGTCTTTCAGAGTAGGGGTTCCCAACCCCCATACTGTGGACCCTATTTGTAATTTTTTGCAGTTGATTTGTCATCTTATTCATTGATTGCTATGTTTTTATGTGCCACATCTGTACTGAATCTGTGCAGATATTTTATACTAAAAGTATTTTCTTTTACAGGATCAAGCTTAACATACCCCATACTACAGCTGGCTGCATAGCAGCTATTAGAGCAGGCATGGAAGCCCTTCTTGTAGATGTCACGAAAGATCCAGAGTATATCCGACAGATGAACCCTGTCAGCCAGAAAATGCTGAATCTAATTCGGCTGATTTCTAAACCTTCAGCGGCTGGACTGAACCTTATGGTGTGCAGCTCACGGTAAGTGATTTACATAGTGGTGTTTTTTTTTTTTTTTTTTTTTACTTTTACCTCCTTTATGGTATCGGCTTCTGGGTCAGTGTGATTATGGAAAATGGTTGGATGATACACACGAAGCAAGGATTGTGGCACAATTACAGTATAAAAATATTGTTGAAAGTATCGTAAAAAAACCTTGTGATTTTAACTTGTGTGTTTCTTACTAGATTTATATTTCCAATAAAAAAATTTAATATTTTGTTTTACATGTTCCGTCGTTGCATGTTCAAAGGCAGTACTGAGACTGCTGATTTCTCCAGTCCCATTCAATCCCAAAGATCAGTTTGATCATTGTTTTCCTTCTCTGTGGTTAGTAAAGTTAAATGATCGCTGCTCCTGCACTGTTACTTTGATTAACTGAACCGATTGATTAAACAGGCAAAGAGCCACTTAAGTAATCGATTAATTCAAGTTCTCTTTTTTATATATATAATCAGGTTTGGAGATGGTCCTCGGCCTTCTAAGATGCCCCGTTTTGACAGGGGTGGTCGAGGATTTCATGGAGGATACCAAGCAGGATACCAGCGGGGGTGTCAGGGAGGTTATCAGGGTGGATACCAGGGAGGATTCCAAGCTGGTTATGCCCCCAGGTACCAGAGAGGCTATGGAGGCGGTGGGTACAGACAGGGTGGAGGAAGAGGAGCATACAGGGGGTCCTGGGGAGGATTCCGAGGCGGCAGCGGCTATAGTGGAGGTGGGGGCCGTGGCTATGGCCGATGAAAAGGTGAACAATTCAAGGAAGTTTCACAAGTACAAAGCTATTCTTCTCCTCTCTTAGTTGCTGATAAGTTATACAAACATATGTTAAGCTAATTCAAAACAATTTAACTTTTTTAAGGATTTTTGTTTTTATACAAGTTGGGACAAAAAACACCTTTTCATTTACATGTGTTTATTGGGGGTTTTGCCTCACTTTTCTCACAAAGGAAGCAGAAGTGCAACATCTCACATGTGTCACAATCAGGCAATATTCTGTCTTTTTTTTTTTTTTTTTTACTTTACAGATGTGGAATTTCTTTTCCTCCATGTAAAACGCTCAGTTGTACTGTCAGTTAAATTCTTCGGGGAAATTTTGTATGTTACCTAGAAAGTGAATTTGTGTTGGAACCTGTCCATGGCCACACTGTGTTTGTGCTGTATTTGGAAATGTCAGCTTGATTCTGAATATTCTGTTCACATGGCTACTTTATAAATATTTCAATATTGTCAATTTCAAACTTGGCCTTCCATGCAGGCTTAATGTTCCATATACAATTGAAAACATGTATAATTTAATAAAACATGAAATATTCTTTGCAAAAGTATCCATATTTACTTTTTGTTAGTATCCCAAAATCTGAGATCAAATTGTTAGGTACAGAATCTTGTTTCCTATCTAAGTATCTCTACAAACAACTCATTTATATAGTATGTATACTACCATTTGAAAGTCAAAGCAAGTTTTTGTCTATTAAAATAGATTGATCATACTGTGTAGACATTGTTAATGTTGTAAATAATCATAGCTAGAAACAGCTATTTTTTTTTAATGGAAAAATCTATATAGGTGGTCAGAGGCTCATCTGCAACATTTAGTCCTGTTTTGCAGTAGAATGTTTTCTATGAGAAGCCATAATTCATTCTGGGTCTTACATGCATATGCTTATACTTTCATTTTCATATACATATATTCTCTTTATATATTGTCTTTGCACGCACTTCCTCTTTACACATGCATTCTTTTACATACATATATGCTCTCACGTTCTTTTCCTGCATCCTACTTTCATATACATTTTTACTCCCATATACATACAATACCAC
>JAABNY020000043.1:18578927-18611317 GCA_015164015.2 Brevimyrus niger | reverse complement strand
TCTAAATGTGAATGTACCTTAACGCTGTAAACGAGTATTTTCTGACAGTCTAAGAAAAGTTACCACTGCACCACCATGCCGCCCCTCTCTGCAATAATAGGCTCGATCAAATGCTACTCACCACATCTTGCAACAATCCAGAAGCTAATATTAAGATGTCTCCAGGTTTTGCTGCAGTCAACTGGAGAAGATGTTGCTTGGCAGAATCAGGTAAGAGTTTTGCTATGGAAGATCTCCACGTGCCATCCTCCTTCAGCACCACCACATTCACCGTCTGTGGGGGGGAAATTTACACCTTTGTTGTATTAATTATTCATTATATAATTCATTATATAATTGCTTTATTCTCTAAATGATCAGTTAAGATATTTTGGGATGGTTAAACCCTTCAAATACATATCCTCCCACTTGCTGTGTAGCTGTACTTTCTCAGTGGTACTCTACTCCTGCATTAGATATGTAGCATTTGCAACAATTAAACCAAGAAGATGGGGGTAAAAACATCAAGTCATCCCAAACTGTATTTTACACACACAAACCTGGTTAAAGTGGATCTTGGCCAGATGTTTTAGGGATTCCAAATCCTTGTTCTTCAAATGTTTCTGACAATAGAAATATGTTAGCTTGCACAAATAAGCTTCTCACTGACATGCTTCACTTTCACTTGGACCCTGTCCCTTCCTGTACATACTGTTCCACCTGGGACACGGATGGCCTGGACACACCCCCCTGGCCAGTGGACAATGTCTCTCAGAAATTCCACTTCGTTGCTGGAAAACACCTCACTGACATTCACCAACTATTTTTAAAGGGGAACAAGAAACATATACAATATTCTTATCCTAGATGTTTTGGACTGGAATTTTCAAATGAATGATGATTAATTACTAGGGTTGTGACTCAATTTTATATATAAATTTATATATATATATATATAATATATATATATTAATAGCACCTAGTTTAACGTGATCAAAGCAATAATAAAATAGTGTAAAATTATAATAAAAAATTATATTACATGTTAACACCTTAAAATTCTCCCAACCCCGATACTAATTTTCTTCGGCATTTGCTTGCGCGCATCATTAACAAGTAATTAATAAAATTAACCTGCATTCCAAATCGGACGTCTGGTTTGTCCACCCCAAAGACTCTCATAGCTTCGTCATAAGTCATAATAGGAAATGGAGTGGAAATTGACCTCAATTCTTTTGGCCAGAAGTGCTGGATCAGACCTTCAATTAGGGCTTGTATGCCAGCTTGGTTCACAAAGGACATCTCAATGTCAACCTACAAAAAAGACAGAAACCCGCAAGGAGAAGTTGTGACAGTCAGACTAGGCATAGTTACACTGGCAAGACCGCAATACCTTACAGCAATCAGTTCACTGCATCCTTCCTTTACAAAGCCATTTTCCTACCTGTGTGAATTCAGGTTGCCGGTCTGGTTTGGAACCTTCATCTCTGTAGCAGCGAGCCACCTGAAAGTACCTGAAAAAGTCAGATAAAAACCAATCAACTGGACCAAATATTTTCTTTGACAAACAGAAAAATTTGGTCAACAGATGTCTGCTTCAAGGGAAAAAAAAATACAACCAAAAAATGGAAACAGCTATTCTGATTCAATATTTAATTTTTTCCAACCACCCCAGATTGACAAGGAAATATTGCATTCTGCCACACAAGTACTTAATCACAAAGTAATTTATTTTATTTTAGAAGTCCACAGGTCTATGCTGCTTATGAAACTGACATAATCACATTGGTTAAACACCTTCTTTTGATGAAAGGTACTTGACTGCTATGATATAACTGGTGTTGTAGAAATTTTAGCCAGAGACTGGTTTCTGATGCAAAGTCAATAAATCAGGCCAAGGGAAGCTATAGCAGTCAAGCTCTGCAAAGAACTACTGTTTTCTACAAGGTTTACAGCTTTTTTTTGGGGGGGGGGGCGCAGACAGACACAGACAGGATTCATGATGTTCATTTGTTTCTTTAAATGATAGCAGTAAAAAACAAAACAAAATAAAAAACGCAGATATTTTTGTCTGCTTCTCAAGTGGTTGATGTGATATTTTCCGATGCACGCTCTCTGTCCGTGTCAATACAGAGAGTAGAGGAGAATTGTAAACGCAAAACCATGTAGAGACGAAAATGACAAGCTGTTGTGTAAATAGGATGAATAACATAAGGCTATTTAGTTTGTTTAATAAAAGGACAATGTATAGACCTGTTCTATAGGAAAGGCAACCTTAAATGACTTCTGTTGTGATTTGGCGCTATATAGAAAATAAAAATAAATAAAAAGCCAAAAAATAAAATAAAATCCCAACCAAATGCGAAGAGAGGATTAGGTTGATCCTACTGATAGATTTGAAATACTACAAATCAGATTCCTGACAATGCAAACGCAACACCACACTAAAAACACCCAATAGCTAAAACGTCTGTCAATTATATTCATCATGTTTTACATGACTCAAACTAACTAAGGACTCCAGTCAAAATGAATGATTTAAACAAAAATAAAGAGCACAGAATGAAAGAAGAAAAGATGGTTCTTTGTGTGTTTTTTTATTTTATTTTGTTACCTATCAATGCCAGCCACCATAAGGAGTTGTTTGAATTGTTGAGGGCTCTGAGGCAGGCAGTAGAATCGGCCAGGTTCTCTTGAAGGGACCAGAAACTCCTTTGCACCCTGAAAAGTACAGAAACATAGACAAATTTCATCACAGACAAGGGAAAAAAAGAAAACAAAATACAAAACTTCATAAAAAGGTGCATAATTTTGGCACAAAATATTCACACACCAATCATAAAAACCAAGCCACAGTAGCTTTATGTCTGTAATACGAATGGGAATCACCTACCCCTGGCGTCCGTTTGAATAAAGTGGGTGTTTCAACGTCAACAAATCCTAAAATTCAAACACAAATAATCAATCATGTGGATTGAGAAAAAGGGAGAATCTATACAGACAAACTGAAAAAGAGAAACATACCATGTATATTGGTAAGATATTCCCTTATTTTCATTACTATTTGAGAGCGCAGTCTTAAGTTGTACTGCATTTGGGAAGACCTGAGATCTAGGTATCGGTACTGCATACGAAGGGACTCAGCCTTCTGCAGATGAAAGGGGAGTTTGTAAATGTTTAAAATTACAACCAATAAAACAGTAACAGGAAGTCACATGTTAGGTCTCCACTTGTCAGTTTGGAAACCATGGATTAAATAAGAAATTTATATATAATAGGAATGTCACCAGAACTGATATTTATGATGCCTATCAAAATCAAAATTCTGAAAATGCAACAGCACTCGTTTTTTTGGGGTATCATGCATTTCATAGGCAGCGCATATACTGAGGGCCAGTAACCATGACACAATGTACTGCAGAACCCCTACTATCGAAAATCATATAATACTACTGGTATTGGTACCGACTACTGAATTTATGGTATCATGACATGACATCCCTCATATAAATGGACCCTTATATCTGAGACACTACAACAGCCAATACCTATAACTGGATAAAACATATTTTAAACGGCCTTACATCTCACCTTTGTGAAGTCTTTAATTTCAAAAGGCAGTTTTTTGCTTTTGTTTAATACCTCTGCAGTCTCAGCACAAACCTCGATTTCACCAGTGGGCATTTCCTAGAAGATGTGCAATAATGCATTACAGTTTGGAGAAAAAAAAAGTTTATCAATGAGAGAAAACTTGCTTTATGTCTACAGGAGCCACACTAACTTTCACTTACCATCTTATATCATAGGTCCACGGTACAGTACAGATTAATAACAGGTAGCTTAATGCTTTCTAATGGCTATTCAGACTAACCTTGTTCTCTTGGCCTGCTGGACGACGCTTGACCTTCCCTTTCACCTTGACGACGGATTCCAATGGTAACTCACAAAAGGTTTTCTTAAGTTCGGTTCTGGACTAAAGAGAGGAGTACACCCATTTTATCATTAAGTCACTTCCACAACAAAATAAAGCAAAAAAAAAAAAAAAAAACTGGATGAGAGTAAATAAATTAAAAAAGCAAGGAAGGATACATCCATCTTTCATAATTCCTTCATCTTGTATAAGGCACAGGATGTCACAGGTAAGGAGCAGGCACTGATTACAGTCCATTGTTGCACCCACCACACGACAAACCACCTCAGGGATGAGAACCAAAGTGCAGCACCAATAGTCCAAAGGGAACACTGCCAGTTTTTTTCTGGCAGCTGAAGTGCCAATCCTGGCACCAAACCCCAAGTTTTTCCCTGTAAGATGGAGGACCTCCTTATAGGGCTGGATACAGATTAACACCATACCCAGGACCAAGCAATTCTCATCCGATTAAGTCATTGTTAAGGGCCTTGCTCAAGGGCCCAGCAGAATAGAATCACTCCGAGCATTCATCGGATTTGAACCAGCAACCTTCTAATTGCTAACACAGATCACTAGCCTAGTCTGCACTCCGGCCCAAGCTGTGAAATGGTATATATTTATACAATCAAATCCCATGAGTGGGCATGGTGTGATGGTGCGGTAGTTAATAATGTTGACTCGTACCTATGGGACCAGGGCCAGTCTTCACCCTGACACTATGGGTAGCTGTGGGTTGCATGTTCTACCTGTCGTTATGAGTTATTTCTCTGGTTTCTCCCGCAATACAAAACCTTTTCATATTCCCTGTAGGTAGGTGTATGTGGTTGCCCTGTGATAAGCTGGAGCCTCATCTAAAATTGACTCCTGCAACCCTGAATAGGACAAGTGGATATAGAAAATGGATGGAACTCTATGAGATGAAAATGAATCAAACTTCTTGGGACTGCAGAAGAAACCTGATGTACTTGGAGAAAGCCACAGGAAACCCAGCCCATATCCATATGATGGATATAATGGAATGGAAGATGGAACCAGCTCTCTCTTAAATCAATAAATAACACAGCTTGCATACACTAAACCTTTAAAGATAATCATTTTTATACCTCATCCTCTGGAATAAGCACTTGAGTCAGGCCACTGTAATCTCTCAGGATAACAAACATGCCATGTCTAAGGAAGAAAAGGAACATATCAACATTTTGTCCTAGTGTGATGTTTCCATGGTATGAGCAATAAGGTAATTTCTAAGAAAAATACTGAATGCATTCAACATTTATTAGTAAAATCAGTCACTTCCAAGTGGTGAAAGGATTTTTTGGTACAAAGCTGTCATTGACTACTCAAATACATGAGTATAAAGCTACACAGGGAATAGACAAACCATCCAAAATGGCTGATGTGGGGCAAGGTCACCTTTGATACTGAACCCATCCACAAAGTGTGACTTCTTCTCCAACATGGGTAGATCGCAGCTCCCCACACATGTGACTCCTGATCGTGAAACTGCTAGAACCTAAGAAACAGAAAACGCAAAAAAAAGTACCCGACGCTTCAGACACAACTGCACGGCGGCAATTATCTGTTCTGAAAGCATACCGGTTTACCTGTCTTCCGGGTACGATTTTGGTTATTAGTAAGTGAACAAATGTACGAGTTCAAAACAACTAGAAACGTTATTAGCTAGCGAAATACCTGAATTGGTACCGTGAGTTGACCTAATTGGGACAGAAGTCCATGAGGTACTTCTGATCATCGAAAAATGTGTCCTCCTTAGGCATAGTTTCCCTGATGCCTGCAACGCCGCGTGACACAAGGTCTTCTGAATAAAATCCCAGGCTTTCAGCGACATACTTTTGATATTAAGATCAGATATTCTCTTTTTACAGCGAACAGATTTTGCAGATGAACAGCATAATCGATTGATTGCATGTGGCTATGTCAGAATACTATTCGATCTTAAGTTCGCCTTCTAGTTCAAGTAAACACGTTACTCATATCCAAAAGTCTGGAAAAAAACAGTTCATAATATAATACACGTATAAGGGGAGTACCCATAAAATACTTTAACAAAATCATATACTCCCCTTTTCTTGAAATGCATTTGACTACCCTCAGAGTGAGGCTAAAAATCTTGTTTAAATTTTACTAAACCACCATAGTCAAATTCAGATGGCATCGATCCGTTGTAAATTCCAGACATTTGTTAAATAATCAGAAACTTACTAAATAGTTAACTGCTTGTTTACAGTCGAGTGGAAAGGAATTACTCTTTATCTAAAAGCAGACTGATTCAGAACTTCATATAGAAACGATGAGCGTGTAAGTCGATTACTCTGGTCTGGCTCATCGCAATTGGAGGATAGGAGGGTGCGATGTTCAAATTTGTTTCCGTTTTTCTCTGTTTTGTAGGATATGGAGGCTCATAAAAGGTTTGTGAATTTTCATCGTTTATTTGTTGTGGCAGAAATATGATATAAACAGACAAACGTTCGTTATTCAGAAGTAGGTGTATGTGGCAAATAATTATACTGTGATGTAGTATCAAGTTTTTAGTGTATTCTGTTGTACGCGTAAGTGCTGTTTTGTTTGTGTTATTGAAGTTCTGCTTATCATGTTTCAGTGCTACGATGACCCCCCTAACTAACGTTGCATCGGGCCGAAGAAGTCTTGGATTTGAGAAAACTAACTTACGATACACACCGGGTCAACTAACTTCCTTGAGAATCCCAACAAGTCGGAAAAAACCCAGCACACGTAACGATATAGTAAGCATTTCAAATGGGAAAAAAATTTGTAAACTTTAAATGCATAAGTTCACTTGTAATTGTGAAAGTATTTCGATTGTTAACTAGTTAACTTAAATGTCAGGCGATTAGTCATTTTTATGTCTTCTAGACGTAGCAATCTTGACATTACATTTAATGTTTGTGATGTTTGCGGATAATAAGGCATAGCCTACGGGTAGTGCAGATGTCTGTGGGATAGGTCATATCCTCAGTCTGTACTGTGTGATTTACATTTCAGTTAGCTATTTAAAACGGTTACATTCCAGTAACAGATCCTCTAATGGCCTTTTCTGGAAATTGTTTGCTTGAAAGCCAGAGGAACCCGATTGCCAAAACCAGTGTTTTATAGTTGACCAGTTTGATCATCCATATGGTATATTTAAATTTCATTAATTATATACATAGTTCCTTAATAAATATCCTTAATAATCTCCCAGGATAGTTGTTTATGGAATTACATTTGATGGTGTAGATCAGTAATTTAATATAAGCCAGTGATTTACAGCTGGCCCCAGAATAAGTGGTGTAATTGTTTCATTGTATGTTACATATCCACCAGCTGTTTGACTTCTGAAATTCATCTTATTCCTTCCCTCTTTTTTCTAGGACCCAGAACAACTGGCTAACATTGCCAATATTGAATGGAAGCTATCTTATGTCACACCCTTGTATAAGTTCAGACACACCCAGCTTGTGTTGTACTCCAGGCAGCTTTCAGCTTTCATAATAGCTGAAAAACAGAAAGGCATTGCAGTGGAAGTTGGACCAGAGATGGGCTTCAAGGTGGTGTTCTCTGTGGTCCTTGGGATGACAGAGACCGATGAGGATGCAGAGACCGTTTTTATAAAGGTAATCTTCAAGTGTCCTCCAGAGGGCTCAGAAGGGCTTTCTGCTGGATTAATGGGAGCCACGATTGCAGTGCTTCCTTGAATAAGTCTTTTTCTATAGAATATGAATGGGGATTATTTTCTGCACAGGGCCAAATCTCAGCTTCACCTGGTCAGCAAGGCCAAGAATGGTTATTTTTATGTCCCATGTAAGTGACAATAATAGACTTTCTAGACTTAACATTTGTCTTTTTTGAAAACAGATTAATACACTGCTCAAAAATATGAAAGGAACACATCAGAGTATAGCATCAAATCAATTAAACTTCTGGGATATTGATCTGGTCAGTTAAGTATCAGAGGGGGTTGTTAATCAGTTTCACTTTAGTTTTAATAAAATTAACAACAGGTGCACTAGAGGGGCAAAAATTAGACAAGTCCCAAAACAGGAATTGTTTAAAGGGTTTAGGCCGCTGACATTTTTTATTCTCATGTTTTCTAACTATTTTTTAACTAGTTTTGCATTTGGTTATGGTCAGTGTCACTACTGGTAGCATAAGGTGATACCTGGACCCTACAGAGGTTGCACAGGTAGTCCAACTCCTCCAGGATGGCGCATCAATACATACCATTGCAAAAAAGTTTGCTGTGTCTCCCGGCACAGTCTCAAGGGCATGGAAGAGATTCCAGGAGACAAGCAGTTACTCTAGGAGAGCTGGACAGGGCCATAAAAGTTCCTTAACCCACCAGGGGACACCGGTATCTGCTCCTTCGTGCAAAGAGGAACAGGATGAGCACTGACAGAGCCCTACAAAATTACCTCCAGCAGGCCACTGGTGTGAATGTCTCTGACCAGACAATGACACAGACTTCATAAAGGTGGCCTGAGGGTCTGACGCCCTCTAGTGGGCCCTGTGCTCACTGCCCAGCACCATGGAGCTCGATTGGCATTTGTGATAGAATACCAGAATTGGCAGGTCCGCCACTGGCACCCTGTGCTTTTCACAGAGTTCACCCTGAGCACATGTGACCGACGTGAAAGGGTCTGGAGAAGCCGTGAAGAATGTTATGCTGCCTGTAACATTGTTCAGCATGACCGGTTTGATGGTGGGTCAGTGTTGGCTAAGGGAGGCATTTCCGTGAAGGGATGTACAGACCTCTACAACAGGGGTCTCCAACTCCAGGCCTGGAGAGCTACTATTGGTAAGTTTTCTATCCTACCTGGCTTCTGATGAGGACAGAAAACCTACTGGTTAGTAGCTCTCCAGGATGGGAGTTGGAGACCCCTGCTCTACAGGCTAGACAGTGAAGCCTGCGGTATAATTTTCTCACTTATTTTAAGGGTATCTTTGAATTCAGTCCTCTGTAGGTTGATTTTTGATTTCCATCAAACATGTTACCCAGTCCATATCAGCATAGATATCCAGCATGATTTTTTTCACATTTGGATCTGATTGTTTTCTAAGTGTTCCTTAGATTTTTTTGAGCAGTGTAGAACAACAGCATTTTTAAACTTGATATAATGAAAGATTATTTCCATTATCATAGACTTAAAAATAAAACATTACCCTATTTGCACTTATTTTAAGAAATGTTTGGTATAAAAGTATGACCTAAATTACTATATATTCAGAAACTTCTGTTTACAAATTGAGTTATTTTTGTCCTGTCTTTCCAGATCTGTTCCAAGCCTGCATTTGCTGTAGAGGGCAGTACTGTCAAAGTTGTGTGGAGTGGATGGTTTACTTGTGTCAACGGTAACTTGGATTATATGAGATCCCTGCCACCTGATTTTGTCTCTCTGCCCCTCTTCTGTACCAATGGGCCAGAGTCCATAACTGCCCTGGTTAAGTCATGGTTCACAAGAATGTTTGATTGCTACTTTGGGCCTTTAATCTTAAATTCCAGCATTCTTCAGTGGCTTGGTGCCCTCTGGACTGAGTGCCATCCTGCTTCCAACATTAGATACCTAAAGTTGGCCTGGAACTTGCCTACTCTGCCTCCTCTGGACATCTCATACACAGTACACCCACAAGATGCCTGGAATCTGTGGAGCAGTATTCGGCAAAACGACAGCATGGAAGACAGCATTAGCATTGAGGAAGTCAGGCGTTTCATGAAAGGACTCGAGTCACACTTCTTCAGACACTTCAGGATGCATCTATCTGCAGGAATGTTAACCAGAATTGGCACTTCACTGGGCTCTGCACACTGTGATGGAACAATCAAGGTACCTTTCTTTTTTCCCTATAAAAATACAGCAGAATACTACCGTATATCTAACTTTACTGAGACATACTACTTAAGCCTACAATTACAAGATCCGTTTAAGGACAGTATTAAGTAATAAAATGTTCCATTTCATTTTCGGAATTTACATTTTGGTAATTAAAACAGAATCAGTGTTATACTACACTGTAGCCTTGGTATGATATGACTGGACATAACACAAATTCATGTACAATGCACTCACCATTATCACATCCAAATATATTGTGCAAAATATTGAACAGGTTTTTTTATTTTATTTCTGTGCTTTTTATTTAGAAAAATGAGCTACATCATTTAAACAGTAGTTTCTTTGGGCAACACCTGAAGCATAATTCTTTTAATTATGCACTCGTTACTGGCAATTGTTTACCATTGGCATGTTATGATGACAGGTCGCTTGATGTGCAAGTTTTAACATTTCTGGTAATGCTAATTGTGTTCGTGTCACTTTCTCTTGTATTTTATTACCTGTTATGAAAAAACCCTAACCCTAGCCATACCACATTACTCGCACAGTAATGCAAAGTCTCTTCATGTTAATTTTGCTTTGGCTCTTACATTCCAAGTTATATTATTTCTGCAGTGTATTTTCACCAAGCAATTTATCTAGACTGTTAGCTTCTTATAGCATACATGGTCTGAAGAGAATCTAGTTGAATGATGAAATAGACACCCTTTTTAAATATAAATAAGTAGAATGTTTCAGTGCTATGTAGGCGGTCATCTCAATAAGACAGACTTTTGAATAAGAATGATTCTGATCTCTGTAGACTATATAGAATCCAATAACAACTGAATTTTCCTCGGGGAATTAATTATATTTATCTGTCTAATCTATCTGTCTATCATCAGTCAATGCAGAACACAATGCCTTTTGATGACATTAGCTAGTGAAATCTATAAACCGTCAATTCAGTGTACATTTACTACAGATTAAGTGGATAGACAATTTAAATTTTGGCTTTTAGAATTTTAAATTTGTGTGCTTATCTTGTGGAATGCAGTGTAAATAGCATTAAGCTCGTTATTGCTAAACCAAAAGTGCTCAAATTTTCACCTATTTGTAAATTACATTCAGCATTGACTAAATATTTGTGGAGGTCTTAAATGAATACATATTTTTTTTGTGGCAAATCTGTAGTTGATAAGGATCTGTCTATGTGGCCATCTAAAGGCGCTTGCATGAGCTGGGAGATTGGTGTACTCCTGGGAAGGGAGTGTGCTAATAGTCTACAATAATATGGCTGATCAACGGTAGTCCATCTAATACCCATACAAATACTTCTTCAATTTCACGTGAATATGCTTGCACACTTTGGGTGTGGACAATGTAGGCAGTGTTGTTTTTAACAGGCAAAAGGAATGTTTATTGAGACAACACATGCTATTTAGAAAAGTAGAAGTCACTAGTTCTATTCTAGATAGGGTGAGTCTGAACTATGTAATTTTAGACTATACAGGAGTGAATATCTTGTATTCTCAGACATAAGGTGAAATTACAGAAAGCTCTGAATACAGTCCTTGATGCAGAGCGGTGCTCCATGAACTTCTGAATTGTACAAGAACAAAGCACTAGCGAGAATGGCATGGGCATAGTTTCATTTTTGAAAGGAAAACCTTTAGTATAACCTTCCTTTGAAGAAAATGTTAAATTGCCCAAAACATTTTGCACAATGCTGGAGAGGTAGCAAGGCTTAAATTGCATCTCTTGAAACAAATTCATTCTTTATTGTTAATGTCCTCCCATTAAATTTTGCTTCCCAGTATTAAAAACTGGTAAGACTGCATATGATCGGTCTTGATCTATTTTAATATTTGTGGATGATTTGCTGAAATCCAAGATAGGAAATCTTATTCTGGTTGAAAGAATTATGCTGCTAACGTCTGGATACTACTGGTTCTCTAAGCATATTAGGTACCAAAACCATAGCAATGACATACTTGGTCCCCCTTAAAACATTCTATCCATAAAAATCAATGGCTTTGGCTTGAACAACACCTGTGTAAAATAAAGGTATTCAATATTAGGGCTGGACGATATCATATCGATATTATATCGTGCATTTGCAATAATCACCAAGACTTCAGATGACAGACGAGGCGTTTGGCCGGACGCCAGATTTTCAGTGAAATACGGACATTAATTTATGCCCATAATTTGGTAAGAGGATTAGTAGTATGGCTAAAATATTAATGAGATGCGTTTTGTGATACCCAAAAGTTGGTAATCTGTATAAACTTTGTTTCTTAAATTCGATTAGTGGAGCACACCACATAATACTGTTTTGGTATACGACGGTTTGGTATACGACGGTTTGGTATACGACGGTTTGGTATACGACGGTTTGGTATACGACGGTTTGGTATACCTCAGTGCAATATGCACCGAAGTCCCGGTGAAGAGCAGCCACGACATCTTTTAAAAGAGTAGATCTTGTGGTTAAACAACGTAAAAAGACGACGGCAATGTGGTGGTACTTTTTGCAGTTCAAAATCTGACACATTTGTGAAACATAAGGATATGCCATATTTATACTAATAATGTCTTTTGGACGTCATACAAAGCCTCATTAATATTTTATGCATGCTACTAAGCTGCTTAAATTGTGGGCATAAATAAATGTCCGTATTTCACCGAAAAGCTGGCGCATGATCAAATGCTTCATCAGTCATCTGAAGCCCTGGTGATTATTGCGCATGCACAATATAATATCAATATGATATCGCCCAGCCCTATTCAATACCATTGATTCTTATGGGCTATTTTGAACAGTCTGCTGGCATTGTTTAATTATGCATCGTTGTAAATGCATAAAAGCACAGGTCAGTTGAATGGCATACCACCATTAAAAATTCACATTATATTTAATGAATCCATATGTTGTCTAGTAAGGTGGCCAGCGGTGAACAGAAGTAGCAGTCCAGTGATATTTAGGTCAATAAATACTGACTGTGGGGAAAAATCTAGTTATTAATCAGTTTGTTCAAATGTCAGCTCATTTAGAAGCTTAGTTCCCCATCTTTAACGCTGATCTTACCAAAAATCACTACATTTCATTTTTTTTTTTTTTTTGATCTGTTCATGATTTGTTCTGATGATAGTAGCAAGAAGTGACCTGGATATCATTTGATTTGTTTGTAGTGATTTTTTTTTTCCCCTTCCGTCACTTTTCCTTGTGTAGTATTTGAGCATGCAAGTAATTGCTTAAAAATTGCAGTTTGACTTAATTTGCATTTAGCAAGCATGGTACATGTTGTATGGTGCTGAAGTTTTTTTTTGCCCAAATATATCATTCATTGCATAAAATTCTTCATAAACAACATTGCACCATTTAGAACCTCAGCTCTCAAAATGTAGTTCTAGAGATTTGGCTTATTTCTACAGCATTTCTGCCTGCTTATTGTTTGTTTATGCATTTATTAATGTTTGTTTGTTTAATTTATTTTGACAGATCACCGGTACTCACTACATCACCCCTGTGCTGATGCTGCTGACAGAATGTGCTCTACTCAAAATGCCTATCTGATCAAAAGTAAACTATAATGTGGTATCAAAGGAATTGATTTTATTCAAATTAAATAAACTATGAGTAAAATGAATTTAACTTTACCTATTTTTTTACAGAAGCAAAAATTAAACCAAAATTCCTTTAAACTCAAATGATATTATGCAAACCTAAATGTTTGCGATGTATCCATATAAATTCTTAATTCTAATAATATTTTTTAGTGCTGTCCCAAACGATTATTCTTTAAACAATCTAGAGAATAATCTTCTCCATTATTCGACTACTCTAACAACTAATTTTTCGATTGACCTTATGATAAATTTATTGATAAGCAATTATTTTCAAGTTAGTCATTTAATACCAATTCAGATCTGCTGGTAGACTTAACCATGTTGCCTCATGTGCGGGGGGGCGGAGCGGGTTGCAAATTTCCTTTTTGCAGGGTGGTAGGAGATGTCTGCCTTACAAAATAGTGTGGCACTGCTGGCACTGGCGATATTAGACAAAACAATATCAGAATTCAGTCTATAATTGATTTAGTGAAACTAGCCAGCTTATTAGCGGAATAACTTTGTATTGTAAATGAAAACCAGTGCTGCAGGTCTAATAAATAAAATATTGTAGCTCTCGAGTGGCGAACTGATCATCAGATGGTACAGTTCAGTTATTAGCAGACTGTTTAATTGCGCTATTCTTAAAAGGACAGCGTTTACATGCTCCCGAGGGGATGAAGTACTTTCCCTTATAATATGTTTAGCTTTTTATTTAGTGCATTGCATTTACAAAACATTTACATAGTTTTACACAAGGCATCGGCCCTCCAGGTTGGGAGTTGGGTTTAACTACCCCATCCTGTAAAAAAACGTTCCAGTTACAGTAACATTGACGTATAAAAATCAAATCATACACCTTCCTGAAGAAGGTGCCTCGGCAATGGGGACTGTGACGCTTGCCAGCCAAGCCCGCAAGGGTGCGGGTAAGCCGATACACCTTCTGACGACAAAGAAATCCATCCTCGTGGGTACATGGAACATCAGAATGAAATGGAGTGCTACAACCTCTCAGCTCTAGGCCTGGCAGAAACAAGGTGGGCACAGTCGGGTGAGGTCAGATTGACCTGTGGCCAGTCCATTATTTATTCTGGACGTGAAGAGGAAGCAGCAAACCATACAGAGAGAGTTGGATTGGTCACACCCTCAGAAAACCTGCCACAAATATTACCCATCAAGCCCTGAAATGGAACCCCCAAGGGAAAAGGAAACGAGGCTGTCAACGGATATTCATCAATGGCCTATGCACCCAAGAGGAGCAAAGGGCTTAATGATGAATAATGAATAAACAACACAAGGCGTTGAAAATAAAATTCCACATTGACACATTTCTATAATCAACATTATCGATTACGTTGAATAATCCCCCCAGCCCTAGTTTTTTCCTTTGTGTGGTGACACAATTAAGTTGATTATTTTTAAATGAAAAATTAGTCTAAAAGCAAACTGTATATATATGACATGTTAATGATTTTGCCCAACTGTAGGCTCCTGTAAATCTACGCATGTTTAAGATGTTTGTTAGGTCCAGTTTTGAAATGTATTTTTGCCTTACAATAGGTTTATGCAACAATTGTTATAACAAGACTTGTAAATACACTTTTGTTAACATGATGTAATAACTGCACATTGTAATAGTTGCACATCATGTAATAATCTACCAATACACTGTGTAGAATTATTAGGCAAGTACTATTTCCTGACATATTTTTTAGTTGGACAGACTTGTAAAAATAAATTCTGAAGTTTTCTTTTGCTCCAAGTAATATATTTAGAGAGAAAATGTAACATTTGACCAGGGGTGTCAAACTCCAGTCCTGGGGGACCGGAGCCCTGTGTAGCTTATTTCTTTCCCTTTTCCAGCACAAATGATTCAGCTCAAGAGCTGTGTGGTAATTAGCACAAGGAGTCAGGTGTGTTAACCGAGGGTGAACCAAAAACTGTGTAGGGCTCTGGCCCTCCGGGACTGGAGTTTGACAGCTGTGCATTAGACTTTCACAAAAAAAGATAAAAGAGAAGCTCCTGATTTTCAGTGTGCAGAATTGTTAGGCAATCAGAAACTAAGTGGATTTTCTCACTTCACCATCAACAGAAATAATAATAAAATTGTCTTATTCAGTCTATATAAGGAATAACAAACTTCACCAAGTTTATTATCATATATAATACCTTTCTTTTGAATGAACATAATGAGCCTGTTCGCCATGGAACCAGACAAGTTTCTGCTTTGATCCCGTCCTGAATAAGCTACATTAGCTAGGACCGCAACCTATATGCTGCCCTGAGAAGTACACTGCTTATCATCTTGGTAAATCTCATACTTTAGTGAGGCCCTGTAGCTCTCAGTGGGCATTATGTCAGGCGATGATGGAGGCCTGGTCATAATTCAATCAACTTTCTTGGCCAATCAATGGAATACTTTGATGAATTAGAAGGGACAGTGTCCTACTTGCATATCATGGAGAGGGGCACTGTCCTGCAAGAATATCATGGGGTGGGGGACAGTCCTGCATGCACATCATGTCCTTTTTGAAAGCTGCTGACTTCTTCCTGTACCAGTGTTTGAAGGAGGTGTAGTGTAGAAATTGTTATTAGATCTTGTGGTTAATTTTTATACCAACTGAAAAATCCAACAAGTTCATCACTGATAACTGCAGCCCACACAATCACTCCTCCACCACCCTGTTGGCGCTTGAAGAAGGTGACCATCCATGGGCCCTTCCATCTGCTCCATCAAGAGTCACTCTCATCTCATCTGTTCACAAAACCTTTATAAAATCCTTCTTGAAATGTATCTGTGCGCATTCTTGACATTTTAGCTTGCATGCCTTGCTGAGTGGAGGTTATGTTTCCGCCTTTGTGACCCTAGCGATGTCATGTCATGTAACACACTGCTCATAATGCTTACAGAGATTCCATTCAGATTGCAGTTTTTTAAATGGTGGCATTTGATTATAAGGAGTTTCCCCTTTAATTTGATACATAGTTTTGGTAGTTAATTTGTGTCTTCCCTCCTTTTTCTGTTGGCCACAAAACACTCGATTGTACAGTAGTCATGTTTTAAAGGTTTAGCGATTTTGATTGTTTTGCATCCCTCTGACTGGCACTTTACAATCGTGTGTTTTTCTGCTCTCTGCAACGCTCTTTTTTGGCCCATTTTAATAGTCATAAAAATTTGCCTGATAGTTCTGTACAGGAAAGTATCCATGTTTCCTGTTTTTCTCCAAACAAAAAGTACTCAGACAAAATACTGAACATGTACTGGCTTTTCGAAAGTTCATTCTTAATTACAGATTCACAGATTTGTTCAGAAGAGAAAATACAAATAAAGTACACACTTGTTTAATAATTCTGCACACAGTGTATACACCTCTTATTTAGATAATAGAAAAGAATATTACATTTTTCATAAAATCTTGTAATAGAGGAGATTCAGAAAGCTTAATCTCCCTGATGAACAAGTATACATGTTCCGTTCTGGGGGGGATTTACCCCCAGGGTCTTCAGCAGATTTTGTTAAAGCGATCCTAAAATGCATAACTCTCCCCCATAATAATAGCAATCAATTGTCAATCAATAATTGAAGGTACATAGCAACACGCATTGCAGCGTTACAAAATTCCCTCTGTTCATATGCCTGTTTCCTGTGGGCTTATTTAACTGTTATTAAACACAGCTATAATTCTATCATGATTGGCATTTTCATTGCAGCCGGTGGTGCCAGAATGTCCCCCTGGTATCAATATCATATTTTCCTGAGTTAAAAACTAGAGAATATACTTACATTTAAGGATACCTTGTTGGTTAACATGCATAAAATCAAAAAACATTGTTTCTCATAGTGCAAGTTTAAACCACATCATTATGATAAAAAATCCCTTTTTCGGTCCTATCATCCTTTTTTGAGATCTTCCACAATTGTAACTCATATAAAACTCACCAGACTGGCATTTGTGTCAGATGGATATAATATGTAACAGGAAATACATTCACACACAACATTTCAAATGTTATTGAATCAGTGTGTGCAATAACTTTTAATCTAGAATCTGATTAGCACTCTGAGCATTGTTTGTGGTAGTGCACCAGAGAGCAAGCGTATGGGTATGGAGAGGCTGGTGAAAGGAAACAGCCTGTTTCCAGGTTGGAGAAGCTAAATTTCCTAATTCCCCACCTCTAAGGGAAAAACAGAAATTGGAAAACCCTGGCCAAGGGCTGGAATGAGAGTGAAAATGTGGAAAGTGGAAGTGTGGTTTCTATATTACAATAGTAAAAGTAAAAGGCCTTTGTAGGTACTGATGTAATTACAACCCTGGGCAGGCCAGGGCCCATATGTGGAAAAAATGCTTCTAATACCACAGTCCAAGTATTTCATTTTCAAAATAATGAGAATAAAATCAATCCATCCATCCATCCATCCATCCATCCATCTACCAACCTTTAAGGTTTGGGAGGTATACCCTACTGAACTAGTGAGGGCTACATTTCACAGAAAAACATTAAACAACAATTCTACAGCTACAGTTTTAGTTCTCGCAGTATTTTGAGGATACTAAACACTACATTCTCCTGTCCATCCATCCATCCATCCATCTTTCAGCTGCATATCCCGTACAGAGTGGTAGAGAGGCTTGGAACCTTGGGGGTTATCCCAGGCAGCACAGATCACTTTATGTCGTCTCCTGTATTTCTTGTGACTGTTTGTCTAACTGGGTTATTCATTTATTTATTTATTTATTATTGCCTTAAGAATGATAGAAAACATGAACGCTAGAGATGGATTCAAATGAATTAGATCAGGAGCATGCTTAATTTGACTTAAACAATTTGCTGGTAGATTAGACGTGAATGTGTGGGTATGCCTGTAATCAATGTAATGTAACCAATGTGAATCTGTTTGATCAAAATATCTGTGAAGACTTTCTGGCCTAAACACCACTCAGTGAAATTATTTATACTCCCCTGTTCTTCAATTATAATAAAATAACCAGGATGGCAAGACTCATTATCTGTCCCTCTGACCTTGTTCATACAGTATATCCAAGGATGATGGTGCCTGACCATGTTAGCCTCACAGGTTTAATGAACTTTTCACACAGCATATCCCAAATCAGAAAAGTCATTTCGGGTGAGGCACTGACGCCGATGTAATTTTGAGATGGAACAAAATTAAAAATTACATTTATTGCAAAATAAGACAGGAAAATGCACAAAATGCACTTTGTAATATATAAATGCACTTAAAAAAGCTGGTGCAATTGATCCGACCATCAAGAAAGTCACACAATTCAATGTGTTGAAATAAGTCTATTTAATAGTTTTTATTCCAGGATTGTGTTTTCAAGTATGACGTTGGAAGGTTTTTTTTAATGCATTTTTATGATGTCTAATTTCAACGGACAGTACAAACCTCAAAGTCGCCAGAGCGTGGATTGGCCATGTTGTCCAGGTGTGTGAAATTTCAAGAAATGATTTGCCATTGATTTTTCATGGCTCTTCTCAATTTATTCGAGAGGAAGAGCTGGCCCCTTGGGTCCTGAGGGTACCCTTTGAATCAGCTGGACTGCATTCATCTCCACACCATCAATAATGGGGTTAAATGTATTTACACTGAATTGGTGACCTGCATCTTCTATCTGTTGTTATGGGATGTCCTTTGTTACATTAAATATCCAGCTTCAGCCTTTTAAAGGAGCCAACAAAACCATATCCTAACAAAACCTGACTTGTATTTCTCTTCCTGTGACAATTTAAAAAGCTTATTTAAGCAGAATCATTGGGAGCTAGAATCACTAATAATAAATAGCCATCATTATATTACCAAATGGGCTGAATCTTTGCTGTTTGTTCCATGAGGGACCAGCTGATATTTGTGCTGATAAAGCAACAGAGAGACACTGATTACAAGTGCAATGGTTCCTTTATCATTTAATGAGAAAATACACCAAATTTCAGCCTTTATTTTCTTGTGTGTGTCTTTCTTTCTTTCATCCCCCATCTGGTGGAGTTGCCATGACAATAGTCCGTTACTATAGCAACGGCAGGAGCTGACAGGTTGGTGTAAGGAGATAGTGTTATTTGAGACTCCCTGGCCATACATGTACATGCATACACCAACAGAGGGAGTGAGAGCAAAAGAGAGAGAAATGACACCTGTGACATTTAAAATAGCACAGTGCAGAGGCTTGTTTTCTGTAGGCCTCTGCACATCTAATGGGCCAATAATATCTTTGATTATACTGTTCGTATGGATGAAAGCTTTGATAAAATGTATCATTCCCCTGTATCACAACACTGTAATATTTTTACACAGTAAGAGTAGCTGCTTCTCTATTTCTAGAACCTTCTCTGCTTATCAATCTAAAAAAAGTACATTATTTTTTTTAAAAAAAGTATATTAATGGACACTGCTCCCCCAGAGAGAATAATGTTAAGCGTATTTTTTTATCTTTCATGATCAGTATGTAAACCATATGATGGAAATAATTACTATGTATAAATTATAAACATCCATCCATCCATCCATCTTCAAACCTTTTCTGCTCAAGGTCACAGGGGGGCTGGTGCTTCTCCTTGGCGAGGCTGGGATTCACCCTACAGAGGCTTCTTTGCTGCTTTTATTTGTTGCAATTAAGAAAACATTGAGTGGCACGCTAAGCAAATGAGCTCTGGGCTGTTTCTGTTTCAGAAACAGAAAACCATTTTATTATGCCCTGAAGTGATACTGGACATCTTTCCGAATGGAACTTCAGTCACAGTCCATCTTATTACTTACACTAATAACAGCAAATGCTCCTGTTAGAACCCCTGGCCTCCAAGGATTGAATGGGTTGCTCTCATGTCAATGTCACTGTCGGTGTACTCATATATTTCTGGCTCCATTTCGTTTTGGATATCAGGATTGATGAATAAATCCTCAGCGCCACTGTTATCGCCTGTGCATAGTTTGTGGGCAGCAGCGTAGCCGGGAGGTAACAGCCCCAAAGAAACCAGCAGCAGAGTCATATCATATTATACATGGGATGAGGTTCAAATTATTCTTGAACAGTATGATGATGCTGATATTGCTCTATATTTTTATTATTGTAGGAGAGGAGAGGTAAGGAGCAATGCTCTGATTATGGCTCGGTGCTGCACCCACCACACAAAAAATTTCCTCAGGGATGAGAACCAGAGTGCAGCTAGATGGTGGGTGATACCTCAGCACCAGTCCAAATGGACCAGCGTGAGGTTTTTTTCCAATGGCTGGAGTTCCAATCCTGCCACCAACTCACCAAGTTTTTCTCTGTAAGTTGGAGGACCTCCTTACAGGACTGAATGTAGATTAATGTTATACCCAGGATGATGCAATTGCAGGGCCCAATGGAGTAGAACCACTCTGGCCATTCATGAGATTTGAACCAGCAACCTTCCGATTACTGGCACAGAGCCATCACCATCCCATTATTGTAGCATAGGCCTTAAATTTAATCCTCCATTGTAATGTTATATATATGATCAATTACAAAAATACCCTGACAAACTGATAATAATAATAGTAGATAATAATACCTATTGGTTGGCTAGATGACTATGCTTCTATTGTAATTAATAGCTGATCTATAAAATCTTACAGTGTAGCTCTGTTGGATCCTCCTTGTAACAGGTCAGTGATACACAAGAAAAATAATGAAAGCAAGCAGTAGGCAAACTGCAAGGGAGTCCATTGAAAGGACAGGCGTTTTGGAGACAGTGTGAGAGAATGTGTATATATGGGAAGGTTAGCAGTACAGTACAGCTGAACTGCTGCAGCAAATGTTGAATTATCTTTACACCATTGTATCATCTATTACGTCTATCTTGCAGGGCTGCAGTTTTATGATGAGCAGAGCTGGAGTCCTGCAGCCACTGCCTGCTGACCCTGGCATTTTGATAAACTGAGCTGCAGGCCTGCTACAGTAGAATCTCAATCAATTCGTCAGGGGTGAAAACACATCGCTGGGAGAGTGAATGGTTTGATTTTTGAAAGAGACGTGGAAGAAAGTCGATGGGAGTCTAGGTTGCAGAATAGTAATGAGGGGTTGTTCCCCCTTCACCCCATAGCAACCAACAGTTTGCAGAATTGCTGCTGGGTTGCTGTAATGCTGTCGCAAATGTTACCATAGTAGGTCAGAGATTTGGAATTTCAACAAGCCAAAACAAAATTATGTATACTTTAGAAACGGGTGTCGGGTTTTGTCTGTGCATTTTTCCATACAAATTCTAACAAAACTGACAACCGAAATAGAAGGCTTTACAAAAAAAAGGCACTTTGAATGGTGGAATGAAAACAGCATGACTTCTGTTTACCTTAGTGCACCCCCAGATTGTTTACAAGGGATGACTGAAGAGTTTTAGCCGAGCAGAGAATTCAGCCCCTTGTGTGGTTATTGGGAATGATAATTACATCCCTCCCACACACAAAAATTCTTACAGCATATGCAAGACTTTATTCGAGGTATAACATGAATAAATTGCTTTATGTTTGTGGAGTAGCCATAATCTATTATTTGGCAAAGGATAATTAAGACTGCATATTTATCCAAAATAGCCCCCCTACCTATACAAAGTGTACACTACAGTATTTTCCATTAGCACAACAAAAAGAACTAGTGCTTAATAAAGCGATGGTAGAGAATGGGGGTACCAAAAAAAGGTTGTTTTGAAATGAACTTCAATGGACATCACAAGGATTATTTTGGATTGCATAGTTTTTTTGTCAGTAGTAAAGGATTAAACAGCACATTAAACACAGATTCAGTTAGTCTTATATGGGCTATTTACAGACAGCAATTTAGAAGAAGACCAAAATGCTGATTGTAATGCAACTCAGGTCAATAGAATGTTCTGCCAATGAGACTTTTGAGAAATGACTTTGCCCAGTCCTCTCATGTCTCCCCTGTAAATTGTTGAGGATGCGCATAAATGGCTAAGGACACAAAACCTTCAGGAGGTACTACAGCTGAGCAAACAGATGCCACCTGCACACATTCCCCATCTGTTGCTCATCCCTGCTTACCGGTGTAATTATCCTCTTTCCCGCCTTATCCTTAGACTGCTTCCTTATGTCATGTGTAAAAAAGATGGATGCAGAACAGAACTGTGCATGGCTTGATGATGTGGTGTCTCTGCATTAATTGCCAGTGTTTTTCACAAAATTGACAACTGTTTCATAATTCCCCATGCTTACTCTGCTACTGCTCATAAGACATTCCAGAATTTTTTCTAGTGATACAAAACCAAGACACATCCATGACTTATTTTATATTTTGTTTTTTTTTTCCTTTTTGCCTTAGTGGTTTTGATCTTCGACCAACTGAAATTCTTTTCAGTTTCTTTATTATAATTGTTTTGGGCAAAATTTACACTTGTACCGAAGAGTCCTTCTTTAAATAAACATCATGGTGTGCATGAAGTAATGTGACTTCATAGGTGTCTTTAAGGCTTACAGAGCAATTCCAGATGCATTTAAATGTCTTTATAATGGAGTAAGAGCAAGTGTCAATATAAAGACTGTGTGTTTTTGAGTCAGTGATTCTTTAAGCAGGCAAATACGTGTAGATGTGCCTGGGTGGGTGGAGTTTCAGTGACCACGCCCATTCCAGCATATGACTGCATCTATAACAGTGAGTAATATTTATCTTTAAGTGCAAAGCTAATGATGAGTCACTGACAATGAGTAGAATGTGTTCCACTCTGCGTTGCCTTCATAGCCAATAGGGAAATGGCTGTACCAGGAAGAGGTTTGGGGTGAATGGAGGGGGGAATCAGACACCACCAGACATGACATCACTCTATTATTTACAGCCCGTGAGCACTCTGCACCATGAAAAAATGCCACCCCACTACCTTGCTCCGTTTTTTTAAAGAGGCACAATGACTCCCAACAGTGCTCTTCCTGTCACAATATGTCATCTCATAAGCACCATTTAATCCAAACAGACATTCATGTTCAATGATACAGACAGTGCCATTTCGGCAGGCAATACATTTGTCAGATGGGCCCCATTTGCTAAATGTGGAGCGAGCGTGGCTTAGAGCCCTTCAGCAGAGACGGTAGACAGTGGCAGCACCATTAGCTCTGACCCCTTCGCTCGTAACTCATTCTGTTGCTGTGTGCAGGTCAGTAGGGTATAAGTGTTGCTATGGTTACCGCTCACCATTATGTAACCTGCGAGAATTCCAGCCTGGGAGCCTGACACTGGCTCCAGATATTTATAATATTTCTTTTATTTTATTTTATATTACTTTCTGGCAAGCACCTGCACAAAGCCTCAAACAACCCCCATGCCATTTGGCTTTTATTAATCAATAGCTGAGTTGTGACATCATTACCGCTCTCAGATCTCATCAATTCACTACTAAAGATGTTGGCACTGACAGAGTTCATTTTCAGTAGTTTCTCATCATGCCTGTGCTTCAGGTTAAAAATATTGTCCACAAAACACCTTCACTCATTCTTCCGGACTTATATGGAAAAGAAATGAAAGTGAAAGTCAGAATAAAAGGGCACACCCAATCGAAATAAGCAAAATGTGTGAGAATTACGTATTTATTAATGAACATGCTGTCATTTCATTGGTGGGCATTACAGACTGATTGAAGATAAATTTCCCAGCAGCCGTGAAATCAATGCGTCTGGATTGTGCCCCTTCCGTGGGCTGCGTTACGCACAGGCTTCTCTGGCGTTGTCAGAAGAGCTGACTGCCGACCTGACTGTCCTCAAGTCTCCTCCAGCACATTAAGATGTGGCAACGGTCACCTATTGAGCACTATGATTGATGTGAGACAAGGAGGCCACTGCACAGTGGAGGTGCGGACCCAAAGGGAAAAAGAGAAGACCCCCCCCCCCTCCACCCTTTCATCTCCAAAAGCCGCCACCTCAGCAGTCAGGGCTCATGCTCGCGGAGTCCTGGACCTGCAGGTGTTCACAGCGTAGCGTGGTTCTCCACGCAGGCTGGCACTTTAAATTCGCAACGGGGGAAATCTGCCATGGCAGGGCTTTGTTCGAGTCCCCCAGGGCAGGAGACTCGCATGAGTCAGCATCCAGGCGGATTTATAGCAGATTGATTAAATTAGCATTCATTCCACAAGCAGCACTTCTGCTCTCCAGCCACCTCACCCCCCCTCCCCCACTGCATGTGCCCCTCCCACCTTAGAAAGGGATTTTTTAAAATTTCTTTCTGACAGGAAGAGCGAAAATTAACTCTGCTATATGAAAAATAAAAAAATGAAGCGACTGAGATGGATGTCGCAAATTTGTCTCTTTGTAGGTCACTGCTTAGTGGGCCAGGATTCGAAATGATCAAATATTGACTTGACGCGCGTAAAAAGCAGTACACTGATATATGGCCTTGGGCCTAGCTGGCATTTACTGACCCCATTTTATGATATCCACCGGAGCAATTAGTTATTTTCCAGCCAATTAATCTGAAAAGGAAAACAGGATCAATTAGGCTGGAAAATAATGGCTTAGTGTTGTTCTTTTTTATGGTCTATTTTTCCCACTCACCGTGTGAAAAAGCAAACAGCCATTGCCAGCTTTTTTTTCGTCCCCACTGCAGCTTATATTTTCCATCCCTGTTGCAACATAAGTACAAAGAATAGGTAGCTTTGTACCATGAGAGAAGCCATGCGTGTCAAAGATTAATCTGAGGTGACACAGAATTAAGGCAGGTAGAGTAACGCGAGTGTTATGACTCATGGCGCCAGAGAAAGTTAGTGAGGTATAATGGGGGAGAGATGAAGGGTAGAAAGATGAGGTTTGAGGAGAACTACTGATCTGAAATTCACACAGGTGCTGAAGGTCAAAGAGGCTATGAGTTTGTTAAGGACACTTGTCATGCTGCACAGGTGGGTGAATGAGTGCGTAGTGAAGTGGACGAGCAGCGAGGATCAGCGAAGGGGATGGTTATGGGGGCTGGAGAGAAAGAGAAAAATGAATAAATAGAAAATCCAAAAAGGCAGAACTAATGATAGGGAAGCATATGGAAATGGCCAGAGAACACTGAGCTGAGAACACAGGCTGCAGTTTGCAGTGTTTACCCAGGGAGATAACAACTAGGCTAGGCTTTAAGAAAAAATATTCTTGAAAGAAATACGTACGTCCAAGGGCGTAACTTTGGGTTGAGCATTGGGGGGTTGAGGTCTCGACCCATTTAAGGGGATCCAGGGAGTTGTATTGGCTGGTTTTAATTATTACACCCATAATTTATGCCCATGCGTCCAGCACATTATTCCAAGATTCATAATTACCATGCAATAAAATTCTAATGTCTCATATAAAAGTGCAGATATTTATAATGACTTACATTTTATAATTTGATTGATTATATTGTTTAATTCTATTTGATGTATAGTGTAAGCCAACTGGATAGCTATGTTAAAGCACTATTTAGGAATTTCTTCTGTGGAACACAGACTATTTCAGAGACTTGGAAATATAGACATAATCAATCCTATACCCATCATTAAGCAGCCCTTCACATCATGTGGTAGCATTCAGTAATCCGTACATTCACATAACAGTCCACGAAAATGGATTTCAGATATACTTTCCCAGACGGTTGTCGATAAAATCCTCATTTATTAATTGAGTTTTTTTTTCTCGCCCCTCACCATCCAGTTAAAACTGCCCTTGAAATATTCTGCCTAGTTATACATTTTCCTTGATTGTTCATTTTCTTCAGCTTGGGAGACGAGCTGGTTATAGTATTAAACTAAGTGAGTTTTGTTCTGGGACCTGGTAACTACAATCGCAGATCCTCAACGTCCTGTTAAAATGAATGGTAATACCACTTGACAGGGTACAAATAATATAGTAATATACTATTATTTATTTATAAATTAACCACAAACTAAGTCTTAGTTACATACTGGTCTCGTGAATTCATCATTAACCAATCGTGATGCATGTTTTAATCTGTTAATTCTGTAAACCTTTGGGAAATACTGAAGAAACTACTGAAGGAACTACTGAAGGAACTACTGAGGGAACAAGTCATGAATAATATTAAATAGTGCTCATATTTGTTCATAATTAATAAATCATGATGCATCTTTCATCCCAAGCAGTGACTGTATTTGTTACTATATCTGTTAATTCTGCAAACCTTTGTGAACTACTGAAGGAATAAGTAATGAATAACACAAGTCAAATACTGATCACATGCTTGTTCATCATTATTGAATTGTGACATATCTTTTGTCTCAAATAGTGACTATATTTGTTGATGATTTTTTCTTAATTTGTACTTCAGTAGTAACTGTGTTATTACTAAGTAGTTGTGCCTCGTTAAGTTAAGTGTTACAGGACTGATTAGTTTTCATGATATCATGAAATTAAAAATCTGCATGTAACTTTTTGAATATAGTAAAAGTTATGGAAATTTCCAAGGATCATGCTAATATTCTCATTAGAATTCCACAAACCACTGAAGTGATGATGCTGCTTTTGTTTGAATTTTAAAGTCAAAGTACGTGTATTTGCAGCTAATAAACACAAAACCCTAAATCGAGGCCATTTTATTTACCATGGTACCATAAAAAACATTTCCTCGTTGTGAGGAATTCCATGAAATTCACCAAAACAGCTTTCACTAAAAAAAAAATGACAAAAAGTGGTAGCGAAATGTAAGAAACTAAATGTGCTGAATCTGGTGTCTCTTCATGAATGCTACATGGCAATGGAGAATATGACTGGAATATTGCTTAACTTGCAGATATCGGAAGGTGCTTTTTTGAAACCTTATTGATCATACATTCCCCTATTTATATATTTATTTTATACAAAACTATGGGGTGCTGCCTGGCTGCCAACTAGCTGATTTCTTAAGCCATGTCAGCCTGAATACTAACAGCCGGTATGTAAATGTGCTCTTTAGTATGCAGAAACCATCACGCTGCAGTGAATATCAATCAGGGCCTTTTGCTGGCCAGAGTGCTGGAAATACTTTATCATATACAAAGTGGCTAAAAAACACCATCCATACTGAGTGATCAAGGAGAAGCCAGCAGTGTCGCTGACCTCCAGTGACTCCATCTCTCTTGATGCCTCTTCTAACCATCCTCCCGTAGCTGGCAAGGCCTCATTCGTCTTCCTAAGTGGAACCTGGGGTCCACAGCACTCACAGATCCCCTGCTCCCCCCTCAGTCTTCTTGCTAACGCCACTTTAGCCCCGCTCTATAACCTTGACCAGGCCAGCATAATGCAGTTAATCGCCATGACAACACAGATGTACACCATCCCTGCCTAATGTCAGCATCCCCGACTCGCTTCCCCTCACTACTTCTGAGAACTCCTCTTCCTGACCCTGCACGTAATGCAATTAAAACCTACATTATAGAAAATGAATAGGGGGTAATCCAATCAAGGGATTGCAAAGGGCACTGTGACGCAAGCCACCTCTTCCTCTTCTGCTCTGTCTTTTCAGGTCAAAGAGGATAAGGACCTTGTACAGTGTCAAGGGCTGAACGATAAGAATGTGGCACTATTGAGTGCTGTTACATTTCCTTGTAGCTGATACCCTAATGTTGCATAAACAGATTATGTGGAGCACTACCAGGTTTCTCATTTTGCTAAAAGTGAAAGTAGTGGTATCCATTTATGACATGAGCTATACTCAATGTCTAATTATCAAATATAACCAGAAAGGAATGGGTTTTTTGTGTAAACCTACACTGTTAAAACACATGTTATGAAAAACTAGCAACTGAGTTCTGCCAAAGCTTCCACTGTAGACAAATAAATATATTGAATAAATAAGACTTTGATTGCAGAACCCAAATTCCAGGTGTGTGTTTTTTACAAACACTTCCCCATTGTATTTAAAGACTAAACATTTGTTTTTCTCCAAAAGATATCAGATAAAGCAGACCGGTACAGATAATGCAGGGGAAAAGAAAATGTACTTCTTTTCCCTGCAAATAATAAAAAGTAATTCATTGCAAATATGCGGAAATGATAGAGCTGGCCTCCAATGTCACTGTGAATCTGTCAGTAGAAGATGGCCTTCAGGTGCACCAGTAATAATTTAACTCTTGAACACTAATCTCAAACTTGTGTCCTGTACATCCAACCTTTAGAATGCATCTTTTATCTGCATTTTTTGCCAAGAGAAACACAAAAGTATGACTCACATTCCTTAGTTGAGAAACCAACAGGATATTGCTGTCTTTATGTACAAGAACTACATCACATTGCACAATTACCACAAGGATCTGATAGTAAATAAATATATAATGACAAAATACAGATGCATGTCATTTCCTCTATATATCTGTCTCATGGGAGGTGTCCTAAAGTGTAATGAGGATTGGTTTCCTGAAGAAAGTCATTACAACACCCAACCCATGTTGCCAATCTGCTCATCAATGGCGAGGATCTATCAAATATTCATAGGATATCTCATGCATTAGACTAAGGCCTCCCTTAGCAGGCCCACAGAGCATGGTGCTGGTGGCTGTTGGGTGGCTTTCCTCATTTTACCTGTCAGCTTCCTCTGTCTGCCGTGAATCGCTGGGAACAGAACCGTGGTGCATTTCCTAGGGGCTGGGCGACCGAGGCACATCTGTAGAATACAAACTGGGCGGATGGACAGGGAGAGATTTTAGAGGGCATTACATTATGGTTAAGGTTATTCAGGATATTTGTTATATCAGCCTTCGGTGTTACGATAGTGAACACATCAGGCTTTCACAAATGTGGTGACGCTTCACTAGAAACCAACCAGAGGCATTCCAATAGCCAGCTACGGCTCCTTTGACATACATTAATCCTTCTCCCTGCTTAGTAGTTTACAGTGATTTATTCAAAGGCATATTTAATATGTACATAAGTACATAACTAGGTTTTCTTTTAATGAATCAGATAAAACCAGTGACATCAAACACCACTCCATTGAAAGAAGACCTTTCATTACAAGCAACCATTCTGCTCTCAGCCTTCATAAGAAGAAAATAAAACCAGGCCGGAGGACTGTGAAACGGGTTCAGCCGTGACAACAAAGCCACTGGTCATTTTATCAGGACAATATATTCTTACGGCTACAACTTTAATACTAAATAATCATTCTCGAAAATGTAGAAAAAGAATCTGTGCTTATACATTGAATCAGCTGGATAATTCAATAGCTGATAAAATCAGTGTTGCACAAACATTGCTCAGGTGACATTTTGCTATTACACCAAGTAGACGGAGGCAAGGAAATTAGGTTTCTTTTTGGAAGAAGTAATTGGGGACACATGGGTACATTTAGATGACTGTTGCTTAAATGGGGGGTGGGCACATGAATAAATCACACACTTTAAGAAAAGCATGTATAACATTCTGTTCAGATTGGAAATAATTTTAAGTCTGAATACTGCGATTAAAGTTCATTTATTCTTTAGCTATTAAAGTAATTGCTAATGTTAATGATTAATTGCATTAATGCTGCTGTGTTATGGACATAGCTTACTGCTTGTCCTCTCTATAAAACAAAATAATGTCTTATTTAATTTTTTTTGATAGGCAGTATCTGCAACAGTATGTCATCAATTCATATGCACATTTTAGGATCTTATATTGACCTTTCACTTATGCAAAGGTCTCGAAGGTTGTGCAATCAGTAACATAAAATTTGAAATGACACTCTCCAATTTATGATCCATCTAATCCTTCCATCCACCATCTGCCATGACAGAAACAATTAATTTAAATATTATATCTCATTTGCCATTAAAAAATGACCATAAAAGAAATTAATGAGGTCTTGTGCATTACAAAAGCCATCTTCATGCATTTATGACTTTGATTTGGGTAACAGGTATACAACCAATAACATCACAGATGTTAGTGGCATTATTTTCCTTTATATCACCGGAGTCAATTTATTCTGAATAAATACTTGAGGGTGTAAGTGTACATCTACAATTGCAATATCGCCTGAGTCATATTAATAAAGGTATTGATAGAGAATCATATGGCAATTACTCTGAATAAAAAAATGGCTGTTTGTAAAATAACAACATTTCATTGCATTCATTCTTCATTCCCTAACAAACACACTACTGAACACTTCAGTATTCGTTTATTGGCCTTCCCATTTGCTAGCCTAAGGATGACGCGTCATATTTTGTACCATTAAACTTTAGCATCACATACTATAGTAATGTGCCTTGAGAATACGGAAAATATGATTCAGCTTTATATAAGGTTTTATATTTAGACAGCTAAAAAAATGCGGCAACAGAAATATTTCAGGCTTTTTGGCGGGTTATTTCAGTGTAATAAATTCTACAGTCCCCTTTGTTAATTATCTGGGGAGTGAAGTATGAATCCCTCTTCCTACGAAACAGCTGTGTCAAGCAGCCTTATGCCCCTGCCAGACATGCCCCTTTTAAACCCCCATTAAGGAGCCCCCGTGAGTGTGCATCGCAGCTACCAAGCTGGGGAGCCTTTCTCTGCTGATTTGTTGTCCATTATCTTTCATTTTCAGCCCAACGCCTTTCCTTGGCAAGTTGGGCCGTGCAGCGGCACCGCATAACCAACACGACAGCTTGACGGAGAACGTCAGAGATCGCTTTTCCGAATTCTCTCACACGTGCATGCAGGGACACACATGCACACAAAGAATAGAAGAGACCCAAACATCCATGGAAACACAAGACGGACTCACATACAGTAGATAGGTTGTTAAAGCCAAATGCATTCTGTACATATAAAATTCTGTTTACCAAGCTATTATTAGAACCTTCCCAGAGTCCAGAGCATTATTAAACTTAACACAAGCTCTGGAGTAACTATCTTTGAAGACCATCAGAGAATCTATACCAAGGTAGTGTATGCTGTATATGGGTAGAGATATAAGAAAAACACAAGACGAGGGACTGAAAACCCAGTCCGTATCGAACTCTGGCAAGGCTGAGCAGAAATTCTTGTTGCTTGGCTGCCCAGACAGTTGCCAGGGAGATATATTTATATAGAGTAGCAAGACCTACATGCTGACAGTACCACTATAAGAACATAAGAAATTTACAAACGAGAGGAGGCCATTCGGCCCATCAAGCTCATTTGGCGAGAAGTTAACTAATAGCTCAGAGTTGTTAAAATCTTATCTAGCTCTGATTTAAAGGAACCCAGGGTTTCAGCTTCCGCTACACTAGCATGAAGACTATTCCATACTCTAACTACACGCTGTGTAAAGAAATGCTTCCTCAAATTGATTTTAAAATGTTCTCCCACTAATTTCCACTTATGGCCACGAGTTCTAGTATTTAAACTAATACTGAAATAGCCATTTGGCTGAACAGCATCCAGACCCGTTAGAATCTTATAGACCTGGATCATGTCCCCCCTTAGTCTTCTTTGCTAAACAAATTCAGCTCAGCTAACCTCTCCTCATAAGACATTTCTCTAAGACCCGGAATCATTTTTGTTGGCCTACATTGCACCCTTTCCAAGGCAGCAATGTCCTTCTTGTGGTATGGTGACTAAACCTGCACACAATATTCTAGCTGGGGTCTTACCAAGCAATTATATAATCGTAGCATCACCCACCTTGTCTTAAACTCCATACACCTAGAGATGTAACCCAACATCCTGCTGGCCTTTTTCCATTGCTTCTCCACACTGGCGAAAGTGGGACATGGAAGCATCAACATACACACCGAGATCTTTCTCGTACAGTAATCAGCTACCTTTATTTCAGTGTAACCCATAAAATATCTGTACTTTATATTTCCGCTCCCTGCATGGATTACCTCACATGTATCTATGTTAAATTTCATCTGCCAAGTATCAGCCCAGTCACTAATTAAATCAGATCCCATTGTAGCTCTGCGCTGCTAAATCTGCTACACCACCCACCTTGGTGCCATCTGCAAATTTACTGAACGCTTTATGCAAAAATTACATGGATACGGCAGGCAAAGGAAAGTGAAAACGTCTGCTTATTTCTGCATTTAAGAAGAGAAAACTTCCAAACGAACCCTCATCAAAAAAAGTTTATGGTCAACACCAAGTGCAGCCGTAATTAATGCTGTGATGTGATATATATATA
>JAABNY020000043.1:18551333-18570358 GCA_015164015.2 Brevimyrus niger | reverse complement strand
CTATTTTGTAAAGCTGCTTTGAGACAATGTACATTGTTAAAAGCGCTATATAAATAAAAATGACTTGACTTGACTATAAAATAGACCAGAACTCTTGTTCTTTGACCTAAAGTGTGCTTTTGTGTGCCTTTTTTGGAGATGTGGCGTCCTCCTTGGTCTGCATGTGTGGAAACCAGCAGTATACAGCATCCATTGGACTGTGTGCCTTGAGAGCACCAGCATGGCCCAGATTTATTAGGATGGCATTGGTGGTGATCCTCGGATTCTTCTTCACCTCTTATGCATTCATTCTTGCCTGCACAGCGGTCATTTTTGACTCCTTACCACGCCATTCAATATTTTCCATACTCAAATTCAGGGGTCACCAACTCCAGCCCTGGAGGGCTACTATCCAGTAGGTTTTCTATCCTACCCGGCTTCTGATGAGCCACATTAGTTCTCAGGTAAATACCAAGAGCAGGTGTGGCTCATCAGAAGCCAAGTGGGACAGAAAACCTGGATAGTAGCCCTTCAGGACTTGCACAGAACAGTTTCCAACCTGGCCTGATTATGTGCCTTGACATTCCCAGACTGTCCAAAACATTGATAGGTCTTTTGCAGAAACAAAAATTTTTGGACAAAAATACAAGAAAAAACATGACAAAACTGAAAACTTAATTGAAACTCTACTTGATGGGCAAATTTGGGTGTTATTTTCGTGATCAGCAGCCAAAAATGTATAACAATGTATAACACCCAACACTGTTCAAGAGGCAAACACTTTCTTGTGCAGTGTAATCAATCAAAAATTAACACGTTTACATGTTCCACCTCAAAATTCCAAAAGAGGCGCAGGTGGTTTGGTACTTCTGTTCTGGTATTGGACTGGAAATCAATGGAAAATACACATTTTTAGCACCAAAAGTTTGATACCTGATGTAGTGGTAAAGCACCTAAATTGCAATTAAGTTTTCCAATATTCCTTATTGATCTGGGGGCAAGAAAGTGGTATACTCTAAGTTAAAGTGCCGAGAGTTAAAAATGTGTAAATACTGTTCTTGTTGATTGTCGGTAATCCCATATACGTACCATAAACTTTTTTTTTATGCAGAAGGAACGATTACAGTCTTCTGGGAAATGTGAGGATTAGAGTTTGCACCCATCACATATGTATTGCAATTGTCCCATTTTGATAAATAAAAAACAATATTTTGAACCAATATAAGTGACGTGATGCGTCATATTTTCTGAGTAGTCATGAGTTTCAGTTAGTATTTTGTGGACATGTTAAACTAAAGAATGATTTAATATATTGTCAACAGTGCTCCTGTATCTCAATGACTAACAAAATGTTCTAAAAGCATAGGTTGTAGGATCACATTCAAGGAAGTGCATACAAATTGTAGCCCTTCCTTCTACCATGACTTTTTGGATAAAAGCATCTAGACCTAGATGTCAGTTAAATGTACATCATGTGCATGAAAGGCGGAGGGGGGCAAAAGTCTGCAGTCCCTGCTGGGCTCCATATAAAACATCATTGGATCTGTTACAGTTCTTACTGTTATGTCATGGAAAAGTTTGTAATGCAAGAGGAGTAAGTGAAATATAAAAACGTAATTGTATAAATAATATGAATGACATTTTCAGACACGGTCATTAAAACATTCACAAATCAATACAACTAATAATACGCCTAACTAATACAGAAAGATTTTGCATTTTTTTGTTATTTAAGTGCAATGTACCATAAATAACTATACTTTCAGAACTTCATATTACAAGGGCTCAGAACATTCAGTTAATAGCACATTTATTGAATTTCACATTTCCTTGTGATTCATCCAGTACAGTAAGTCCTGCTACATCATGTGATATCACACCAAGCATCTGTTGTAATGCGATTGATATTAGTCCCCAAGTCCAATACAATGTGGAATCACATTTGTATTTGCCTGATTTTCAGTCGGCCAGAAAAGCACGCTCAATGCGATACGGTCTTAGCGAGAAACACTACTTGTGGGCAAACGACTATGCAAGTAAATGAGTGTGATGTCCGAACTGTAACTAGTTCTTTTGAAGTTTTTTTTTTTTTCAGTGAATCAGTTAAACCAGTTTTCAAGTCTAAAAGAATCAAACCGTTGGCACATCCACACATTGCACAGGTCAAAGTCTTAAATTTTTTAAACCTAAAAATATTTAAGAAGTTATATAAAAACACATGGCAACCTTTTTTAATTCACCAACATTTGCTTTTCGTAGACTGTCTACCATGTTGCCTTCAGTGTCCCTCTGCATACTGTAATCCATTGTATTTGTGATGTGTATGTTCCACACCACGGTGACTGTGGCTCACTATTCTTTAGTTAGTAAGTTTGTCATGTTCGCATTTGGTTGAAGCCATTACCAGGCAATTCTCACAAGACTCATAACACCCACAGAAGATGTTTGTGGTACAATTTAGTAATGTATTATCTTATTTAAAATGCATAATTACATTACTGGCCGCTGCTATCACTGCTTTTATCATCAAATTCTTTTTTTTGTCATAAGTTACTAAGTTTGGAGTTGCCTTTCCCTAATCTTATTTTTCACATTGGATAGATGTATTTTAGTACATGATTTTAGTGAACGTGAGGTTGCTCAGGTACACATTATTTGCATTATAGCAAGATTGACTGTACTTCTAGAAATGGTGCCGATTGGTAAATGTGGGACAAGTATGGGTTACATGGGTGGAGCAAGTGATATATCCAGGAAATACAATTGAAATACAATTGTGCCGACAGCCCCCCTATCTAGTTCTATTTTATACTCGTCTCACTTGCTGTAGGAGTCACATGACCCTTTTCTGTATCCTTATATCAGTTCAGATACAACCAGCGTTTTATCCTCTAATTTGACTCCCAGCCGGTCAGGAACACTGAATACATGGTACGGGTGCGCTGGGAGCTGAGAGGAATCAAAAAAACATGGACTGGGTTGGGAAACACTGCTCTAGAGGGCTCAGAAGGACTTTCAGCTGGTATAATAAGAACCATACCTATAATGCATCTCTGAATAACTGTCTCTGTATAGAACAAACCTGGGCAATTATTTTTGCCAGAGACTCTGTGGGATCTTGCTAGGAGTCTATGTAAAAATTTTAAAACCTAAATTGCCAGCAGAATTAAATTGATTATGGAGTGATAACCTTCTGATATTTTGACTATTTCATCATGTGCAGATGACAGTAATTAGTATCTATAAATAATTTCAAGTTAAGCAAGTCATTATGACCCCCATCCCCCCACTTTTAATATACACTCCTTGACAAAAAAAATGTTAAGCACCCAAAAGTAATGATGTGGATGTCATTTGGTGCACGTGCAGACCAGCTATGGGTATGTGAAAAATTCGATTTGCAAGAAGCTGGCACATATAGTCACCAGACACAGATGATGCTTCATAGACACATTAGTCAGCATTACCAGCACTTGCCGGAATTTAACAGGGGTCGCGGTTTGGATTTGCATGGGGTTGGGTGGTCGCATTGTGCAATTGTCCAGCACGTGGGGCGTACAGATGGTACAGTTGCCCGATGTTGCACAATGGGCACATGAGGGCACTCACAAACATCGTGAAGGTTCCGGTCACCAGACCACACTAAGGGAGGATCGTCGTATTGTGCGCCAAGCACGACAGAACCCCATGACATCTGCACCTGCCGTCCAGACACAAGCATTGAGCTCTCTAAAAACACCCCGTGCCACCCCGCACCGTATCTTGATGACTGGCATTAGCCGGATTATGGGTTCAACCTTCCATGCATATGCTGCCATTAAGAGCACCACAGAGATGGCTGTGTTTGGAGCAGTGGCGTAACTGGGAGGCATGGACTGATGATGAGTGGTGGTGTACCGTGTTCAGTGATGAATTTTGGTTCCGCATTACCACACATGACAGTCATATGCGAATACTATTCTTGGCATCATGATGTGGGGAACCATAGGGTATGACTTCAGGTCATCTTTGGTAGTGATTCGGGGGACCCTGATGGCACAGCACATCCACATGCGGCATGCGTGTCTGTGGACTGCCTATATCATATTGAGGTCCTCCTGGGGCCAGCCAGGTCCCCCGATCTTTCCCCAATCGAACATGTGGGATCAGCTTGGATGTTATCTCAGACCCAGTCCCAATCTGCAGGATCTCGAGGGCCAGTTACAACAGCCGTGGGCCGACTTGCTGCAGGAAGGGATACAACAGCTGTACGGCTCCCTTCCGTACTATATTGTTGCATGTATCCAGGCCTGGGACAGTGCCACACCCTACTGACATGGGACCAGCAGTGTGCCCATACTGCCAACTATTATCCACCTGATCTTGCATTTTGATCATCTTGATAGTCACATGACTTCTCACCACGTGCAGATTAATTTAATTTCCACTCCATCTGGGTGCTTAACTTTTTTGTTTTTTTTAATGGATTTAGCCCTAACTTACCCCTTATTACAGAAGGTCATTTATCTTAACACAATTAACCAACTGGCAGAATAATTAGCAGGATCCTCTGTCTGCTTGAACGGAATATTTTAGAAGTTTCTGCTTTATCCTATTTTATTAAAAATTTAACAAATTGAGCTGAGAGGTTGGCAAAATACATCTTGGGCTCTTCCTTTACACTCATGTTTGGCACACGGTTTGGTTCAAAGTTTTAATGCTTAAAATGCTTTACCAGCAATAAATTTACAAGTGACCGGTGACTGAACTGCAAACCAAAACGTATTTTGTAACAACTGATAAACAGCATATCCAACAACAGGTGCTGTGACTGAATATTGCATAAGTATTGCATGTTACAATTCTATGCAAAATCTTCTGTACACATTGTTCCCATAATTACAAGTGACAGTGCACATTGTTCCAATTAATATTCTTTCTGAAAAGTGACTCCATATTCAAAGAATGATGCCTTTTTTTTTATCTGTCCATGACATGGACAAAAAACTCATCTTTTTCTCCTTAAAAAGCCACTTTGGCTTGGCCTTCCACTTGCAAAAGGGGAGTACAACCTCAGCTAAAGGCAGTTACTCCTATCTTGTCCTTTCCAGGAGTGGCCAAAACAAAAATGTCTGAGACAACCCCAAGTGCACCCAATAATACTGGATTACAACAAAGTGAAGTTTAATTCTATTTCAGCATGGGGAAAATACTTGTATCATGTCCTTTCTGGCATACTAAATGATATCTAAAAATGCATTACAGTTCAGTTTATAATTACCAGAAGAATGTGACTGAGGTGGAATGCTGTTGAAGATGTATGACAATGTTCCAAATTAAGTCCCATTCAGGTATGATGCAGTGCTTCAGCTGTGAGAATAAAATTAGTCTTGCAGTTTACTAACTGCATATTTTTTGCAGTATATACAGTTACTTATTTAGCGTCTTTAGAGGGAGCACAAGCTTTGATAGTGGGCAGTCACCATATATGTGATTCACAGTGTGTCATCTTGATTACGCCCACCCCCCCACCTAGTCGCCGATAGTTCATTCCACCATAGAGCCTGAAACAAAAAAAAAGAAGTAAGTGAGGAATAAGGTTAGTTTGAGGGATGTGCTGATCTCTATTGTTTCGTTTCCTTTTTATTTAAATGCTTATGAAAACTGGGCAATCAACAAGAATGTATTACAGCACCATTTATCTACAACTTGAAAAAATGTGAGCTTTCTGATCCCAATCATTCTTGTGTACAGTAACTCAGACAGTTTGTCCTCATAGTTCCCAAAAATGTTTGGTTCCTTTGAGCAGTCTACTTACCGCCATGTATTAGCATCTGGATCATAGACTTCTATTGTTTTTAGATATGTTGTGCCATCAAAGCCTCCAACAGCCATTAATTGTCCATTTACAACTGCTAAACCCACCTGGAAAAAAAAGATATCAAGCAAATGATGAACATGTTGCATTTATACAACTCAGCTCGGTATTATATATTTGTAAATAGGAAAAAAAATAATCCCTATGGGTGGAAGGCAGAGAAAGGATGTGCACCAGTTAAATTATGCAGAGCAAGCCAATATCTGGATGTAAGGTACAAAATAGGTCAAAGGTTTTTTTCCTGCATGTTCAAATGAGTAAATCACTTTGTAACAAATGACTTATGAAAATATGATTGATTTTGACCATACTCATGTGTACTACGGTCTGCAGGCATTAAACCCAATTATTTTCAGATTTAAAATAAGTGAACAACAAATCTTTAGTCAATCTATAATACCACCGGAGATGAGAGTTCTTTCTCCAACACCACTCGGTGTGGGGTTGCAAGATCTCCTCAGGCTGAGTGGGTTTCCTTCCATAGACCAAGGTCATGCATGAAGCCTAACCGGCATCTCTAAATTGCCTTAACTGTCTGGAGACTAGGGACACACTTTCACTGACTGGGGCATGATCACACATTGTTCTAATTTCATGAACTTACACCATGGAAAAATTCTTATACATTTGTTTTGCCATAAGGAGAGGATTACTGATGACTAACGTGCAATTAATGTTCAATTTGTAATTTGAAGTCAAAATATACACATTGCAAAAAGCAGTTTGGAACACTTCGAGCTATTCACACCTGGCCTAGGTGGCCCAAGTGTCCCACCAGCTAATCACAGCTCACCTCACCTCCAAGAGACACAGAAAAGAATTCAGTAAGAGAAGCAAGAGGAAATGTTCTTGTTTAGACACATTTATTGCAAAAAAATAGAAACTGGTTTACAATGTAGTAAACCTACATATAAACACCGTCAATGTAATGGCATATACACACCAAACAAGCTATATACATGGAAGAGCGTTTTGCATGTATTGTTCACTTTTTCATCAGCCAGCGGGGAACTTGCACTTTTGGAAGAGGTGAACTGTATAATAAACAGAAATAAATATGCATAAGAAACATGCTATGGTTACAATGTAGAGGTTCTTGTATCCAAAAGTTAACACAACAGTACCATCTCACATAAAGCCAAATACCCTTAAGCACACTAAAAATGAATGTGGATCAAAGAACTGATTTTTGAACATTTTGGAATTAGTTACTTTTACGCACCTTGGAATAGTGTGATCCTGTCTGACCAATGTTCCAAGGTGCCCTACAGATCAATCTTCCTCTCTGTAAATGTTACAAAAAATATGTGATAACAGCACAACAAACCAAAACTGCATTCCAGCCATTAAGCAGACACGATACAAAACAGTTATACCAATACTTTGCACAACAATGCTAACACAAAACTAACAAACTTTATGTTCCTGTATGATTTCAGTGTTTTAGATTTCAATCAATTATATAATTCATGATAAGCACATGTACACTAAATTTGTTTTTATAAATGTATACATGTATCAACAAGTATGGTAATAAAAATGCACTTACTTGGAGAATTCATCAACAACTGGATCAAGCCAGTTTTCAAAATGAAGCAATTCTTTATCGGTGTTGCAATCTTCTGCCACAAATTAATCTTCTTTGTCACTTTCTTCCACCATTTTCCAAAAAGCCTGAGGTGCTTTCTGTCAATTCATGAGGCTTGCCATCTTATTAGAGTAAAAGGTGTTCTCAATAAATTTTATTTCGACCTACAACACCTTTTATTGTGGTGAAATTATGGAGAAAAATCTGGGATGCGTTACCCCCAAAGAAACAAAGGTAATTAACATGCATTACCATAGATTTACTATTGAAAATACATTGTAAATACATGGCAATGTGGTTGTTTACAATGTTAACAGAGATCCTGAAGGTGAGCGTGGTACTTCATGCTCCTAATAAGAGTATAATGAAGGAGACACGGTTCACATTTTCATATTATTCTAATTTTAAAAACTTTAATATATCTGACAATCGACATTTTGAAAAAACTGATTACGGATTTTTTTTTCTTTTGTGATTCTACGAAAAGATCTGGTAAATTATAAACAAATAGATTAGAAACTTTAACTACATCTCTCACAATGTGCTCTTCTCCAGGGGATTAATAATGTTGAATAAATGTATGAATGCATGTATACAATAATCCATTCAGGGTGCTCCTGTGCTAGTCTGCTCTGCTGTCTTGGAGAGGCTCCAAAACCTTGATTCTGTCCAGGAAAAGTGGCATGATAAAGCATATCCTGCTTCTATCATATCCTGACACAAGAAGGCGTGTAGGAGCAGCAAAATGATATTTAAACGGGGACTTATTTCGGAAGATATTAGCCATATTTTTTCAATAAACAGACAAAACAATCCCACCCATACCATGCTATTTCTGCCTGCATTGACAGTTAAATAATGGTCAATTACCATCTTGGGCATAAAGCATAGTCTGCATGCAACAGCACATTTCAATCCTGGATATAATTTACGAACAATTTCTCTGTTCCCAATCAATTTCGATAGATAAGATTAAATATGTTCTACTGATCCCAGGCAGGATTTCTGGACAATAATGCAATTACCCTGGTGAGATCATGCCAGCTCCACATGAGCATTGCAGCCAAGAGTGGAAATGGAACCCACAACCAAAGACCTTTTTTGTCCCCCACAGCTTTTCATTACTGCAAATTTTGTATTAAAACATTGTTTAAGTCACACCATCTTGGACTCCAATTTGAACCCCAGAGATAAATCAGCGGGAGGGAAAAAAGGCGGAGCTTACACCACTTCGCCGAGATGTCATGGCAACCACAGGAGACCACTGGTTTGTCCGAGGGTTGTAGCGTTCAGCGCTGCTAAGCTCAGTGGTGTCATCTCGACCCCCAACAGAGTAGATCATGTCCTGGTAGACAGCACAGCCTAGGTGCTTCCTGCGCGTCCCCATGGGAGCCACTGTATGCCATCGGTTTTCTTGTGGATTATATCTCTCCACTGGATGAAACATAAAAACACACTAGGTTAAACAAAAACCTAAATTCCGATTCACTGTTGAATAACTTTCACGCACCATTTCCTAGCATAACTGTTTTAAAACATTACATTTCTACCACTGCATGACAAAAAGAAGGCCCAGTGGACAGGACGATGAGACAAAATTCAGCTGTGAGTTTGACACCAGCAGATGCTGATTAATCTTTTTCGTGATTATGCTTTGTTGGTCTTAATTTGGATGACGTAGGTTTCAAAACTCATTGTTCTTTTTCAATGTTTCAATAAAATCTAAAAACATACAAATAATGCAACATAGAAACACTGCCTGCTTGAGTACTCGGGTACACAGTAACTTGGAAATCTAATCCTTTAAACATCTAAGCATTTAGATTTAAAAAAGCACTTTTGCTTACATTCTAAATATTTTCAGTGCTACAGTTTCAACTAAATCGCATTTCAAATTAAAACGGAAATAGTAGAGGGTCTCAAATTTCTTTAATATTTAATACTGATCACTTCCATTGTTAAACATGGACTGTACCTGTGTTGAGAGGAGATGTTCCATCTGACCCCCCCACAGCATAGAGAAACCCGCCCAGAACTGCCACAGCAACACCCAGCCTCCTGGTGCTCATGGAAGCAACTCGTGTCCACTTGTTCTCTTTTGGATCATATCTGGAAGATGGTACAGAACATAAAAATTAATATCCTCAATATTGTTGGTAAAGAGATGATTAAGTCTCAGCATTGTTGTTCCTGTGGGGAATTAACACAAAAAACAAACTGGAATCTAGACTTTACATATTTGGAAATTGCTGGACACAACTCTTCAACAAGCTGTTACCAGGCACAACTGAGTATTGATGCAAGTCTCATAACCTTTCTACGATGTTGAGGCAGGACACTCCATCTTGGCCACCAACTGCATACAAATAGCCCCCTAACACAGCTACCCCCACACTGGTTCGACAGGTACTTGTAGGGGCCACATCACTGCTCCACTGATTCGTCTTGGGGTCATATCTGATGAAATAAGAGCACAAAAGAACATAGCACAATATTTTCTTTTATTCGCTACAACTGATCTTCTTCATTACTAGTTTAAACTAAAAGCAAATTATGGCAGTCCTTTACAGAATCTTGGTTGGAAACTGTCAAAAGATAAACTGTTAACAATAATTCAAAGTAGTGCTCGAATTAAATCCTACATAACTAAAACAGAATTTACATACAGGTATTTTTACAACACTGGTATTTGACTGGATAATCAAAATCATACTGCACACATACATGCTAATATGATTTTCAATGATTGTAAGAACTCAATATGTAGAGGGATGTGAAGGAAATTAATGTTAGCGTTATAATTTATTTACTAAAATGACACAACCCTTCTTACTGTTTAATATGCCAATTTAAGAATTCTAATAATAAAATGGAATATTAAACTCAATCAAAAGAATATTAAATATCTTTCCAGGTTACATAGTGGAAGGTCTGATAGAAGTGAAAAACGGCCGTCATTTCAAAAGTCTCAACAAAATGTAGAACTTCAAGCTATGTTTTTATAAACCACACTATGCCAAGAACTAAAGAGAATTGAGAAGGAATTTTTAATAACAATGAGCATTTTAAAAAAAAAAACTAAATTACCTCTCCACACTGTTTAGGTAAGAGGAGCCATCATGTCCGCCAACTGCATAGAGCAGGTCATCCAGGACGCTGACACCCACTCCACAGCGGCGTTTGCTCATGGAGGCCACCATGCGCCACTCGTTGGTCTGGGGGTCATAGCGCTCCACACTGGAGATGGCATCACCACTGCACCAGCCTCCCACTGTCTCTCAGACACAGACACACATAAGACACACTCCTTTTGATCACGTGTCGCTTCACATCACGTGAAAATGTCTCAGATCAGATTTTCATATAACATACAAGGTTAGGCTGTGGCCCTAACCATCCTCCCTCCCACCTGCAAACAGGACTTCCCCACATCGAATCGGTTTCCGCGGCCGCGTTCGCGGGCCCTGCATTAAGGGTCGCTCCTGAGGTAACAGCAGATAGTTCTTTGCTTCATCAACAAGGTCTCTGAATTTGGGGGGAAAAAAAAGGACAATTACAGTATACAGTTCAGTTCATGAAGGCTAATCTACTTGTCTATCAGAAATTTGGACCTCAAATTTCCTAGAAGATAAATTTGGCAAATTTACTTGAAGAAACAATAGCTTTAACGTTTAAGAGTTAAACATAGAAATCAGTTTAGGTCAAATGCCGAGAGGGGGCTCTTTCATGTACACTACCAGTCAAAAGTTTTTGCACACACAGATCTTCTACATTTACTTGTTACTTAATATTTACTAAAAATACACTCAATATTCATTGCTAACAAATACATTTACAGTATGTTCACCATGTGAGTACCTTTATTAACAAGAAAATGTCATATCTTTGATGCATCAATGTAACGTCCCTTAGCAGTGAGAACAGTGAAGGACATTAAATACTGCTGTTTTGTGGCATGAAACAGTTTACTTGGGCATTTAAAGTTAAAGGATAAAGAATTTGACTATGCCATTACCACACAACCAGTTAAGGTGCACTTACATACATACCATTAAGGAAAATTGTCTGTTTCCAGTGCTTAACAACAACAACAAATCTGCAGTTTATGAAAAAGGGAAAAGTGGTAAACTCTAGTGCGCAAAAACTTTTGACTGGTACTTTAGGGCTTCCCTACATATACAGTCTTTTGTCGGAAACTATGTGCTTTATCATATCTGTAAATTGAGCATAAACTGCCTTAAAAAAAGGCCAGAAATTGCATTTGTATAGTTCTGAACTACAATAAAAGTAGCTCAATGAAGTAATGTTCCGAGTGCTTTTAAACAATATAAACTGCTTTGTGTTTAACAGACATGTAGTGAAGTAGCTCCCATCCCAACCTCACAAGGGGGGACTTTTTGACCAAGCAACCATTTTCATATTTTTCTAATTTTTCATATGCAACACAAGTCTTCAGAAAGACACTTGAGAGACTTCAGTCCTAATTTTCTATGCTTGACTCACCGGCATTCCTCATCACTTTTGATAAGGGGATCTGACCCCACGGTCCCCACTAGGAACTTCGGGCTCAGCAATGGCAGGCGGACATGCTGGAGAACCTAGATAAGGCATGGGAGTTACTCAATCTCTTCTTTGACTACATACATGATTTTTTAAATTGAGATTCAAAATGAACGCATTTAGAGTTTCTCTTAGAAAGTCAAAGGAACAGAGATGGAAGAACCACCCAAGAAATAGAGGCTGCCAGAACAACAAAAATGTATTCCCTGGAACTTGCTCTCACTTGAATGGATGTGTGTTGGACAGCAAGAAAGGGTAAACAGAATTTACCCATGGGGATTAATAAAGTATCACTATTCTATTATGCTAATTGTGGCTGCCAGAAGGGGCTAATGCAGGTTACAGTGAATCATAATCAGCAGTTTTGGAACATTTCACTTTCCCAGAAAATCACAAAACTGGAGAGAGAGTAGCTGATAAGACCTGGACTGGCTGTCAGTTCTGTTATATTAACCATAGATATGCTGCTGGAAACATATTTAACATGGATAACTCAGATGAGAGTCTTAACTATGAGCTCAAACCAAACCCACTCTCAAGCCCAATGAACCTGCCCAACACAACATATTCTCTCTCTCTCTCTCAAGGGCCAAGAATGCAGTTTCCACAGCTGCATCTGGCAAGGAAAAAAACACATACTGACAGCCATTGATGCAAGGTTATTTGTTACCAGTAGGTCAAATTCAGGTTAGAAGTGGTAGACAACATTACAAAGTCTGTGATACTGACACTGACAAGAGGTAGTAGTTCATATTTGTAAATATTATTTACATGTATTTTATTTACATGTATTTTAAACAAATAACTGCATTGTTTGTTAACTGAATAAAAAAGCTTCAGCTGACCCGTAAAGTGATTAGCGGATTTTTAATATGGCCATTTCAGTGAGTGGTATAGACCCCCCCCACCCCTCCAGTAGATCTTTACTAAAAGCTCAACTTTGTGCAATTTGTCTTCGTATAATCAGGTTAACCAGGTTTGCATATGTGGCTGTCCTTTGAGGTGCCACCACTAAGTGATACGGTTTAAACTTTATTGTGATCTGTCTCAAAACATAATAGCCCCCAGACTAGCCCCAAAACCATAATTATTCTCCATCCAGGATCTACAATAATCAGTCCAACTAAAAAAATAAGTCATTACACACTCAAATCCCCCCCACCAAAAATGTCCTTCCACTTCACCTCTGAATATTGCACCGATACAGTTTTTACATGAACTATTTCACTGCTTTATTCCAATCAAGCATCCTACTAGTTAGCTTCATTTTCATGACATAGAAGTTTCCAGGAGCCTGCTTGTATGCCAGTAGGCTAAAGCATCTTACCTGGGGCAACTGCGGTCGGCGTTCCTGGATACTGTACTTAACCCAGGCCATAACAGCATTAAACACCTGCTCTTCGCTCCGTACATTCAGCTCATCGCTTGAGATGATATCGATCAGTTGGTTAGCTGGAAGGAGCATGAACTCCTCACTTTCCATTACCTATGCACAACAGACGTAGTATATTACTCAGCTGAACGGATACCAATGTAGCATTCAGTTATGAAAAGTAACGCAATTCAGAAATACAAGTGTATACGTACTTCCGATGGATGAGGAATTAACTGCAGTTACACTGAGACTAGATGCTGTCATAACAACCAACTTGATGTGATTAAGGTCAAGACCAAACAAGCAGGTTGTATGCTTCTCACACCAAGGCGGTGTGGGAACTTTCCCAAAAAAAAAAAAAAACTGTGCAATGCAATTACCAGGACTCCTCCTTATAGCATCACTTCCCAAAATCACCCAGTATACAACTTGGTCACTATATCGGTATATGCTCAGACCAATGTAATATGTACTCCGTGACAAAAAACTTAAGCACCCAGAAGCAGTTGGTACATGTGCAGACAAGCAATGGGTATGTGATTGAATTTGCAAGGAGTTGGCAAATCTAGTCACCAGTTCAGATGAAGCCTTGGAGACACATTTGACAGCATTGGCAGCACTTGACAGAGTTTGACAAGGGTCACATTATGGGGTTGCAGGAGGCCGGGTGGTCATATCGTGGAATTGCCCAGCATGTGGGGTATGCAGATGTCAGTCGCTCGATGTTGGAACCAATGGGCATGTGAGGGCACCCACACACGTTGTGATCGTTGCAGTCACCCAACTCATACCACACTAAGGGAGGATCGTTGTATTGTGCGGCAAGCATCACAGAACCCCATTACATCTGCGCCCGCCATCCGTATACAGGTATTGAACTCTCTACAAGACCCTGTGTCATCTTACACCGTCTAGACGGTATCACCGTCCTATGCGTAGGCTGCTGTTAACACCTTCACAGAGACGTTTGTGTTTGGAATGGTGCCGTAACCGAGAGGCATGGACTGATGACAAGTGGTGTCATACCACGTTCAGTAACAAATCTCGGTTGTGCACAGATGACAGTTATGTGTGCATATTCAGGTCATCTGTGGTAGAGATTTGGGGGTTCAGCACAGCGCTATGTCACTGACGTCCTGCGTCAGCATGCCTTACCCCTCCTGAGACAGTACCCTTCTAGTCTGTCAACAAGACAATGTCCGTTCACAGTCTCTGGACTGCCTAGGTCATGTTCAGGTGTTCCCGCGGCCAGCCAGGTCCCCTGATCTTTCCCCAATCGAACATGTGTGAGATCAGCTCCAGCATCAACGCAGACCCAGTGCCGATCTGCAGGATCCGTTATAACAGCTGTGAGCTAACTTGCCGCAGGAGAGAATACGATGGCTGTAGGACACATTTCCGCACAGCATTGACGCATGTATCCAGGCCCAGGGGGCGCCACACCCTACTGACGTGGGACCGGCAATGTGCCCATACTGCCAACTCTCTCCATTTGATCGGATATTATAATGATTGCGACAGTCACATGACCTTTGATCACATGCAGATTCATTTCCACCACTCCATCTGGGTGCTTGTTTTTGTCACTGAGTGTACTTCCTCACATCCTACTTTTGGTTCTAGAAGCAAAATGCATGCAAAGAAATTTACCACCAAAAGTCCACAAATGAAAATCTGATTAACTGAGCATAGTTGCATAAATCCTGCATATGTAAAAAAGGTGGCAAAACAGGCTTTTTCCAAAAATCACACAATGTTACATAACAGTCTTAACTACGTCCTCAAACTTAACATACACTGGCCCAATTTCAAGCCCAAATGCCCTGCACAACCTGTCAACATATACTTTCTCTATCAAGGGGTATGCATGCTAAGATTCCACAAGTACACCTGGCAAAGAAAAAAGATATATACTAAAAGCCATTGATGTTAGGTTATTTATTACTAGTAGGCTAAGAAGGTAAGCCCTATTCAGATTAGCAGGGGGTGGCATATAAGTAAGTCTGTGATACTGACACCTACTTGAGGCTCCCACACTGCCTGTAGCCTATTTTTGTAGCTAAACAAATACCTAATGGATACTTAAGTTTAAAAGAAAAAAATTAAAGGAAAATTCATTAAACACCATGAGCTGCTCAGCTTGTTAAAACTCAGTTCTTGTTAAAAACGGCATGGCAAAATTACCATCGTAAAATTACTTGACTGAAATGCTAAAAAAATGTCCATGTTCTTAAATGCTAAAAACAATGTTATGGCTCTGCAATGACTTGTGCCTAGACTGAAGTGGAAGAATAATAATTATGCATGGCAAAGAAAGTACAAAATGAAAAATACAGTAAATAAACCTGTAACAGTTCCTATCAAGTATTATGCACTATACATAACTGTATAGGCTATACTTTTACATGACGCAGTACATCTGTATACATGACCATCACCACAAACCTGTGAGCAATGCATTGCGCTACGACATCACTGGGCGATAGCAGATTTTCAGCTCTGTTATAATCTTATGGGACTACCATACTAAACATGGTCCATGGTTTACCAAAACGTTATTATGCATATGTAACTCCTACATAGATACCAAATGACAATTTAAAATCCTGAAAATCGCATTTTATGGCATCTTAAAAGGAAGTAGGTTCTTTCAACATGTATGATAATCTACACTAAATATTTCAGCAGTATTATGAGAAGCAAAGGTAAGTTATGGGGAAATATAAAACACATGACAGCAACAGAGAAAAACCTCTCCAAAAATCAGGCATTCAAACTTCTCTTGAACTTGAGAGGCACAGCTCTGTCACAGAGGCTATAGGTCTTACTTCTTGGAAGTTGTGCTGGGTAAACTTGTCAGCAATGCGCAGCAGTTCTCGGCAGGAATGAGTGTCCGCGAAGGCGCGGATTCCCAGACAGTTGGAGGGGTCGAGCTGGCGTTTAAGGAACTCACAGCAGGCCTCCTGGATTTCCGCCAGCTGCAGCAGGCAGGCAGCCGGCAGGAGCGTCTGTACGTTACCCTCCTCCACCGTGACCTGTGATGTGTATGCAAAGTCAATAAGCAGCTCCATAGCGCGCTCGTCGATGTCCCTGATCACCACCTCCGTCTGGCGGCTCTCGGCCAGTTCGCCTGTGAACATGGCTCGGAAATAGGGGCTGCAGGCCGACAGGATGACACGGTGGGCGTAGATCTTCTTCGCGCCCACCACCAGCACCACGTCGCACAGCTCTCTGTGCTTACGGAGGAGGTTGATAACCTCCAGGGTCTGACGCGGGTGCTTGTCCGACACGTAAGGCATCCGAGCTGGCTGTGGGACTCCTTCGGGGAGCTTGTTGGGGTCTCCCAGAGTGCAGCGGCTGGTGATGTCCATCCCGGTGGTGTCTGGGCGTGTGCTGGTACCTCTTGGGAGTGTGGAATAAAGTCACACGACATTAACGTACAAAACAAGGTTAAACATTTAAGAAAGGTCTTAAAATCCTCATTTATTAATGAAGGGAATTTCCAGTCCGGAGAAACAAGAAAGGAAAGTAATTCAAAGAAAAAAAAAAAACGTTATATATATATATATATTTTATGGAATGGAATTCTGCTATTCGTTAAAAAAAAAAAAAAAGGCATATTTAGATTAAACGGTAATAAAAGCACAGAAACAGTAATATAAAAGCAATACTCTGTTTACAGTCCATCCATCCATCCATCCATCATCCACCACATATCTGGGGTTGGTTCGCGAGTGCAGCAGTCAGGGATTCTCAGACCTCCCTCTAACCAGCCACCTCCACTGGGGAAATACCAAGGCATTCCCAGACCGGCTGAGAGATATAAACTCTCAAATATGCGTTGGGTCTGCCCCGGGGTTTCCTCCCAATTGCACATCCCTGAAACACCTCCCTAGGAAGCTACGCATTAGGCATCCCAGCCATCGGCTATGGCACATCCATCTCGTTTGGCCCTTTGCATCAAAGAAAGTGCATAACAGTAATGCCTCTATACATGAGAGCTACACATTTTCAGCCATTAAAACGTTTTGCTGCCGTTAGAAATGGCAGCACTGTATACCACAAAGAGTCCTGTCGTTCGCTCTGCCCATCTAATCCGTACTCATCTCACACTCACCAACTCATACCATAACAAAAGTAATGAATGGATCACTTGGAAATGTGCAAGGAAATAAATGCGTTTTTACCTGAACACTGAGTTTTTGTACTACGTATATAATGTAGGTCTGAAAGTATACTTGTTCACTGATTGGACATTCCACTTACAAATGTCCTTTCAATTACATAACTCGCATAATTCCTTAAAAGGTTTTTTAATGATATTTAATATATCATCTTAATATATATCGTTTCTTTTTTGGCATTTCATTAAACAGTATGATTATGTAAAAGGACCAGATACACTCTATAAAAAAAATACAAATGCGCCAACAATGCGCCCAGCCATGACTAATTTAACATCACTCCAACTAGCAGAAAGCAGGCGCAAAATCATTAGCTATTTTGACGATGGGCACACGTCATGAAAATGAACAATGCGCTGGTATGAAACTAGCAAAACCGCTTTGCGTCGGACTTCACGCAGGTTGAAAAATGGAGCCCTATGACTAGGGCTGGGCATGATTTCGATCCCAGTTCCCGAACAATACTTTCAATACCAATATATTTTTAAAAAGCAATAATACATTCAATATTACAGCACTAATCTTTCATTTGAACAAGTGAATTTGTTAGTTATTAGTTAGTTACTGGAGGGGGGGGTATTCATAATCATAACGGGACACCTTATATTTATATTTTATTTATATTTTACCAGGGCTCTCAGTTTCATCAAAACTTTGAAGTGGGATTACACCTGTTAGGGACACAGCATGTATCTCACAGTCAATACGTCATAATATGTTTAAATTCGTAATGTGTTCACGGTTCGACTTCTGATATTCAGATCGAGTTGTAGGTCAAACTGATTACCTACAATTCTAGATATAGTGGGTTCAAGAACCGAGGTACCATTGTACCATACTTTTCATACTTTATGGAAGTACCGAAAGTATGGTACCCGGTGCAGTGGAAAAGCAACCTAAGATTCATAGGTCATTGTGTTGGTAAATGGTAGAATAAATGGATAACTAATGAAGCTAAATGAGACAAACATGTTAAGTAATGTTTGGTTTAAGCAATGGACTACAGGGGACAATGCACACCACTTGATTTTCAGATTACGTTTTTCTAATCATCTTAAAAATTGCAGTGTCCATTCATTTCCAGTGACTGTATGGGAGCGACAGCAATTGATTGTGAAGTGCATATGCAAACATTCAAATAATTAAAAGTCGACTGTGAAGAAAAGCACGGGGTATGCAATGGTTTCTATTAGAGATAGCACCAATCTGATACCTTCTACCAGAATTGGGCCGATACCAGCAAAAAAAGAGCTGTATCGGATATTGGGGGGGGGCTTTTGCTACTACCAGAATGGGTGAAATTAGGGCTGGGCGATATGGCTGAAAACTGTATCACGATATGAGTGTTTCATATCGGTCGATAGCGATAATTATTGATATTTTTTATGACCCATTTAAAATAAGCACCAGGAGAAAAATATATTTATTCAGACATTTCACATATCTCTTTGCTTTGATATTAGGGGAAACATTATTTCCTGA
>JAABNY020000043.1:18522139-18548791 GCA_015164015.2 Brevimyrus niger | reverse complement strand
ATATATATAGTGGTGTGACTAATGCTTCGAAAACTACGGAAAGGATTTGTAATAAAGTTTCAACAAATATGGTAGTATGTAAAAATAATAAAATTGAAATACAACGTAACTAACAATTCAGTTTCTTTGAATGACAAGGACCATTGTTAAGTACATACTGACATTTTAAAAGGGGAGTTCTTACATTCAGAAATTAACTGCAATTCCTACCACATTACTGTCAATTAGTTTTAAACACGTATCCGTTTAATGTGCTAGCACGCACCATTTAGCCAAACCACCTAAACTGCGACTAACTTCTGGTGTAAAGACAATGACAGAGGAATATTAGCACAAATCAGCGTGCCAAAATAACTTAGCTAATTTGTATTATCAGTATTTTGCTGCTAATTATTCTTGTTGCGTTTTAAACTGAAAATCTCTTGCCGCAAAGAAATGCTTGACGTCGTCAAAACGTATAAATATTTAGAAAACCTACCTTACACTTTCATTTAAATATTTGCAAACCAGCAGACTATGCAATACCCACTTACACAACAAAATATTCAGCAAAATGGAATTCTAAAAAATCTTAATCCACTAAATCCCACAACGGGAAATGTGCACACAATATACGGCCCCCTTGCAATCGATACATCGAAAATACATGGTTCCACCAATACGGCCCACAAATGCAAATGGATAACAAAAAAGAAATTTTGATTAATAAGAATAAAATTATTTTATCTATATGTACTTATTCTCGACTGACGTAAACGATTCTCTGTCTATTTAAAGAAGTTCATAAAGTGTGGGCTAAAATTTATCACGTGACAATAGTGTGTTACCTTACCCTCAGTCCGTACCGAAACTTTTCTGTCAGGAAACGCATGACTCCTAAGTAAACGGGTTGAACGTGCAAACGATTTGAACTGAATTTTTTTAGAAATTGTTATAAAATACGACTGAATTCCCATAGGATATAAAAGGACGATAAATTCCTGTATCAGCTCTTGGTTCAAAGCGAGATTTTAAAAAAAGATGGATACAACTCCCGTGCAAAACGAAATTGTATGGATTAGAATCTCTTTTGATGCAACCACAGCAGTATTCTATAATATTTTTACGAGCTATTTTTTCATAACAATCTTGAGTCATGATGTTAAGAAACAACACAATTATCAGCCTGTACTGATGTAATCAGAGTTATCTTGGTTTTCACACTACCAGCTTTATTTCTTTATTTTGTGACTAAATAACAGGAAAAGTAAAGTAATGTGATACTAGTAAACAATATGGGAATCTGAGAGCAAGGAGAAATATATCCTCTTAGAAAAAACAATAATATTGGTAACAAGTAGATGCTGTCCCATATAAGCCCTGCACAGACCCTGCCTCTAGTCATTATTCTCCTAAAAACCTCAAGCTTATATCCTATAATTTGTCATCAAAACAAAACAGTATTCATCCATCCATCCATCCATCCATCATCTTCTGAATTCTGTTCTTCAGTTCTTTCAGTGAAGGCACCTCCTCCTAACATTACCAGAATTTTGAATGAGTAGAGCAATGTTCTTTGGTGTATGAATTTCACAACAAATTAACTTGATGTTCATGCTACATATGAAAACTTATATACTTATGAAATAAGTTACAAAAACAACATGATATAGCCTCTTGCAATCTTGGTTGAAGTGTAATTACATATTTATTGGTCTAAGGTGGCCTGGGAAGTGGTGTGCAGCTCTGTGGGTTAGAACTCTGTGCCTGTTCCTGGAAGGTCACCATTTCAAGTCCTGTGATCAGTAGAGCCCTTTGGGCCCTTGAGAAAGGGCTTTAGTATTGCTCTGGGGACACTCTCTGACTCTGCTCTCTAATCGTCACTGACACATTGTTTTGGACAAATATATCTGCTAAAATCTCTAAATCATTAGCCCAGTGTATTTAGTCTGTGTTTCCCCAGTCTGGTCATTAACGTTATGTGTCTTGGAGTGTGTCATCCCAGCAATAAAGCCCTTTTGTTTATATTCACAGCTTCCGTCGCCCGCTTTCATGTTAGATCATGATACTGTGTCAGTTTCTAAAGGCTCTCATAGCAATTATGTGCGACATCAAACACATGTTCCACCAATTTGATGTAAGGAGGGAGGTTCAGGATTATTTGAGATTCCTTTGGTGGGATAATGGAGACTATACATCTCAACCACTGGTTTATCGGATAAGACAACATTTATTTGGTGCAGCTTCTTCGCCAGGGTGTGTGAATTACAGTCTTAAACATATTGCTGCTTAAGGAAGAGGTAGTTTCAGTGAGGATTAAATTCATTTTATAGAGAGAAATTTCTGTGTTGATGATGGGCTGACAAGTGTTTTCACAGAAGACAATACAATTAGTCAAAGAGGCAAGAGAACTCTGCAATACTGGAAAATGAAGACTGCGCAAATTTTTTTCCAACAGTCAGGTTGTGCTTGTATCAATACCCAATGATGAGTGTGTCAAAGAAGCTAAGCAGCAAGTCATGGCTTTAAGTGATCTGCATGTAGAGAGGGTAGGGGTGTGCAGTGATGTGTTGAGTCAGATGAATTGCAATTTAGAGTAATTTTGAATGAACATCCATTTATCAACTGTGCCATCTATTTATGATCTTCTTGGCTTTGTAGCCCCCTTTGTTCTTATCGCAAAGCAGATACTTCAACAAATGTGTCGTGGCAAAATGGCGTGGGATGATCCTATTTCTGATGTTCTACGACCACAATGGATTTTGGATTTAGAAAATCTAGCCAATTTAACCATTCAGCGGTGTTATCTCCCACAGGATTTTAAAGAAGTCTAAAAATCTGGACTTTGGGAGCAAAGGAAGGGAAGGGATCTGAACATCTGAGTTGGAATTGTCAGTGGTGGTGTGTCATCTTTGCAAAGCATTGTGGATAGTCCCAATCTTCCCGTTTCACATAAGTACAATGCCATGTCTCATGTTCTGTGTTCCGAGTGCATTATGTTTAGTTATTCTTCTCCAGTCATTAGCGGTACGTTTACATGTGAGAAGTGTCAGTTAGTCCCTAGGCTGACAGACAAGATTGAAGTGTTACAGGGACATATCCAGACATTACGGGACATTCAGGAGAATGAGAGATTTTATTGATTCAGTGTTAGTAGCTCCAGATATTCTGGAAGACCATGAAGAAGGCCGACTCTCTACTTCTCCTGCTGAGAAAACACACGGTGGTGGTCTGCTCTGTTCATCACCTCCAGTGCACCCACTCCTGGACGTGCCGGACGCCCCAGCCGATAATACGGCGCTTACACGGTCGAAGGACATCTCCCAGCCGAGGACAGGAGAAAAGCCCTCATCGCAGCTATAAAAGTCCTCCTCTTATCGTGGATTGTTAAAGGATGCTGTGCTCCACCACTCCAGTGCATTTTCCCACTCTGCACCCTAGCCCCTAGTCTGCTGTGACTACTCATCCTGTCTCAGATGCCGCCGTTTTCCCTCACATTAGGGGAAATAGATATCCACAGCCACCTAACTCTAATGCATCATCATCTTCTCATCAATTTTCTCTAACTACAGTTATAGTAGGTGACTCAATAGTAAGGCGCATTAGGAGAAAATCTGCTGTGACGTAGTTTCCCAGGTGCACAGGTCCACAGGTCAAGAATATCCAGGAACATATTCCCCGTCTCCTGGATAGACACACCTCTGCTAGTACTGTAATGTTGGTGGTAATGATGTCACTAACTGGACCTCTAAGATTCGTAAAAGGCATTTCTCCGAGCTCTTGCGCACACTTTAAGACTGTGGTAAGCACATTGGCGATGGTCATTTCAGTCGCATCCCAAATCTTAATACATGGCTCAACTCTGCCTGCGCTGCTTATAATGATGCTTCTATTGACAATTTTAAATTGTTTTGAAATCGTTTCTCCTTTTATTTTAAAGATGGCGTCTATCCTAGTAGGCTGGGTGGATGTATCTTAAAGAATAACATATTCTACAAAGTTGAATACACAGGCAACATGACTGGCTACAACTGCTCATTCTAATATAAAGTTAGTGTGCCCCATGAGCAGGAACTCATAGGTTATCAGCAAACATCTGATCTTTTTTACATTCCTTCTTAATTCATTCCAGTGATCAAATTGTGGTCAGAACCTTCAACAACGCGATAGGTAGACATCACAAATATTATAGAATATTTTCCCAACACAGTTCAATCTGGAACTCTTACCAGGATGATGCTAACCCTATTCCATCCTTTGTGTTAACTCAGAGGTGTTCTCACGGAAAACATGACAGACGACCTATTGATCATTCTGTGCTTGTCAGTTTACCTAGACAGGTTGACCATGGATCTCATGATGGCATCTGTTTTGGATTGCCAAATGTTCATTCATTAACTAACAAGGATTCTTTGATATGTGATTTAGTAACAGATCTTGGTTTTGATTTTCTATGTCTGACTGAAACATGGCAGCCGGGGATTTCACTGAACTGAACTACACCTGCTATTCCCTATAATAAGAAATATAAGGTCAACTCGCTTTCTAACACTGTATACCAATCTTTTGAATCAATGTCTCTGAATGTTAATGGATGTATACCTACTATCATAGCTGCTGTTTGAGTGAATTCTCTTCTGTAACTGAAGAGATTGCTACTTTTTCTTTATTGTGTTTTAGTTGGTTTGCTAAAAACTTACTAGATTTATTACTATTTTCAAAATTGTCCAAGCGTAATCTCTGTAAGTAAAACTGAGTTTTTTTGTCTCTTAATTCTTGCAATTTCATTTGACTTTTTCTCAGCTTATTGAGAAGGTGTTTTTCTTGGGAGGCCATATGTGCTGATTCCAATGTTTTAATTTTCTGTTCTAGTTCTGTCTCGCATGCTTTTTCCTTTTTCTTTTTGTGTGCTGAATAGGAAATTATTCTGCCTCGATTACAGCCTTTGCCGTCTCCCAGAGTATGCACGTGGAGATACCTGGCAGATCATTTCTTTCAATAAAATTTGTCCAATGATTTTTAATAACTTCTAGAAATTCAGAGTCTGTTAGTAATTATTTATTCAGTCTCCACCATTTAAAAGGCGGTGCACTAGTTTTTACAGTGACCGTCATAGCGACAGGTGCATGGTCACTGATTGTGATAGGGTAAATTTGTGTGTCACATATATCCATCATAACTGAATTGCTGATGAGAAAAATAATCTATCCGGGAGTTAGAATGGTGGACTGGCGAAAAAAATGTGTATTGTCTGAGTGTGGCATGAAAAGTACATCAGACATTGCATAGGCCGAAATCATTCATATATTGTTTTAATGTTTCAAGTGACTGGCAAGGATGGCAACTAGCTGCTGTATTACATCTGTCAGAGTCTGGATGAAGTACTAAGATGAAGTCCTCTCCCAATATAAGTTCTGTTTCTTAATGCACTGATATTGCATATCTCTTAAACCTGATGATACATCACTGCTCTTTCGGTTAGAAGATATTAGATATCTGATGCTGGATGGCAAGACATTTCCTTATATTGAACACAGAAAAAACAGAAGTACTGATAATTGGCACCAAGGCTGCAAGAAATAAGTTTCACCCCCTCAACATTAGTTGCCTTCCTACACAACCTAACACAGTGGTTTGAAATCTTGGTCTTCTAGTTGATTCAGAATTATGTTTTGATGCTCACATAAGAAGTATTACTAGAACTGTGTTTTATCATCTACGGAATATTGCCAAAATTTGGAAGATGCTCTCACTTCATGATGCAAAATATTAATACATGCCTTTGTAACTTCCAGACTGGACTACTGTAATGCTCTCCTTTCTGGTTGCCAGTCTGGACCCTTACTGTACATAAACTTTAGCTGGTACAGCATGCAGCAGTCAGAGTTCTCTCAAACACTAAAAAATTTGATAGCATTACACCTGTCCTATCCTCCCTTCACTGGCTTCCAGTTAAGTCTCGGATTGAATATAAAATACTGCTATTAACCTATAAAGCACTGAATGGCCTTGCATCAGAATACCTTAGTGATTTGCTGACCTCATACAACCCTCCGAGCTTGATTCGTTCTCAAGGCGTGGGATATCTGTTAGTACCTAGGGTAGAAAGACCTATGACAGGCTGCAGAACTTTCTGCTAAAGAGCTCCTCAGCTGTGGAATGGTCATCCACTGGATGTGCGGGATTCAGGCTCACGCTCAATACTCAAATCTAGACTAAAAACACAACTGTTTAGTTTAGCTTATAGAGACACTATAGTTCTAGCTCTAGAAACAAAAATAGATGCCGACTATAGGGCAGGCTAGTACTGCCTATAGGACTAATATAAAATTGAGTAGAGTTTGGGGTCAGTTGTTTTGCAGCTCCTGCAGGAGATAAGTGTCTTGCTCAAGAGCCTGATAGTGATATGATTAATCTACAAGCCACTGGCAAAATTAGAAAACAGGGTGCAAATACTTTTTCATGGAATCACTGATCAGTGAAAATAAAACTGTAGATTGCTATTCTTTATAAGACTACAAACATGTTCCAACATAAGGTAAACCCTTAAACAAGTATACAGCGGCTTCAGTAAAAAGTAAATCAGATCAAGCAAGAACATGACATGGTGAACACTCAGCAGTACTGCACCAGCTCACTCATTGTACATCCAGATCTACAGCATACCCCAGCTGGACCAGCATCATGTTGTGTTTCAGTAAATATAGCATGCAAATCTGCAGGAGATCTTGAGTCCTTTACATCTCTGGTTTCCTTTTTGACCTTTGATGATGGTCCAGCATGTTCTATGGAGGATGGAAAGCCTCTAACCATCCCTGAAGACTCTGGATCTCTGCTTTGTCTTTGTGATATTTCATTGGTGACCAAGCCTCTCTGGTAACTGAATTGGTCCCCCATAAGCCATTCCAAAACCATTCCTGGAGGTGGATAAAATGAGCATATAATGTAACTACTGGTTTATTCATTTTGATTGTTGCATATATCTACCACATTCTTCTCAACATATATTTCCGAATGGTGAAATACAAATGCAGATGTCAAAGAAATGAATATTGTATAGGTAGCATATTTTACACATATTTCAAATGTTGCATAGCAATTGGCAACAGGTTTTGATAACAAAAATGCAATGACATATAACAACCTAAGAATTACTGACACGTCATAATTATTTATAATCCAAGTATTTTTGAGAGACAACTTTACTCACCAATGGGTTTGACATGTTGCTGATCTAACTCTGGTGTAAAGCGCTTTGATCTTGAGCTGCCGCATGACGTGACCACCATCCGGATAAACTCACGGCCACACAGCTTCACACGGCCGTCCTGCCCATAGATCCCACTGGGAGAAATACAAAGCAAGACAGCCAGAGACAAAAGCCACTGTGTGCTCATGTTGTAGGGTGCGAAAAACTAAGAGCGGATTAATTTGACTGATTCACTATTAATCAGCACTGAACTGTTGCTGCCCAGATGGAATTTCCAAAACCTTATATATTCTCAAGTAGGTATGCTGTCAGTGATGCCAATGCCAGATGATGATGCCTGGCAAATAATTCCCTGTGAAGATTTATGCAGCCTTGGCCGAAGAGAAGCATGTTCTGTTCTTGAAATCACAACATTGGAGGTAACTCCCTCAAGGTTACTGTGCATCTGAGATAAAAACATATCAGTTAGTAATCTGATACTTAATTGCCTTAAGAAACTTCAGGGCTTAGCTTTCCTTGTGGAAATACAGAATATGGAAAAATTTGTTGTACATATATCCCAGTGTTTATATATGTACAGTACATATGGGAAATGTTAAAAATATCAATCTGTTCAAGATCCATTCTTGTCATTTCTTTCATGCAGGTGTATGACAGAAGTGAAATAGCATTCTGCTAGGTGAAACGTGCATAATACATTAAATTTACATATTAGAGAAAAGCAATAAACATATATAAGGTATCAGAAAAATGTTATACATAAAGAATATGCCTGAATGTCAAAAGTCACAGAATGTCACAGAAATCACGTTTTGATAAGGTTGATAAATGGCCTTGGTGACATATTTTTAATGGTGTTATCTGTGAAAGTACAAGCTTAATTGGTATGGCTGCAGGTCCCTCCTCACACTCAAGGCTGATGACCATCTCTCATGCGCATTTATTGCTAATTTACATTTGCGTCACACTCACAGAAGTTCAGAAAACTTTTCACAAAAAACTGTACATTCTTAAAAAAAATCTATTATATATTATCATATTTTGCAAATATATGCCTCTTCTAGCTTACCTTCTTCCCATAGTGCATCCTGATGCAAACTCTTCCCCAGCTAAATGATGTTTGGACATTTTCATGGACGTAGACATCTCCCTTTCTGACCGTGACCTGAATACATGCAAGTGTTTCAGTCAGTATAGGCAGAGCAACAATTTATTCAGAAACAATAAAATCAGAAAGCAGACAGCCGCACATGGACCGCAAACACTGGTAAAATTCTAAGAAAGACAGAACGATTCATTAATTTTCTCTGTTGTTCGAAGATGGGGCATGTGAAACAGAAGGTGGTAAACCTCTTTAGCAGCACAGTGTACAAGTATACTCAATCATTAAAGCACAATTTGGTACAGCCACACCCAAGTAGCAAACCAGGAAGATTATTCAGCTATCTGTGAGAACTGCATGTAAAAAAACAATAGGATCTGATCTCATCACAACTGTGAAATATGATGAAAGTAGCATCGTGTTTAGGGGCTGCTTTGGCAGCTCAGAGCCTGACACTGAAGAGATAATTTGTTGCAGGAAGTTATATAGGATAACATTAGGGGATCCGTTCATGAGCTGAAGCTTATGGACCATGGCACAACCAAAACAGGAGTAGACATGCAACAGAAAGGCCCAAACTGAAGACAGAATCTTAACGTCAACCCTGTTTAACCCTCTGGGGTCTAGGGGTAAGGAATACACATTCATTGGCTGGGGCATGATCACACATTTCTTTCAGTATCATAATTTATTTACCATGGATTTAGTTTATTTGATATATATTCATTTTGGCATTAAACTCACCTTTATTTTAATGTACTTTGTAAATATGTCGGACTTATATTTAGTTTGTAATTTAGCATCAAAGTATAGACATTGCAAAGTGAGCCCACTCTCTGGGCTGAGAATCCCACACATGAATGGTCTGTTGGCATGACACAGGACTGATGGTATCGCTCACCTTTTCTTCCCCCGAGAATCATTTTTCTGGATGCCCCAAATAGTCAGAGAAAGTGACTTTACCCCAGTCCTCAGCAGTCAAACCTTTATACCTTTTGCAGAATATCATTCTGATGTTTTGCTTGGAGAGAAGTGGCTTCTTTGCTGCCCTTCTTGACTCCAGGCCACCCTCCAAAATTCTTTGCCTTACTGTGCGTACAGATGCAGTCACCCCTGCCTGCTGCCATTCTTGAGCAAGCTCTGCACTGGTGGTGCCCCAGTGCTGTTGTATACTTCAGACACTACAGATGCTCTTCAGACACTAAAATTAACCTTGAATTTAACCATGCTACGATCACTACAGTCCAATGGTTCTAAAACCTCTAATTTTCCAATCCTATCCTGGTTATTAGAGAAAAGAAGATCAAGAAGGGCTTCCCCCCCTGGTAGGAGTATTACCAAACTGAGTAAAAAACAATCCTGTACTAATTCCACCAACTCAAGTTCATTTACAGAAGAGCCAGTGACTGTGTCCCACTGTATCCCAGGTAAATTAAAATCACCCATAACCACCACATCATTTTTATTACTCATAATCCTGATATCATCATATAACATTCTGCTTTCCTCTGCAGCTACATTAGATGCTCTATAACAAACACCGACAATTAGGTCATTTGAGTTTTTAGCATCTAGTTTTATCCATACAGCTTCTGTATTTTTAATATTATCAGTGAGCTCCCTTGTCTGCAAGTTGTCTTTTACGTAAACTGCAACACCACCTCCCATCTTGCCTATCCAGGCTCTATGGAACAACGTATAACCATCCATATTATATTCTTCACCATCATTGTCACTCATCCATATTTTGGTTAATCCTATAATGTCGTAAGTGTCTGATGAAATTAAAGCCTCTAAATCATGAATTTTGTTTTTAATACTCCTAGCATTTAAATACAGACCACAAAGGGTAGACTTTTTACAGTGCTCACTTTTAAAATTTATTGGGGCTTTCCGTCTCCCCCCAACTAAATTCTTAACTAACTTCCCTGCCCCCCCAATCCATATTTTATATACATTGCATAAACCAGATGCTAATAAACCTCTTTATAAAATGTTTGACATTTGTTACAGTTTTTCTCGATTGCTTTGGCACATTTCATGAAAAATAATTGACATTCTCACAACTATAAAAGCATTTCTCAAAAGAACCTAAATTTTCCAGAAATCGTTATTTACGAGTGTGGTACCTTCTGATTGGAAGCATGGTAATATAATGCCCATATTCAAAAAAAGGATAAAAATGAATCCAGCAAACTAGTCAGTTTAACTAGTCAGTTTAACTAGAATTACTGGAAAAATAATGGAAGCTCCATAATCCAAGTGAAAATTGTAGATTACCTGAATGCAAATAACATTCTGAGGGATAGCCAACATGGATTTAGGAGAGGTAGATCCTGTTTAACAAATTTACTTATTGAATTCTTTGCGGAAGCTACAAGAGAAATTGATTACAAAAAGGCCTACGATGTGATTTACTTAGATTTCCGACAGGCCTTTGATGTTGTCCCCCACAAACGGCTCTTGCTTAAGCTCAAAGCTGCAGAGATTTTAAGAACTGTAGCAGCTTGGATTGAAAACTGGCTAACTGTCAGGAAACAGCAAGTAGTTATTAAATAGTGGGCCTGCATTCATAGTGGGATACCGCAGGGTTAAATTTTAGGACCACCATTGTTCCTAATTTACATTAATAATATTGACACCAATACATATAGTAAACTGGTTAAATTTGCAGACGACACCAAGGTGGTTAGTATAGCAAATACTGATCTAGCAGCGGAGAGGCTACAAACAGGATCTGGATTTAATTAGCGACTGGGCTGATACCTGGCAGATGAAATTTTACATAGATCAGGTACATACATAGTAAGTAACACAGTAAGGTAATCAATGCAGGGAGCAGAAATATAAAGAAATATAATAAAAATTGATTTTTTATGGGTTCCACTGAAATAAAGGTAGCTGATTATGAGAAGAGATGCTTCCATGTCCCACTCTCGCCAGTGTGGGGAAGCACACTGAGTTGGCTATTCTAACCATCATCAAAGTCATGTGACAAGGCCCTATACACCTATGTGGATTATTCCGAACTCTGCAGCATTGACTGCCTGCCAGAAAAGCAGAAAAGCAAGTCTGTGGCATTATCCCACTGAGGATCAAACCTTTAACCTGCTGGCATTACAGGAAAGGGAAACTGAAGCACAAGGGCATTTTAAAACACAGGATAAAGTTATGTCTTCTTTAATATCAATACCATGTTCTAAGGCTTGCTGTTGGTTTTAAGTCACCGGTAAAGGCTTTTGTTCTTTTAATCCCCTTTTAGATATTGCCAAGGATAGTGGTTATCATCCCCTTTAAGGTGTTGCCAAGGAGGAAGGTTATTACACCTGTAGAAAGCCCCCCTCTCTCCAGTTGTAGTTCATTTAAGACCCTCTCTGTGCAATGCTGGCTCTGGTGTTTTTTCCGTAGGGATCTCATGGATATGAGGTAACCCCGCTATAGCATGAGGGATATGGGGTACATCCTCCCTAACCATTGTATTTGGCTGATCAGTGGACTCAGGTTTTTTGTGACTGCAAGACACACAAGAGGCTGGTGTTCTGTGTCACAAAGGATAAAAGTACAAGGAGGACATAGAGAGGAGAGGCTGGGCCAGCTAGCTCTCACTCTCTCAAACATATTAAGATTTCACTCAAAGTCAACGGCCAATAAGATGCACTCCAATCCTATTTCCAAACCAGCTATTGGTGGAACAGTGAAACACTGCTGTAACAGCATTTAATAAAAAGGATGGACATGTGCAATCTCCAGAAGGCCATCAGGAGATGGAAAAAACGACATTTTAATTCTTTAAATTAGTAAGTAGCAGTATTTTGCCACAGTCAAAGATGTGAATGTATATATAGGAATATTTTTCAATAAATAAGCATTCACGTATGCATAGAATTATAATGCTATTGCAGGTATCTCTTTATAGAGCTTTTTCATTATTGTGAACATATGAATGTGAATGTCAACTGCTGTGCCATTGTATTTATTCAGCTCATGGCAGGTTAACATGCAATTCTATTTATCTAAAAATTCTTGAATTCGCAAGGCATTCAAAGAAATACGACTCTGCCATCTTACCCGGCAGTTCAGGGAAATCAATTAGACAGAAATGATTAATATGTGGTAAATAAATGCTAATGGGTAATAATGAGAATTTCATTATTTTGAACTACATGCTACAAAAACTCTTTGTTATTTCTGTGTTAATTACTTTTTTTTGCTTCTTCCATGTGTGATTAGAGTGCAGTGTTTACTAAGCATGTTACCCTTTGATGCTTCCACAGAGTAAAACTTTGCCCTGTACAGATGGCGATGCTCCCTTTACCTCTGGCCTTGCTGGCTGCCATGATAGTTGTACTGCTGGTGCCCCCCGCTATGGCTAAGACCACTCGCTGGCCTAAACAGCCATACACCAAGCCTCCAGCTCCCGGCCGGCTCCCTGCTCCTGCGAGGCCCCCGGTCGCCCCTGGGCGCCAGGGGATCCGCGCCACCACTGCCGCCGGCGCATCCAGCACCACGGCCACCGAGGAGACCACGGAGTCCATGGACGCCTACTCACTGGCCGCAACAGACAGTACGACGTTTCCTGACCACGCCTTCCCAGAATACCACACAGATTCCCTGCCACCTCCTGGTGCTCCACCTGGAAACTACAGTCTGGATTACAACGAGTGCTTCTTCAACTTCTGCGAATGCTGCCCACCGGAAAGGGGTCTCCCGGGGCCCATGGGTGAGGCGGGGTTGCCAGGTAATGATAATGAAATAGCAACAACCTTGCCGACACAAAATAACTGTTCTGTGAACTGTGTCTCATAAAATAGTTTGATTTTACTTCATACACACCAACTCGTGGCACATTCTGTTAATTAATTAATAATACTAATGAATACCTGAGTTAACGTTAACAAATGGTCAGACACAAATGTAGTACTTCACACTTACTGGTTATTTAATACATTAAGTGAGTGTTAGTTACGTACCTATCCTATGTTTGTACATCATTAGTCAATCAGGACAGTTCATGTATTCCATTCAGGAACTATATTAGCTAACAGTTAACTAATTAGTTAATTAACCCAGTGAAATACATTAACCATTATTATTTATTAGCGATTAACTAACAGTTAGTGGTTAATTCATGCATTAAGTTACCATGTACTACTACATTATCTGTGTTCCAAGCAAAATGTTACTGTGAAGCGTAATTGAAATTAGGAAAGGGAAGCACTGCCCTGTTTTATTCCTGTAGTCCTTATACAGACCTACAATCACGGATGTGTGTTTTACTCACCAAATGAATGTGTTTCAGGACCTCCTGGAGAAAAGGGTGAGATAGGACCCAGAGGACTACCTGGTGTAGTGGGAATCCATGGACCAATCGGCCCAAAAGGAGAAAAAGGTTGGTGCATTGCTGGAACACAAAGCACTTATACGATCATTTATCCAGTACAAGGTCATGAGGTGGAGAACAGATTTTTAAACATATCAAAACAACATGAGATGGTGGCCCAGTTGGTAACACTGTGGTACCAGACCTCCAAAGTTTTTTTCCTGACCCCAATTCTGTGTGTATGAATTTGCATGTTTATCATGGGAATATGTAGGCTTTCTCTGGCTACCAATGTTTCATGTCACTGTTGCAATGCACGCAGCTAAGTGAACTGGAGACTCTGAATTCCTTCCAGCATGTTACCTTCTGTGTGAGTGTGTGTCCAGTGATGGTCTGGCATCCTGTTCCCGGTCCCCCCCACCTGTGCTTCCTGAGCTCCAAGCTCACAATCACCTTCTACTTGAAAAATGTATGGAATTTGGATGGACATCTTCTGTATATTGAATTAGTACGATAGTCAATATGAGGGTAAGCTAAACTCATTGTTTATTACTTCTACCAGGAGACAAAGGAGACCAGGGAGCCGGTGGGCTTGCCGGAATTCCAGGCATTGTGGGAAAACCTGGAGAAAAAGGTAGGTCTGTATTTGGAACATTCAGCTAATTATGCAGATAACATACCTGAAACACTTACAGTGTATGAAAATGGATACCTAAAACAACAAGGCCATTTCCCTGGTGCTGCTGTTGATCCTTACAGGCAACCCAGGCCCCAGGGGGGAAAAAGGAGACATGGGCTTTCCTGGCTTTAAAGGAGAGCAGGGGGAAAAAGGTGACCGCTGCGAGAACGGGATCAAGGGTGAGAGGGGGGACACAGGGGAGCAAGGGCCTGTGGGCCCCCCAGGGCCAGCTGGAGAAAAAGGGGACATTGGGCAGAAGGGAGAGTGCCTGAATATCACTGTCAAGGGAGAGATGGGGCTGCCTGGTGCACAGGGACCCCCCGGCCCAGCAGGAGCCAAAGGCGACATGGGCCCTGCAGGGGCCAAGGGGGAGATGGGGGTACGAGGAGCCCCTGGAGCTCAGGGAGTGAGGGGCATTAGTGGGCCAAAGGGCAACAAAGGGGCTAAGGGTCCTCGAGGACTCCGAGGCCCAAAGGGCTCGCAAGGCGAAAGCGAAATGCAGAACCGCTCGGCGTTCAGCGTTGGCTTGTTTCCCAGCAAGTCCTTCCCAGCGCCAGGCCTCCCAATCAAGTTTGACAAAGTCTTTTATAATGATGAAGGACATTACGACCTTAACATCAGCAAGTTCAACTGCACCTTCTCCGGCGTCTACATCTTCACCTACCACATTACTGTGCGAAACCGACCACTGCGTGCAGCCCTGGTGGTCAACGGTATCAGAAGACTGCGCACACGCGACTCTCTCTATGGCCAAGATATTGACCAGGCCTCCAACCTAGTGATGCTAAAGCTAACTGTTGGTGACCAGGTTTGGCTTGAAACCCTGCGGGACTGGAATGGGGTGTATTCCAGCAGTGAGGATGACAGCACTTTTACTGGCTTCTTGCTGTATGCTGACAAGGAGTGACATATTGTTTCTAGGCCCTTCCAGCTCTTGTTGTAATTCAGCTTCACTCACAAATAGTTGAAAGCCACATGTAGTGGATTGCTGATTAACTACCCAGCATTGCTACCATTTATCTGTTTTTTGTTAAGTCAACCTTGTATCTTTATGTGACAGACTGTACTCTTGCATAGCCTTTGAATGTTACAGGTCAAGCATGAGAACCCTGGTAAAAACTGCAAATTTGGTCTTGCTGAAGGACAGGAGGTCGTTGTGAACATTAGACTGAATGTGTTGCTTGTTGTAAAGAATATGCAAAAAAATTAGAATGCTTTGAAATAAAACCAAAAATTAAATCTACACTTTTGTCGTTCTGCCTTTATTGCCTTTAGTACCTAGGGCACTGTCAATGTAAAGCATACTTTTCGTATAAAATTTCTTCATAAAAATTATACACACACACACACACACACACACACACACACACACACACACACACACACATGCGTGCGTTGGTATACCTACTGTATCTAAATGGGGACCTTCCATTCATCTCTATGGGAAAAACCTAATCACAATCACAACACCCTTAACCTCTACCCAGCCCTAACCTTAACCAAAAGTAACCAAAGAAACTATGAGACTTTTGCCATTTTTAGTTTTTTTTTTGACTGCATTCACAGATCTTTGAGGGGAACTGAAAAATGGTCCCCACAACAGTAAAAAATAGGCTTTTATCACATTGTAGGGTACATAATCACACACACACTTAATCACTGTCATTTAAGCCAGTTATTCTAATAATTGTCACTCACATTAATGCAACAGAATGTTCTTTACGCTCCTGCAAGATTGCTGGGGGGTTACCTTGGTCAAAAAATATTGACCTCTCATTTAGAAATATTTTTTCTTACCCCAGGCCTTGCATAGAATCTTCTCTTTAGCTTTATACGCTTGGGTCTACCAGGTCTGACTGGCTTCCATCCCCGACACTTAAGCCAACCCACCCCCAGGTGGTGATCAGTTGATAGCTCTGCCCCTCTCTTTACGCAAGTGTCCAAGACAGAAGGCTGCAGATCAGATGATACGATTGTAAAATCGATCATCAACCTGTAGCCCTAGGCATGCTCCTACCGTGTCCACTTATGGACACCCTTTTGCTCGAACATGGTGTTTGTTATGGACAAACCATGCATTGCACAGAAGTCCAATAACAGAACAACACTCGGGTTCAGATCAGGGAGGCTGTTCCTCCCAATAACCCCCCTTCCAGGTCACACTGTGCCCACGTGACACTCATTCCCCAGCAAAAAGATGGAATCCCCTCGTTGTGTGCTAAACAGCATACCACTAAGGGAATCCAAGAAGGCCGGGTATTCTGAACCATCATTAGGCGCATAAGCGCAGAAGACAGTCAGACACCTATCCTCGACCTGAAGGCGCAGGGAAACAGCCCTCTCGTTCACTGGGGTAAACTCCGTTGTTAATGCACTGTGCTGTGGGGCCACCAGAAGCCCCACCCCAGCCCAGCATCGCACTCCTGCTGCAGAAGAAAAGAGCATCCAGCCCCTCTCCAGGATATTGGTTCCAGAATCCACACTATACATTGAGGTGAGCCCATTTCAATGGGAGACCTCAAACTGGGACCCAAGTGCCGGTGTCCTGACGAGTTGAGCTGCCTATCGAGAAGTACTATCAAGCCTTTTAGCGTATGTGGAGTTCCACCGTCTTGGGATTAGGGTTAGGTTTTAGGGGTTTGGGTTAAGGTAAGGGTTTTGGGGGGTTTTGGGGTTTAGGGTTAGGGTTAGGGTTAGGGCTATCGATTAGCACTACGGTAAGATAACTCGACAAAGTGGCTCATTACAACAGAACAACGGGTGACACTTCAGCACCAATGAACTTCAATTAACCTGCAAATAGAGGTGGGCGATAAATCGATTTTATCAATTAATTTAAATTTACAGTTCAGGACGATGTGGCTTTATGAAAATCGATTTTATTACTGTATTTATTTTATACGCGAGCACCAGAAGCGGAAATAATGCGAAGCCAATCTTCACGGGTAAATTAGCGGATTCACAAACAACATGGCAATTAAATGGTTTGGTTTTGCGCTATCGGACACAGACCAAACAAGTCCTCATTGCAAAGTCTGTTTAAAAACTTGCAACCAAAGGAAGCAGCATGACAAACATGCTAAAAGTTTTTACAAGTTTCTAAAAGTGTTTACAATGGCGTGGTCTGCCATCTCACTTACAAGCATACTTTTTTGGCTTGTCAGACTGCACTTTAACTTGAAAGTTAAAAAAATTAATAAACAATTAAATTGAAAATAGTTTTGAACCATTTATTTGTCATCTATAGTTTGACTTTGAGTAGGGGATTGGGAAAATTGATTAAAATCTGAAATCAGATTTATTGTGAAAAAAATCTGAGATTTTATTTTTAGGCCATATCGCCCAGCTCTACCTGCAAACATACTGCACATTCATAGACACTACAAAAATTCAGAAAACACTTTCATGAAAATGACAACACATGCGAGCCTCATTTTACAAACGCGGTGCCAGTCCTGCAAATACAGCAAATAACCGCTTTTTCTGGAAACACTTCTGTTGTGCTGTGGCTATTCGCAGCATGGGTCCGAAATTCATTTTTTGTATTTGCGATACGTCCGTGTATGTGCAGAGCGTTTGTAAGATGTGACTTGCATGTATTGTCATTTTGATTAAACATCAAGTGGGTGGGATTGCTCAAACAGGTAAAAATTTCACTACGTAGTCATTTGGGGGACTTTATGGGAAAGAGAGATTTTGGGACATCTGTAGGAACACCAGGTCAGGTGCATGATGCAAGAATTCAGAGAAAATACAAGTTCTGTGAAATGTGGGAGAAAAAAAAAAATGGAAGTTTCATGTTGCTTATGGACACAGTGTTACCATCCTACATTGGACCGGCCTACCCTTTTTTAGTTACACCAAAGCATTGGTACCTTGAGTATACAGGAGCAAGAATTAGTTGAAAGGAAGTGGTTGAGGAAGCTTTTGGAAGATTAAAATGGAGGAGGATGCATAATATGTGTACAAGAACCACATACATCTTGATTATAACAGGAAGATAATAAATGCTAAAATAAAAATTTAAAATACGCAGAATGCATGAAAGCTTTGGAAACTAATTTTACCCTTCTCATCAGTGCCTTGGAAAATGTCCATAGCCAAATTAGTGTGATAACATTTTTGAATTTGTTTGTGAATGTAACTTTTGGTCCTTTACCAGACATTTTTCATGTTTATTATTGTAGCAGTGAAAGCGCGTACAGTGGTACCTCGGTTCTCAAACTCACTAGAACTTGAATCTCTTGAAAGTCGAACAAACCAGTTTGTCCTAGAACTTGATCTGAATATCAAAAGTCGAACAGTGAACTCTAACCTAATATAAATTGTACGCGCCAGGAAATGAGTCATACTGTAATGCAATTCTTACTTGAGTGCCTTCTTCACAGACTGGATGATTAACCAAATAAAGCAGCGCAACATTAAAGTAACTAACAATAAATAAACCAGTAACTTACATGTACTATTAGAGCATTTATGTCATTTATTTAAACTTTATTTTACCAGGTAAATTAACTGAAAACCAATTCTCAATGCTTTATGTGATATTCGGGAGAAATAGCAGATTACGCATCGGAACTGCTTGGGATATATCTTATACTAATACAATTTGGCTTCCCATAAGCTCCTGTCACGTCCGAGAAGAACAGAACTGACTGACAAGTCCAAAGGGGCAGGCAACAAGCGATGGTTGAGAAGGCAGGCAGAGGGTCGTAAGTCGGAGAGATCAATCCTACGAGGAGGCATAGGACAGGAAGACAGGCACACCAGGGAACACAGATGAAGCAGGGCAGGGATCAGGAAGACGAGACGGGCAGGCAGGTTGGGCCGAGCAGGTAGGGCAGATGACGTGCCCAAAAGACAAAAGAGGAAGAATGCTTAGTAGGGTGCATGAGAGCAACGATGGTTCCCAACATCAGTTAGTCAGAGTGCCGGTTAAATAGACGATCATGGGGAGGCTTGGTCACGTGACCCCGCCCACCGCAGCGTCACAGCTCCGGGGGCCAAATTGTCTTTTGTAATATAGGACTAGTAAAACTTTAATTATACAGCTGTTTACTAGTAAAAAACGCAGTTCTTATTAGTGAAAATCATGATTCATAAAAGTCCAAAAGTCTATATATATATTGAATTCACATTCTGCCTAAAAAAAATTACATTATTTTTACCAATAGAAATCAAGTTATGACAAGTAAGCATTAGAATAAAATTCACAAGTAATAAAAAACAACTTTGAATTGGGTGGGTCTTCCTACACCCCTGCTCCCTGCCCACGATGGTGGGGGGGCACTCGGGTAGTCGTTCGGCTGGCAGCGCCCTGGGGTTGCGGGTGGGGGTGGCATCTGTTCCCCCACACGTTGGAGGGCGGTCCAGAGTGGATGGGTTTATGTCTTTTTGTCTCTGTGTATGTGTCTGTGTATGTTGTGTGAGTGGGTGTGTGGTCTATGTGTGTGTCTGAGAGGTGTGTCTGTGTATGTTGTGTGAGTGGGTGTGTGGTCTATGTGTGTGTCTGAGAGGTGTGTCTACAGGGTGTCTGTGTGGGCGGTGTGGGCCTGGGTCCGGGGCTAGCTGCTCCTTCCTGGGCGTGGCTGCCTCCTTGGAATGGTTCCTGGCCCTCCTCCCTGGGTGGAGCCTTGGGCCTCTCCGGCATGGCCGGGGTTCTCTGCCGGGGGCCGGTTGGCTCCCGGCCGCCTGGGGTCCTGGCCTTGGCCCATGCGGGAGCGGCCGTCCCCCTCGCAGGGTTGGCTGCCTGTTGCCTCTGGTTCTCTGGAGCTCGTGCTCATTTGGCTGCGGGGGCTGCGCCTGGGACCTCTCTCCTCCTCCTGCTGGGGTGGGGACGCAGCTGTTGTGGAAATGTGGGGCCTTGCCTCTTCCGTGCTCTTGGGGGGCTGCAGACGCCTTGGGTCTCCGCCGGCCTCTGGCTCATGTGGGGTGTGGTGGCGGCCCCCCACCCTCACTATCAAGTACATTCCATGGAGAAATTCACATGCACCCAACACACGCGTGTTCACACACCTCCCCCACACAGATGAACACACATGAAAATACATTTCCACGCTCACTGTTGTCTCCATCTTTTTTTCTTCTTTTTAATCTCTCTCCCTACCCCTTTTTCCACTCATTTTCCTCCTAATCTATCACTCCCTTCCGGGCAGCTCAGCAGCTGGAATATTTTACATGGGTTAAAAATAAAATACAATAAATAAACAAATAAAAAGAAATTGACCAACATGAGGGGCCTATATAGAGTTTATAGAGCTCCTCATGGTAAAGCAAATATGTCTGACACAGCAGTGCATTCAGACCATTATTCTGCTTGCTAAAGCTGCCGGACAGGACACACACACAAAAAAAGACAACTTTGTCTGTCATGGGATCTGAGGAATTACAGACTGAAAAACAACCATCAGTTAGTAAACTAGCCTATTTCTTTTAATACCTTTACAACTTTTCGCTATTACCTTTGTCATTTTGAAGTTGACAGTATTACCTGCATCAGTCAAAACTCAGAGGCTTTTACTATAAACTGTGGTCAAAAAATATATTGTGGTCAAATTAACAAAACGTCCTTGTTGATGTAGCTAAACTGCATAACAGGACAGAGCTAGACAGTTCATGATCATTAAATCAGTTCTCACTGTCTGTTTTGTTCTCTACAGGCAGTCATTATGTGAACTTGTTCCTCTGGCCTACGGTATCACAAAGTTCAGTGGAAATGGGTTGGAAAGGCCAATTGGATCACTACAAAGGGCGTGGTTACTGAAACTGGGTTGGAAATCTCGTACACGCCAGTGTAGATCAGGCAGCGCCGTAAAGTGTAATATAATTTACGCATGCGTGAAGGTAATAACGACAATCCGTTAAGGTTCGAGTGGTGTTCGTCCGCTTAATTTCTTGGAAAATGCCCCCGACAGGTAGGTTATTTATTATTTGTATTATTTACTTAAATTAAAAATTGTTCACGGATGTAGTATTATTATTTTTAATGGGTAAATAAAGCTTGATTGCTGAAAGTTGCTTTCCTCGTGTGTGATAGCTAACTACCCGGCGTGCGGCAAAGGTACATTGCAGGGCTTATTTGCTTACCATAGCTTTCACTCAAGTTTGAAAATTAAGCCATATTTGCCCAGTATAATCACTGCTTCATGAATTCCAACGAATACTTTAATCATCGTCCATGGACTTTTGAAGTACCTATAAGCTGTAGTTATTTTCAATATGACTATGAAAATGTTTCGGCCTTATGTTTTACTCTTAATCCGGGTATTTCGAATTGCTATTAAATGTATGGTTTAGGCGTAACGTCGTCGAATTTGTACTGTCTAGAATAAAATCAAAATTATGTTTACAAAAAATAACGTTGCAATTTAATCATCAAAAGTAGCGCCACAACAACGTCTTTTCACCTTGTTTATCCACAATATCTCCTCTTTTAAAAGAAGTTAACTTAAGTTAACGTATCGATTTACCAAAACAAGCAGGTCACTCCGCTAGCCGAGTTTATTAAGCATAAGGACACGCCGAATTTATACAGATTACTAAAAAACTGGCTGTCGAAATACGAATCTCAATATTTTAGGCATACTACTAATTTGCTTATCGAATTGTGGGCGAAAATAATGTCCGTATAGTGCCGACGCGTCCATTATCTAAAGCGTTGCAGTAGCATATATGACGTAAACGGTCTATCTGATGTTCAGAAGGAAAATGAATCGACCAATCGGTAAAATGGTCGATAGATTAATCCATAGGATCATAGTCGTTGGTGGCAGCTCTAATTTCAATACTAGAAATGTAGCGGTATTAACATCTCCTGAAACATTTTTGTCATTTAACAGTGATACATTTTACGAAGCATGATAGCACCACTCTTTATTCATATTTATCCTATTTTGGATACTCTCTGCCCCTTTGCAAACTTCGTAATGAGTATTGTAGGTTATCGGGACAAATTTGCTATGTTGATACTTCCATGTACCACTCACGCCAGTGTGGGGAAGCAATAAAAAAGGTGAACGGGATGTTGGGTTATATCTACGTGTGTAGAGTTTAAGTGATGCTTCAACAATACAATTCTTTAAGATCCCACCTAGAATATTGTGTGCAGGTTTGGTCACCATACCTTCTAAAAGACATTGCTGCCTTGGAAAGTAGGGTGCAATGTAGGGCTACAAGAATGATTTCTGGTCTTAGAAAAATGTCTTATGAGGAGAGGTTAGCTGAACTGAATCTGTTTAGCTTTGAGCAAAGAAGATTTAGAAGGGGAGACATGATCCAGGTATGTAAGAGTGTAATGGGTCTGGATGCTGTTCAGCCAAATGGCCATTTTCAATATTAGTTTAAATACTAGAACTCATGGCCATAAGTGCAAATTAGCGGGAGAACATTTTAAAATGAGTTTGAGAAAGTATGGAATAGTCTTCCTGTTAATGTAGCACAACTAAAACCCTGGGGTCCTTTAAATATGAGCTGGATAAGATTCTAACAACTCTGAGCTATTAGTTAATGAGCTTGATAGGCTGAATGACCTCCTCTTGTTTGTAAATTTCTTATGTTCTTATTTGTGCGATAGGCATTGATTGGCGCAAGTTGCAGAGTGCTTGCTTGATCATAGCGTTAATTTGAACCTATACAGGGGTTGCTCAGGTTACGATGTCTTGACATATGATGTTTCGAGTTTACGATGCTCGCTCCATTAATAAATCTTTTTAAAAAATCACACATTACTGTCGTAGGAACGGAACTGTGTTAACCCGATAACCCCCTGTACTTGATATCGGGTAGTGATTGAGCTGGCATGGTAAAAATTGAGTCGTGGTGGGAAAATTTATTTTTCAGGTCTGTATTTTGTGTAAGAACTTTAAAATGAATTGAGATCCATTTCTGTGCAACCTGTATTAAGGGAGATGTAGCTAGTCAAAATCATAGCCCCCCCCTATAAGTTCCATGGGTTACTCGTATGACCAAATCAACATGCCAAATTTAATTAAAATCTGTGACATCAAGGTCAAAAGTGACAGTTTGACATGGACTTATTCCTTAAATAGTCTTTGAATTGATTTTTGTCCAACTTGGCAAACCTTATACAGATAGGTGTGTGTGATTTTTATTTATTAATTTTTATTTATTTATTTATTTGATGGATGCATAAAATTTCTTTCCTGAAAGTTGCTTTTGTTGCATTGTTTAGCATATTTACCCAGTGTAATTACTGTTTTATTTATTCACATTAATCCATGTGCATTCACATAACAGAATATGAAATTGTTTTAAATGTTTTGGTTACTCATAAAAGCATGCAAGTGGTTTTCAGATGTGTAATGAAAGACATATGTAGTAACTTCAGTGCATGTGCGTTCTAGTATAATGCCTAATCTTGGATTAAAATCTACTCTCCATTAGGAGAAGTGGTAATTGACAGTGCAGCAAGAATGAGTAATGGAAACCGACTGCACTGGGACCTGACGCCGGACCAGGTCCAGCATCTCTCTGATGAACTTATTGCCAGTGCAAAGAAAGTGTATGATGCAGTTGGCTCCCTGGACCTGGCTAGTGTCACCTATGAAAACACCCTAAAGGCCCTGGCTGATGTGGAGGTAGAATATACAGGTAAGACAATATATTTATGCATCTGGAGGGCACATTCTTTAGTGAACCAACTCCATCCAGTTAGTGCCATCTCATTCTACCCAAGATGTATTTGGTAAAAACTAGTGACTAATGACTGATACCAATAGCTGACTATTTTGAAAAATAGCACTGATATGGATATTGATTATTTGAGAAACTGCTTAAGTTTTAAAGGGACCCCCAAAATAAAAAATGAATCACATAAGGAAAAGTATTTATTTTTGGCAAGAAACTAACTCTAGCAAACTGCAGTCCCAGAGCACGATATTTTATAACTGCACATATTGTATATTAATAGTAGGGAAGAGCTGATCAAGTGTGTAATTTTCCAAGTAATATATTTTAATTTAATATTTTCTTCATTGAGTTTTCTTATGCTATCAAACACGTGCATTACTGACGGATTACACATTATTTGGCAGTACTGCAGCCTTCAGTATTGGAATGGATTTGTTTTTTTTTAAATACTTGTCACTGTCTTGCCTTAAGATGATCTATTTGTTTTCTTGAAATGTTTTAGTCAATCCCCCTCATGAAATTTCTGACATTGTCACTAGTGTTAAAATAAATCCACACAGCTGACATTTTCCCAGCTGTTCAGTATGTAGGCGTGCAAAGCAATATGGGTCACCATTTTAAAGGGAATTTTATGGTAAATATTAACTGCTTCTTAACCATTGGCAGAAAAACTGAAATAATCGGTGTATATCTAGAAACTTAAAAAATGGCTAGGCATGCGCCCTACTGGCTTCACTGAGTGCCACTTGCATTTTTTGTTACTTGATTCTTTAACTTTTAAATAAATAACGGACACATTGAGATTTAAGCCAACAGAAAGGCGAAAGGCACATTTTTATCATTATCTGAAGTGCAAACTGAGCAAGTAGAACACAAACTAAAGTGGCACCCCTTAATGTCATTTTCAGGTTTGATTATTATTTCAGACATGGTAATAGTTTAAAGTGGAAGTCTGTATGAGTCAGTTTTTTTCCTAAATAATGTTCAGGATTTTAGATGGGTGGTACAGTAGTATGCAGAGGGCTGATTTAGAAATTGTAATTCTTCATTGAATATGCACGTCTGTAGCAATAATATCCCACACCTACCTCAAATGTTTCCATTGTCAATAATAACAAAAGTCCTGAGTTCCCTGGAAATGGTACAGGCAATTCAGCATTTTCCCCCAACTGGATCAGCTGACTGCTTAGAAACCCCTCTACAATGATTTTAGCACCTAAAATGGTCCAACAGTCAAAACAAAAATTCTAACGATACAGTCAGCTATTACCTGCAACTTTCAAGTTGCATCCAAAGCAAAAGAGAAGTTATACAAACCATCAAGGGATGTGGCATAATGAGACAGGAGAAAAGCCAGAACTGCAGTAAGTTAACCCTGTGGGGTCTAGGGGTAGGGAACGCACATTCACTGATTGGGGCATGATTACACATTTCTTCAAATATCATAAACTTAATTCATGGCAAATTATTTCTTATATTTTGCTATTACACTCATCTTTATTTTAATGCATATTGTAAATATGTAAGATATTTTAAGTTTATTTGGCATCAAAATATAGACATTGCAAAATGCAGTTTGGAACACTTCTAGAAACATCATAAAAGAACATAGTAAGCAATGCTGGCAGATTGTTTTGATCCCAGATATCTGATAAATAAAAAAAACCTAACTCATGTCACTATTTCTGGCTCCTTTCATTGAACGTAGCAACTTTCATGTGTATGAATGAACCATTGACACCTGGCCACGTCCCTACCCCCCCCCCTTTTATGGCACTGATGGGGATGTGTCTGGATCGCATTTCACCATTGCGTTGTTCATCAAATTGCCATTCGAATGCTGTTTGAATACAGCATAATGCGGCATTTATAATGTAAATATCGATCTTTGGGTGAGAGTGGTACTATACGCCCCCGATGCGGGTAAAACAAAGTAAGGTGACATGGTTTACTTTTTTGCCAATTTTAACCTAATTTTAAAAACTTTAATACTTCCGACAATGGGCGTTTTGAAAAGACAGATTATGGATTTAGTCAGTGTTTTTTCACGTTTCTCCAATAAGAATTCAGCGAGTTATGAGCTGAAATACATGAGAAAGATACGCTGCATCACCAATGATGCCGTCGACCCCAGGGAGTTAAGCAAGGTTTGTTAATGTATGTTAATTACCAGGAAAAGAATGTAAAGCTTCTTTCCTTAACATATCTCTTGAGGATTTTAATAAGAACGATAAGGGTGTTGAGAAATGATACTAAGAAAAATCTAAAAGCATTATGATAATGTTATGATGAAATCTATAATAATGTAAGAGGGCAGTGGCATAGTTTAGTTGCACTGAAGATGGAAAGTAAATGGTAAATAACTGAATTTGGAACCATAGCTTTCTAAATACATGCTAGTTGTTGCTTGGGTAACGCTAAAGAATTTAAAGTTGTTGAAATAGCAATTGTTAGCTAATGACAAAATGCAATTAACAGTGAGGGTACACAGCAAATTATTTAAGGTGTTTTGTTTGTTTTGCTTCAGTGTTTTACTGGTGCTATTCTGGTACCATATAACAGCTGAGTTTAGGGCTGGGCGATAAAACGATAACTATATGTATCGCGATATACATATGATCAGTATCGATAAAAATATGTTCGATAAAACGTTCAATATTTTTTATTCTTCGTCGGAAGAAAACAGAGGTTGCGAAACTAGTTTGATTGCTAGT
>JAABNY020000043.1:18496650-18517888 GCA_015164015.2 Brevimyrus niger | reverse complement strand
TGTGAAATGTCTGAATATATGTCTGAATAAATATATTTTTCTCCTGGTCCTTATTTTAAATGGGTCATAAAAAATATAAATAATTATCGATATCGACCGATATGAAACACTCATATCGTGATACAGTTTTCAGCCATATCGCCCAGCCCTAGCTGAGTTCTTCCAGTAGTTTTATAGTATCTGTTTTCTGGTTCTACCTGTCAGTGTTTATTCTGAATGAAGTCTTCACCAATAGAAGGTGCTTTTAACCCTCTAGAATGTTAACTATTTGTCTTCCTTTTAATTTGCAGTTCAGCGTAATATGCTTGACTTTCCTCAGCATGTCTCACCATTGAAAGATGTGCGCATGTCAAGCACTGATGCAGACAAGAAGCTTTCAGAATTTGATGTCGAGATGAGCATGAGGGAGGATGTTTATCAAAGGATTGTTGCCTTCCAGGTGAAATTTTTTTAACCTTAAAATATATCAAATAGAAATCCACTAAGGCTGATGGATTTAAAAACTGAAACTGCACGCGAGCATTATACTATATTATATTACATCATATTATATGTAAAATCCAGAGTAATTTTACCTATGCTTAAACTTTATCATAGTTATAAGTGAAATATAGGTACAATTTGATAGTAAAATGTATATCATTGTATAGTTCAGAGGTATCACTTCTGTTGCAACCTGTTAGAGTGAGCTTGTATGCAGCAATAAATTAAGGGGTACATACTGCATTTTATACTCTTACAGCAAAAGCAGGAAGCACAAACTTTAAGTCCCGAAAGTAAGAGGTACATGGAAAGACTGATAAAGCTTGGCAAGCGGAACGGTTTGCACCTCCCGAAGGAAGCTCAGGATGTAAGAGACCAGTATTCAAAATGAATCAACTTTTACCATGTTTTTATAAATGCTTTTAAAATGATCATGAAGATTTTTCCCCTATGTAGGAAATCAAAAATATCAAGAAAAAACTAAGCAACCTATGCATTGACTTCAATAAACACCTGAATGAAGACACAACTACTTTGTCCTTTAGCAGAGACCAGCTTGGTGAGAACTTGGATTTTTTTGTAAAGTTGGGACACTAAAATGTAAATGAAAACAGAATGCATCGTTTTGAAAATCATATATTAACCCATATTTACTTGAAAATAGGACATATGAGATGTTAAAATGTTTTTGTTTTATGACATATATGCTCAATTTGAATTTGATGCCAGCAACACTTTTCAAAAAAGTTGTGACCAGGGCAATAAAATAGTGGAAAAGTTGCATGATGCTAAAACAAAACACCTGATTGAATATTTCTCAATTAGGTTAATTGGCAACAAATTAGTAGAATGATTTCATAATCGGATAATTTCATCATCTGTACATGATATTAAAACATTAAGAGAATCCAGAGAAATCTTTGCATGCAAGCTACAAGGCCGAAAACAATATTTTATATGCGAGTTTGGTATAACGGAGCCAACAGATACTCTTGGTCTTATCCACCACTCTTTCCAATGTTTGTAATTTATAGGGAAGCTAAAATGTTTGCATGCCACCAATTATGACTGACTGACTAACCAATTCACATCAATTGGCAAAATGTTTTTTGTATTGAACATCTACTCCTAAATTTTAGGTTCTGCCTAGGTCATTGAATGTTCATTTGTTTCCTTGTGTGTAACAAATCGAAAATTATGGACTGAATCGTACAAAATGAGTATGTGTGCCATTATTGCCCTATTATTTCAGAGGTATTGTGCATTTATTTGGTATGCTTCAGGTGGTCTTCCTGATGATTTTCTGAACTCTCTTGAGAAGGATGAGGATGGAAAATTAAAGATCACCCTGAAGTATCCACATTACTTCCCCACCATGAAGAAGTGTTACATCCCTGAGACACGCGAAAAGTTGGAAGTAGCCTTTAATTCCCGCTGCAAGGAGGTACGCAGCAGATTGTGTTCATGAACACTCATGCTGTATAATGAACACTCTCTAAGGCTTGTTCTTTATTAAACATATGTTTTTGGCTGTATGTTCCAGCAAACAGTAGCTTGCAAAAGTATTCAACTCCCTTCAGTCATTTTCTGGATGACAAAAGATTTATACACGTATTTGTCCATTAAATTTTTTAACGTGAACTCAAATTCTGTAACAGTACCGAAGTCAAAATAAACAATTTTTCTGTAGATATTTAACTGAAGAAACTGAGAACAGCCTTAATTCTTTTGGGGTATGTATGTACCAGTTTTACACACTGTGATTATTCTCCATTCTTGACAGTATTTATGGAAATCCTGTAGGTTGCTGGGACAGGACCTTTAGACAGCAGCCATCAAATAGTACCACAGTTTCTCAATAGGGTAAAGATCAGGGCTGTGACTCGGCCATTCCAGAACATTCATCTTTTCATTATTGAGCCATTCCAGTGTCTCTTTGGCCTTATGCTTAGGGTCATTGTCAGATTGAAAGAAGGATCTTCTCCCCAGCCATAGGTTCATAGCATTCTGGAACATGTTCTCCTGCAATATTGTGCAGTATTTGTGCTCATCCTTTGTTCCTTCAACTCTGGCAACATTCCCTGTCCCAGCACATCACCATAAATCATCACCATAGCAAGATGCTGCCACCACCATTTTTTAACACGGGTATGATGTTTCTTGAGCCATGGTCATTGTTAGTCTTGCATTTTACATTCAGGGAGAAACATCAGGACTAAGCAGTACCTACAGTTGTTATGTTTAATTATGGTGTGATAACTTTGTCATCTGTGCAAACCTGGAGCTTCCAAAGTACTGGGGGGTGGAATACTTATGCAAACATCACACATCAGGTTCTTATTTTTATCTTTTTACTGTTAGACAACTTACCTATTTTTGCATTTGGAAATATATTGAAGCAAAAGATTTTAAGACAAATGAGAACTGAGCATATATATATTATACTGTAGACTAATCTCGTGACTTTCAAGGAGGTTGAATACTTTTGGCAAGCCACTGTATTTTTCAAGGACATAATGCAGTTTTTTCAGTGTCAGCTGATAAAGCCAGAAATTTGGCAGTAATGTTTTGAAATGCTGAATTCTGATTTCCCCCCCACCTCCATTAAGAACTGCCATGTACTGCCATCCGCAGGTTACAGTAATTCTGCTTATTTACTGTATGGGTCAATTTAAACATTAAAACTCTCATTTTGTGCTAATAAATGCTTTGCACAGCAAATGAATTAGCTTTCCTTTTCCTTGTTTCACCTGTAGGAGAACTCGGGTATCCTAAAGGAGTTGATAGAACTTCGAGCCAAGAAGAGTGCTCTGCTTGGCTTTAACACCCATGGTGACTTTGTGCTGGAGATGAACATGGCCAAATCCAGCAAGAAGGTGTCTGCCTTCCTCGGTATGTTAGTTTTTGTATGCAGCTTGAACACTTAGAACTATAGCTTTAAATATTGACTTCTTTCCTTGTCGCACTGGGCCACTAGTGTGTTCTTTCTTCCTCTAAACCAGAGGAACTGGCACGCAGACTGAAGACACTGGGTGAAGAGGAGCGTGCTGTGATTCTCAAGTTAAAAGAGAAGGAGTGTCAGAAGAGGGGTTTCCCCTTTGATGGGCAGATTCATGCTTGGGATACTAGGTATTTTATGACGCAGGTGGAGGAAACGCAATATGCTGTGGACCAAAATCAACTGAAGGAGTACTTCCCGATGGAGGTGGTAACTCATGGGCTCCTAGATATCTACCAGGAGCTACTAGGCCTTTCGTTTGAGTTGGTCGAGGATGCCCCAGTCTGGCATGAGGATGTCGTGCTGTACAGCGTCAAAGACCGAACAACAGCTCATGAAATTGGGCAGTTTTACCTCGACCTTTTTCCAAGGTAAGCAGTATAAAATATGTGTGTGTGTGTGTGTGTGTGTGTGTATATATATGTGTGTGTGTGCTTTTCTTAGTTAATTTTGATATTTATAAGTATTCAGAAATTATACATTCCCCAGTCATTGTTTTATGTTGCCTTATGCTAAAATTGCAAAAAAATAGCCTACACTCAAAACTCCATATTGACCAAGCGAAAATGGGATTAAATTTTTTTTTTTTGCAAATTTATTAAAAATAAAACAACCGAATATTTACAAGGTTTATTAAGGTCCCGAGTACTTTCTAAAAGCACTGCAATAAGTTCTACACCAACAAGAAATAGCTCACACACAATTTAGTGGTATCAGCAACATTGTTTCATCACTGCTGTGAAGTATGAGCACTGAACGGCGTCTTTCTGCAGAGAGGGGAAGTACGGCCACGCCGCATGCTTCGGTCTGCAGCCCGGCTGCTTGCTGCCCGACGGAACCCGGCAGACGGCCGTGGCCGCCATGGTCGCCAACTTCAGCAAACCCACGGCGGACGCACCCTCACTGCTGCAGCACGACGAGGTGGAGACGTACTTCCACGAGTTTGGTCACGTCATGCACCAGTTGTGTGCTCAGGTGAGAGCGCTTGTATTTCATGATGGTGTGAATGCTTTCCTTCATTTCTTTCCGATCCTCCTGAGTGTATTAAAGGCTGATATGGCCTTTTTTGATTCAGATGTTTTCTTGCAAATTGCTCGTCTACAAAGACAACTATAATTCTATTCCTCTGACTTCGGGCATCATATGGTTTTAACTGGTCCACAGTCTATGGTACTGCTTTGGTATGTAAGCCAATAACTCGGATGTTTGACATTCAAAATTTGCACCAGCATTGTAAGGTTGAGGAACTAGAGCTGATTCATTTTTTAATTTTGAGACTGATCATCCCAAAACTGAAGAAGTGCTACATGGTGAAATCTAAGAAAGTAGTTTCAGACATTTGATCCTCTTCGCACAATAACTCAAATGTTTAACAGATCTTTTTTAACCTTTTCAGACCTGTAATGTTGAGGTCCCTGCTTATAATACCCTCGCTTTTCTTATTGCCATTTGTTTGAGCCTTTTGAAAGCACTGATATTTAGGTTGCACTTGTTTGAAAATTGTTGTGTTTTTGTTGAAAATGAAGAGTCTGGGTATCACAGGAAGTTAAACTGTCAAACAAATATTAAGACATGGGTCATTCTCATGAATTTGAGAATAAAAAAAATGTGGTGAAATATGTTGTCACACTAATTAATAAAATAGCAAATTAATGTTTTAAGTTAATAACAATGAGTCATATATTCTCAGTTTTGTTTTAGATTCATTTGGAAATTGTGTAGAGTGGTATTTTAGTACTCAAACTCATTAGAACTCAAATTTCTTAAGTCGAACCAAATAGTTTGAGGGAAAAAAATGACCTTGAACTCGTGTTCCAAGGTACCACTGTATAAGAATTTGTTTTAATGTGATTATTCACAGAAAACTGCAGTTTAATTTTCATCGTGAATTTAGCCTATTTATTTATTTAATCTTAAGTGTTGTTGTGTTTCTTTCCTCATTATGTTCTGAGCTGTGGTTCTTCTGTAGCACTGGGACTGTGTTTGAGCAAAAAAAGCTCTACTTTTTCTGCTACACGTTTAATGCTTCCTGGGTTCCTATGCCTTATGAAAGAGTATGGAGTTTGATTATGGTGTTTTCCAAATTAGGATAAGTATGAAATAAAGAATCAAAAGTATTGGAATATTTCAGTGTTTCTGGACTGTGGTGTCAAATTTCCCCACTGTATTCTAAAATACATATTTCAGTTTACTTATTAAAGTTTTTGTTGAAATCACCATTGTAAACATGCCTATACATTTTAAAATTAAGTCAAATATTGTCCTAATTTTATTTGTAGAGAAATCTGCATATTTGTCTGAAAAAGTATAGGATTTGTGTACTCCAGCTCATTTTCATGATATTATAAAACTTCTGTGTGAGAATTAAAATTTAAAAGGTTTGCAATTAATTCCATTATGTGTTTCATTTTGTTAGGCAAATTTTGCTATGTTTAGCGGGACCCATGTTGAAAGAGACTTTGTTGAGGCTCCTTCCCAAATGCTTGAGAATTGGGTATGGGAGAAAGAACCACTGGTTCGCATGTCCAAGCACTACAAGACTGGCAACCCCATTCCAGAGGAACTTCTGGACAAGCTCATTAAGTCTCGTCTGGCTAATACAGGTATCCTTCAATTACTGGTTATTGTGAAACCTTTGCTCATTATAAGCAGTGCCAATCTGCTTTTCATTCAGTCATTCATTCATAGTATACAGGTTGACGGTCTTTCCTTTCTCTTTCTTCCCAGGCCTCTTCAACCTAAGGCAGATTGTGTTGGCTAGGGTAGATCAGGTGTTGCATACCAGAATTGGTGTAGACCCAGCAGAAGAGTATGCCAGACTTTGCCTGGAGATCCTGGGAGTTCCTGCATCTGAAGGTTGTAGTTGTGATTCTTTGCCTTCTTGTGGTATACAAATCTTCCATGAAATGTGTCAGGTACCCAGAATTTCATTTATTTATTTGGGTTTTCCCTATAGGCACCAATATGCCGGCAACATTCGGACACCTTGCAGGCGGTTATGATGCGCAATATTATGGTTACTTGTGGAGTGAGGTCTTCTCTATGGACATGTTCTATGCCCGTTTCAAGAAAGAAGGAATCATGGACTCAAAGGTTTTTTTTTTGTTTGCTATTTTCAATTTATTGAACTAACATTTCATTCATCTTATTCTTTTATCCAAAGTGACTTACAACAGAGGGAGTGCCATACAATTTCTGGAATTGGGATTTGAGCCCATGACCTTGTTACCACAATGTTGTAGATGTTGAGCTACAGGTGCAGTTAAATAATACATGCTTTATTTGCCATTTGCGAGAGTGAGTGAGAGCGATAAAGAGAGAGATGGACAGAAGAACAGCATGTTCAATGCAGAAGAAATATCTAGAGATGTAGATCTGAGTAATGGTGGGCAATATGGTGATATTTTACTTGCGTATACCACTAAAATGATATTGAATAACGACTTGTTGTGAACAGCTGTTCGTAACTTGAAATGTTCATAACTCATTCATAAGCAGAGGAGCATCTATTATATATATATATATATATATATATATATATACACACACACACACACACACACACACACATATATTGGAGTAAAAAGAGCTTGTATAGGTTTTTGTTTTGGTATCGGCAGTTTTGTTTCTGAATCTGATTGGAACTGATAAAATAATAACTTTACTGTGTCCGTTTCAAGTACAAAAGGGAGAATTAATGGACAAAGTACAAACCTAAACAATACAGATGTACAGTAAAACCTCGAATTGTGAGCATAATTAGTTCCGGAAACATGCTCATAATCCAAAGTGAATTTTCCCATTAGAAATAATGGAAACTCGGATGATTCGTTCCACAGCCCAAAAATATTCATACAAAATATAAAGTAAAAATACATAAAACAAATGAATCTGCACACTACCTTTTGAATAGAATCGTGGATGGTGTGAGGGAGACTAGAGAGAGATAAGAGGAGGGTTGTTTTGTCGGATTACTTTCGCTATAACTAACGGAATCGCTGCTGTCTGTTGGCTAACTGGAATCTTTTTTTTTTTGTGCGACTTTAACAAGGAACCTATCCAATGACAGTCACTTTAGTCTCCTTTTCGATTACGTGGAAATGTGGACATTGCTTTGTCATTAAACAGATTCGGTGGTGTTTCTACTAAATTTTGACTATATGAGTGAGACGCCAGCGGAGACCAAGCATGGGAAATGATTACCCACAATCCCGCAGCGAGAGAGAACCATCGGCTCGGTTGTGATTACGTGGCGCTAGGCAGACAGAGTATATATAATACTCGTATTGCAAGACCTCACTCTTTTTCAAGTAAAATTTTTTTAAAATTTTGCAAAACTTTTGCAAACCAAGTTACTCACAATCCGAGGTTTGACTCTATCTGTGACCTTTAAGCATTAAACTATAGGGGACAGTGCACACTATGTAGTTTTGAGGTGTTTTTAAACATATTAAATTGCACTGTCCTTTCACTATCAGTGATTGTAAAGAAGGCAACTGGGCTATTTAATGGCACATACAAACATCGAAACATTATTTAAAATTTGCCCATAAAGAAATCTGGAAAACCAAGGGTGGTACTTGCACTTTGAGTAATGGTGGGCAATATAGTGATATTTTGACAAGAGTAATGCTTGGGGGTCTAAGCATGGGTCAGGTCATTTATCCAGACCTCCTTGAGCTTTTCAGAGGTTAATGGTCTCAACAGAGATGTGATTATTGTACTAATGTCAGGGCTTAAAAAAGCAACTTTCCGATCATGGACACGGAGGCCTAACCTGCCGAGTCACATACAGCCTCCCTCCTTTAACATCCCTGAACAAATATCTTGCAGATTAACACAAAAATCTTGCTTTGTCCTTACTGTTTGAAGTGTGCTGCATGTCCTTGTACAAACCAGGCACATTCGTTCTCTTGTAACATGTTTCTCTCTCTCTGTTCAGGTGGGCTTAGATTACAGAAACTGCATCCTGAAGCCTGGTGGTTCACTGGATGCCGAGGAGATGTTAAAGAACTTCCTAGGCCGTGAGCCAAAGCAAGAAGCTTTCCTGTTAAGCAAAGGGCTAACTGTTGAACTGGAAGGTGGTACCCCTTGTGCGTGTTGAACCTCATCCCCACTTATGCCTTCAGAGCTTGTTCTGGAAAGTTAGTAGGCATTCCCCAGGTTTATTCTCTCCAGGTAATGCAGTGGTGGGTTTTACTTTGAAAATTTTTAAATCATCAGTTGTATTGATACAGAGTTGACATCAATAAAATCTTGTACCTGATTTTTTTGTGATTTTTAATTTTTTTTTTTTTTTTTGCAAGTACATATATATGGTATACAATTTTCCTGGATAACTAATGAATTTTCTACTTTTCATGCAGAAAGTAGTCAATTAGCAAAATTTTACACTACTTGCATTCCATGAGAATGAATGGTTATTTTACCTGGATGTTAGCAAATCAGACAGGATACAATCAAGGGCAGGTTTCTTGTTTCTAGGGTCCCACTCGGGAAGGTGTGGGGGCTTTGATACCTCCAGGGTCCCACGCAAGAGTGATGTTTGGGTGGTGTGAACACCAGAGCATGTGAGAGGAGTGGAGCTGTGAGAATTTCCGCTCCTCGCTCACGAGGCTGTTGGCTCTGCCCGCTCCTCCGCTCTAATTTGCACTAAGCTTTGAGAATGACATAAGTACTGGTATTCAAAGTTTGCTGCTTCAGTGATTGTAGATCTTTTTGTCAGATGTTTCTATGGTATACTGAATTATAATTACAATTACTTCATAAGTGTCAAAGGCTTTTATTGACAATTGCATTAACTTTATGTAAAGGGTCAATATTTGCAGTGTTCTTCTTAAGACCTCTGCAGTTCACCCTGGCATGCTGTCAATCAACTGACTGATGGCAGCCCATTCTTGCATAATCAATGCTTGGAATTTGTCAGAATTTCCGATCAAGCTACTCTACTACAGGAACCAACTTACACAATGCTGTAGAGCAGGGGTAGCCAATCTTATCCACAAAGGGCCGGTGTGTATGCAGGTTTTCGCTGCAACTTCATAATTTGATTACTAATTAGAGGACTTATTGGCTGAAGAGTCCTCACACCTGGGTTTGAACAGCTGACCTACAGGTTATCCCAAAAACCTGCATACACACCAGCCCTTTGCGGATAAGATTGGCCAGCCCTGCTGTAGAGACTCAATCTTCTGGTCAGTTGGGACACCGTTCCAATCAATTCTTTAGCCACAGGTATAGTATACCTCAGAATGAAATCAACCACCTAGGCGTACAGACTGCTTCTACAAACATTTGTGAAAGAATGGGTCGCTCTCAGGAGCTCAGTGAATTCAAGCGTAGTACCATGATAGGATGAAACTTGTGTAATAAGTCCATTTGTGAAATTTCCTCACCAGGCCTAGAGTGGCTAATTGGGAGATTTTCCGGTGGGCCGCTTGACTTTTGGGCCGGTGGGAAATATAATAATTTGATTTGACAGTCCTCGCGTTAGTGAATCTGAAACAGTAGCATGTACGATCCACATTTACAGCTGACATAGCAGCCTTTCTATAACGATAGATTACATGAGTGGTACCACCTGAGGGAGTTCACTTCCCAATTGTTGAAGTTGGTTACACCCAACAGTCCAACTTTGAGCCTAAAATATAACAGTATGGAAATGAAGAGACCAGAAGGGGCTGAAAAGGCCAGGCTAAGAAAATAAGAGCGTTGGAGGAAGATGTGGCCAAATGTGCCAAAATCTGATTTTTTTTTTTTTCAAAAGAACTGGCAACAGGTAAATGTGGTCAATCTGTTGTAAAATATTAAACCAATTCCAATATTAGTGTATTTATGTAACATCATGAATTAATGTGTGCGCAAATGTAATTTTAAGAAGAAAAAAAGTACACTGATCCTCTGACTATCGTGACTCATCAGCGATAGGTGAAAATCTGCGTAATAGAAAGACCATATAAATAAACATTTTTTAATAGTTTGTCTTAAAATACTTGTCCCACATGCTTTAAAAGTGATTGGTGAAAATCTGCAATATAGGGGGGGCGTGATAGCTGAACCACGATAATAATAATAAAATATAAATTAAAGTTACTTAATATACTCCTATATACACACAAGTGATAGATGGATTCCATATGAAATCCAGATATTCCGAAGTTGATGAGATATACATGTTAGATTCAGAGGTAAACTGCACAGATGTGTATTAGTAAAATTAAAAGACTAATAAGTCATATGTTTTTGTACAGCATATTTCAGGCACAAACGTATTGTGTTGTATATGACAAGATATTAAGAATAGAAGTATTGCCTCGTTTACCCAGTTTTCACCTACCTTCCTGAAAAAAAGTGGGCTGGTCATGGGCATGAAGCTCCCGGGCTGAAAACTGCCTATATACCTGTTATCAGAAGGTCACTGGTTCAAACCTGCCTCAGCACATCTGCAGGTCCCTGAGCAAGACCCTTAACCTCCAGCTCCCTGGGCACTGCTACAAGTGGCTTCCCTTCATAAACAACATTACAAAATAGAACATGTTGAAGGAGGCATAAAGACAATTTCCCAATGGGGATCAATAAAGTATTGATTGTTATTTATTTTATTATAACAAAGTGGAAGCAAATGAGAACAACAGCAAGTTAGCTACAAAGTGGTAGGCCACGTAAAATCACATAGCAGGGACAACGCATGCCGAGGCACACAGTGTGCAGAAGTCACCAACTGTCTGCAGAGTAAATAACTACAGACCTCTGAACTTCGTGTAGCCTTCAGATTAGCTCAAGAACAGTGCATAGAGAACTTCACGGAATGGGATCCATGGCCGAGCAGCTGTATCCAGGTCTTACCTCACCAAGTGCAATGCAAAGTGTCAGATGCAGTGATGTAAAGCACACCACCACTGGACTCTAGAGCAGTGGAGACATGTTCTCTGGAGTGATAAATCACTCTTTTTTGTCCGATAATCCGATGAATGAGTCTGGGTTTGGTGGGTGCCAGGAGAATATTACTTGCCTGACTGCATTTTGCCAAGTGTAATGCATGGTGGAGGGGGGATTATGCTGTGGATTTGTTTTTCAGGGGTTGGACTTGGCCTCTTAGTTCCAGTGAAAGAAACTCTTAATGCTGCAACATTCTAAGCAATTTTGGACAATTTCATGCTTCAAACTTTGTGGGAACAGCTTGGGGATGGCCCCTTCCTCTACCAGCAAGATTGCACACCAGTGCAAAAAACAAGGTCCAAAAAGACATGGATGAGCAAGTCTGATGTGGAGGTACTTGACTGACCTGCACAGACCTGACCTCAACCCAATAGAACACCGTTGGGATGAACTAGAGCAGCGACAGCGACACAGACCTTCTCATCCAACATCAATGCTACCAGCATCAACCTCACAAATGCTCTCCTGGAAGAATGGTTCAAAATTAGCATAAACATACTCCTAAACCTTGTGGACAGCCTTCCCAGAGGAGATGATGCTGTTAAAGCTGGAAAGGTGGGCCAACTCCATATTGAAGCCTATCTATTAAGAACGAGATGTCATTAACATACTGTACTGAGGGATAGCCTTGGATTTAGGAGAAGGTAGATTGTGTTTCACTAATCTACTTGAGTTCTTTGAGGAAGCTACAACAGAAACCGATCATAAAATGGCTCCTGCTTAAGGTCAAAGCTGCGGGGATTTTAGGAACTGTAACAGCTTTGGATCAAACAGGAAGAAGCAAGTACTTATTACAGGCACAATGCCTCAGTGGCCCTGTGTTCAGAGTGGGGTACCACAGGGTTCAATTTTAGGACCACTATTGTTCCTAATTTACATTATTGATATTGACACCAATACATACAGTAAACTGGTAAAATTTGTAGACGCCAAGGTGGGTGGTGTAACAGATACTGAACTGGTATCAGAGGCTACAATGGGATCTTGATTTAATTAGTGACTGGGGTGATACCTGGCAGATGAAATTTAACGTAGATAAATGTAAGTTAATCCATGCAGGGAGCAGAAATATAAAGTACAGATATTTTATGGGTTCCACTGAAATAAAGGTAGCTAATTAAGAGAAAGACCTTGGTATGAATGTTGATGCTTCCATGTCCCACTCTTGCCAGTTTCGGGAAGCAATTAAAAAGCCCAATAGGATGATGGGTTACATCTCTAGGTGTGTGAAGTTTGAGTCAAGGTAGGTGATGCTAAGATTATACAGTTTCCTTGGTAAGACCCAACCTAGAATATTGTGTGCAGGTTTGGTCATCATACCTTAAAAATGACATTGTTACCTTGGAAAGGGTGCAACGTTGGGCTACAAGAATGATTCTCAGAGGAATGTCTTATGAGAGGTTAGCTGAGCTGAATCTGTTCAGCCTCAAGCAAAGGAGACAAAGGGGGGACATGATCCAGGTATACAAGATTCTAGTCTGGATGCTGTTCAGCCAAATGGCTACTTCAATATTAGTTTAAATACTAGAACTTGTGGCCATAGGTGGAGATTAGCAGGAGAACATTTTAAAATGGATTTGAGAAAGCACTTCTTTACACAGCGTGTAAAGAGTAGGGAATAGTTTTTCTGTTAGTGTAGTGCATGTTGAAACCCTGGGTTCCTTTAAATCAGAGCTAGGTAAGACTTTAACAACTCTGAGCTATTAGTTAAGTTCTCCCCAAACGAGCTTGATGGGCCGAATGGCCTCTCGTCTGTAAATATCTCATGCTCCCATTATTGTTCTTGTGTGTTTAAAGGCAGGTGTCCTAATACTTTTGTATTATTGCCTATTCAATTTTCCTCAAGTAACTCAAGTATATATATATATATACACACAATATATATATATATATATTGTATGAGTGTGTGTAGTCATATATGACCAAATACCCATTGTCATATCTACTTTAGAGAAATTAGGAAACATTTAAGGAAATGTAAATGTGTCTTAGTTATCACCCTGCCTATTATAAGACCTGTTATAGAACAGTACTTTGTTTAAACTAATTCAGACACCCCTCTGCGAAGAGTCATTTTCTGCATTCCTTTTGTTCTTTCATTCAATCAATGTAAGGAATGGATGAATGTATCAATGTGTGTTGTTAAACATTAATATTGAATTATTGTAACAGTCCTAAGTTAACGACAAAATTGTAACTTACAATTCATTTCAATAACCAAGCTAGAATGAAGATGTGCCGTTTCTAACTTGGAATAGAACTTCTGTAAAACTTATCTAAAAGTGTGGTGACGTGTGAGCGTAAATATCCGGTGACGTCCAACTAGAGGTGGGCGATAAATCGATTAATTCAAATTTACAGTTCAGGACAATGTGTTGTTCAGGACAACACACCCAAACACTGTAGCGGACTCAGAAACAACCCGGCAATGTTCCAGTTTTGAGCCGTCGGACACAGACCAAACTAGTCCTCATTGCAAAGTCTGTTTAAAAACTGTTGCGACCAAAGGAAGCAGCACGGCTAATTTATTCCTGCACCTAAAGCAGAGACACGCAGCGGAGTGGGAGAAGTGCAGCTCCCAGCAAAATGCAAATACCCACAGCACCAGCACAACATCCAAAGTTAAGCAAGCAACCGTCCCTGACACGTTTTCTAACTGTATGCCATATGATAAGAATGGGGCACGGTGGAAGGCGATAACAAACGCTGTCGCAATGTATATTGCAAAAGACATGGTGCCCATACATACTGTGGAAAAATCGAGATTCATTAACATGCTTAACATTTTTACAATGGCGTGGTCTGCCATCTCACTTACAAGCATCTTTTTTTGGCTCGTCAGATTGCACTTTAAAGTAAAAACAAAACAAAAAAAAAAACTTGTTTTGAACCATTTATTTGTCATCCGTAGTTTGATTTTGAGTAGGGGAGGGGAAATCAATTAAAATCAAAAATCGGATTTATTGTGAAAAAAATCGGAGATTTTATTTTTAGGACATATCGCCCAGCTCTACGTCCAACATAACCACCAGACTATGCACCTAGTACTAGTTAGTTATATATATATAATTACATATAAGTAGGATAAAAAAAAAAAACAAAGCTAAATGAAGAGCTCCTTTAATTAAGCATTTCAAGTTCTCAAACATACAGTAGTATATGTAATTCAGTAACACACTGAAAGCATTATATACTCCACCAAAGTTTCTTAACTGCAGTCATTCACAAATTAGCAGAGTCGGCTTATTTGACTGTCCATGACAAATTCAAGATTAAAATTTGACAAGAAGCAACAGTGAAAACCATTGGTTAAGTAAGAAAGCTCGTTTTCTCTGGAATACAGCAACTGGAATCCTACAGTTGTCTTATCAGCATAAAAATCACTGCAGGCTCAGTAATTTTAGTTGAATTTTAGTTGAAATGACTGAGGATGCACTGAATGAATATGAACTTTGCACTAATAATTTATTTTATAAACAGTGAGGAGGAGATTTTGTGCTTTCCCTTAATACTATGGTAGCAGACAAGGAAGCAAGAGGTCAATCAATTCTCTTAATAAGCTGTCAATCTGCGGATCATGTTATTTGAGGATCTTGTGGTAAGGGTACAGTTTCAGCAAGGATCTGAAAGCATGGATGTCTGTGATGGCCGTAGCGGAGGCCAGCAGGGCTGATGCCGGCAGGAAGGTGAGCTTCGACACCTCGCTGTATAGGGAGCTCCGTTGCTCCCCATCACTGTCAGCCTGGGCCGCCGGAGCTTCAACGCCGTCATCCTCCGCAGGGGGGTCGTGCTCTGCTTCTCCGAAACCAACCACCTTTTAAAGAACAACAAAACATCCTTAAATCACCTGGGAACCAGAATCACCAACACACATATTATTATATTCCTGATATCTTTAAAAATTCATTCTTAGAGATAAGAAGGGAAAGGAAGTTTGTTGACTTTACATGAATACTAAGCTTCTTGCTGCTTTGACCTCTGAAGTCCATAAAGGAGGAGACCAGCTCTGACTTGGTAATCAGCTTAAGTGCTTCGATCTATGGTGGGGAAAAAAGGAAAATTACTTGAAAGTCCATTAGTACATACATGTGAAATGCGTTCAAGATCTGAGTTTCGATCTCACCTCTTTGTTGAGCCTGTCAAATACGTATTGCTGGGTGAGCACCTCAAACCAGTTCCTGTCCACCTCCTCCCCAAGATGCGTGTCCTCACACTCCTTGAGCTTAATCAGAGCCGTCACCTGAGTTTTGAAAGCTTCGTCGGTCAAACTTGCCATCTTCTCTCCAAAGTTTGCCAGGAAGTCTTCGATTTTCATCTCCACAAGTTCCGTGCTATAAGGTGAAAAGCATCAAGCTACTGCAAGGCAGCACTATCATGAACATGGATGTGGTTTAAAAAAAGTCAAGCACAACAGCACACACCATTAATCTTGCAGTTTCCTCAACATTAGAGCTCATTTAATAAATGTAGTTGCAAAGCTCCTGATCAATTGAAGATTCTAATTAGGTCACTGCAGCAGTGAGTGATTCACTCCATTTCAGGAGTATATATTATGTTGCTGTGTATATTAAAGTTACACAGAGTTATACAAGGGCACATATCCAGTAACTGGCAATTAATAAATTCTCACTTGAACTTTGTGGCTTGGGTCTCCACCGTGACAGAAAAACCCAAAATACCAGAGGTATTCCTATAGGTGGGGTATACGTGATACCTGAGAGCAGACAAAAACCATGATTAGGGCAGAATGCTCAATACAAACTTAGTTCAAAAGAAGAAATGATTCATTATTTAAACGGCAAAATCCAGCAGGTGGAATGTCTGACTTACCCCAATGTCTCCTTGGTTCTCAAAAAGTCAAAGCAAGGTTCCTCCATGTGCATCTAAAACAAGGCCAAGTTTTGGTGTTACATAATCTGGTGATGTTTTACAATATCTGAACTTTCATAATGCATTCATAGAGCATGCATAAGCAGCATGTAAACGTGTAAGTATACTTTAACACCATAACATAATTTATTATATGATAATATGCCTATAATGTGTTATTTTAAGGGATGCACCGATTAATTGACTAGTGACTGGAAATGGGTGAGTTCTGTCATCAGCCAGTCTAAATATGGGTGATTTTATGAGCAGGTAAAGTAGTGCCATGCTGATATGTATAGGTAAAAATGCTGGGTATAGAAAGGGAAAAATGCTTTGTTGACATGTATTTTCTCTTGTTTTCCCCTTCAACAGTCTAATAATTAATATTTCAACATGACCTGTGTGGATACAGAAAGTTTAATCAAGATACTGCTCAAGAGAGACTGGATTGTACTGCGAATGTTGATTTAAAATGTTCACAAAACTTGTGACATGTCCAAAAACTCTTTTTTTCCACTTTCCATAACTTTACCAGATCTGGAAAATTGGATTTCTTAATTCCATTATTTTTACAGGATATTCATGACCATACAAATTCTGCAAATGTACACAAAAATATTTTTTTTGTATAGATAGACTTGCTGGTTAAGTGGTTAAATGGTTAATTCAAATTAATCACGACATACATTTCAAAACAAATTGAAATTTATATTGTGGGTCGTGATTATAACCAAAAGTATCCCAATATGACATTTTGCCCGTATCACCCACCGCTACTTGCGTATCAGTTTCCATCCATAATAGTGTCACACTCTCTCCTTCCAATAATGCTGCATGACATATAACAGATGACAATAAAATGCTTACAGGAAATATGTCAGAAGAATTAAGAAATGTTTAGTCTGGCAATTGTTATTAAATGAATAAATTCAGAAATTGGCCAAGATCGGTATGAAAATCATCAATCAGGATCAGAAAAGGAAAAATGCAACTGGGAAATGCAACACGACTGCAGATACTGGCCGATTCAAGAGCTCTTTTTTTTTTTTACTTTAATATTTTAATATAATATATATGTAAAATACACTGCTCAAAAAATTTAAGGAATCCTTTTTAATTAGAGTTTAGCATCAAGTCAATTAAACTTAAATTAAACTGGAATACTGATCTGGTCTGTTAAGTAGCAGAGGGGCTTGTTAATCAGTTTCAGCTGCTTTGGTGTTAATGAAGTTAACAACAGGCGCACTAGAGGGGCAACAATGAGACGACCCCCAAATCAGGAGTGGTTTAACAAGTTTAGGCCACTGACAGTTTTCTGACAGGAGGAGATTCCAGGAGACAGACAGTTACTCTAGGAGGATGGTCCTTTACCCATCAACAGGACTGGTAGTTACTTGTGCAAGGAGGAACAGGATGAGCACTGCCAGAGCCCTACAAAATGACCTCCAGCAGGCCACTCGGGTGAACGTCTCTGACCAAACAATCAGACACAGACTTCATGAGGGTGACCTGAGGGCCCAACGTCCTCTACTGGGCCCTGTGTTCACTGCCCGGCACCCTGGGGCTCGACTGGCATTTGCCATAGAATTCCAAAATTTTCAGGTCCGCCACTGGTGCCCTGGACATTTTACAGATGAAAGAAAGTTCACCCTGAGTTTGTGTGACAGACATGAAGCCGTGGAGAACATTATACTGCCTGTAACATTGTTCAGCATGACCGGATTGGTGGTGGGTTAGTGATGGTCTGGGGAGACATATCCATGGAGGGAAGCACAGACCTCTACAGGCTACACAACAGCACCTTGTCTGCCATTAGGTATTGGAACGAAATCCTTGCACCCAATGTCAGACCATATGCTGGTGCAGTGGGTCCTGAGTTCCTCCTGGTGCAGGACAATGCCCGGGCTCATGTGACAAGGGTTTGAGGGCACTTCCTGGAGGATGAAGTAATTGATATCACTGACTGGCCCCCGCACTTGCCTTACCTAAATCCAATAGAACACCCCTGGGACACTATGTTCTAGTCCATCCGACACCACCAGGCTGCACCTGACTGTCCAGGAGCTCAGTGATGCCCTGGTCCAGATCTAGAAGAAGATCTCCCAAGACACCATCTGTCATCTCATTATGAGCATGCCCCTGACGTTTCTAACACATTACCCAGTTTATATCAGTATAGATATCCAGCTGTCCCCCCCCCCCCATTGAGATCTGATGTGTTTATAAAAGTGTTCCTTTTTATTTTTGTGAGCAGTGTATATATTTAATATAAATATTTATACTTTATATATTATTAATACTGTTCATTTTTTAACTAATAATAATAATTATAATAATGTTTTATTTATATAGCACCTTTCTCACACTCGATGCTTTACAATGCAAACAATGATACAGAAAACAATGCACACGCAACAGCAACAATAACAAAAGATTATAGCATTCATGGAATAAATAAGTTTTGAACTGAAGCTTGAAAATGGTAAGTGACTCTCTCTCACAGACTGTAAGGAAGTGCATTCTATAGTGCAGGTGCTGTCACACAGAAGGCCCTGCCACCCACAGAGGATAATCTGAATTTAGGCACGGTAAGAAGGTTGGAGCCCGAATCCTGATGATCTTGTGCGAGCAGAGGTGTATGGAAGATGAAGGTCAGACAGATAGTGAGGGGGCAAGTCCATGGGTAGCTTTGTCTGTGATTACTAAAATTTTATATTTGATTCTGTAAGGGACAGGTAACCAATCATGAAGAATCGGGGTGATGTGAGCGGATCTTCTTGTATGTGTTTAGCAAACGGGCAGCAGAGTACTGAACATACTGTAGTTTGTTCAGAAGTTTTGATTGGAGGCCAGAAACCAATGCATTACAATAGTCAAGGTGGGAATGTGATGAAGGCATGGATTAGTGTTCTTGTATCCGCAACGCTGAGTGATGGACGAAGGTGAGAGATATTGCGGAGTTGGAAAAATGCAGTCTGTACCAGAGAGCTAACGTGTGACTGAAAGGTGAGAAACTGATCGAAAATTATGCCCAGGTTACGAGCCATACTTGATGGTTCTACTAAGACTCCATTAACATAAATTTTTATCTTAGAGTGGATAGAAGTGTTTTAGTTCCCACCAGTAGAATTTCCATTTTATCAACATTAAGCTTTAAAACATTTTGAGTCGTCCGGTGTGTGATTTTGCAGAAACAGTTAGTTAGTGAAGATGGTGGCATGGATGTACTAGTGTCAGCACTTACATATAATTCAGTGTCGTCAGCGTAGCAATGAAAGCCGAGACCATAGCGACATATAATTTGACCTAAGGTAAGCATATAGATGGTGAAAAGTGTTGGGCTTAGAACTGAACCCAGGGGGACACCCTGTGTGAGAGGAGCAGTATCAGATTTGTGTGACTTGATGGAAACAAAATACTGTCGGTCACTGAGGTACGATGTAAACCAGGTAAGAGCAGCACCAGTAATACCAATATCAGTGAGTCGGAGAGAAGGATTTTATGGTTACAGTGTCAAATGCAGAGCTTAGGTCAAGAAGGAGAATGCTGGCCTTTCCAGAGTCTGCAGCCATGAGAAGATCGTTTTTCACCTTAAGTAAAGCCGTTTCTGTACTGTGTAGGGCTCTGAACCATACAAATTATAATAGTTTAGGTGATCAATAAGTTAAACAGCAACAACCTTTTCTAATGCCTTAATCAGGAAGGAAAGATTAGAGATTGGCCTGTAAAACTTTAGCTAGGATGAGTCTAGACCAGGCGTTTTAAGAACAGGTGTAATAGTGGTAATTTTCAATTCAGGTGGGACAGTACAAGTAGCAAGACTACAGTTTATTAAATGTGAGATGGGTACTGACAGTGTGTCTGAACAGTTCTTTACAAGTGTAGTAGGAGCAGGGTCCTGACACGTAGATGTACCCAATTTCCTGATTAATAGAAGCAGGAAAAGAGGGAATAAATTCTGATAATGAGTGGACAGGGGGTTGTGGTATGATTGTGGTTGATGGAGGTGGGTGAGGGGTTGCAGAAAAGGAATTATACAAAGTTTCAATTTTAGACTGAAAATATTTCATAAGTGAGTTACCATGCTCATCAGAAGCAAAGGTAGTTTTAACTGGAGCTCCTGACATAACTTATTTACTGTAGAAAACAGTGTTCTATGTCAGCCTGAAGCACTGTTAATAAGAGTAGAGTAGTATGATGAGCGCACAGCCGTAAGAGCAGACCTGTAAGCTGTCAGGCGTTCAGCATAGGCTAGGGTATGGACTGTCAGACCTGTTTTCTTACATAGCCTCTCAAGATGGCAACCTGCCTGTTTCATGGTGCGGAGCTCTGGTGTGAACCAGGGGGAGGTGCGAGTAATAGGGACTAGCATGGATTTAACAGATGCAGAAGTGTCCAAAACTTGTGAAATTATAGGAGTCATACATTGAAAGTATCTGCATGGGACAAGTCAGGTCAAGTATCATGAAGACAAGATTTATGGAGAGCATCTGAAAAGGATGGCTGATCAATAGACTTAAATTTGTGGTAATCACTGTGTTTTTGCATGTTTTTTACATAGAGTAATTAAAACAGAATTCAAAGAACTTACCGTATTTTTCACTATATAAGACGCACTTTTTCTTGGGGGGGAAAAGTGGGTGCGTCTTATACGGCGAATGTCCCGCAAAATCCCGCAGGTGAACGTACAAGTAGTTTTGTTTTTACCGCTTCTTCCCACTACTCTGTTATTTGTTTCACTTGCTTCCCTTTCAAGTATATAAAAAAGAAACTGAAAATAAATATGTAACAACGTAGTTTGTGTGTTTCTCGAGATTCTAATGACAAATGAAACTTGGCGCTTAACAGCGCTGAACAGTCTGCCACTGACACCCACAGGCTCACCTTCTCTCCTACTCTTTCCCTGCCCTTCTGTTGTTGGCTTTTTAAAACTTAATTTAGTTTGATGCA
>JAABNY020000043.1:18458488-18479452 GCA_015164015.2 Brevimyrus niger | reverse complement strand
GGATTCGGTATTCGGTTTCGGATTCGGCCGAATCTTAAACAGTGGATTCGGTATTCGGCCGAACCCCAAAAATCTGGGTTCGGTGCATCCCTAGTTTATAATATTGTAAATATTTTGTAAACATCCTATACGTGGCATTAAACCAGGCCATACAGTACAAGTCACTTTTTCTGGGCGTTGCATTTTCTTTTTGTATCCCTTCTTGTGCTTTATGTTATGCCATTTTCTCCCTAGCCATTCCAGGACACAACATGTGCATGTATGATTATTAGCATTATATTTTTATACGTGTGCTGTTTTATAGAGCACCCACCTATCCAGAGCTTCCCTGAAGTGTTTCCTTTGAACATCAAACTGGAATATTGTCCTCTCGCAATCCGTAGATGCATTGTCACTACCGCCATGTTTCTTCAGGAATGCATCAAATCCATTTTCTGCTGGGTACTTCTCGCTACCCATGAAGACCACTAAGAGAAAGCAGTAGAGAAGCCATCACCTTATAAATATAACCCTTTAAGAAGTTTAAGTGATCATAAAAAAAAAATCCACAGATGCTATACAAAGACATCAGTTAAAGGAATACAAATGACACAGGAAGGGGAGGCTTACTATGTTCAAGGAAATGTGCCAGACCAGGTAAGTCATCTGGGTCACTAAAGCTTCCCACTCCAATGCACAGGGCAGCTGCAGACTGGAGTATGAAAATGCTACTTGAAGGCAAGGCACTGTGCAAGTCTGGTTTTAGAGGTTAAATTTGTTTTTAACAGACAAAAAATCAAATCAAATATCAATCAATCAATTACAAAATTCACCAAGCTCAATGATAAGAACATACAAGGGAATGTTCCTAGTGATGGAGCTATGCACAGGTAGACAAAAAATATGGAATCTATGCAAAACCTCATATGGTATATGCTGACCGATTACCACAGCAATATACTTTTAATAAATGTTTTCACAAAACCAACCTGTTTTTCAGAAGATACTTTTTTGCTTCTGCCTTCACTGTTCTCATCAAGTTCTTCAAAGTCACTGTCCTGCTCTTCCTCCTCCTCTTCTGACTCTTCTTCAGTTCCTTCCCCAGAGTCTCCTTCCTCCTCCTCCTCCTCCTCTTCATCCTCTGCTCCCTCACTTTCAGCCTCTTCTGAGTCATTATCTTCAGCATTTGCATTTCCATCTGTCCCACTGAAGTCTGAGATGAGTAGTGCTCTTAGTCCATTGCTCAACTCGATGTACCTGATACAGGGTTGATTAGTGAATTACCAGGCCTGTCTCAAAAAATTAAATAACTCCACAAATCTATGTCATTTAACACAATTCTCTTTCCAGGCTATATAGTCTCCCCTAGTTGAAAACAGGGTTCATTTCCATTATATAGTTTCTACTCTAGTGCACTGACGCATTAAATAAAACTTATGTTGCACCTGCAGTGTCAAAGCAGTCATTTCATGTCAAACTACTGACAATCTCTATCAACACTTTGCTAGAATTTACCTGTACTGTTTGGGATCACTTGGCGATTTGACGATTTTGATATCTCCAACGTTTTCCCTGCTGTTTGATTCTGATGCCCCTTGTTCTCCTGGCTGCTGGAGGTCACCCCAATCCATACCAGATTGCTGACCTGAACTGCAAGCAGCACTCTTAGCCTTATTCACCTGGGGCATTCTCAGAATGAAATTCTGCAATCCAATAAAAACGACAAGCTGGGAAATAAAATGCTGCATAGTTAAAAAGACAAGTTCACCTATTATATGGTCCATGTTTTAATAATGAATAATAGACATGTCTTTTTAAATAAGAATAATGCTTTGTACGCATAGTAATAATGCGCTTTGCAAATCACCATATTGTGCGATACGGTTTCCTAGATAACATCTTAATCAAAAGAAAAGAAAGCTAGCTGTCAATAAACAAATCCCTTTCATCGAAGATTATCAATAATTCAATTTTATGCAATGAAATAGAAAACAGAACAGTTTAAGCCTTCAGATCTGCAATAACATTGCAACACAAGTTGTTATAATGTGTTTATCTTAGCAGGTAGGCTGCTTATGCACGTCGACGATTTGATCATTCTCCAAAGAAAGGAGAAGCAGGTTGTCACAAAATCCAAAATATAAGCGAAGGAAAACATTTTAAATATAATGTAGTCACATACAATAAAAGTTGATGGTAGGTAAAATGTCGCGCTTCCATGAAAAAATTCACTACCATACCTGTCTCGTGGATGCTAGGTCAACGGGACTTCATTACTGTTTCCAAATGCGGAGAGCCGCTCAAAGAGACGCAAAACTATTAGTGGAAAATACACCGACGTAAAAACACCAAAGGTCCTAATTGGCTCAGCGCAAAGGCTCGTTGTATTGGAGTAGGATGCGGAAGTGAATGACCATGTTTGATAGGCTCGTAAAGAAGAGCACGTGCCTTAGTGTTAACGGTTTCGGGCATGCGCAATGTGTATACATCCTTAAACGCGTTTTGTAGTTAATATTAAATGTAGTATTTAGTAGTGTAGTTACTGCAGCATTTTACTGAAACTGCTTCTGTTTGAAAAGGAAGGAATCCAATTTTCATCTCAGTAAAGATCATTTTTTTCTCATTTAATGAGTCTGCCCAACACCCAATTTGTGAGTAAAATTATTAAGGTCTGTGACTGCAAACTGTAAAACTGTTAAACGGTGGTACAATGACAGATTTGTTTGGATAATGTGTTAACTTTTAAATTAAGAAATATGTCGTGGGTACTGTGCATATTGGTACTCTACTTGTAGCTTTGTCTTTGCAGTGTGCTAGTAAATGTCTGCATGTTAGATTTCACAGTATTAAGAATTAAGATCTTATAGAGGAGGCTTTTAAGAGAACGCTGGCCAAGTACCAGGGGCTTCCAGAGGATTTCTGGAGACCGGAGAGGTGAGCATAGTGTCATCCAGTGGAAGTAGACTGCAGAGGCTTTGCCGGCTACCCTCGCTACAGGGTCTACATCTTGCTGGGCATAAGTGGGCCACTCAGAATGACAGCCATCAGGACTGCAGCAGAGACAACAAAGAGAGCTTCCAGGTTGCTGTGGATAAAGAGGGGTGAGCCGTAGCTTAATGCTGTTGAGATGTAAGTCAGGGCTTGATCAACCCTGGCTGGGTCACCCTGGCAAGGGTGTATGATACGAGACCTGAAACACCCTATGAACCCAGGAAACTAGGATGCATCTTTCACTCAGCGAAGGAATGCAACAAGGAGCTTCTCCAAACTGTGCTATGATGTATCAACTGAATGGAGACTGAATGAGACTCATTGAGTACAATCTGCACAAGGAGAGGGAAGGCAGCAACTGCTTTGCCAAGGGCATGTCTGAGACCTTCTCCGCACTGCATAACTTGGTCCACAAGGGCATTAAAGTAGTGACGGATATCCTGTATGAGTTGTGGAACGAGACATCTGCAAAAGTGGCAGATCTGAAGAAGCAGTGTTCCCTTTGCTGTGGTTTCGCTAGATAGTAGGTTGGGACGATGGGAATCTTGTTCATCCATACATGTGTGTCATTAATAAGATGACGAGGCATTTGGCTACTTAAGAGAGTCATAGTTACTCCTGCCAATTACCCATGCTTCATTGAATATCTTGACTTTGACACGAAGTCATATTAAAATAATATATGATTATTTTCATCTTAAGGTTTCCTCCGGGGTATCCAGATCCCATCAATATAATAACATGCCAGGGTGAATTGGAATTGCAAAATTGCCCCTAGCTTTGGTATCCAGGGTTTTTCCTCTACATTTTTACTTTGTGGCGACATTTTTTTGGTCCTCAAAAGCGAAAACTCAGTTTCACAAAAATCTGTGAATGCAATCAAAAAACTAAAATAGTTTCTTGTGTTTTTATTTGGTTACTTTTGACTACGGTTAGGGCTGGGTAAGGTTTAGGGTTATCGTAGTTTTGATTAGGGTTATGCCCATGCAAATAAATGGAGAGTCCCCATGAAGATGTGAATACTTGGACTGTGTATGTGTGGCAAATAATACTGCTGCAGTGGATAATGTTCTGCACTGACATGACTTTGCATTTTATCCCAATAGGGTCATCCACTACCCAAACTGTCTGTGGCTTCCAAAATGCCCAAACCAATAAATAAGCAAAATTGAGGTTGTTGAGTATCGTACCAAAAGGACTACAGAGAAAGGCAGGAGAAGAGGAAGAAGTGGAAAGGAACAAGTAGTCATCATTTTTTCTTGGTTTGAATATTTTTATGTATGATTATCAACCCTAGGTGTTTGTTTAATTTTATTTCTTAAACATATGTATGGTTATAAACAACATTGACTTATATTCTTTAAGTCATATGATTCATCGTTTAAAAGTTTCATAACATTAAACACAAGTTGCTTCTCATCCGTCTCAGTTCTATGACCTGAAATTATGGCATGGAAAGTGAAAGAGATTGCTTTAAGGGGGATTTGTGGGTGTAAAACCGAAAGGTGTGTAGAAATTGAGTAGCAAAAAAACATGTGGATTCATCACAAAAAATAATCACAGAATGCATTAATTAGTTATTGATTTATGACTACAAAAGTAAATGATTTTAACAAGAAGAACAGAAATATTTTAAGGATAAACTATGGTGGCTGGTGTTAATGTAAGCTAAACATTAATGAACATGTACAACAAAAATTAATCGTTTGGTATATTTATGATGCATTAAAAAGGCCTGAAGGTACTGGGGTGCCAGTATGCGGGCACGTGGGCTGTCCTTTATGTGGGCCCTACTCTTCCTATAGGTCACATGGAGCAGGTTCTCCAAGCTGGAATTCTGGCTCTTCTATGACATCTCCATGTGTGAGGCACGCATCGTGAAGGAACACACAGGCAAGTTCTGGAAATAATTTCAGCTTGATCTCCAGTGCCTTGAATAAGCTGGCCCCAAATGTCATCTCAGTTAGAGAACAGGCTCTGCAATGCTTTGCACTAAAGCATTCCTACATCTTCCTCTAAAATGGGTGTCTCAATGGGATTATAAGGTTAGTTTTATGGACTTGGCATCATTTATGTTTGACAAACATTATGGAAAAGTATCATACATTTAAAACCTTTGTTGATGTAATGTGACATTTGCACTTCATAGATTTTAACACCAAAAGTTATATAGTTATATTTTCTGAAACATTTCTCACTTTAAACCAACCATGTCAGTCATTTGTAATTCAACTATTCATGCTCAATTATTCATTCATTTTCATGTTCATATTCTGGTGTGATCTCTCAATTTAGATGTCCCTTATAAATAAGCACCATCCATTGCAGGTTATGGTGAAATAATTTGTCATTGATTCAGTATTTTTGCTAGAAATAGGCAGAGACATCTTGTAATTTTATTTGTCCAGATGTAATGCACAAAATTAAGGACATTTATTTAATATAAAAGTGCAAAAAATATATCACATCACAGGGTTGAATGCACAACAACAGGGTTAAAAATCATTTAATGGCTGAATGAACAAACGTTACATACTGTCACATTTTTCTCCAATAAGCAGAAATCATATTAGTATATACACCTATATACACATTTGTATTCATATCAATGTAGGGACTGTCCATTCATTTCTATGGAGAATAACCTTAATCCCAACCATGACAATTTTAACCCCTATTCTACCCTAAGTTTAATTATAAGCAACCAAACAAAATACAACATGTTTTTTGATTGTATTTCTAAAACTGAGTCTTAGGGAGACTGAAAAAATGTCCCCACATGGTAAAAAGTTACAGGTATTTATCACACCGTGGGGAAATCTGGACAATCAGCACAGTAGCATGCTGGACTGATGTCAAATGTAAATAGTGTAAATAGCTGTGTATAATCAGCAAATATCGTGTTGCATTTGTGCCATACAATAATATTATGAGTAGTGTTAATTGCTAATTGGTGTTTGTGTACCCACCATGTATCAGGGTGGGCAGCATAGTGGGCAGTGTGTGTTGTCAGTGAGTGGCATACATGCAGTTTAGCCATTTCGTGTTTTCCTGCATTTTGACTCATCATATTGTGTGATCGACATGTCTGGTGCCCACGCCACACTGGGGGTGGAAGTAAAGGAACTTAATTAGTAGGGAGAATTAAGCAGGTCCTGAGAACCCACCACCATAAGTGCACAACAAATCTAAGGAGACCTCCATGAACTGAGTGCTATGCCTTTCCGAAGTGACCCGACAGCGCTAACACCACCCAACTGCCTGAGCGACAGCACTATGACCAGGATCGGCATGACGCAGGGACCTTCCTAAAGCTGGCCCACTACAACACATCAAAAGATGGACCATGTTTAAAGTGTAGCCTGCACATCTCCAAATGGAGGCCCAAAAAAGGCAGTAGACATGTCAGAGTTTGAACTGAAGCTTGTTATACATAAGATGAAGCACTGTCAAAAGTACTAGGAAAAGATCTGCTTAGTTGTTTGCGCAGCTGTTCTTGTGGTTCTTATGTGGAATTGAAATTGCTACTGTGCTGGGCTGCTTCAATTTTGGAACAATATGCCTAAAATTTAATCGGTTCCATTTTGGCACCCTGGAATGCTTCTGCAAAGTTTCAAAAATATCAGTCAGTTAGTTGAGTTATTCTTGTAACAAGCAAAGCATCTTTGGAGGCAGCGGACCGGTCCCAAAACCATACGTATTTCACGGAATCCAGGGCATATATTATGCCATTTGATGGAAATTGTACAACACCATTTGGATACTTGTAATAAAACATTGGGAAATTTGTGTGAAACTCTAAGGAATGATGTTCTGCTGTGCACAAGTGACATCATGGTGTTGGGATTACACTCGTCGTTTGCAAATGTTAATTATAATTTGAAATATGTGCCAAAGAAATCGAGAAAAAATAATGCTATGTTGCATTTCCTCCTTTGATTTATGTGTGTCACTGGCGATCACTGGCGTCAGCGATACACGGTCGACATGGCGACCGCGATGAGAAACACCGTCTCCCCAAAACAGCTGAAGATTGGTTAAGTTCAATCAGAGACTGTAAGTACCAGTTGACGTTTTGACATTTTTGCCATAAATAATATTAGAATTTTAACGTTAGGTTTATGGCCTACAAGCTAAAAAAAAAAAGGGAAACTATTTCCTTTAACCGACTGCTTAGTCCAATCCCTTATGGCCCCAATGCGGCTAACTGGGAACAATAGGGGCATTAGCTTCGTTTCTTATACTTATTTATCCCTCGTTAGTTAACAGAAATCTTCGAGAAATAATTTTACGTAGATATTTTATATTTGGCAATAGTTAGTCATTTGTTTCTCTGGAAAGTTAAGGTCTATTTTTTCTGTTTTCCATCAATAGCGTTGTTGGTTAGCTACAAAGATACAGCGGCTGTTGAGCTGTGTAATTCTCGACGCGATTAGATAACTTTATACATAAATAAGTATAACCTGCTTGATACTTTCCCATTTATTTTAAAAACGTAGTTTACACGCATGTTAGTACTTATAGTTAGATGTCAGCTATTTTGCAGGAAAATCTGCATGTATCATTTCGCTGGCTTGGTTTAATTTCTTGCCTCCTGAGGCACGACTTGGCCTGATCTAGCTTAAAGTTTATGTCCTTGCGAACAGTTAAAGGAAAATAAAAGCCTTGTTTTTTTAATTATATATTTTCATCATATGATAAGTGTTCTAAAACATTTACTCGATTTATTTTAGTGTGTGATCGATACCATTTGGCCTACTTAGCTAGCTAGCTTATGCAGAACAAGAGAACATATCCGGGAAACTGCAATATTTAACCCATTTAGTATATAATTTTAAAATATATCTTATAAAAAAGTCAAACTAACTAAAGGTCCATTGATAGGCTGAGTAGCAAGTACGTTATTTTCAGTTTGTGTGATTAGGCCTTAGGCTTTAGGCAACTAAATCTGCACTAAACTCCATTTGGCTTTTGTAATTAAACACGTCTGGGGATGTTGCTAATGTTATATAACAAATGATATAATTTAATCTACATATTGTGTTGATATTATCAAAACTATTTGTTACGTAATTTTAAAATACTGTATGAATATTTATAAGTTATTTCAATTCTTGTGTGTATTTATTAGGTCGATTTCTATGTTTGATTTCCTGATTTTACGGTCATTGTACATGGTTTTGTATAATAGAACGCATCGATAGTTTGGCAGCAAAATAACTAATCTAGATTTGTCATTTAGGGCCCGTGTCGATGTATGCCTGATGTTCTGAAAATTACATTCATTACTCCTTTCGTTGCATTTGTTTGTATCCTGGTGAATTGGGCGTAGCTGACCTCGGGGTCGGTCATGATATATCCAGGAATGCGCTGCTTTTTAAAATTACCCCGCTTGGTATAATATGGAAGTTAAAAAATGCACCTGTTTCTTGCTACATCCGAATTTAATTCAGGACAGAGTGCTGTTTATTTTACAAAGTAAGTGGTTTTAGGGTTTGTATCCCAAACCTAAAGGGCTTCACCATATTCAGTTCTTGAATATTCCACTGGAGCTTGTATGTCACTTTAAATATCACCAAAATGATTTTTTTCTGTGTGTTGTTTACCATCTGAAATCAAAACGAAAGTGACAGCCACATTGCTGTAGTCCATTGTGTTTCATTGAATGCTTGACACGTGGTGTTTCTCAAAACATTTGCTTAAATGTGGCTAAATCATGGGCCTGTAATCACAAAGCAGGATTTCTTGTTTTGCCAGTCTGGCCCAAATGTAAGTGAATGAAGATAAAGTCCATTTAAACTGTGGTACCTTAAATTTGGAAAATTATTCAGCCGAGTAAGAAATCCCACTTCATGATACAGGCACCATATGTTTTAGTAACTTATCAAGATGAGTTTTTTGTGTGTTTGTTTTTTGTAAGCTGTAGACGAATTTAGCTGTTTGGATGTGAATATGGGCTGACTGAAGCATAGATTGTATACTGCAATTATATATCAAATTATTCAAATGTAGTACAATTAATGAATTTAACACGTGTCCATGTAATGGATGTACGATGACATTTCTTTTCTCTTTCAGGTTTATATTTCACACTACATGATGAATGTCGACAATGTCAGAATATATGGAAATCATTGATGTTTGGGAAGTTCTTAAATTTTTTTTGTGATTCCAGTGGAATCTGGATTTTTGTTTCTTGTTTTTAAAAAAAACAAAAGGCATACTGCTAAGAACATTTATGTAGATTAATTTTGTTACAATGCCTGTACAAGCACCACAATGGACAGAGTTTCTGCTGTGCCCCATATGCACTCAAACTTTTGAGGATACCATCCGTAAGCCCATTAGCTTGGGCTGTGGCCACACTGTTTGCAAGATGTGCCTGAACAAGCTGCACCGCAAGGCATGTCCATTTGATCAGACCACAATCAACACTGACATCGAGCAGCTCCCAGTCAACTCTGCTCTCCTACAACTAGTCAGTGGACAAGTAAGTTATGTTAATCTTACTTTATTGTCCTCTAATTTAATGTTTCCCAACCTGGTTCTTGGGGACCCCAGACAGTCTACATTTTTGCTTCCTACCAGGAGCTGGGACTACCTGACAGGGAGCTTAGAATGAGCAAACCGTGGAATGTCTAGGGGGTCCCTAAAGACTGGATTGGGAAACATTAAAATGGACTACTTTGGCGTTTTTATGACGAATGGCTTTGCTTCCATATTCAGATATTTTCCACATATTCCACTACTCCTGCATTTCGCCATTTCTCTTAAGTGACATAACTGGTAACTGAAAGTTGCTAATGGCATCAGTCAGTCACTCGGACAGCACAAAAGTATCTTGTGCTGAATCTCTATCAGTAATAGAGTTGTTTCTTCATTAGCCTTATTGAAGTTCTTAACTAAGTACTCTCAGCCTTCATCTTGACTGTCTATTTTGTGTGTTTGTCTGCCGCTGGGTACATTTGGACAGCCTGCTAAGGTAGTTAAAGAAGTGTGTAACAAATAAGTATTGTTTAGAGAAGTATTGTCTTGCTTGGCAAGTCAGTATTCATTATTTACACTTTAGATTTATTTATTTCATTTTTAGATTTGTAAAAAAAACTTCTTTAAATATGTGTTGTTCCTAGTCCATGTTATGAAATGTTCCATATATGACCCGCTGGACTGTTCATGATATTCCAACTTGTTAACTTCACCTATGAAATAAGGACAGAAAAGAAGGAAAAACCAAATCTTTGCAACACTCTTATTTTCAAAAGTGCATTTGTTGAGTTTTCCTTTTCATCATTCACCAAGTACTGGCAATAAAACATATGCTTCAAACGTGCCAACCTGTCAAGAAACAGGTTAAGTGATCAGACCTGCAAAAAGGTGAACTACACACAGAAAGTTTAGCTGTGGTGGGTTGTAAGGTCTGGTGCACCACCTGTATTCCCTCTGTTTTTTCTGAGGCTGTTGTTGTGCACATGAAACATGATCATCACAGTTGCCAGAAATGCTTAAAACATCCAAAACATAGTTGTATGTGTTCTATAACATCTAAACATTATAACTGATGATAAAAAAAATTCTGCCACTTACCTTTTCACAGCTTGACAGGTGAATCTTTGCAGCATGTACAGCAACAACCTCAAAATGCGTTGGGGGCCATATTGAGGGTTCAATGGCAGAAACAAAAGGAAGGATTGTATATGACCCCGTAGGTTCCCCAGGGTTACGATACTTTAGAAAATGTATAAATATACCAATTTTATTAACTGAAATAAAAGCTACAGTATACACGAGTGGTTACCCTGCCTTCCAGGACAAAAACATTAAATATTTTATGGTAGGGCTTTGAGATATCACATTGCGATATAATCTCAATTCTATGACGCATGTACCATAGATAACGGGTGAAACATTTGCCCGGACTTCATCTTTTTAGTACTATACAAACGTTTAGCTATACCCACAATTTGGTAAGCAGATTAGTAGTGCGCCAAAAATATTCATGAACTGTGTTTTGTGACACTAAAAATTTAGTTCTGTATAAATTCAGTGCATACTTATTTTTATTCATTTCAGTAAGCCACTGTTTTAATAAATCATGGAAGTAATAAGTACTGAAGTGGCGGTGAAGAAAGGGACAGCTCAACAGTCACATGATCTTTTAAAAGTTGAAGTGCACCCTTCCGATATTTGGAGTGGTATCGGTGCAGATAACTACCTATTAGACGGATCGGGTATTGGCCATGTGTGACCGATCCACATCCGATACTTGTTCGTTTTCAACATTCTGTAAAAAGAGAGCTTGCATTCCTTGTACGATTGATTTGTACAATCAAGTGCTCATCAGCTCTTTCAGTTTTTGTGGCATTCAAGCTGAAAACCAACTCTGCCATGCAGTTTTTTTTTTTTTGTCACTCAGTGGGTGTGAGTCCAGTGACTCCCTCCTGCTCTGATGTCATGTGCATATCCTTTGCAGTAGGTTGGCGTATAGGAACATCATATAAAAGGGTGACAACCTGGAAGTCTTTTACGCTTTTAATAACTAGTAGCACAGCGATTTGCAATATTTGTTTAAAAAACAAAGAGTTTTGAGAGGTGGGAGTCACGTTGAGTGGGAAATCCCTCTAAACAAAGTACATAGAATTGTGTGAGAGAGTGCAAGATATATGCAAAAGGCAAAGGATGATTTTGGGAGTTGCTAGCAGCTTTTGTTATGGGGGGGGGGGGGGGCTGCTGTTGCAACAAAGTGTAAGTGATGCTGTTGCCAGTGTGAGAGAAATTGTGGAGCATTTTAAGCGTTCAGCCCTTGTGTATACCGTTTTGGAACATAAATGCTTCAGAAATGCTTAAAACAAGATGTCCAAACAAGGTGGAACATTACATTAATTAGGCTACCAGAAACATAGATAAAGAGTTTTTTTTGGCATATTTTTTTTCATTTGTATTTAGTGGTTTTAAAATACTAATATATAAAGTAGAAATATTTCATATTATGTAAAAATATTTAAAAAGAGCTCTTGTATAGGGCTGCCACTAACGGCTATTTTCATATGGATTAATCTACCGATTATTTTACCGATTTGTCGATTCATCAAAATGATTAATTTTCATCTAGAAAATTAAATAGACCATTTAATTGATTTTTTTTTTTGACAACAGCAAACTGTATGTTATTGCAGCGCTTTAGATAATGGACGCTTCAGCACTATGCAAATTATTGTATTCATGTGTGCATTTTAAGCATTGCGTTGGCAAACAGTGATGGACTGCTTTTTTTTACCCTCAGTAAAGTAATAGTATTTCCTGAAAGTCCTATGTACACAAGGGCTCAATTTAGAGGTCGACCGATATGAATTTTTCAATGGGGTTTTTTTTTTGAGTCAGGGTCAGCCGATGGCCGGTATATGCTGCCGATTTTTTTTTCCCCTCAATTTGCATGGTAAAATATCACGCTAATAACAAATGATACACAAAAATTCTCAACTTAGCATTTATTGAATATTGACTTGTGTAAACTTAAATATAAACTTAAATAACAAAAACACAATACAACTTGTAAACTAACAAACTTATAAACATTTAAAAATAGCAGCATCAGAATCTTTTAGTGCACAATATAACAGCAAACCTCTCATTTTTGAGGGCAGGAAAATTTGTAAACAATACAAAAAGCAATGTGCTTGTTATCTTCAGTTTAAATCCCACATCTAGCCCCTGAGTCTCGCTCACCCCACCCATCCCTCACTGAAAGCTGTTACTCCCAGGATTAGATTTTTGTTCAGCCATCACAGAGAAATTACTGAACAGAAGAAAAAATGCAAGGCTACCATTTTTATTATAGTGCCTTCATCTTTAATTCATTCTACAATTCCAGTATTCCATGCACATTAAAACAATTATATTGTAATACATTTTTAAGAGAAAAATAAACACTAGTAACTAACATCGTGGTAGTATGAGTAGTGTACAAGGCCCAAAACCCTTCACTAACCTGTTGTTTATGCTGTTAGTAGACAGACAGCTTGCAAACCAAATTCATAATCAGAATCTAGCGATTGCAGAAGGTAAAATAAGTTTGTCGTATTACATAGCCTTGTATGCAAGGACAACGTAAGCCCCTAGTGATTGTGACGTTGTCGACTGATAAGCCCATATAAAGGATAGACATGTTTAATGAGGAAACTAACTGCGCAAAGTCGTGCACTTTTTATCTAGACGTCTGACAAATCATTCAAGTCTCCGCAAACAAGTTACACAGAAGGACCACTGTCAGCATCAGCTCAAGTGAATGGTAACCATGCTTTCGGACAGTTTTCTCCACCATGCATTGTTCTTAGCAGCTCCAAGGATGGTGCTGTCTGTGATCGGGGCAGAGTAACGCAACTCACACATGCCACGTGTGTTAATTTAAATAAAATAATACAAATAAAACAAGTCCAGTAATTGGGATTGCGCAGCTGAAGCTGTTTGGATCCCTGATAATAGAACTTTTCTGTAAACAATCTCTGACCTTGAAATAGGTATTTCATTTATAGCTCAGTAATGGAATCAATATTTTTCTGCACCACGAATGTAACGTTTTCTTTGGGTTTCACATCTTTGCTGTTTATGGGTATATACGCAGTGGCCTTGCGCCACTTCTGTTTGGTAAGCATGACTAGCACGCGAGGAGCACAGCACTTCTGATTGGTGAGAATCACTGTCACACAAGCAGGACAGCATGAATTTGCAAAACTGTTCTCATGACCGTTTTAATCCCTGGTTCCAACGTGCTGTAAAATGAACATCCTAAATCGCAGCCTTTGCAATTTGCTAATCGCGTGGTTTCAAATAGTGATGTTGATTTGAAATGGATAAATTGTTCAGGCCTAGCCCTTATTGTGTTTTTTTTTCCTTTTCATTTCTAATACCTTTTTTAAGGAAAGACTGTAAAAGGTTGAATGCCCTGTCACATGTAGTACAATATCACATCTATATGTCAGATATATCACATCAGTAACTATTAGAAAAGAGGTTCTTCTTGACTTGGTTGCAGTATCTGATCAGAATGTTTTGATATGATTTAAATTGAGACGTTAAGATTTGTGAATATTAGTGTTTCTACTACATTTGTTGATACTCTGGATCGAGTGCCTGCTATGTCAGTTTAGAAATAAAATAGCCATGAGATCACGTATTGGTTCCTCTGAGTTTCCAAAAGTGAAGAATGTATTTTCTATACACTTCTTCTAAAGTCAGCATAAACTTGATTGAGGTGGTGTGATTGGTTAGTTAGGTTATTTGCAAATCAGCTAGATTATACTTTTTTTACCTGTTGCTCACTGCAAGTAAATAAACTGGTGGGAAAGTATGGCCTTTGTGTGTTTTAATGACAGAGCCAGTTTCTCAATTCTCAATTGCAAATCAGACTTTTACGAAATTATTTCCTTTGTTCACAGGTTCCCGTACAACAGCCAATTACCTTCTTGATTGGTGCAGAAGAGACAAAGCACTATCATGAAGCCCGCAAGTGTGTAGAGGAGCTGGCGCTCTACCTTAAACCCCTTAGCAGCACCAGAGGTAATACATAAGCACTATATTGTAATGCAAAAACAATTCTTTTTTATCATGTAAGAATCAGCTGAAAGGAATCCATTGCTTCAGCTCTTTCACTCCTTTCAGAGTGTTTAAGGTGGTCTGAAACTTTTTGCTAACGTATGAAAAGCTGTTGGGTATCTCATTCGACCTCTTTTCCCTGTCTGTCCTTAGTTGTGACTCTGAGCAGTGTGTCACAGAGCATGCTTAGCCGGCCCATGCAACGCAAGCTGGTCACCCTGGTGCATTGCCAGCTCGTCGAGGAGGAGGGTCGGGTCAGGGCCATGAGGGCTGCCCGGTCCCTGGGGGAGCGCACTGTCACTGAGCTCATCCTGCAGCATCAGAACCCTCAGCAGCTCTCCTCTAACCTGTGGGCTGCGGTGCGGGCGCGGGGTTGTCAGTTCCTGGGTCCGGGTAAGACAATGGGCCAGTTGTTCCATTCCCTGGCTCTCAGGGAATACATATGGTTAACACTGACCACTGCCACCACACTGACACTTTTTGGTATGTCAATAATTTGAAAACCATTTGACAGATTTTTCAAACTCCGCACAGGCATTGTATAAGTGAAGATCTAAAACCTATTAAATTTTGAGACCAATTGGCCCAAAGTTGAAGCAGTACCACATAGTGATGGCAAAAAAGGCAGTTTTGACACATGATTTCTTGATAACTCAAAGTTATTGAAGGATGTGACATTTTCAAGGTTTGTAAATGCATTATATGGATGCCAAAGTGGAACTGTTTACATTTTGAGACAGATTTCCCCATAACTGAAACAATGCTGCTTAATGGTAACAAAGGGAAGGGTGAAAGCAAATGACATTTAACCCTGTGAATGTGAGAAGGTTAAACCATTTGATGGGCCTTATTATGGCTTCATAAAACATATATACCTGGTTTGATTTTTAGAGAAATTGCCTTCAAAAATGAAATGGCAGTCCTCTGTGAGAGTAGAGTAAGGAAGCAGCAGCTGTAGAATGTGCTTGGTCTTGAAACCACAAAGTATTTTACGCACATTGTAAGGGGTAACAAACTGGAAGTGATCAAATTTTGAGATTGATCATTCAAAACAGGAGCAGCACTGCATAGGGCGAGCAAAAAAAGTGGTAGTTTCAGACATTTAGCACAATAACTCAAAAAGTATTTGAAAGATATTTTTCAACCTTTGCAGACATGTGAGGCTGAAGATCTTGACCTGATAAAAGTGGCGAGAGAGATTAATGACATGTAACCATTCAAAACATGAATTGAGCCGTCAAGCAAGAGCTGCCAATATTCCTTGTTATTTGATGGGCAAAGAATTGGTATACTCTAAGTGAATGAACCAAGAGTTGAAATACTCTAATTTGTAAATACCATTCTTGTTGATTGTACCTAATGCTTTCACTGTAAATAACATTGTTTTGTTCAGTTTTTTGGCATCCAATCCATATATTGCACAATAACCCAATATTGAAAAATGATAAAATACGATTTCGTAATGTATCTCTCACTCTCCTGTAGCTCAACAGATAAAGGTGCTTATTAGAATTAGAATTAGGTGATCAGTGTTAACATACCGCAGCACACAGTACGCAGCAACGAAATGTGTCCTCTGCATTTTTTTAACCCATATGCGACTTTCATGACATAGCAGAGGGCAGCCAATTCAGCACCTGGGGAGCAGTGCTTGGGGACGGTACCTTGCTCAGGGTAACTCAGTGGTGCCTTGATGGTCGGGGATTCGAACCAATTGTTCAATTACAAGTGCGCTTCCCTAACCATCAAGCCACCACTGCCTATAGTGGGATAAATTTAAATAATAGTTGTTTTTTATTCTGTGGAAAATTAAAGATGCTGGCTATATTTATTTATGGATTGTAAACATATAGCGGGTCGTATAAGTAAAATCAAGGCTCTCATATCTCACACATTGAATGTGAGACACACGCATTTCAACCATTTCACACGCTCACAGAATTGAGGGATAATGCCAAGGTGCCCCATTATATAAAATTAATTTACGTGGCGCTGGCATAGGGGGAAGTTTTCTGCTGAATTCATGGCTATCCAAGTTGAGTTAGAGTTAATAGGCACCCGCCAGCCAATCAGAAAATAGCATTTGTTGCATGTGATCCCGCTGCAAGCACGTCATTACTTGAATGCGCGCGCATACGGAGTGCAGACAAGGTGGAAGTGGCAAAGCAAGATCTGATGGATGCAGCAGGCAGGGCTCAAACGTGTCACAAATTGACCGTTAGACACGGTGCGTCCATAACAGATGTAGTCTTACTCCAGACTTTTTCTGAAACTCGAAAGCCCTGTTAAAATTTAAATAAAAGGCTGTGTCCCGTTATGATCGCAATCGATCCCCCCAAATCAATTCCAAGAATAACAAGGATACATTGAACATTGCAGTACTAATCTTTTATTTGAACATGTCGGTTCCTTGCTAATTAATAAATAACGAACCAACTTGTTCAAATAAAAGACTGTACCGTTTAATGTATTCTTGTTATTCTTGAAATTGATTTACAAACATATTGGTATTGAAAAAAGATTTATTCAGGAACTGGTATCAAAGTCAATGTATCATTCTGGTACTGGTATCAAAATTTTGAAAGGGGCATTTTGTATTATGCCTTTTTATAAATAGTTTTATAAATAGCCGTGTCTGTAATACTGATTCTGATAAGGCATTCTACATGAGTGCTTTAAGTGAAGTGTTAGAAAACAATCATCTATATTATTTTTTTTGCTAACATGGACATTAAAACATATACACCAATATGTTATACACCATATACACATTTACAGTTGGTCAGGAAAGATTCTGCAAATTGTCAAATTATTGGTATATGCAATAAATGAATGTGATATGTAGTTCAGTATAAGTATACTACAAGGACTCACAACATTCAAGTTAAAAACTTGTTTAGTGGCTCTCACATTTCCAAGTGATCCATCCAGTATTTCTAGAAATTGTACAAGTTCCAGAGTGTGGGCCGAGTATGGATGGCTGGGAACACAATGATGCCATTTCTGACAGCACAGAATCTGGTTAAACCCAAATGCTGAAAGTGGAAGAACTAAAATATGGCTTCTGCTTCCCTTTTTCAGCAATGCAGGAAGAGGCTTTGAAGCTGGTCTTACTAGCACTTGAAGACGGTTCCGCTCTATCCCGTAAAGTCCTCGTGCTCTTTGTGGTGCAGAGACTGGAGCCCCGTTTCCCCCAAGCATCTAAAACTAGTATCGGACATGTAGTGCAGCTTCTATACCGGGCCTCTTGCTTTAAGGTATATTTCTCTTCTTTCGAGAATATATCAGTTGTAACACTAAGCTTTCATGACAAACCCCAGTGAAAACATCCCTTCTGATGTCAGGTGACAAAGCGAGATGAGGACTCATCTCTGATGCAACTCAAAGAAGAGTTCCGCACATATGAGGCCCTGAGACGAGAACATGACTCACAGATTGTGCAGATTGCGATGGAGGGGGGTCTGCGCATCGCCCCTGACCAGTGGTCCTCCTTGCTCTATGGGGATCAGTCCCACAAATCACACATGCAGTCTATCATTGATAAGGTACGTATTATCAGACTATTTTCCAATATACTATATAGCCAGCTTCCTAGACATAAATTACTGATTAGTGTAATATTTGGGTCACATGAATAAATCAAAAAATAAATCATTTAGCAGATCCATTAAACTTAAACTATGCCTAGTAATTACAATTTATCTTTCAGAGGTATAGTAATAGAATGTCAGCAGGTGGACTATATGGAAATTTGTTAATTTCCAATGCATGAATAATGTTGTGTTTCTAAATGATAAAGGGTGAAATTAAACAAGTAGAAATAAACAGTAACATACTCATGTCAAATCTGTAGAAAGGCTGTTTAATAATGGTTGCATGCCTATTTCAGCTGCAGACTCCAGCGTCATTTGCGCAGAGTGTGCAGGAGCTGACCATCGCCCTGCAGCGGACAGGGGACCCTGCAAACCTCAACCGACTGAGACCCCATCTAGAGCTCTTGGCCAACATTGACCCTAGTCCAGGTTGGGATAATTCTGTGAAGTGCTAATGATAGGTGAAAGGAAGTTTTGTCTCATATGGTGGGCTTAATAAGTACCTGGTTTGTTCATTAAACAAATAAGTAGGTCTTTTCTCCCTGTGTGTGTGTGTGGGTGTGTGGGTGTGCGTGTGCGTGTGGGTGGAAACAAAGCATTCACCGGCTGTTAACGTACGACTAGAGTAGTGATCGTCAAACTCTGGGATGTGCCCTCCCATGCAGTGCAGCACCATAAAGTCCAGTTTATGAGTGTGTGTAGCGGAACCAGAACACGTGAGCGAAATGGAGCGATGGCAATTTCTGCTTATTGCTTGTATGCTTCCCCACTCACAGCCACTGTAGACCACTTCGCTCAATATCACTCCCCCTCATCAGTTTTCACCCTGCTCCAATGAAATTGTTCACTGCTTGCCCCAGAAAAGAAAGCACTCTGCATTGTATTTCAATTTTAGCTTTAATTGTAGGCCGGCATCAAAATAACAAAAATAAAGGGGGACATGACAGAAAAAGAACCACATTATGCAAGAGTGTGCAGGGATTTAGCTTTCTAAATGGTATGCATATACAAATCACATATACATCTGTTCATATAAAATGGATGTTAATTTTCTCATTAAATAAATGTGAATAATTAAATGCCATTTAGTTGAATAATATACAGGGCTCCAGGCTAATTTTTTCAGTGATAGCGCTGGGCTCTCAACTTTCTTATTTGGTCACACCAGCATTTAGTTGCACCCTTATTTTTTGGTACAGCATTGTATTAAAGTTGAAAGTGGTATTATTTCTTTTTTGCTGGCTCAGTCAGTCTCTCCCTCTCCATGGCTACCCTCACATCATCACTTGTGTCTGTCTCAGGGCTAGGGTTGGGCTGGTGGACAATGCATTCATCCATTGCTGATGGCTGACAGATATCAGGATGTAGAGCCAGTATCTCAATCCCTCAGACCCCCCATCCACCACCCCCACTGGTGTCTCTGCTCGGCACAACCATAAAAATGATTTTTAAGTATACCCGGTGTTCACCTGCTTCAGTACTGTAAACCCCTTTTCACCATTTCTCAACCCGCACATTTAACTGAGAATATTTTATGTTCAAAATAAAATCAGTAGATTATTAATATTGTAACATACTCAAAATAATTTATAATTTTACACGATTTGGAACATGATAGGTTATACAAATGGAAAAGTAAGAAAAGACTTGGTGAATAGGGGAGTAGTGGGCTGTAAATGGGCTCAAATCTGCAAAAATTATGAATAGCATCATTTTGTTTTTTCAACATAGTCAACTATAGGCCCCTTCATTTTTGAAACATGTTAAAACCACCACCAAAGGGATTGTTTTGCCTGTTTGTCATCAACATGCATTTGAGTACATACTCCTGTATGCAGGAAAGGAGATATCAACCCCTCCCACCCAAAAGAAGACTCATTGGGCCAGTGAAGAAAGTAAAAAAGAAAATTTCACCATATGAAATTTTAACTTGCACAATCAATAAATGTTTGCAATATGTGACCATTTTTGTCACAGTTTGGAGCCTTGGTATATGCATTTGTTTTTAAACCACAGTGATGGACGGTTACCTAAGTACTGTCTTGTGATGTGGGTATAGTGGTAGAACTAAAAAATGTTTGTGCTAAACAAATTACATTTTATTTGATCTTGAATCTGATCACACTTCTCAGCCTCCCTGGGAAGGTCTATACCAGGGTACTGGAGAGGAGAGTGAGATCGATAGTCGACTCTTGGATTAAGGAGGAACAATGCGGTTTTCGCCCTGGCCGTGGAATACTAGACCAGCTTTATACCCTCACAAGGGTACTGGAGGGGGCCTGGGAGTTTGCCTATCCAGTCTGCATGTGTTTTGTGGATTTGGAAAAGGCTTACGACCGGGGGTTCTGTGGGGGGTGCTTCGGGAGTATGGGGTCCGGGGTCCACTGTTGTGGGCCATTCGGTCCCTGTATGAATGGGCCAGAGGCTTGGTCCGCATTGCCGGTTTTAATGTTTCCAGTGCGGGTTGGGCTCCACCAGGGCTGCCCTTTGTCATCGATCCTGTTTATAATACTTATGGACAGGATTTCTGGCACAGTCAGGGTGTTGAGGATGTCCAGTTCGGTGGCCTCAGGATTGCCTCGCTGCTCTTTGCAGACGATGTTGTCCTGTTAGCATCATCTTCTGGGGACCTCCAGCGTGCTCTGGGGCGGTTCACAGTCGAGTGCGAAGCACCAGGGATGAGGATTAGCACCTCCAATTCCGAGAGCATGGTTCTCTTGGTCCATTTTCGTTCTTACCCTCACCTATGGTCATGAGCTATGGGTAATGACCGAAAGAATGAGATCGCGAATACAGGCGGCCAAAATGAGGT
>JAABNY020000043.1:18445070-18458388 GCA_015164015.2 Brevimyrus niger | reverse complement strand
GTGCATGTCCTACAGGGAGGAGGCCCCAGGGCAGACCCAGGACTCGCTGGAGGGATTATATCTCTCGGCTGGCCTGGCAACGCCTTGGCGTACCCCCCGAGGAGCAGGTAGAGGTAGCTGGGGAGAGGGAGGTCTGGGTATCTCTCCTGAAGCTGCTACCCCCGCCACCCGAACCCGGGAAAAGTGGAAGATGATGGATGGATGGATGGATTAATCTTAAATCTGATTTGTACTGGCTAACACCAACTGTCACTTTAACATTCTACCTAATATCACGCATGGAATTTTTAGCTACATTTTTCTGGGACAGTACTTGCTGTTTACCAGCAGTGGAATCTGGCATGGTTTATTAACCATGGTTTATTTATCTTCTTTTTCTTTGTTGTCTTTCCAGATGCTCCCCCACCCACTTGGGATCAGCTGGAGAAGGGCCTGGTGGCAGTAAAGGCCGTGGTCCATGGATTGGTAGATTTCATACAGAACCACAGCAAGAAGGGCACTGAGCAGCAACAGGTTAGCGGTTCTCCTGCAGGGCAGTTGTTGTTCTCAGACCTTTTGGATGTGCCATGGATCAGCATGTCCAACCTTTCTTGTCGATCCGCAGCCTCCACAACACAGCAAGTATAAGACATATATGTGCCGGGATATGAAGCAGAAAGGTGGCTGTCCCCGAGGTGCTAGCTGTACGTTTGCCCACTCTCAGGATGAGCTGGAGAAGTGAGTGTGGTTTACTATAACATGGTGGGGAATTGTTAGGCCCTTCATCTTGAGGCTGTCCTTCATGTATATACTCTTTTGTCTCCAATCCATAGATACCGGAAGATGAACAAACGCCTGACAGCCCGCCGGCAGCTCAGCCAGTCCCTGACGCAGTTGAACGAAGTGGGACTCCCCTGTTCTCCTGGCCTGCTGCCCGATGACGGCAGTCTGATAGACACCGTTGCCCACAAGGCCTCCTCGGTAACCAATGGTATTATGGCTGCTGGATCGGGCTCTTCCTTGAACCAGCTCATTTCCCGTGGCACTGACTCGCCGTACGATTCCACCCGAAAACCTGCGAAGCTGGACTCGGTGAGCCTGAGCGCCCCGGGATCACCGCCTGACTCGTAAGTAGGAGAAACGCCACAGTGTCCACCATCCTCTTATGTCAGGGATCCCACCGCTCATGGTTTATCTTTTAACAAGCCTGTTTCAGACATAGATTTGATCATTTTTTTGAGCCATGGAAAATCCTGTTTCTTGCCATTCAACAAAATATATTTTCTGTGCAGTATCTTTTTTTATATATACGTTTCCCATATTGTGGGAGTGTTATTGGTTACTTGATTTTTTTTGGAAATCCATTTATACCATCCTGGCCTGTGAAAAACTGACAATCACTTCAGTCAAGATATGCAGTGCCCCTTACCTGCTAATAAATGTAGAAAAATGTACATTCTAAGTGCTTTGTTTAAAAAAAAAATCAACTTCAAAGACTGGGTGTAAATAGTAGATGATAGAAAAGCTAAAAGTAAGGTTTGTAAAACTGCTGTGGATCTATAAAATATGGGAAAAGGAGCCATTTGCAGCCACACAAATGGCAATTAATGGTTTAAAACACTGTTTGATTCATATACTGTGTGGCACATTTATGAAGGATTAAAAATGATTGAAGAGAAGAAAAGCGAATGGGAACTGGTGCGGTACCACACTTATGCATGTCAATCCCTCAACACAGCTGGACTAAACTAATTGAGACTCAAACCCATGACCAAGGGGGTCTGAGAAAAGAGCCTCCTGAGCCTCAGTGGCATCCAGTCTGATCATGGCGTTTTGTAAAACTCTTTCTGAATTGTACTACACATCTAATGAGAATCTCTAACAAGATGAAGCCCTGAAAACTGTCCGTCTTTATAAAGAGACTGCTCTTTCTCATTATGCAGGCTGGACAGTGTTCCCAAGTCTGCGATGGTGGGGACTCCTCATACGATATCCCATGCCAGAATACGTGACCACCCCATGACAAAACAGATGCCTTTGGTCCCTAGGGGACCCCAGATATACCCTCCACAGCAGCATGACGTGTTCTATCCAGAGCCAAGGCCGCCTGTCTCAGTATCGCAGTATGAGTATCCAGCAGGTATTGTCTATCACTTGTCTATTGTCTATCACTTCCCGTGACACGGAATGTTGCAGTTTGTCACAATCTATTGGCAGATAAACTCAAAGCAAAAAAGTTCTTTATTTTTATGAATAGAGCTGACTATATTAGCATGTTTTAATGTAGGGAAATGTGTGTGCGTGCGCGTACATAATGGGAAATATACAACGATGAGCCAAAACATTATGGTCATGCTCACGTGAAGTAAATGATGTTGACTTGATGATCTTGGAAAAACAGTTTGAGATCTAGGACATATTAGACATCAAGCCAACTGATTCATTCAAAGGTCTGTGGTTTTCCCCTTCTCTTATCACTCAGCGGGTACTCATCATTGGCTGACCGTGAGCGCCTCATGAACCTTGCCATTTTGGAGATGCTCTGACCCAGTTGTCCATAATGATTTGGCCTTTCTCAGTCAGTCAGATCTTTACCCCCACCCATTTCTTCTACATTCAACATATTGACTATGAATACCGAATGTTGGCTTACTTGCTATTGCTAATATATCCCAGACCTTCACACACCGCTTGTATGCGATAGTTACCATTATTTACTTCTTATGCTTTGTCTTTCAGTGTATATGTAAAAACATATCTGGAATAAATGTGATGTATCCTATAAGCAAGAAGACGTACACAAAGTATTTAAAAATGTATATATGTATCCAGTGGCTACTTTGTCATCGCCCTAGTACCAGCTACGACCCACTTTTACCTCCAGAACTGTTTTGAGGATTAACGTGTGTTGCTGTTATTCCACTGAACCATTGCACTTGTGGCCTTCCTGCCATTACCTTGGCCGAACGACCCAAAAGCTTTTCCAATCGAAAGTAACCAAGTATTAAAACATCCATTCATTCCTACAGCATATGTGATAATAGGCTTGTTGCTCTTTTAACCAGGTAATCCATACGGCTACCAGCCACCGCAGTTCGTCCAAGCCCGCTATATCCGCAATCCTCCACCTCCTGCGGATTCAGGCCTCCCTCCTTACCAGGACCCTTACCAGAGTTACAGTGCCGAGCGTCCGTACTCAAGCACGCAGGGCCCCCAGTTCCCTGCGGTGCCTCAGCAAGCGTACCCTCCTCACTACGATGGCCGCCGTCACGCTCCCTACGCGGCCCCTCCTCCTCCACTGCAGCCCTTCCCTGCTCACGACGACTTAGTAAGAATCAGTCCTGTTCCCGTTGACGTGTGTCTGCAAGCCCCGCCTCCAGCAGCAGCATCCCAGCATCATTCAGAATCTTCTCGGGACCGATTCCCACCTGAAGGCTACTGCCCTGCCGGTGCTCAACATTCTCAGGCGAGAACCTACTCCAGGGTCAGTGTTACACCGCAAATGAGAGATTCTCATAAATCTCAAGTTCCTTTTTGCGTCGGCTTTATACACAATTTTTCTGTCCGGTTGTGGCTTTCAGGACTCTTACAGTCGGTCCCAGCATAGTCTGGACTACCTTCACCGTAGACGCAAGGAGATCATGGCCCAGTTGGAGGAAAGAAAGGTCATCTCTCCTCCACCATTTGCTGCTTCACCGACGCTGCCCCACACGTTTCCAGCTGAAACCCAGGAGGTGATTGGCCCCCTTCCCCTATTCACTCAGTACTGAAGTAGTAGCATAATTGGGTAAAAACAGAAGTTTTTTTTGGCACTGGATGAGAAACATTAATACGTTTACGGAAAATAATTCACAGTTGCGTACCATGTTGTGTAAGAGATGCAACTAAGCAACAGGGCTAACTTTCACTTTAGCAGTGATTTATTTTGACAAATGGGAGTCGTAGAAAGTAAATTAAGCAAAATAAATTAAAGTGATGACAAAGACAGGCTACTCTGAGATGCTAAATAGTACATATCTATTGCTATCTTCATTTTATTGGGTGAGTCTTTCAAACCCAAATGTTGTGTTTTAAGATCTATTTACATTACAGTTGTGCTGTAGTGATCTCTGCTTTGCTAAACTGACAGACTGCAGTATCATTCACTTTTAATATGAAGTGCTTCCACACAGTTGAGGCTTTCGCCTATATTTGGACGCATCTTATGCTCCATCTTCCATTCATTATTTAGCACAGATTTCAAGAAGGAAACTGTTAATCAGTGCTTTAATAATAATTATTGGTCATTAGAAAAAACTCATGAATGATCATATTTTGGCCACGCCCAATGTATAACTAAGGTTTTTTTTTTTTTTTTTTTAAATCGGCAAAAAAATATTTCTGAGATCTAGATGGGACAACATGCCAAAGTTAAAAAACCTTTTTTTTGCAAATCTGTAATATTGAGTGATGCAGTATGACTTTTCATTTGAACTGTTTTTGCTTTGTTCAGAACAACTACACTGACAAAACATGTGCATAAATATTATTATTATTATTGACAACTACACTCACAAAACGTGCATAAAATAATAATATCCAGCTGCAGTAGTACTTTTTTGCAGAAAGCTTACTTTCCTTACATGCAAGTCACTATTAGTAGTTACTATAGTGTAAAAGATAATGTACACAAAACTTCTTTAAATCTGCGTATACTCTGCAGCATTCTCTAAATCTTATAGCTCGCCTTAAATGTAGTAACATGATTCCCTAAGCTCTGCATTTTCCCTTTCCTTTGTGTGTATGAACAGTATATGGAGGATACCACCAAAATCTTTGGGAAGGGAAGAGAGGCCGACTATCTTGGCCAATACTCTCCCTGGTCATGTGACACCTTTGGCTCATACATCAGCTCAAAAGACGTCAAGTCCAAAGATGTCATGGCACCTGGGGCCATGGAAATGATGGTGAATGTCTTAATTATTATTGTTCCAGGATTATCATGTGGTAGTTTGTTGGGCGAGTATTTAAAACAAGTAGTTTTTATAGGACATACTGAATGTTGAAAATTATTTGAAATAGTTCTAGACTTGATGGGGTCCTATTTTGATTGCGGGAAAATTGCCTATTTTGATTTGTTGGTTTCATGAGAACCAGGGTGTATATAATGAAAGCTGACATGGTGATCTGTCTTGTATGAAGAACACAGATAGCAAATGCCTGGACGTGCAGCGCCGGGCAGCCGACGTTAAAGATGACGACCCCATCATCCCCTTCGGTCCACAGCCCACCGTGTCCCGCTTTGGAGCCATCTCTCGCACCTCTAAAACTGGCTACCAAGCAGCTGGTCCAGTCCAGACCCTGGCCTCTGCACAGGGCTCTGGCACCAAGCACATGTCTGCTGGAAGTATGTTTGTTGCCATGTCGGGGAATTGTTTGCTGCTTTACAAGATGTTTTTTTTTTTGTTTCGCTGTCATTGCTAATGTATTGTACTCATTACAGAAGTAGCATAAAGGAAGGCTCATTAAATGTCCCTCCGCCCGTCCTTTTCTTTTTTTGCCAGCCTCAGCTGAGTACAATGCCTACGGGAATCATGGATGCTGGGGGGGGACGGCTTACGCTCTTCACCAAAATGCCAGTTCTCAGGGACGTTTCAGTGAACGGTACACAAACTCATTCCCTTGTCTGGCTTCCGCGGTGGAGGTGTGTTTAGTAATCTCTTCTTACGCCTGACACGGTCCCTGTGAATGCCGTCTTCCACGCAGGCTGTCCATGCCGTCTGCTGACAGAGAGCAGCTGAAGATGGAGCTTCAACAGGTCAATCAGCAGATTAACCAGCAGAGCCAGATCCATGGCATGGTGGTGCGTATGCACATTGGTCTGAATTCATGCAAATACATTAACTGTAAAATTAGTCACAGTATCCCCTTTTTCAAAGTTACTCCTTTTGTTTTGTGTCTGCCTTTTAAGATGTGTGGGGATATCCTGTTAACTTGAATACCTAATCTTGTGCTTTTTTTATCAGTCAAATTAATTTTATGTAAATTCCTGTGTTGTTTTTTTTGGATCAACACCTGAACTCCATCCCACCTCAGGCTGCCAGCAACCCGAAGTTACTGCAGAAGGAGGGAGCTGTGATGGCCCCCCAGGCGGCACAGGTCAAATGGTCAGTGGGGGTCGTGTCCAGTGAGCAGCTTAGCTTGGAGCTTCACCACGTGGAGAGGGAAATCGGCAAAAGAACTCTGGAAATTGCCATGGTGAGCTTTGTTGGTATCAGGAAACTGCAAAATGTGGTTCAGGTTCAGATTGACCATCACATCTTGTGACCTACAGCGAATCTATACATACTGATTGAAATGGGTCCTGAATGCAATAAGGCTGCAAAGCAGGGAATGCAAAACTTATGTTCAAAAATTCTCTGAACACACAAGAAATGGAGCCCTACTGATTAGTCATTTACTCAGTTTGATTTCAGTTAATTTATGGTGCCTTTCACAACAGAGTTAAGGTGCTTTACATGAGTGTGGTGTGATACAATATTGTTACGATAGAATACTATAAAAACAGGGAAAAGGGAAGACAAAGAAATTAAAGAAAGAAAGCCAGATGACACTGGAGCAGAAGAACCAAAAACTTCCAAGTAGTGAGACAAAAAAACCAACTGGCTGCCTAACCCCCCTGGGCAGACTAACATTACTGAGAAAGAGTGGGCTTGTTTACTAAAAACAAGGTGTAGAGTGTGATCGAGGTCAAAGCTAAGTTACATTAATGTGTCAGATTGAAGTCTGCACCCACAGTGTTTAAAGATCGTACATCATATCCACAATGTCACCGTTCCATGGAACTGAACCAGGACTCCAGGTCGGATGGTGCCCACCCCAGGGACTGTCCGGATAAATGGGAAGGAAGGCAGAGAAAAGGGGTGGTTAGAACATGCATAGAAGCTTTGATGGATTAGTAGATTAAAATGGCATGAACAGTAGCACCAGCAGCCATAGGTAAAGTGTGTTATGTGTTAAGTTGCGAGTAAGCTGAACTGAAGCATTAAAAATGAGGCCGACTTGACATTCCCTACATAGGCTGGAAAACCATTCCACAATATGGAGGCCTTATAACTGGATCCTGTACTACCAACTGTCACTTTGTTTATATGGAATTACAAGGAAACCTGCGTTATGTGATCTGAGTGGGTGATGTGGCTTGTAAACCTGAAGTTATTCTCTTTGTTAAGCAGATGCTAGACCTTTTACTGCCTTATATGCAAGTAGGAAAACGTTCAAGTCAGTCCTGTAGCCAACAAGAAGACAAGTGCAAGGAACTAAGAGCAATCTTCCTGCTCCGGGTGACAATTCAAGCTGCTTTGTATTGAACATGCTGCTAGGTGTTTAATGTATGGCATGTGCTCTTAGATAACAGAACAGCTCCTCAAAAAAAAAAAAGTTCAGCTGCTGAGAGTGACGTGCAGAGATTCCAGCATTCCTGTCTGCGGACATGCGTTCAAGCAAGAGAACCTTTGTGCATTTAGGGTGCTTTTCCACCGCACCAGGTACTGTATTTTTGGTACTTTGAGAGGTACTTTAAGGTGTTTGGTTTTTTACTGTCATAAAATCTGGTACCAGTACCGAGAGGCATACGATTCTGATCTTATTGTATCTGTTCTTCCGAACTGATCGCAATAAATTATTGTTTTTTTTTACTTTATCGTAGGGCTGGGCGATAAAGATAATTATCGCAAAATAAATTTTCCTCAATAGATATAGTCGATATAAAGTCGACAGTGCTCATTCTGTCAATCTTTCGACTACATGAGAAGCCAATGGGTGCGTTCGACTTATCTGCAGCTGACGTGACGTGGAGCAAGATCTGCCAGTGGCTGCAGGGGTGGAGTATAAACTGACTGCAGCCAAGTCGGACAACTTATAATCCTCATAGTGTGCGAGACCTGACTGCAATGGCAGGTCTGCCAGAAGGGTGTAGATAAATCTATACAAATATCACCTGCATGCGCATTACTTCTTTTACAATAACCAACTCCTCAAATATTATTTTGTGACCAGTTCTTGTCCACTTTTTTCCTCGTCACTCATTTTTTTAATTTCTGAAAAACATGTTGGTTTCCTATGACTAAGTAAAAATGTTATATATATATATAACCACAAACCATATATGTTTTACTGCAACTTATTGATGTTTGAACGCAGCATAGCAATAATAATTAACATTTCTCATTATGTTACCTAATAGCAGCATATAGTGAGAAAACAATAAAGGATCAAGAACTGATCCCTGAGTTGCTCCCTATTTGACTTATCACTTTAGTGAAGGAGTACAGTTATACTGTAAGTTCACACCACACGATTTTAGCTCAAACTTTCCAATCATTGGTGGCTTTGGAGATCACTGATAAACCCCCATATTAGAGACAAATTGGCACTTGATGGCTACATGTGAACTTTTCAAAGACGCAAAAAGTCGCCGAAAGGTTAGCTGTTTTATAAAATACGAATTAAATATAACTACTCATGAAAATGAACTGTAGATTGCAAAAGTATTCAACCCCCTCGAAGGTCATCATTTTCTATGTGACAGAAAAATTGTACACATATTTGTCCATTCACTATTTTTATTGTGAACTCATATGCTGCAACAATACATTTCCATAGTTGAAGTAAACCAATTTCAGTAGATATTTAACTGAAGAAGAAAAACTCAGAATTTGTTTGCAAAAGTGTTCAATCCCTACACAGTATTGTTATGTTGAGAACCCTTTTGCTGCAGTAACAGCCTTAATTATTCTGGGATAAGTGTGTACCAGTTTTGCATATTGTTCAGAAATTATTCTTCCAATTTTTTTTGGCAGAAATTATACAGCCCCTCTATGTTGGGACAGCACGCCTGAACAGCAGATTTCAAATAGTGGTGCAGATTCTCAATAGTTAAGCATTTTTTTCATTTTAGTACACAACTGATCTATTTTGGCATTTGAAAATATAATGAAGCAAAAGAGTTCTCAACATAAATGTTTTGCAAGACACTGTATCACCTTTGTATTTCACGGATTTGTGATTTGAAGTGAGAACACTTTTTTTTCTTATTCAATTTTTTTTTGTTTTAATTGTGTGGCTCAAATATTTTTATTTCTTGTAGGAGAATCATTCCCCACGGGAGGTCCACTACAAGCTGAAGCCCGCAGAAAACGGTCTTCCAGATCACAAAGTCCAACTGGAAGACCTCTCTCTGGCTCTCACGTGAGAATCCTCTCTCACGTTTATGGGAAATGTATTTCTTAACTTGCCTGCCTAAGGTTATTTGTAACATTAAAATTTTAAAAACAGGAAGTACTATAGCAGAGCAGGTGGAGTACTAGTTATGATCCAAGACCATGCTTAACCTGAATGGCAGTAGAGTAGGTTTTGTAGTTACATTGCCCTACAGAATCGTCAACACACCTGAAAATCTTCATGAGCAAAGACTAACGATCACATTCATATTTTACTTTTCTCCAGCATACCTCAATGTTTAAAGTGATGAGATGTGACTGTGTTCATAATACACAGGCTAAACCTCTTAAGTCATCTATATGGGTAAAACCAGAGAATACACATAATAAATCAGACAAAAAAATGAATCAGTCAATGGTTATAAAAATTTCCCGCTCTGCAGTAAAATACTTAAGGTACAGTAAAAACTTTAGCTAATGAGCTGTGATGATGTATTTATGTTTCTCTCTCTCTCTCTCTCTCTCTCTCAATATATTTAGTGAGGCTTCTAATGACTCCAGCATGGCACAGGATAGCAGTGTGGCGAGCAGTATGCTGTCTTTGTCCAGCAAGACTTCTTCCCTCTGCCTTTCTGGAGACTTAGGTGTCAACGGCCCTGATATGCAGAAAAATGGTGTGGTCCACTAGACATGGCTCATCAGATTTACCACCATTATCTGTACCTGCACCAAGGGTGTGTGAACTGTAAGCCCATCCTTCCTGTCATATGTATCCATGGCTGCACACAGGATCTGTGTGCCCTCATGGATCAGCCGTTGTGCTAAAACATCACAAATTTTACTGAAATTTTAGCATGGATATTTCAGGATGCTTACCCTTTTTCAAGCTGAATGAGACCGTTTTAGGTTTCCAGGTTGTTATGATTTAGTCATAATAAGGGCTATGGCTAAAATGAGAACAGCTTTCAAGATTGACTATTTGATACATTTTATAATTTCAGTTTAAGTGGTTATGAAACGATGTCTGCAATTATCGAGTCTGCTCACTTGCGGTCTTACTGTAGAGGCCTTCAGGAAGTAGTAGGGAATTCTACTGACTTTGACAGTTGACCGTACATTTTTCTTTTCCTGTGGAAAGATCTTGTTATGACTGAGAACATGATAGAAATGCAAAGTTATCCAGCATCATTGTTCTGTGTGCATACATTACATTCCCAGCTTAGACTGCTTCAACTGAAGGTTACAGACAATCTCAAGTAATTATACTTCAAAGGAAATTCATTGCTGTTCTTAAATGAGTCTTGGTATAAGACCTTCTAAACCTGGCAAATAGCCCATTTAAGATGTGTCTGAGCAGGGAAATTGGCAAACTGTGTTGGATTCTGGCCCTCCAGTACTGGAATTCGGAAACCCTGATTTAAAGTATTAAAAACTAAACTTTTACTATCGCACTCTCAAGTTCTATGTGACCATCAGTTGAATATGCTTTGGTTGAATTTTTAGGGTTTTCAGATTTTGACGTGTACTTGTTCATACAGGCATGTACACATTTACAAAGATGTGTAACAATGAAGCCATATCTGTAGTACATATATCAGTTAAATATATAATTATAAAGAAATATCACTAATGTCCTCTCTGTAGTAGAACTTTTTTCCCCATCCTTCAAAACGTCTTTTGCTGAGGTGACTGCTTAAGTTTTGAACACCTTCATTTTCCTTTTTTAAATTTTCTCAGGAGTATGATAAGTCTGGTTTTGGCCTGCATAGGTCAGATTCGTCTTACACCTTATTGATATTCAAAAGAAACTATGGGGACTTATAATGCAAGCATATTATCGTACGTCTAGCGTGCTGTTCGTTTTGACCCTTTAGGTAAATAGGGGAGAAGGGACCTGCTGTTTATATTAGCTTGTAAGGAGGGCTCAATTTACAGTACTTGTAATAGCTGAGCATGTCCAGTGTTTATTTTCCATGAAATGAGAAGCCAATACCCAATGCCTAAATTTGACCTTAATCAGCATAATGAAATGTATCTTTTTCCCCTGACATAATTGGTTGTTGGTTACTTATCAAATTGACAGGTTTTGACAAAGGTTGCCATTATTAATCTGTGCATACTTCCAAAGGTTATGTTTTACCATGCATGGTAGTATTTTGACTTTGCAAGGGTTGTTTGCATTAGTGGTGGGTGGTGGATTTTAGGGTTTTGTTGAAGTGGAGGGAAGACTGTTTGTATTTTGGCTAGCTGCCCCTCTGTTCACTGCTACACACATTTAACTGAGCGTTATCCATTGTAATGTTAACTTTGTCCTTTGGAGAAGGTGATTACTGCTTAATAACTGGTCAGTTGAGGCATCACACATTACAGCTCGGCAATATCTAGAAAATAATATGCGTGGGGAAAGTGGGGAAAATGGAAAAATGTGAAAGCTTGACAAAACAAAACTCGTTGAGAGTGTGTGTGTGTGTGTGTGTGTGTGTGTGTGTGAGTGAGACAGTGCTGGTTAGTGGTGGTTCTAGTCTTCATTTTTTAGTCTTTATGGAAAACTATTGATCAGTTGGCCGGAATTAATCTTAATTTAAAAACGTTGCAGACCATATAAAATCACCTGAAGCAGTAGTTCACAAGCTTGCGGTAAGCCTTAGCTGTGTTCCACCATTGTAATCGACATTTACATACACCAAAACTTAAGAGTTTGAAAAATAACCTTTTTAACAAAAGAAATCAGATGATTAACTGTGTCGGAAACAAACTAAAAGGGTGAACTAAAAGCCATTTCTTTGTGTGTAACCTAAGCCTACTTCCCCAGCAAATATATTTCCAGTTAGTCTCAATCAAATATCGCACCGGGCTACTTGTCTGATATCGTTGATTACTGATAATATCTTCATATTGTCCAGCCTTATCCAATTAACATTGCTTTTGGTGTATTGTGTAGAATACTACCTGCTCCTATCAGTGTGTAAGAAACCTACTGGTATGTCTGAAAAAGGAACAATTCAGTCTAGCATATATTGCACTTGACTACTTTGGTGGGACAGTATTCCATTTTATTCTGGAATTCAAGCTGTCTGTATGTGCTTATAATGTGTGTATACACATATTTAACAGTTACAAAAATGAGCATCTACTTTTCGTCTTTTGACCCTGATCAAATGATTATGAATAAAAACATAAATCTAATTATTTGTGTTGTTCATCTCAGCTTAGCAAAAACCTAAATTGTTAAAGATTTAAAGAATGTTTAATAAATGATTGTCTGACAGTACAGCACCATGCCCAATGCAGCCAAAACTACCACATACAGAATCCAATTGGACAACCAAAGGCTCTGTATGTGTGTAAGTCGTTCCGAGTGAACTATTAAAGTTACCCTTTAAAGCAAAATCTAACCGAATCTGACTCCAACTGTATTAAAAAACGTATTTAGCATCTTTTAGTGATGACATTTCTGTTATTCAGATTACTTTTGGGCTCTCCTTACTAATGCTTAACTTTCATCTGTTCTGGGTGGTGGAGTTACACTGGGTTCGCCTTGGCCGATAAGGTGATCCACAGACCTGTTACATAGAGCTCAGTTCAGAGGTTGAGGGGGTCACTATAACTAACACAGTGTCAGCTTAGACCGCCAGTCAGGCCTGGAGATTCACACAACTCCTCAGAGCCCGTAGTGACTCGGCTTGGCCAGTCGCACAAGGTCCTGGAGAGAAGAGATCTACTGAGAATGAAGTGAAGCAAAGTCAGGCAACAGGCGAACAGCCATTATTCATAGTACAAGATGGCATGCATTCATCTAAGCTAAATATAACTTGTGGCCTACAAACTCCTATCCTATATCCATTGGACTCACAAATGTTCTACTTCATCTGTGGGTGCACAGAGTAACTGTAAAAAGGATCTGGCTACAGAGGCAAACTCATGCAGCAGTGTGTAGGAGCTGTGATTGCTGAGTGTCTCCTAAATAAAGGCTACACATGATGAGTATGCTATACATGATGAGAACACTTACTATGTGGGAGGTTCTGGCTACAGAGTGACCCCCCCCCCCCCCCCCCCCCCCCCCCCGCCGCCCCCGCCTCCTTTTGACCCACCGAAACCTTATTTTTTTTTTTTTTTTGATAGAGGACAAACTTCTC
>JAABNY020000043.1:18405570-18417534 GCA_015164015.2 Brevimyrus niger | reverse complement strand
TTCTTTCGGTCACTACCCACAGCTCATGACCATAGGTGAGGGTAGGAACGTAGATCGACTGGTAAATTGAGAGCTTCTCCTTTTGGCTCAGCTCCTTCTTCACCATGCCAGACAGATGCAGTGCCTGCATCACTGCGGACGCCGCACCGATCCGCCTGTCGACCTCCCACTCCATTGTCCATTGCGCCTAGAAATTCTGTCCATAAGAGTTATGAACAGAATCGGTGATAAAGGGCAGCCCTGACGGAGTCCAACCCTCACCACTATGAGGGTACTTCTTTATTATGGAAGCAATGTTTTCATCGCAGTTTGTTTTGAGATGATGAATTTATAGGATTCCACTATATTGACAGTTACATTGTCGATAACCATGCATACATCCATCCATAACTACCCATCTGTCCGTCTTCCAAATCTCTTGTGACTTGTCCAGTACAGTACAATATTGATGAGCCTAAAACCTACCTTGGTAGTCCAAGGAAGAAAATATGCACATTTTTCTTTTTTATTTTATTTATTTCCATTTTTAAATATTGTTTCAGGTGCAATCTTTTATTGAATCTTGGCTCAGAATAATTTACTTATAAAGAGACAAACAAAATTTATGAAAGCTAATATTAAATTAGCATGCCTATATGAAAAACCAAGACAAATGCATCTTACCTGTATCAGTGGATAGCAGTTGAGGCAGAGGACAAGACAATAACATTCCAAACATGAAACGGGAGAAATATTTATTCCAAAAATATATTATATAAACAATTTTGCTATTTTACTCTTTATTTAGGCTGTCCACTGCAGTAACATATGTAGATTTAGGATTATGTGCTGAGTTGTTCTTTAGGAAATAACCATTATTATACCAAGGCACTGTGGAGTTCTCAAATTTGAAGTAGGGATGGTAAGATTGCTGGATTTTCATCGTTGCAACAGCATAAAAGTTCACAATGCGATGACCCCGATTATAAAAGTATGCACTGGATTCAATTTGGGATGAACTCCAGATGCATCATTTGTAACATCTTAGTATCAGTAAAATAATTTTTATAACTATAATTATTAGTAGCTTTCTTGTATATTCGCCTATTTCACTACATTGCTTGTATTTGGTTTTGCTGCAAAAACATCTGCCCTCTGCTGGTCCAGTGGAATATCAGCGCTGTATTCATGCACCGACCACATCCATCTGCGTCCACTGACAAACGTAACAATCGTAATATGAACAAAAGCTTCCATGTGCATGACCATCTGCAGCCCGAGTGCGCACACGGAAAAGTTAAGTATGAAATAGCCTTGAACTGGCCTTTACTCGTATTCACCCTAAATCAGCATGGTCACGCACTGCACGCAAGCCAAGAAATTCATCAAGCAAGAAAAAGGGGTTACTTCCTGAATGGTATAGGCAACAAGTAAAACGCGGCCTAATGGGGTCAGGCCTGTTGGGGATCGGAACTGGTGTGGTGCTGAGACATTTCCCATTGCATGGCAGCACTCAGGTCCAGGCGGCCAATCCAGTAGACGTGTGGAGCGTCTTGTTTTTCTCTTGACATTAACTTATTAGGTTAATTAAAATCGTGCCATTTGTAGCCCTGATTTAATGATCCCTCAACCATTTCCCTTAAAATATAACTATTGTTGCAAGTTTAATATCAAATAACACAAAACTAAATAAAATATTTAAAATTCTTTCAGCTATATTGCAAATAACACGCAATAATTAATCAATTAGTATAATATCCCATTCCATCCCTATCCCAGAGACAAAGCTGACATTTTACGCAAGTACAATCTTAATCTCTCATGATGTAGATAAATTATGATAATGAGTTTGTGAAAATTACCTATATTGTGTTTAAGAATGAATGCATATACTTATACTTCCACTTTTTCCACTATTCATTCAAATTAATTCTGTGAACAAGCTAATATACTTAACCAATAGATAATGTGGAAATCTTAGTATTATTAGTAGCATGGACTGAAGGTTTAGAATGCATTGCTGATAAATTAATAATGGCTATCAACTACGTAATCCAAAAAAGCTTATATAGTGTAGGCTGCAATGTATTATTCCAAACCAATTGCTAGTCACTGCCACTAACAGAGTTTGGTAATTTAGGCCCAGAGAGTAAAATTCCAGACCGGGATGATTTTTCAACCAACCAGTTGAGTACTCTGTGACTGTGATGCTTTATGATCAACTGGTTGGTTGAAACAAAATCTTGGCCTGGACTTATACTCTCCGGATCTGAATTACCCAACTCTGGCCACTAAAAAGGCCAACGCCATGGGACCTGTTCTGAAGAAGGCTACAGTTTCAGAGCTCAATGAACACCATCATCCTGATTGGTATGGCTGATTGGTAAGCTGGACCACCTTGGAATGAACACCTCCATCTGCAGGTGAATTCTGGACTTCCTCACTGAGAGGCCCCAGGCGGTGCAGATCAGCAATACCAGCTCTGACACCATAACGCTGAGCACAGGTACTGATTTTGGAGGGCAGTGGCCTGGGGGAAAAAGCTGTTCAGCTGGTGATTAGCCCTTGTACTCAGGGCTCTGTTAAATTTCAATTAACTGAGATTTATGGCAAAAAAATACCCTCATTCATTAAGAACCATCTTCTCATATTCTTATGTCTTTAGAATGGAGCAGTTACCTTAAATGTTATAGTTAATCTGTAATTCTGTTGAAACTGCCAATGTTTGTTTAACCATAGCAGTGAAACTGCATTTTTTTACCTGATGGGTGTTGATTTGAGTCCCAGGAGAGCTCCTGTTGTAGGAGAATTTAACCAGTTACTTACTGCTATTTAAACTATTAAAGGTGTAAAGGATGATGCTTATGTGAGCTGGAAAAACATTTTCTATGGACAAACATACTCATATCATGTAAGCCCCCTTTCTGTTCATGCCCTGCGTTCACATTGTATAGTATATTCATTCACAGTGGCAGGGTTAAACGAGGAACAAGTGTGGCTCATTAGTGCCACACCACAGGGTGTGACAGGTTTGAGGAAATGCAGCCCTGGACTAGAACTGTCATCTACAGTGGTCAGGCTAAGTTCTTGGGCAGTCATCTGACCATTAGCGAGCCACCTCATCTGGCTCCTCTCAATGTGGAGGAGCAGCAGCTGCACTCTGAGTCCCTTCCAAATGACCGAGCTCTTCACCCTTTCTCTAAGGGAGAGCCCAGTCACTATGCGGAGGAAACTCATTTTGGCTGCTTGCACTCGTGATCTCAGCACCCTGAGCCACTGGACGATGGACCAGAATCTCGTTGTAGCCGTCCGGCAGGGCTGGACTGGCCATCTGGCGTACTGGGCCATGCCCGGTGGGCTGACACATATTTTTGGGCCAGCCCAGGGCTGTCATAATTTACCACAAAATGTACAGTGGTACCTTGGTTCTCGAACTTAATAAGTTCCGGACTCCAGATCGAATTTTTCCCATTAGAAATAATGGAAAACCAATTAATTGGTTCCCGGTCCCCCAAAATTACACCTAAATATGTTTTTTTTTTTTTAGCATTTAAACACAAAATGAACAGTAAGTAAAATTTATTTATAGAGCACATTTAAACACAGCTATTGCTGACCAAAGTGCTGTACATCAATAAATAATAAAAATAAAACAAGAAGACCATTTTTTCCTTAATGGCTTCCAAAACGATAAAGATCAGGCACTCCGCCAGAGACCAGCAGCACCCCACAGATGCAGTCGCAAGCCCCCCCCTGAGCCCACCCGCTAGCACCTGCCACCCCTAGGACCCCCCACCCCATCCAGCTTGATCATTGATGGTGTACATGTGCGTGAACTAAGCTGGTGTACTAAGGTGTTGTTGAAATATAGCCCTAAGTGTCTAAAGTGGAGTTAAAATAGAGGGGAAGGGATGTGCGCAGTCCAGCTGCGGGCTGCCAAAGCAGCCGACCCAGGACCTGCACAGGTCCCCCCGCCCTCCAAGACCCTCCAAGACTCAAAGAAAATCAAGTTCTAGTGAGTTCGAAAACTGAGGTACCACTGTATTTTATAAATAGTGTTTATCGACCGTGACGTCCCATTAGTTGATTTTCTTGAAGGACATTGGGATAATCCAATGAAATCTCTCAGCCCTCCTCGTCCTGCCCCTCCGTCCCCTTCTTAACCAAGGTTATCAAATTTTGCCATTTGAGCTGCCTGGAGCTGGAAGGGAGCGGCTATGGACAAACCAAAAAAGTGCAAGGGGGGTGCAAAAAAGCTCAGAGAAAAAAGGCAAAAAAGCCTTCAAGTGGATGCAGCAAAATGCACAAAACTTACCAGTGTTTTTGCCATTACAAGTTTTACTGCTGCAGCAGCTGGTGCAGGACTGGAGGAGGAGGATGAAGAGAGAGACCTGGCCCAAGGAGAGATTGAGGAAGAGGTCAGTTAGCTACTGTCCAGCCCGGTAAAAAATAGCCGAAATGTTAATGAAAAGGGACGTTTTGTAACGTCCTGCTCCGAACGCTCCTCATTGTGTGCCACACCCACCTCCTTACCTCCTGTTCTTACCTAATTATGGTCACCTGTTGCTCGTTTAGTCTAGCTTGTCTTTTGTATTTAGTCAGTGTCTCTGTTAGTTTTCCCTTGTTCAGTCATTGATGTATCTACGTGTGAGTACCCTGCCTGTTTCTGTGCCATTAAACCCCTGTGTTACCCGCAACCCGACGACTCCTGCCTCCCTTGTCCGTACGGTACTCGCCCGACGTTACAGAATGACTGAACCTACCGAAAACACCGCGCGGCAGACCGAGAACCTCCGACTCGCTCTGCTGCATGAGGCTGTGTACTGGAGCTGGCAACTAGAGGTGCAGGAGGACCCCCTTGCCCTAGAACTGGTAACCCGGGTCCAGGATCTCCTGGAAGAGGAGCGTCCGCCCGGGCAACAGTACCCCCTGAGGCGAGCGCGTAGGTGCCTCCAACACTTGGGAAAGCGTCCGAGCCCGCGGCCTCGCTTGCTGCTGGCCGCGTGTGCGAGACGCCGGCCGAGGCGTCCCCTGCTGGCCACGTGTGCGAGGCACTCGGCTCTCCTGTCCGGCCCGTGACTCCTGTTTAGCACTTGGCTCCTGTACTGCCGCCGAGGCACCCCCTGCTGGCCACATGTGCGAGGCTCCCGGCTCTCCTGTCCTGCCTGGCTTTCCTGTCCAGCCCGGTTCTCCTGTTCTGCCCGCGGCCCCTGACCAGCCCGGCTCTCCTGACCAGCCTGGCTCTCCTGTCCTGCCCGCGGCCCCGCCCACAGCTCCTGTTCAGCCCGGCACTCCTGTCCAGCCCCAAGTCTCCGAGGAGGTCCCAGACCATGTAACTAGTTACAGCTTACAGTTAATAATATCATGTAATATTAATAAAACTTTGCTTTGGATGACACATCATTGATAGGTAAACAGAGAAATAACACCAGTGAAATTATCATTCCTGCCTCTCTCTCTCTCTGTTTCTTTGACATCCATTTTCACTTCAAGGTGGAAATTGTGACACTGTGGCCATCTCTCCCAAGATGAATCCCTGAGTAGTGAAAGAGCATATTGATTTTATAACATGGTTACTCTCTTCCTTGTAGGCTGCTGCACTTTGTTTAAACTTTTGAAATCACACAACGTGCACATATATCCTTTGGTATGTCATGTGCTTTCGCATATCATATAAATAATCATAGTGGGCCACCATGACCACTGGGCCATTTTCTGGGCCTGGTGGACTCACCCTCTTGCCAACTCTTTAGAACACATTTTCAGCAGCTGCTCAAAGGCCTTGGGTTGGTATCATTGGCACCACAACCAGGTTCTACTGGCAGCCGCAGGCACCTTCGTTCAAGCAGGTCTGAAAGCCCCAAAGAAGACCCAGGGGGGCCTGGCAACTACTGGTTGACCCAGAGAGACAGCTGAGATTCCCAGACATCATTGCAGTAACAACACTCTGGCCAGACATAGTCTTGATATACAGGGCAAGCAAGCTGGTGGTGCTATTGGAGCTCACTGGGAACAGCGGCGTAGTGCGATACCTGGATACAAGTCGGTGCCTGTTCACACGTGGCTGGGTCACCCTGGTGAGAGTGTCTGATGCAAGACCCGAAACCGTGTCCCCGGTTACATCACTGAAGATGTGTCCAGGTTGCACCTTAAATCTAACAAGATACCCCGATAAGCCAGTAACCCTACTTTTTAATACAGTGCACAGGACAATGATCCTAAGCACATAACAAAGTCAATGCAAGAATGCTGAATGTCCTAGTGTGGTTCAGCCAGAGGTTGGACTTGAACTCAGCTGAACATCAATGGAGAGACTTGATACTAGCTGTCCATTGAGAGTCTCCATCCAAAATAGCAGAGCTTGAGAAGCAGAAAATCTTCAAATCTAAGTGTGCAAAGCTTGTCACATCATACCAAAGAATTCTCAAGGCTGTAATTGCGGCCCAAGAATGCTCATACTAAGTACTTAGTTGGGGGTTTGAATACTTAAATCATTGTGATGTTTCTTTTCTATTTTTAAGAAATTTGCAATTTTCTGAAATACTGTGTTTGCTTTATTATAAAGTATTGAGTGTTGATTGATGACAAACAATTTCAGCATAAGACTGCACCATAAAATTTGAAAAATTTGAAAGGTTCCAAATCTGTATCCACTATACACAAAAAAATACAAAACAAAAGACTCAGGGCTATCCCTTTATAAATCATGATTTATAAAACTCAACTATGACATAAATCATCATAGCATAGAACAACACACTGAACATGTACAATGCAGATTTTAGAACTAATAATTTCTTGGTCTTATGACACAGAATTTAGAGATATAAAATTATAGAGCGTATGTTCCTTACTCAACATGGCAATTAAGACGATTAGAAGACTCCAACACCAAAGCAACATCACACAGGCTGACACAGAACTAAATCATGGATTCACGAGAATTAAAATAACTACCCCTTCAATATGCCCCCCCCTTCAAGTTCCACTGAGTCTGGTATCTGATACTTGAAAGCACCAGAAATTTGCTTCTTTACAGCGCATTGGAAATTTCTTCCGAAAAATTACACCACTTCATAGAGCCACATATAGTAAGCAAAAGGTACATTCATAACGTATGGTACACAAACCGTGCAGAGGAAAACAAAACACATTCTCTGTTAACCTGTCTGTGACGTCAGCGGCCCCGAGGGGTGGAACCCACCAGGTGTAGCCAAGCGTAATCACGCGTAGCAACTATAAGACGGACTGAAAACCATACTGACACTGCGAAGTATTGAGCTAATAATTCCTTTGAGCCGTACCAAGCAATTACTTGTCTTTTGTCTTCCCTCACGTCTTGTTCTCGTTAACCTACCTTTGTTCCAGCTCCATCTGTCTCTATCTCCTTTTCCCAGCCCAGTTCCCGTTCCTGAACCCATCGCCTATTCCCGTCCTGTGTCCAGCCCGACGTCCTTCCCCGACCTTCCTACCCCGTCTCCTCTTCCCGGACTGACCACTCGGATCTCGACCCTCTTGCCTGGACACTGACCACGATCACTGTTTATTCCCTTGGATACCTTTGCCTAGCCTTTTAGGCTTTGCAATAAAACCCCGCTTCCTCGCATTCCTGGGTCCGCGTCTCTGTCACGATTCGCTACAGAATACTTCGCCGGTAACATGGATCCAGCGAGGAATCTAGAAGGTAGGCTCGCCTCCATTGAGCAGATGCTTGCTACACAAGCTGCTCAGGTTCCACTGCCTGCTTCTCCACCACGCCTCGCTTCTCCTCCTATCGCGATACCTGAGCGATATGGTGGAGATCCCGATCACTGCAGAGGCTTCCTGATGCAAATTGGAATTTACGTGGAGGAACACCCCGAGATGTTTGGCTCACCCGGCACTCAAGTTCGTTTCACCATATCATTGCTGACCGGCAGAGCCCATGAATGGGCGGAAGCACTGTGGTCAGACGGCAGTCCGTTATTACACTCGGCACAGACCTTCCATAACGCACTTCTGGAGGTCTTTAATCATCCTGCGGTTGGGTGTCGTCCTGGATGGCGCCTCCTCGAGTGCAAACAAGGATCACGCTCGGCGCCGGAGTTTTCATTGGAATTCCGGACCATCGCCGTCGCCTTGCGCTGGCCTGACGACTGCTTACAGACTATATTCCTACGTGCACTCAACCCTGAGTTACAGGATGAGTTGACTGCCCGAGGGGAGGTCGCTTCCTTCGATGAACTGGTTCGTCTAACCATACGGTTAGATAACACCGTTAGAGATTGACGCAGAAGACGACCAGTACCTCCACCGCCCGAACGCACTTCCACCAGTGGTATTGAACCAATGCAGCTCGGTCAAACACCCCTCAACTCGGAAGAACATCGGCGCCGGTATCAAGAGGGACTTTGTCTGTACAGCAGAGCTCCAGAGCACCAAGTGGCAGCAAGTCCACGAAGACCACCTTCCAGAAGACATCCCTCTCTGGTAAGACCATGCGATTGACCACTAACCAACCTATCACAGTTTTCTGTTCCAGTGGTAGTGAGTTGGAAGGGGGAACGTATAGAGGTACAAGCCCTAGTGGACAGCGGAGCTGCCGGGAACTTCATTGACCTGGAGTTAATCCGACGACTCCAGATCCCAGTCACAGAGATCCCTACTTGGCTGTCGGTCCATGGGGTAACTGGTGAGAAACTGAAAGAAGGTACCATCACCCATCGCAGTCACCCTTGTACACTACAAGTGGTAATCGTACACACCGAGGACATCGAATTCTATGTATTACCCCGCACCAAAGATCCACTTATTCTAGGATTGCCATGGCTTCGACTCCATAATCGACGACTCAACTGGAGAACCGGTGAAATCGAGGCTTGGTCTGATTGGTGTCGTGCGGACTGTCTTTCCCTTCCTTGTCGGGCTACAGGAATAGAGAGTCCAGAGCCGGAAAATCTGTCACGGATACCTCGGGAATACTGGGATTACGAGGACGTCTTCAGCCGCAAGCGTGCGGTCCAACTACCTCCCCATCGAGTAAACGATTGTGCCATCGATCTGTTGGAGGGTGCTACTGTACCCCGCGGACGACTTTACCCCGTGTCGCGACACCTACATACAGCAGGGGGTAAGTCAGGGGATTATACGCCCATCGACTTCACCCGTAACCACAGGATTCTTCTTCATGAAGAAGAAGGACGGAGGACTACGGCCCGTGGTGGACTATAGGGCTTTAAATGCCATCACCATAAAGAGGCGAAAACCCCTTCCCCTAATTCCACCGGCCCTTGAACAGTTACGCCGAGCAACTATCTTCTCCAAGTTGGATTTAAGAAGTGCATATAACCTGGTGCGTATTAGGGAGGGGGATGAATGGAAGACGTCTTTTATCACGAACTGCGGACAATACGAGTATCTCGTGATGCCATACGGGCTCGCTAATAGCCCGTCAATCTTCCAGGCTTTTATGAACCAAGTGTTTTCCGATATGCTGGACCGTTTTGTAATAGTTTATAAAGATGACATTCTAATCTACTCCTCCTCTGTTGAAAAACATGTATTACATGTTAGACAAGTGCTACAACGACTCCGGGAGAACCACCTATTCGCCAAAGAGGAGAAGTGTGAATTCCTGCAGTCACAGGTACGATTCCTAGGATACGTCATACGCCCAGAGGAGGTCGCCATGGAGGAACAAAAAACCACCGCCATCCTCCAGTGGCCACGACCTAGAAAACTGAAGGAGTTGCAACGTTTTTTTGGATTTGCTAACTTCTACCGCAGAGTCATAAAGAATTTCAGCCAAATCGCCGGCCCTCTCACATCTCTAACCATAGGTAAGCCCGTGACTTTGAAATGGAGTCCCGCTGAAGAACGGGCTTTTGAATCATTAAAAAGAGCCTTTTGTTCATCTCCTGTACTCAAACAACCCAATCCGGATATACCATTCGAGATTGAAGTGGATGCTTCTGAGGCAGGTGTAGGAGCTGTATTAATACAAAGGGACCCCGAAACCGGACAACGACATCCCTGCGCCTACTACTCAAGAAAGCTGACGGCAGCGGAAAGAAATTATGAGGTGGGAGAAAGAGAGCTGCTGGCCATCAAACTGGCTTTGGAGGAATGGCGTCACTGGTTGGAGGGGGCACAACATCCTTTCCTAGTTTTAACGGACCACAAAAATCTTGAATATCTCCAGACTGCCAGAAGACTCTCTTCCCGACAGGCGCGGTGGGCACTGTGGTTTGTCCGGTTCCATTTTCGGGTGAGTTACCTTCCTGGTCCCCGTAATATTAAGGCTGATGCTTTGTCTAGCCAACACAATCCCCCAGAGAGCGAGGAGCAGGAACATACTATCTTGAACCCTACCTGCTTCATCTCAACCATTACCTGGGGTTTGGAGGAAAGGATAAAGGCAGAACAAGAAAGACGACGTCGCCCGCCCGACTGTCCGAGCGGGTGTGTCTACGTACCCAAATCCCTCCGAGCGGGACTCTTGGCGTGGATCCACTCCCATCTTGGTACTGGTCACCCCGGGGTGGGGACTACCACCCGGTTGGTGGGAGGCCGATATTAGTGGCCTCGATGGAGATTAGACGCGCAAGCGTATGTGGATAGCTGTCCGGACTGTGCACAGTGTAAAAGCCCAAATCAGGTTCCGGCCGGGTTACTACAACCCCTACCGGTGCCCCAAAGACCATGGTCACATTTGGCCATGGATTTTATAACTGACTTACCCTGTTCTTCTGGAAAGACTGTGATACTTACATTGGTAAATAGATTTTCAAAGATGTGCAGGTTAGTAGCGCTTTCCAAGCTCCCTAGTTCGTCGGACTTAGCGGAGATACTTATCCAGGAGGTGTTCCGAGTCACCGGTATTCCAGAAGATTTAGTGTCCGACCAAGGTCCCCAATTTACTTCTCGCATGTTCCGAGAATTCTGTAAAAAAACTAGGAATATCCCTAAGTTTGACATCCGCATATCACTCTCAGGCAAATGGATTAGCGGAAAGAATCAATCAGGAGGTACCTAAAGCCTTAAAACTGCTCATTAGATCCCAACCCGATACTTAGGCTACCTCCCTGGCTTGGGTGGAATATTCAATTAATTCACGCATTAATCCCATTACTAAACTCTCTCCCTTCCAGTGCGTCTTAGGATTTCAACCTCCCTTATTTTCTTGGGACTCACCAGCTGGACCCGTTCCAGAGGTGGAGACGTGGTTCCACAGTAGTAGGCGTGCCTGGAGTTCCGCACAAGATGCTATGCAGGCACAAGCTCAGAATATGAAGACCAAGGCAGATCGACATCGGAGACCTGGTATTCCCTACCGGGTCGGTCAGCGGGTTTGGCTGTCCACGAAGAACTTGAGGATTCCCGGGTGTAAGAAGCTGATCGCCCGATTTATAGGACCGTTCCCCATCACTAAGAGAGTGGGACCGGTGACAGTGAAATTGGAACTTCCTAAGGTATACCATATTTCGCCCACGTTCCACGTTTCTCTGTTGAAGCCGGTAAAATACAGCCCTTTACGTCCGACCTTGGCTTCTCCAGTCGATGCCCCGCCAGTACCACCTGCCTCTCCTAGTTGGAGGGTTGTGGGCATCGTGGACTCACGACGTAGTGGGGGTCAGCTCCAATACCTGGTCGACTGGGACGGAGCCGGTCCGGAGGAGAGAAGCTGGGTACTACCACGGGAGGTGGAGGACAAGGAGCTCATCGCCGCTTTTCACCAGGCTCACCCCTTTCCTCGGCCCCCTAAACGGAGATGGCCTCCAGGAGGCGGCCGTCAAGGGGGGGGGCTCTGTGACGTCAGCGCCCCCGAGGGGCGGAACCCACCAGGTGTAGCTAAGCGTAATCACGCGTAGCAACTATAAGACGGACTGAAAACCATACTGACACTGTGAAGTATTGAGCCAATGATTCCTTTGAGCCGTACCAAGCAATTACTTGTCTTTTGTCTTCCCTCACGTCTTGTTCTCGTTAACCTACCTTCGTTCCAGC
>JAABNY020000043.1:18382121-18400617 GCA_015164015.2 Brevimyrus niger | reverse complement strand
GTTTGAACAGGACAGTGCCTTCCCCAAACTGTTGTCATAAAGTTGGAAGCACTCAATTGTCTGAAATTTCTTTGTATGCTGATAAAGTAAAAGTAGCCTTCACTGGAACTAAGGGACCTAGACCAAACCAAGAAAAGCAGGCCCAAACCATTATCCCCCTTCCACTAAACATTATATTTAGCACTCTACACTCAGGTAGGTTGTCATCTGAAAAAACAAAATTATTTTTCTTCTGTCACACAATCTGATAGTGAAGCATGGTTTATCACACCTGAGAATGCGTCTCCACTGCTCCACAGTCCAAGTGCGACATGCTTGTTCCACTATGTCAGCTTGTGTGCCCCACGTCTTTGTGGCTGAACTGTTATCGCTCAAAGATTCTTCCACTTAACATTACTGACAGTTGACTAGCAGGTCTAATGTTACCATACGTCTGGGTTTCCCTGGACACGTCTTCTTTTTGGGCCTGTCTGGGCACCTGAGCAGTTTTTCAAAACTCGAGTGTAGCGCTGCAAGCCGTATGACCCAGTGTTGCAAGCTACAGTAGAGTAAGTACCAAGTGAAGGAAAAGGGAGCCACTCAGTATCAACACACAGCATCTGGAAGGCTTGGATGTTTCCTTTAAAAATTAAATGATATGCACATCTAAGAGCCATGCTGCTCACCAGTGATGTTGGTATTTTGACACTTCATTTGTGTTTTTATATGAACAGTCAATCATGTTGCTTGCTTGAAATTTAACAAAGTTTACCTCAGGGTTTTGGTACCTTGTTGAAAAAGGTTTGACACAATATGTGTGTATACAATTGTGTGTAGATGGTTACGACAGCTAACTAAGGTTACAATATGTCTGTATTTTTGCAGACAAGAATTTAAATTTTACACGGTGGTTAGGGAAGACTCATTATATTAGGAGAAGTGCTTTCTGATTGGCTTGTGAACGTGAAAACTCATTAATATTCTGATCCCTGAACACATCCTCTTTTTTTGTTTCACCAAATATGGTAACCATAGGCAGTTCTAATGGCTGAAATTTTTAAAACTGATTTAATGCAACGGTGGGATCTTATAAGGGTGCCGTTGATGGTGTAAATCAATAAATGGAATGAATGTCCACATACTTTTCACTCAATATTATTTATATATAGTGCCATGACATGGCGTCCATGTTTTATGAGCTTAGCTTTTCTAATCATCTGAAATCCTTTTTGATTGGGCCATATTGTATTTAGATTTAAGGTGCCCAAAAAGCTAATTATAAAAAAAAAAAAAAACTGCAGAAATACAAACTTTTTTCCTCACAAATACGGTATGAGGCAGGTACTGAACATTAATGGATCCCATAACTGAAATGCTAACATTCTGTTAAGAGGTTGTCCTAACCAATAAGCCCTGATTAATTAAGTAGTAGGAAATAGAAGAAATGCACATATAAAAGAAAAAAATATATAAATATATATACACACACACACACACACACACTATATACTACATATCAGAAGGTCTTACTGAGAAGCCAGGCGGGGGCGCCGTAGTGACACACTGTAGCTACGTTTCCAGCTCTTCTTCCCCTGTCGGTTACGCACACCATCCTCTTGGTCCATCATCTGCTCCAGCAGGGTCTGGTCGTCAGCATTTAGAGGTGCTACTGAGATGTCCCGCACCGCACGGAACTCACCACAGTTGTTCAGATGCTCGTTCTCCAACCGGAAGAAGTTCCACACAAAGCGCCTTTTGGGCACAGAAGGGCACAGTGGCGATGGAAAGTAAGAAACAAAGATACTGGAGGACGAGAAATAATCGAATGCTCAATGTTTGCACTGTCAAGGTGTACTGCGGTCTACTCTGCTGAATCAGTCTGCTTGTTTATTTTCTCCTGTCTATTACTTGTGCTCCTGCACCTGTAATCGGCCTTATTATTATTAAAAGTAATGCAGCATCTGCACAAATTTGGCTGCTACACTCGTCCATCATACCTGAAAACCTCCAGTGGCGCCAGTACAGTGGATAAGATGTCAGAAACAGGTGGAAAGTTGGTCAAGGTGGTGAGGGAAATCTGAATGGTCCAGGCAAAACGGAGAATGACATCTTCCACTATGGCACAGTAGTAGTAAGCCTGCGCTCATCCACAGCAGTAGATAGAAGAGAGAGAACAACAGAGGAAAACATTAGAAAACACCATTAAAAATAAAACTTGTGGTGTTTTTTTGGTAAAGATATAAAATGGACTGTGATGAGATAAGGTCTAGAAATACGTCACGGTAGACCTGCTGATGACTGTTTGCTATCAAACTTAATTTATTTACACTTTTATCCAAATTGCATTTGAACTGGTAACTTTCTGATCACTGGCACAGCATCCTATGCCACAGAGTCACATGGTGAGTCACATGGTGAGGCCCGCACTCAGGCCCCACTACCCCAACACTGCTGATAACTACCAGACTGTGTAAAACTGCAAGCTGTGTTGCACTAATATAAAGAAATATTTCTGCTGCCATCCTCTTACTTTCTGTGGGTAGACAATCTCCTCCCTCAGGAATGTGTTTTCACCGGCGCTCCGATCAAACAGCCCCCAGTCCATCTTCAGGTCCCAAACCAAGGTGTAACAGGAGTTGATCGCCGAGAAGATGATCAGCAGGTACAAGAACACACTGGCGTCCTTGGGCTGCTTGACTAAGGCAGAGATGAGTAAATGGTTAAATAATTCAACCGATCAAAAGGCATAACAATCATTGTAACTGAAATTATAGTATACGGCTGAGGTGTTGTGTGTTTTCCTACAGAAAAGGAAATTCAACCGATGCTACTATTATCAACAATGGAAGACCTCAGCATAGTCACTTAAATGGACAAGGCGTGACCCAGAAAGAACCTGCCCCAAACCTTTATGAACCATCCTCACATGCACGCCTCAGGTAAGTGCTACCACAGAGCGAGCTCCAAAGGATCTTCAAACACAAGTGAAAGTAACATTGTAGGACTAGAAACGACAGCACTGTATTCCCTGGACAGCACTGTCATTCTGGTTGTGATGTGTTGGTGTGACAGTATGCTTATTTGTTTATTGCAACTTCCATTGCAGAATCTTTCCCCACCAGTTAGGTGGTTACTTCTATTCCTTTGTGTATGTACATGTTTGAAAACATCATTTATACTGCTTATATTTTTTATATGTTTAAATGTTTATATCCTTTGTATTTCTCATTTGCACTATGATCAGAATTGTATATTCCATAAGACTGAGAATATACGGTAATGGCATATGTGAAGGTAATTTTTTTAAAAGAAAAGGAAAAAAAGTGTGCACAATGCACATTTAACTCACTTATAATTAACTGACACTTTTATCCAAATGGCTTTTAGTAGAGTTGCGGGACAATTTTTGTATGTTTTGTGGGATTGTTACAGACTCCGGATCGAATCCTAAAAAGTTCTGATCCAATTTTCCCATAAGAAATAACAGAAAACCAATTAATTGGTTCCCGGCCCCCCAGAATGACACCTAAATATGTTTTTTTTTTAAGAATTTGAACACAAAATGAACAGGATTAAAGACATTTTCCAAGTAGAACCCTGAGATCACGGGATCTGTACCTCCTACCAGTTCCTCACATCAGTTCCTAGTCATAAAACTTGAGATCATCACACTTTTGAATCTGTTGCACCAATGTGGTGGAATGACTTTCCTCTCTCTTTGCACCAGGCTTTCTCTGTTCACATGTTTAAAAATTTTCAAAGACCATTTTGTTTAAGCAAGCCATTTTCTAGGGGATTTTCTTGTTATATTTTCTTCTATTGTTTTATTCTTGTGTTATGCATTGACTGTTTGCTATGTGTGTTTTACTGCTGCCTGTTTGGAACATACTGTTTTTAATTTAGCCTTTTATCTCTTCATCACTTTGTGACATCTTGAATGAGCTAACAAGTTAATTTATACAGTAGTTATTATTTGCGATATGGATATGGCTCTGTTTGCATATTTGGTATTGCTATGCATCCTGCATTTACAATTAGGGGGCAGAATGTTAGAATCATAGATAGTATTTTCATTCCATATGAAACTTACACAAAATTCAATAATTTAATATTTTTCTTATTTTTGTACATTTAATATAGAATATTTCATTGAAGTTATAACAGTATCTGTTCAGTTAGCAATAATGTATAAACTAAGACCCCTATGTTGAAAGTATAACCCCCTTTATGTCTAAAAGGCCCATAGTCATGTGCAGTTTTGTAAAGAAATGAGTTGGATGGAAGGATTTTTTCTTATATTTTACTATGTTTATAGATGTTTTTTTGCATTCTACGTCTTTGCATGCATCCATTAGTTGACTCAAACGCTTTATCTTAATGTTTTTGATTTATCATAGCTAGATCAAGTGTTAAAACCGTCTTTTTTTGTTAACACTATGCAGTGATGCTTTAATTTTGGGGTGATCCATCTCAAAATGTAATCAGTTTAGCTCCTCACCCACACAATGCCTTTGAAAAGTTTAAAAAGGATCTGTCAAATGTTCTCCGAGTTATCGCCTTACACACCAATGTGTGTGCAGCAGTAGACAGGTCTTAAAGCTGTACGTATTTCCCGAAGTCCAGGGAATACAACAATCTGACCAGACAGCAGGAAACTGCAAGTATTAAAGTTTAATAACTTATTAAGAGTTATTAAACAGGCTTAACAGAGAGGAGAAACAAAATATACACTTATATCATATAGTGTTTTGTGCAAATAGGAAATAATAGTAAATTTCAGTAAACAGAAAGGATCTAGGAGAAATGCTTTAAAAACTTCAAGATCTTTGCACATCATACATTCAAGTAGAGAAAATCCATATTTCTTTCCCATTTAGAAGTGAGTTGTGTAACATTGGCAGAAAACAGTTTTTTCTAATCTTTGCTCCCGTCATACACTAAAATAATGAGGTGTTTCCAGGTCAGGTCAGTCCTTATACTGTAGGCACACTGGCCTGGATCTTCATGCTGCATTTCATCCTTACCTTTGTGGGTTTGGTAGAGTGCAGAAAAAGTCACCACAAAGAAGGTGGTGGAGTACTTTCCCGCATTGACCAGGTGTGGGAAAGCCCGTTTGGTGTCGCGGTAACGCCGCAGGCATTGCACAAAGCGGATCCAGGCTGGCAGACATTGGATCACAGCGCGGACACCATACGAATATGTGTTGCATGTGTCACCTGCAATGAAATGCAGACCAATTAAAATTGTCAATGTTCAAAAATCATCTTTAAGTAAAACAAAATGCTTTATTTTTCACAAACTGGTGCACCATTAGCATATTCAAAGATAGCTCCTGTAACTCAACAAGTAGAACATTACGCTAATAATGCATTGGTCATGGATACAAATCCCAGGAAGCACACAAATTGTAGATGACAGATTTCAAACAGCTTTGTGGCTCAAAAGAGAAAGACCCTCAGGCTGAAGAACACCTAACCTGCTGGGGAAGTAAGCAGGCCATCCCGTTTTGTCCAGTCAAGCTCAAAGCTGTAGAAGCACACCAGATACTCCAGGTCCATCAGAAGTACCACCAAAGAATTCAGTTGGTCAGCCAACCAGAAGTCTGCAAATTCTACCTTGTGGAAGGGTGCTGTGAAGACACGGAACTGGGCCAGAAAGGAGGGGGAAGAAAGTGAGAATTTGGCTAAGGTCCATTCTCAACAAGTCAACAAGAACACAGTAGCCACACAGAAACAACACAAATACTATTCATAATGCTGCAAGAAAGACAACTCATTAACTGTACATTACGGGGGCAGTGGTGGCTTGATGGCTAGTGAAGCGCACTTGTAATTGAAAGATTGCAGGTTCGAATCCCCCACCAGCAAGTCACCACTGAGGTACCCTGAGCAAGGTACCATCCCCGAGCGATGTTCTATTAGCAATCAGACTGTCATACTGGCAAACTGACCTTTCCTTTTTTTATTAACAATTTCCCCAACACATTCACTCATTGTCTTACTCCATGCTGTTTCGGTTCACATGCGGATGGTGCAACTGAGCAAACACCTATTGAGCGACTGGCTGTTTGCATGTCTCTTTCAGCACACTCCATTATCAAGGGATATAATGCACTGTTTATGAACCAGGGAAGGAGCACGTTTGGGGTTTGTTCGTGCAACCAAAATTAGCATATTCATTTTGTACATTCCTGGTGGGTTGCATTTAATCCATTCAAGTGAAACTATCAAACATTCTAGCAAATGATTTTGTTTTTGAAGTGTGTATTGTTGAATCAAAATTTTTTTTACTCCATTTTCCTTTTAAGAAACTGCATTGTTAAACCCTGGTTTAATCCTGGTTCTGCTGGCAGAAGGCAACACTGAGCAACAGGGTGATTCTAGGCTCAAAATTTCCAGAACCGCAGTACACAAAAACAGTGCCTTATGAATTGAAGTATGACATCAAGTAACCTTCAAAAAGAAGCATTAAGTGGTGCACTGCTAGGACAGTTCATATCAGGCTTTTAGAAGTAGGGTTGAAGACCCATAAAGCAAGAAGCCCTTTATTAATGAGAAACAGAGAAGAGCCAGGTTGGACTTTACAATGTATGTAAATATACATTTTACACAGATAAGAGAGGTAAAGATGTAAGGAGTAGGGACTGATTACAGTCCATTGCTGCACCCACCACATGACAAACCACCTCAGGGATGAGAACCTGAGTGCAGCCATGCAGCGATACCTCAACACTACACTAGTCTGATTGGACCAGTGTGAGTATTTGTTCTAGTGGCTGCAGTTCCAATCTTGCATTTACACAGAAGCGTATCCATAAATTGAAAAATAAGTGAAACTAATAATGTTGCTGTGGTCTCTCAACCTTTTCCAGAGCTGCAGAAGTACATGTAGACGAAGAACCCTACAGGATGGCAGTAATCCAAAGTAAAGAAAAAGAAAATTCTTGACTCCTAATTTAATTGTGAAAACATTTTCAATAAACAACTAAAAAGAAAATCATGCATAGAAATAAAATCATAAAAGTAAAATGGTACAAAGAACTTTGCATAACGCTAATGATACTATTAGTAATAAAAAAAACTTCTGATGAAAGCCTCACCAGCAGTTTAAGCAGCCAGAAACGGGACTTGTAGTAGCAGGTTTTGAAGGGATTGATGAGGAACAAGAGCATGAAGCCATAAAGGATGAGTGGGTTGACTTGCATGGGGATAGAGATGAACTTCCAGTTGAGGCAGGCGAGGATACTGAGACACCACAACACCCCAAGGAAGCCTGCAATCTTTAAGGGGGGAAAACTATTTTAACAAATGATACGATATCAGCAAGTCACACAACAGTCTCCGGCAAACGTGCGACACTGCCGACGCCACACCAGCCCACATTCCGGTCATCTCTCTGCATCGCTGCACTGCACTCTCACCTCAAAAAGGTGCTGATGGGACAGGTTATTACGAGGGTTCAGCTCAAATATCAGTACGTGATTGACCCCGGCTTGTCGCCATCCGTAGGTGTTGATGCCCAAGAGGAAGAGGAACTCGACGAGCAGAAATCCTCCCCGATAGATACGCACCAGTGGCCACACGACCTCATTTCCTGTTATCATGGTACCTGTGAACAAAGTAGGTTACCAATATTATTGTCAAAAATAACAGACAAAAGCAGACATCAACGAAATATGCAGACCAGGCCTGGGCAGAAGCTGACCTGAGCTAATTTTACTGGCCTTTGGGTAAAGATGAAGTATACGAACAAACAGATTTTTGCACACAATTTTTTCTTTGACTTAATAAATATAATCGATACCAAAATCTAACAAGTCTATTATTGTGGCTTTCATGGGACATAAAGGCAGTTAAAAACGACTCCTGCTGACATCTTGAAGCTTGGATTTGGTCCCAACAAAACATAATTGTCCAGGTTTGATAGACTGTATTTATTCAGTTATTCAGTTTATCCATCCACAATATTTTACTGGAAAATTACTCATTTTATGTTCCAAAAATGAACTGTAGAGAATACTGAATCTACTACGTGACCTTTTTGACAATTAAATGTTTACAGCTGTCTGCATTACCAATGATAATGAAGGCCACTGTGAGCACGCAAAACGCTCCGCAGAACAGGCCGACCCGGAACGTGGTCCAAGCTGGGGCTGGCTGCAAAGGCAGAACAGCCACAGTCAGGAAAAACAGAGTGTTAACAGGAAAAAATCCGACAGGACAAACAGTGATGAAACGACGTGAGAGCCTGTCCTACACGCCCGTGATCATGTGATCCACCCATCTCATCTTTAATGTTGAACATTTATATATTTTCATTTATATTTATTTCCTGAATAATATTCTGTTCAAGAGTTTCTCTGTGTGTACTCTGAACTTCTGTACTTTGTGTACTGTACTGCATTCTTTATTTGCCTATACTGTACGTGTGTTCGCTTCACACTTTGCCTATATGTTTGTATCTGTGCACTTTTTTGCACCTCACTACTGTAAGCAAGAGAATTTACCCGTGGTATCAGAAAAGTCCTTGTTAAGCTATATTTGGTGGAAAAAAAATAATAATAAAAAAATGATGAAGAATCTTCCACCTTCCCATTGTCGACTTCATAAATGTACAAGTTTAAGTTATAATGAAAACTTCTGCTTGTTGAGTTGCTATAAGATGAATGATACTAAAATTGAACTTTATTTCTATATAGTGTAGCCCTAAACAGAACTGCAACAATCTCTGGTATGAAAAAAGAGAGAAGTCTGTCTATCAGAGTTAGTCAATAACATGGCCAGAACATTAGGGACAGATCTGACAAACGTGTATTAAGTTTAAAAAGGGATGAAGTCAAAAACACTAGTAGAACATCTTGACAACAATCTAGATGAGTCAGTGTTATTTTGAGCTGGTCAGTGGCAATGACTCAGGTGGCTTCACTGCTGCATTAGAGAGCTGCCACCCGCAATCTACAGACATGTGCTTTGTGAGTACGATCGTGTCTGTGGCTCCCTGTGATGAATCGAACATACAGACAAACCATTTTACTGAAAAAAGGGTCAGCTGAGTGCATCAGGCTTGAGAATATCATCCTCAGCCCTTATTACAATAACTCCCTTCTTCATGTCTGATAATACAGTTTCTGAATAAACGGCCCTTTAACTTTTGAGCCAAGTTCTACTTTAAAAAAAAAAAAAAAAACAGAGAGAATTAAAACCGAGTGCTGAGGAGAGCGTACCTGTGCTGCACCAAGTGGAGGAACCCTCAGTCTCTTCATGGCTTTCTGCCGATCTCCCCCCTCTAATTCTGTTGTAACCAAGGTCTAAAGACACATACAGGCAAGTCAACATCCAATAATGTCATATACGGCACAAGGAGGAGTCTAGGCTTTGTAATACCTCAAAGCGTGACACTGGCAAGATTAAAAGAAGGGCACCTCTGTCTCGGAGATCAGCTGGGTGATCTTCTTGCAGGTGTAGAAGGGCGCCACCTCCACGTGGGCCACTCTCCAATCAGCCCCGCGAGGAGTCTCCAGGATCTTATCATGTTTCTTCAGAATTTTCCGGAAGCCAGTGAAATTGAGATTCTGAGATGGAAATAAAACAAAATAAATCAATTAACAAAATGAATGGAATTTTGCATAATGGAAAATAAACCATGAAATTTGGATGTAGAGCACCTGGTAGTTCTGCAGAAGGATGAGGCTTAGGTAGAACTCGCTGAAGGCCAGCTGGAGGTCCTTGATGTTGCGGTATTTGACGCGCTCCTCGTGCGACAGGTGGAACACCGTCTTGTGCCGCCTGCGCAGACCTGGCACACTGCCCTCTCTCTGAGCATCCAGAGATGACTGCAGCTCATTCTGAAGGGTGGCGAAGCGCCTCTGTGCCTCTGCAAGCTTCTCTGATTGGCAGATTTGGAATAACTTACATCAACTTACACATGCGGTCTGGAATTTATGAAGCAAAAACATAGACAAGTATGGACTTGGACTTAAAGTGAATCAGCCTGCTCATTGCTTGTTGCATGAAGGCAGACACCCTGGTCCAGTGGCGGAGAACATTGTACAGACGCAGGCCGGCCCTGCATTTCTTCACATTAGCCTGGAGGGCAGCTAAAAAGCAGAGTAGGAAACACTTCAACAAAGTAGGGCGCCTTAAGCAAGAAGGCAGCTTAGGAGCATAGAAACCGAAGCACACAAGATGAACAAACTCCCAGCAAGGCTCCAAACCAACTTACTACATTAACTGAAACAGTCACGATCATGGCAATGCAGCTGAAATTCTAAAGGACATCAAATCAGCAGCATAAGTACAGTGCCACGACCCCATCCAAGTTCCTTCTCCTATTACTACGTCCATTTGATTGCAGTTGTTGCCATTAAATAATTAATTTTAACAGGGCAACTGTTACTTTGTCACATAATATTGTTGCGATTTCTTCCTTCAGTCAGTCCGGTGTATATTTAAGATCTGAGCATTGTGTTGTTCTTTATATCATCTTAAATTTAAATTTTTTTTTGGAAAAACAATTAAGTGAATAAGAAAAAAGAAGGAATCAGGAAATACTTGGCCACAGCACTATAAGTATATGTATGAGGGCTGGACAATGACGATATGGCAAAATATTTCATCATATTACAACCATTGGACCACTGCTTAACTTTAACGCTGCTGTATTCAAGTGCAATAGGTGAAATGTGTAACAAAAATACACAACACTAGAAAACACTAACAGTATGGCTTGTTCCACTATATGCAGTGCATTTGTTGGGCACAGGTTGTCCATCTGATTGGTCGGAATTCTATTCACTTCTGTGATCTGATATGCTGTTCCAAACACATCAGTATATCGCTCTAAATTAATTAAATAAATAAACCTATACATATTTAAATAATTTAGTGAGTCCATTCATTTTTAAATAAAAAAATATTTTATATGATTACTTAAATAATTTATTTCACAATAAAGTTCAACTTTTCAGATTGATGTATTTCCGATTGATGATTCTCTGCACCAGCCTTTTCATTTCATAATGGTACTTTTCATTGTAATGGCGCACTCTCTCATTCACTTTGATGGGAGTGGGACTGAGCCTGTGAAATGCAATTCATTAATCGGCCTAGAGGATGCAGGAAGTAGTTTGAAAAGTCCCAGGAAGCAGTGGAGGTTAGCAGTTAGATCTGTTGATTAGTGGAGTACACAAAGGAAATGTCATGGCAAAACTTTTATCCCAATGGATGCCATCTGGGTATAAACAGTGAGAAAGGATACATTTTGACTTGGCATTTCTTCTCTTCTATATACCTGCACGTGATCCTGTCAACTTTCTAGATGTGTGTTAGGCGACCTACAGATACAAGTTTATAAAACCCGTGTGGACATTCAGTATTATACTGTGTCAACATGGTACAAATGTATGTGTTAAGGACTAAAATATACCTAGGCAGATACTTTTCTATTCAAGGGCAAATTAATCAGTCTGTAATGCACATCATTGGTTGACATTTATTATTTTGGCTTTTAATCATAACCAGTCAAGCTCAAAATTTGTGAAAATTCCAATGAAGGGGTTGATTGATATGCTGAATTATACGTCTGACTTGGGGTAAGTAAAATAAAAGGAGCAAAGTAGTCAGGACCACAGTGGGACAATTTCTCAGCAAGAATTCAAGAATGGGTTGTGACAGTCCAATAGTCAACCAACTTCCCACTAGATTATTTTTTGGTGTTGTAGGGAAAAATATATTCTGTCGTTCATGCAGTTTACTACACAATAGCCCATTCTGCATTGACATAAATAATAACATACTATTATGTCATATGTAATGACATAAAAGCATAACATACTGTACTATAAGAGTTTAGCCAGAAGTACATAATCAGCTCAGGACTAATATATTGAAGACCAAAAGCCTCAGTAACATTGCAAGTTACATGTTCTGAAATTTACGTAGCTGATTGCATGTGTTCTAACGTGGCTGTACTTCACAGTTCTCAAATATTTGCAAATTCAAGAACCATCATTGGCTGAAGTCCTTCAAGGTGGTTATTTTTACATGTCTAGAGGGTAAAAAATGCCATGTGGAGACGTATTCTCTCAGTTTATACCTTGACAGCATTCCATAGATGTTTCTAGTTGGTCACTGTGAAGACATTCATGGAACACTTTCCTGCCCCCTCAAAGCGATTTACAGAGTGTTACCATTATGAAAAATGGAATTATGAAATATCTGATTGGAAATCCATCATTTGGAAATACACCAACGTGTAAAGTTGAACTTCAACAGTGAAATTTAATTTTAATTAAGTAATCATACAAAATAATGTTTATTATTTAAGAATGAAAGGGCAGTTATTGAATAATAATAATAGCTAGAATATATTGATCGCCGTGGGGAAATGGGAACTGGGGGTTAAGGGTCTTGCACAAGGACCCGCAGACTTGCTAAGGCTGGAAACATTAATTAAGAATAAAATGACATTTAATTATTTAAATATTTATTAATTTATGTATAAATATATTCATTACATTTTGAGTGATATGGCATTCCATAGATGTGTGTTATCAAGTTCATCAAATTTTCTCATTTCCTTATGTTTAAATTTTAGACGATAAGTCAATATATTGTTTATACCACTCAACCCCAACATGTATATACAGTTTTCACAGTCGTGGAAAAAATTGAGACCACTATATTTTTAAACAAATCTGCATTCTTAATCCTGGTTTAATTGTAGTAAGGTGAAGTAGGACAGAAGGAATGGGAAACATTAAGCGCAGGTGTGAAGTGCACTGCTAGAACAGGTCATATCAAGCTACTAGAAGCAAGACTGAAGTCCCATAAAGCAAGGAAGAAGGCCTTCATTACTGAGAAATAAGGAAGAGCCAGGCTGCAGTTTGAAAACAAATACATATTACTCATAGACGCACACTCATAAATTGAGAAATGAGTACAACAAAAAATCGTGCTGTGGTCTCCTAATTTTTTCCATGGCTATATGTCGCGGTGTGGGCAATCTCAGGGAATTGAGCAGGGCTGGTTGGCAATAATGCCCACAGTTACTGTAGCCGCTCACAAGTGCAGTTCACATTTAAAAGGACACACTCCAGAGTGCTGGGGACAGACTGGACCTGAAGCTCTGACCATTACTACCATGGACCAAAGCCGAATTTGATTCTGATCTTGTACCCCTGCACTGCATCAAGTCCTGATTAGTACTGCTGGCTTGCATTTTTCAGAGCAGTTTCACGGGCTCAGTTCCTATAGAAATTTTTATTGCACTTTATTATTTGTGACCCACAGATGACAATCCACAAATATGTACCAAATTCCACAAATATTTTACTATGTAGAAACATGTATTTTTAAAAATTTCTGTAAAATTATATACACATAATTATGGAGCTACTTGTACATGTGAAATGTCTTTTGCACATTTGTGATTTAGCTCCTGTCTATTTGTGGATTGTTGTCCACTTTGTACTACAGCTGATCTGCAGAACAAAAATCATAAATGCATCAATATTTATTTTGCACGTCTCCTGTATATTTGTCAATCATGCAACATTTGTGACTCTATCTGTTGATTTTTGTCTAAATAGTCCCGCAGGTGATGGGTAGAAAAACATCCACAATATGAGGTGCAGTTATCAGCTTCACCAGCAGATGGTAACATACTGCAAGAAGGCTAAAGGAAGAATGGCTAGTTAAGGTTCATTAAATTGGCCCCACAACCATGAGCAAATAAATCCAGTGTTTGGTTAGTGCTAGGTTTGTGCCGTTTTGTGCCCCAAAAATTTGGATTCGTGCCGCTTTAATTTTTAAGAAATACCAATTATGTTTCCCAGACGAAGTGAGGATGACCCCCCCACACACACAACAGGGCACATGAAACCTGTCTGCTTCTTTAATGAGCGTTTGTGCCCAATTGTGCCGTTCTCTCACTCAGTTTTTTTAGGTACGCTAATATATAGTTAATACATAGTTAATACATAATCAAACAGTTAATACAGATGCTCCTCTACTTACGAAAGAAATAAATTCCGAACAGCCGTTCATAACTGTTCGTAAATCATTATTCATCATTTTAAGGGTATATGCTGGGAAGGCGTTTTGGAGTACTAAGATGCTGGGAGTACGCACGCTATGCTGCTATGCAGCGGGAGTAGCGGGCAGAAGTCGTACTAGGCGGAACTGGTGTGCAGAAAAAAAAAATTGATGTTGCAGGCAAGAAACGGGAGCCCAGCAAACACAATTTGGACTTACAGTCCTCTTCGCTCGTATGTCTGAATGTTCGTAAGTTGAAAGTTAGTAAGTAGAGAAGCGTCTGTATATAATCATACTTTGCCTGAAAATTGTCACAAAGGCATCAAACCAGGGGCCAATCTTCACAGATTGCTCATCCCACCAGTAACAGCAGAGTGTGAATTAGCAGAGCAATAGCACAGCTGTACCTAAAAAATTGTAATCCACACAACATAACAGTATTTAATAGAAGACAACCTGTTGGTGTGTGTCTCACTGGCACATATGTTATCAAGACAGCAAACGGGGCCGGCTTCAAGGAGCTTAATTTGTGACTCATTTTAGCCTTCTTCGAGTGTGCCGCCAACTGCTGGTGGAGCTGATAACTGCACTTCAATTATGCAACACATAACAAATCTATGGAAGTAAATGCGTGTCATCAGAATTTGAATTTTATATGCCACAGAAATTCTACCATTGAATATATATGCATTGGAAATATGCATCAAGAATTTCATGGTCCGAATGCACATGCAAAAATACGAGGTAAAAAAAAATACAAAGACAACATTTCAATGCTGAAAAATACAAAGACAATATTTTAATGCTGCTCAAATTCGACGGCCCAAATTCACCTGCAAAAAATGCGATGTTAAAAATACGAGTCGTACATCCAGGATACCAAGGCTTAGCAATCGAATCTGACACAGATTTACTTCCATACAAATCTGTTTCCATATGAATACAAATTCAAGCCGAGTCACAGATGTTGCATGATCTACAAAAATACACAGGAAGTGATGCTCACCTGTTTCAGGTATACAAGTCGCTCCATTTTTTTTGTGAATATGATTTCATACAACACAGATAAAAATACATATTTGTGCATGGTGATGTATTTATTACTTTTTTTTTCCTACACATCAGCTGCAGTACAGAGTGGACAAAAATCTGCAAATAAATAGGCGTGAAGTCATAAAAGTAATGCGATCCACAGACAGGACGTGATCCACAGACAGACAGGACGTGATCCACAGACAGACAGGACATGATCCACAGACAGGACGTGATCCACAGACAGGACGTGATCCACAAATGTACAAAATACATTTTACGTGTACAAGTAGCTCCCATATTTCTGTGGATATGATTTTGCACAACACAAAATTTTAAAATACATATTTGTTGATAGTGAAATATTTGTGGATCATGGTACATATTCGTGGATTGCTGTCTGTGGGTTACAACCAATAAAGTTCAACAAATACTTCCATAGGTTCCCTCGTTGCCCCAATAGGCAACAGATGTGGCCGGCCCCTCCCACACTCAGGGCTCTCCTATCACTGGGTCCAGGTTACAGTAATAAAAAACACCAAAATGAAACCCAAGGGAATGTTACACTGAAACATTCGGGGAGCTTTTTTGCTTCATACCTGGATTTAATACCTTAATACAACAATAGAAATCTCTGCCTTTGTGCACTGTGTGTAACCAGAACTTCCTTATGCAGTTGTCATAGTTACCTGAATAGAAAGTGTTGATTTTTGCCAATTCTTTTTCACAAGCTTGAAAAAACTTCTCTTCAAACTTGGCATAGTATCTTTTAACAGTGTCTTCATCTGTGACTGGAGAAAAGGGAAAAACAAAACTAAATTATGCAACACAACGCAATGCAACAAACTGCAACAAACAGTCGGATACTACACACACACACACACACACAAACACAGACACACATGTTAGCGTGATAACGCACACAAAGGTTGGTATTTTGAAGAAATAAATATAGAGGCTGATATCCAGTTAAGCTGTCAGATAAGCTTTCAGCAGTGATGGCACAAATAAAGCACCTGGACAGGAAGCTAAATATAGCTAAAAAATTATTTATCACGCAAAATACACTACAGTTGTATGGAGCCCTTTCAAGAAACCTGATGTTTCCTGCAGATGCTGATAAATATAAAAGCAAAGTGATATACACATGGGGAGGGGGTTGGGTGATATCACTATCAATATTATGTTGTGCATGCGCAATAATCACCAGGGCCTCAGATGACAGGCGAGACATTTGGCCGGACGGCAGCTTTTCGTTACTATACAAATGTTTATTTATGCCCACAATTTGGTAAGCAGAATAATAGCACGGCTAAAATATGAGATGCTTTTTGTGACACCCAAAAGTTAGTAATCTGCATAATCTTGGCATATCTTTATGTTTAATAAATTCTGACTGAGCACACCACATGATACTGTTTTGGTATACTATGGTTTGGTATTGCAAGTGTGGAGGTACTTTTAGCAGTTTAAAGTCTGATACATTTATTAAACAAAAGGATATGCCGAATTTATACTGATTATTAACTTCTGGGCATCATGAAATGACTCATATTTTAGGCACACTACTAATTTGCATAACAAATTGTGGGTGTAAATAAAACATCCATATAGTACTGAAAAGCTGGTGTCTGGTTAAATGTTTCACCTGTTATCTGAAGCCTTGGTGATGCACATTCAACATAATATTGATGTGATATCACCCAGCCCTAGACACCAGTATAAATCCCTGTACCTAAAACACAGCTTCATACGTAGTGTTGCAGCAGATGGCACTTATTCAAATACTTTCAGCAGGTTTTTCAATTATGCTGAGGCAGTCATCCAAAAATCTGTTGTGTACCAGTAAGAGGCGATCAAAGTCAGTGACAAGGAGAGCTAATAGGACATAGCTGGTGGCTAATAACTACCATGAACTGAGGATGTAAAAGGATAAGCAAGTTGCAATGTTCTCTCTACCTACAAAACTAGATACCCTGAAGGGCACCTGTCCTGTATGGATTACCATATCCCAATGAACCCATCCATGCCCCAAGTACTGTGCCTACCAGTCAGGGTGAAAATGTGCTTCTCTCTGAATTGGTGGCCCCACCACCTAGTGGCCACAAAGGGTATATTTCCCTAAAAAAATCTGCTCTAGTACCCCTTTGCCATATTAAGCATACAGCCACATTCCATTAAAAAGTACTGAAGCCGAGTTACTCGAGGTTCAGGTAAACACCCTTCCAATGCTTGACACAGGATGTGCTATGCAAATATAACCTTAGTTAATACTGCATGGGAGACTGTGGGTCCCACACGGAAATGTGGTAAAGCATACAGAATGGCATTTTGATTTTCGCACCCCTCAAAAGAAAAATGCTCCTATTGAAAGAATTTATTGTAGCACTTTCCTATTCAGCGGTATACTAGCCCCCGGCTTATGTGGAGCACTCCGTCATGATAATTTGCACCATCTCAGTAATAAACATTTTACCATACCAAACCTGACTTACGGGCTTAGTTATTTTTCTGTCTGGAGCTAGGATATAGGAGGGTTGTTTGAAAAAAATTTTTTTTTCCTTCCACATCGTTCAATAAATTCCCCATTTTCTCAGCTCTGCTTGCACTTGTGCTCTACTCCTGGTCCTGACAAATTGTCACAGAGAAAGTGGCGCCATTTTGTGATGAAAAGCGCATCACCTGCAGCCTGTTTCGCTTTCAATTATACTTCCATCAAGCATTCGACATGTCGAAGGGAGGCAAAATTATATTACAGTAATTATTATCACTTTATCGCCTGGCCCTACTTGTAGTAACACATTATTTAGCCACTATTACTTTTGAAGAAGATATTCCAAGTCTGTCTTTAGAGCACAGTTAATTAACTAAATGACAGCCACTTGTTTGCCTTTTCCCACATCAGTTTGTGAGAGGTTTAATGCACTGTCTACTACCCATTTCTTCGGTTGTCACAACTGATAAGCCAGAATATTTATTTTTACGTTTGAAATTACTAGAAAGGCACAGCTAACAATTGTACAGTGGGCTCAAATCAGAATTTTGAGTAAAGAAAGGTTCTCTCATCACCAAATAGCCAGAAAGGTAAATGTTTCTAAGTAATGACCTACTGTTAGCAGAGAGAAATGCTGACAGAAAACAACAACGGTGACATCAAAGGCTGAAGATCAACATATACTTGTGACATACAGGCGAAATCGGAAGATGACTCTGCTCGAGATCTGACGTCTGCAATTAATGTGAACAGAGGGAGAGCAGCATCTCTTATGAAGACTAAAACAAAGACTGGGAGCAGATGGACTTCATGCTTGAGTTGCTGCCAGAAAACCTTTACTTCAAAGTTTTACGAAGGAAAGGAGACTATTATGGGGCAAACAACACAAACACTAGGGTGTTCAGGACTGGGAGCAGATCTTGTGGATGGACGAAAGTAAATTTCAGTTATTTGGGGG
>JAABNY020000043.1:18370851-18382021 GCA_015164015.2 Brevimyrus niger | reverse complement strand
CAACACAAACACTAGGGTGTTCAGGACTGGGAGCAGATCTTGTGGATGGACGAAAGTAAATTTCAGTTATTTGGGGGCAAATGGTGGCAGATAGGGGGAAGGGCAAGCAAAGAAAACAAAGAACTTTCCAATCACAGACACAGTGGCTTAGCCCGATGACCTCGCTAAGCCAAATCACTACTAACTGAGAATGAATGCAAATAGTTCCAACTGCAGAAAATCAACCCACTGGTCAGGGTCCCCAAGCATACAGAACGGGGGTGGGACTTGAACCCCACCATGGCACCCTCAACTGCACAGCAATATTGGGTCATTTTAGCAGGGTGATCTGTTTTGGGAATCAGAATCTTGTAAGCACTCATAAATGAAGTTTTAACAGTGGTAGAATAATGTAGCAGGTTGTTATAACAGCAGAGCGTGATTAAAATTAATTGTTTTGCTTTATTCTGTACAGCCACTCAGAGCAAAACAACTGCCACACTTTGGCTTAATGATTCCTGAAGCTGCGACGGATTAAGGAAGAACACTGAGGCTGACTGAAGCTTTAGCCCTTTCCACTGCCTGTGTATAAACAGGACGCAGGCAGACTTTGGCTTCTGATTGATAGCAGCTACAGATTGTGAAATGCACAACTCTGACTTCAGTTACTGGGAGAAACCAGAACCCATCACCACAGACTGTAAAGCCCTCTCTCTTGGCATTGCATTTTTCCACAGTTTTCCACACTTATTTCAGATACTTATTTTTCAAATCACAATTTGCAACCCTAAATATACTACAATTTCATTTAACTACATATAACCTGGAATACACACCTTTGCTTTGTGTTCAGTTGAGTTTTTGTAGGTTTAAAAAAATACTTTTATTTGATCCCTTGGATTATTAGATTCATTCTTTTACCACTAGAATGCTGACATTGGGGAATAAAAAGAGATTAGATTATATTAGCCAGCAACCTGTGACCTATGCTTATTGACAGCCAGATTACCACCATCTGCTAAAATAAATAAATAAAAATAAATATGAGTAAAGGGGTGTTTATTGCTACAGATATGTAACCACACTTGATAGCCCAAACACTGGATTTAAATTCAGAAGGGGCTGGAAAAGACTCTGCAGACGCTTGCCCATTCATAATTATGACATGCCAGACATGTGCATGTTAGGCCCTTAAGAAAATTGGGCCATGTGCCACTGGGCAAATAAAAAATAATAAGTTACACACGCTAACATGTTGTTGGACCGCCTTTAGCTTTGGTTATGGCACACATTCATCATAGCATTGTTTCCACGAGCTTATGCAACATCTCAATATTTATTTTCATTCAGATTTGCATTAATTTCTGAGAAGAAATTGGAGATCCATGAAGTGTTCAGCACATTCCAAAGGTTAATGGAGCTAAGGTCAAGACCTGGTGGTGGCCAAATCATGTACGAAAATTATTTCTCACGTTTCCTGAAGCACTCTGACAATTTGAGCCTAATGAATCTTGGATTCTTGTCCTCGTTTATGCCCATCCCATTAAGGAAGAAAAAAATCCATTGATGGCATAACATGCCCATTCAAGTAGATTCAGAAATCCTATTGACTTCATTTTATTGCTGCCTAATGTTGCTGAGCTGTAATAACGATCCAGTCATTGGCTTTTAAGTATGTGCCAATTTAGATTCAAATTGAAATTTAATTTTTTGTCCAGGTAGTTTATTAGAAGTAACAAAGATAACCAACATAACTACAGTAACTACGCTTGATATTCATAAATCGATATTCAACTTTTGTGTTGATTTTAAAAATTGTGATTTATACCATTTCTCCGCCACCCCTACTAAAAATATTGCACTCATGTCACACAGTAAAAAACACATGGGTCAGCTACTCCGTTGAATAAAAAGGATGTGGCACGACTGATGAGGAAGAACTGGTTACAAAAAAAGGGTCTACTCTGATTGTGTGAACGGGATTTGGACTTAAGAAATCCAAAATGGAGCAATCTGCTGTAATTTGCAAACTTTGCAACATAACAAACAATTATTTGTTTGTATTTGTTGTAAACCGAGTTCAGAAGTACACAGTTATTGACCAAAGTGTTAAATATTTATTTGTACTCAAAACTTTAAAAATGTTATGTATGACATCACACCAGGCGGAAGTCACTGCACTCACATCCACCGAGTAGCAAAAAAGACTGAGGGGCAGCGTTAGCGTTCGATTTGAATGCCGCAAAAAAAACACATGTAAAATGGTAAAGAGCTGTCGTGCGACTGATTGTGCAAATAGATTTAACACGAAATAGGAGCTACCTTTTTAGAGATTGCCAAAAACTAAATAAGTAAGAATAGGACATGGATCGGTCATGAATGGCCAAAACCTGATCCGTCAAATAGGTCTGGATCGGCACCGATACCAATTTGAATATCGGACCGCTGCATCTCTATCGAATGCTTTATGAAAATCGACAAAGGCTGCAAAGAACCTCTGCCTATATTCGCACTTGCACTCGATGAGAACCCTCAGTGTAGGAATGTGGTCGATGAGACTTCTTAGGTGTAAAACCAGACCGCTCCGGTTGTTGACAGGCGAGCATGTGATCACGAATCCTGTTAAGGATGACCCTAGCAAGGACCATACGCAGCACTGAAAGCAATGTCATCCCCCTGTAGTTGCCACCAATCCAGGTGATCACTCTTCCCTTTCGAGTCAGTTGGGATGATGCCTGACTCCCAAATGGAAGCACAGGTTGTCTGCAATGCCCGAAGGACAGCCTTACCACCAGCCTGGGGAAGTTCACCCCGGCTACCACAGATCCCTGCAGCCATCTCTACCCTCAGCCGATTCATCACTCATGCAATCTCAGCGATACTGGGTGAGTCACAGCTGATCGGAGGGTCAGTTTTGAGAACCGTGGACCCAGAGGATGTCCAACATCCTAGCCAAAGGGCCGCTCAACAGCCGCTCAAAGTAGACAGGTCACAACTGCAGTGTCATCCATAAGGACCATTGCATCACTCAGTCTGACTACAAGTCTCTGAGGAATAGATTCAGATGCGCATGATGCTTTGATTCATCTGTAAGCAGGACGTGGGTCAATATACCACAGATGTTGCGTCACCTGCTCACAGATTCATCTAAGAAATGTCTCCTTATATACCCTTTGAGCCCTCACAGCTGTCCTTCTTAATTCCCGGTAAAGACTGGAGTTGCCACCAAGTCGTATGCTGCAACTCCACTCGATCATCTCGCAGGACACCCTGGATATTAAACACCTCCTTCTGGGAATACCGGCAACACCAACACAACCCTCTGCAACCTTGAGGGCCTTATCATGGAAGGTCTCCCACACCACATTAGAGTCAGCAGTCACACCCAAGTCTGCAAGTTCTTCACACAAATTGCATGTAAACTCATCATAAAACAGCCTGATCTTTGGAGTCTGTCTAAGACCAGTCTCATTCTCCTGGTAGGTGGTAGCCTACAGGATCTAAGCCGGATCTTCAGAGAAGCAACAAGTGTGTGGTCAGAATTCACAAACTGGGCACTTTTGTGGACTCTGCAGTTCTGCAGAAGCCTCCAACATCTGCCCACGAGGATGCGATCGATCTCCTTTGCTGCACCACCAGTATTGGAGTACCAAGTCCAACGATGTGGCTCAGGTCATTGGAACCAGGATTCAGCGACTTTTTTTTATAAAAAGTCATTTATTGGGGATTTCTTGTTGGCCGAAGTTTCTGATTTTTAATAACTATATATGGGTATTTTCTATACAAATCAATTTTAGTGATACAAAATAATGTACATGGTTGCAAACTCTTTCAGACTCTCAAGAAAGAAATCTTACATCTATATGTAAATCTATATCTATATTCCATTCTGAGCTTAAAATTAGCTGCATCAAAAACATTATGGAAGTTTGCAAACTCTACAGACTATTTACAAGGTAATAAAACTTACATACATGTAAATGTGTTTGCAGAACAGAGAACAGAAAATCTCACTCCATGCAGCTGACCAAAGTTGCCAACCCTGCATTTTATTTTAAATGAGAAGTAAAATGCAGTTTTTGACTGAAGCAGCTTATCATTCCTTTGCTTTGTTACTCAGACAAATACAAAACGAATGATTAAACATTATATGCGTCTCTTTTTGTATGTTTTTTAAATAAGATTGTGTGCCCATACCCAATTGTAATAGCAATTAAAGTGATCTATTCCTTTAGAATTTATGTTAAAGCAAGACTTTTATTTTATTACTGTTGTGGAATTAATCTTTGGAAACACATTTAATAAGCACAAAAACATATGACATAAAGACAACTGTATTGTAGGTTTTACGGCTTTTTTAGAGGTCACCGATTCTGCTGCTGTGAGAATTACTGACTGTCATTGTTGTTTTGATGGGTTAGCGGTATACTAATGCTATTCTTTATTAACAAAAACCAAAGGTATGATACGTTGAAGTATACTGCAGCTGCTGTTTAAAAGGAGCTTGCTGGTTCTATTGATGACAGGACTTCACTGAAACAATCTCGGACCATGAAATAGGAAGGCAATTCACTTATAGCTCAGTAGCGGAATCAGTATTTTTCCACACCGCGAATGTAACATTTTCCTTGGGTTTCACATGTTTGCTGTTTATGGGTCTACAAGACTTCTTGGGTCACTTCTGATTGGTGAGCATGACTGGCACGAGAGAAGCACATCGCTTGCGATTGGTGAGAATGACTGTCACACAGGGAGCATGGCATGAATTTGTGAAACTATTCTCGCAGCAGTTTTAAACCCTGGGTCCGACATGCTGTATAATGTATATCCTAAATCTCGATTTTTGCGACTTACTAATCATGTTATTTCAAATTGTGATTTCGATTTGATGTCGATAAATCGTGCAGCCCTATTTTCAAGCTTCTGAAAAAAAACTAGATTTTTGGAGATTGGACAGTGACGGTATGCAAATAAAAATGTAAAAGCCAAACGTGAAATGTTCATTCTTAAAATGTGCATTTCCTAAAAATGATAAGCCAGTTATACATCGAGGAATTTGATCGAATGAGAAATTGAACGTAGTTTTACAGACCTGACCTAAGAAGAGAATAAATTAGCATTACGTTTCTTAAAATCAATGTCAGTAATTCTGTCATTCACCTTTGTGGGGAAAAGGAGCATTTTTCAAGTCATTCATACAAACAATACCAACAGAGGTAATCTAAAAACAGAACTTAATTTTCAAGCCTTTTCATAAAACCACAGTACTTCCAAAGGAATTTCTCAAATAACAGAGACTATGAGGTATCAGGCTAAAATGGTGTTTCAGTTTTGAGAAAGGCAAACAAACAGACTTGAGTCACTGTCTGGAAGCCGGTGAGTCAGTATCACAGGCACACTCCTAAGTATGGCCTGAAAATGGTTTCCTTACATTAAAAATGCTTGTCGCAATCTTCCAGGAAGTACCTAGAGACACGTCAACAAGTCTCAGTGTATACTGAAATTAGGGATGTCACGATACAGACACCACTGAAAATCCGACAATTTAATATGGAATTCAAGACCACATCAAAAAACTAATTTGCCATGAAACAAAGATTTCATTATTAAAACTATGAGGAGGTACAGCTGATACAGCATTTTGCCGCAGCCACCACACAATGAACCACCTTAGGGATAAGAACCCATATACAGCCTTGTGGCGGGTGATACCTCAGCACCACACTAGTCTGAATGGAACAGTGAGTTTTTTTTCTGGTGCCTTCAATGCTGATACTGCCACCAAACCCCAACTTTTCCGCTGTAGATTAATGTCATGCTCAGGACAAAGCAATTGCAAGTTAAGTTCCTTGATCAAGGGTCCAATGGAGTAGGATCACTCCAGGCATTTGTAGGATTCGCACCAGCAACCTGCTACCTGCTGACACAGATCCCTAGGCTCAGAGTCACCGCTCCAGCTGTTTAAAACCAAGAGATTCAACAAAACAAAAATAAGGAATTAGAGTGCTAAAATATTTGCAAAATAACATTAAAACAACATTAACTGTTTTTAAATGCCAATTTGTTATACCATCTTGTAGTGCAAAGAAAGTAAAGTGCAATGAGTACAAAATTTGAACACTGATTTCTATGTCAAACCATGACATCATCTTCAAGGAAAAGAACAACAATATTTGCATATAAGTCAGTTTGGTGGAATGCGAGTCCTGACTATTGAAATAGGGAACTGAGAAAGGGCCCATGCAGAGAAATTCAACTACTTACACTGTTCAGTTTCTTTGCTTTTTAGTGAGGTTTGATGTGTTGCTTGCGTTACTTTTAAATGAAAGCCAACAAATTCTGCAAACAAAATTATTGGTATATATAATACATCTCTTAGAGTCTGTTTCGAACTCAAGGTATTTCCAAATATAACTATTGGAGTGTTTCTTGTCAACAAGTACTTGTGATTCAGCAGCAGCAGCAGCATGACGACGTCTCCCAGTTCGAAAGTTTGTTTTATTTCAGGTGTCGGAGGGGATTTCCAAATCCATCAGATTACTGGAATATTTGCGATATACAGCAGCAGCTCCGATTCCTAAATCACAAATTAGCTGGAGTGTGCCACAAAAACAGGTTATTTACAAATAAGCAATTCTGCACGGAACATGTGTAACGTGTCCTGTAATCTACTGCAGTAACAAGTACCAACTTTTGACTCTGTATTATCGAATCTGGAGAAAGACTGGTGGAGCTGCACCGATTGACCGGTCAGGGACCACACAGCAGCGTGGGCAATAGCCTCACAGCCGCATACACACTCATGACCACACGGTAAAAAAACGTTATCATGGAAGTTCTTCACTGTGAGTGAAGATGACACAAAACTTGCAATTTGTAATTCATGTAAAGCCAATTTAAACCTTGGGGGAAGCACCACAAAAACAAGGAAAAACATCTGAATTAAACTTCAACCTGATTATTAAACATATACAAGATTATTCCTTTTCAAAATTATCGTTGAAACTACAAGGCTGGCTAAGGATTTTTTTTCCCCACTGACAGAGTAAAAATGTGTTACGGGACTTTAACCCTCTGCGCTATAATGTCTGTACGGTATGAAGGTATGAAGAAGCCTGATCTTAATCTGGTTTACTAGCGATGTAAGAATATTATGTGCACACCATGCAATCTTGGTATTAATTATATTATCCAGCACTATTATTATTTGGAAGAGAATAATACACTTCTATGGAATGCCATATTATATCTATAAACTAATATTCCAAAAATGGTGTCCTTTTGACAAATACTAATTATTAAATTCATTATTGAGATATCAATTTATTCATGCATGTATTTATAGACATATTTATTTATTTCATTTTGAGTAGTATGGCATACCCATACATTTCAGTTTCATTTGGAGGTTTGTAACCTATGGACTTTTTTGTAAGTTTTTTTTTTTTAAAAAAAGGTCAATCTCATGATTATTTTTTAATTTAAACATATTGGAAAATGATACAAGTAAGTCACTCTTATGTTATTTAAATCTGTTGCACCTGCTCTTGTTTGGTAAAGTAAAATGTCAGACAAAGTTGGCAGTACAGCAACTTATTTTCAGTTATTTGTACCTCTTTTCAGTCACAAAGTACTTTTATTTTGACACTTGATTAAGTGAAAGAAGATCCTGTAACGCAGTGCAGTTTGGGGTAAACTGTAAAGTCTAACCACTTCATTTATTATGAAAATAATTAACAAAAAGTTGATTTTCATTTGTATATTCTGTCCATTATAGTTCTTAGAAAGAAAAATGTCACATGTACAAAAAATCGGAAGTCTAAATCAGCCAAGAAAATTGCAATGGACACATCTCTGACTGGTGTAGTAACGTTTTCTGAGTTTTGGTGCCGAACTGGTACAGAAAATACTGGTTCCTGTAACATTACTAAAAGTAATCTAAGAGTTGTGTCATTTCTGTACATGGTAAACATTACGGCAACTGCGTTACCCATCTTCTCGTGTCTTAGAAGCATAAATACATTGCAATAGAGGGTGTAAAGAAGAAAAGCAAATTACAAAGATATTCGGACAGTAAACTTAAATTGCATAAGTAGAATATAATATGAATGAACAACTGAATGAATGAATGAATGAATCATTGTTCATTCCGTGCCATACAAGTATTTGGTGAGTCAAAAGACAACAACAATTTCAAATAAACTTAGTGACAACAAATCTGCACCTTACCAACCACTGCCATTAACAAACATTTAAGAATACTATGTTAAGTACAAGAGCATCGTATACCACAAGACTTAGAAAGCTTATATGAAACATGAAAGAAAAAGTTGGTACAAATGATACATTCAATAAGAGGCCACTGTATTTTCAAGTACTGAAAAAATGTGCTTCAAAGCATAAGATGAATTGCTATTTTGAACATTAATTTAAGATTAAAGAATACTTTAAACGTCTAATTCAATAATTTACCCTGACAGAACAAATCTAACAGCAGAATTAAAAAAAAAAAAATTTTTACTTGGCCTCAAGCATTGAACTGAAAAAAAGAGAATCGGTAATCTGTAGCTAATAGCTATTGGTAATCAAACAATGCCCCCTCAGTTCCAGCACCCTAATAGGAGTGATGACTGTTTACTTAAGTCAGCATGAGGAGAAAACAACAGCTACTGAAAAAACCCAACTATATACAGACTGATGTGATGACGTCATATCACCTCATTCACAGCTTTGACTAACATACCTTTCAAATAAAACCCAGAAAATGAAAGAAAACCAGAAGATAGCCAATCCCTGTGTCACATACTGTAAAATATGCCAAAACCATACAAAAATACAACACTCCACAGATCTAAAGTTGTTAAACCTTTTAAATGCCATTTTAGCTCTAAGTAAAAGCTGTATTATTGGAATTTCCTGAAACTCAATCCATTTTCTTCAGATCACTCTTTCATGCATAGTTATTATGGTAAAATGGTTAGAAATTTAATAGGAAGTTTAATCAGGCTCAGTTATCAGGCTGCGATAAACTAAAAGCTTTATAAATTTGTTATTTTTTGTCTTTACAAAGAAAGATCAAATACGAGCAGGGCATGGTTTTCTGTAAACAAAATATATTTTTGTGTAAAATAACATCACAGAACTAGACACACAGAAGGCCTAACTGACAGGAAACTATCAGGACTACATACAGTGGTGCCCTCAGTGAGAACAATAAGAGTTCGTTCAAAGGCAATTTTTCATGATTCACTTCCATGAAAATTCACATAGACGAAAGAACTTTTCTGTAGCTGCCTTAAAATATTTATAAGGAAGCCTGAGAACTGACTAATTTTTTGACCATTAAACTGATCTAGAATTCAACTGGTATGTGTCCTCCCAGGTGCATCTACCACTAAGACCAGTGTTATGTCTTTAAGCTCCTTGAAAAGTAGCATGGAGCATTAGTCTAGACTGAAAAAGCTTCAGCTGCTCTGAAGTAAGCAAACTGTAGTCAGGGAATCTCATGGGAATAGTAGCACTGCACAAAAACAACCTGCGGAATAAATGCCCCATCTATACTGAGGGATTAAATCACCAATCTAATAAGTGGGCTCACTTTCACAAATTCTCAAGGCCTGTTTCTGGCAAAAAAAAAAAAAAAAAAGTAAAAAGCGAGAAAAAGAAAGTAAACACAATGCAAGACCCTTTTATGAATAGGCATCAATGGTGCAATAACTTGATTACATCAGCATGTTCACTATGCAATAATGCAACTAGTAAATAAATGAGTAATGTGGGAGGTGATCACTCATTTCAATGACATTTTCCAAATGTAATTAAAATATTTTAATGACTTGGTTATCTTGTTCTTGACCAGTCCCTCCTGACATAGAATTCTGTATTGCATTCAGATTTAACAAAAGCAATTGCCGCTTCAATTACAGCTAATAATACCAATATGCAGTCATCTATGTATTACTTTGAAACTCATCAAGTGATCACTGACACTAAAGCAGAAGACTACCAGCAGCATGGAGAGGAATACCTTTAGTTATGTCATAGTGTAGTGTTACAGCAATGCTTTCTTAGGTCACTTTTTATACCTGTTCCTAACCTACCTTGCCATGGGTGCACTATAAGCTTTTCTCCTCTCCAAACACCATTATTACGCAGGGATTACCTTCAATTTACCCCAAAATAGGATTGTGATTATAACTTTTCCCCATAGTTAGCTACAGTAAAATAACAGCAATTTACAGTTAATTGTCAACAATTATCAGCCACATAGCAGGATGCTTTTGTAAGCACAGGATTAACTTAATTCCTCAATTTTTAGCAACATTGACATAATCTGCTACACTCACCAGTCACATTTTCCTCCAATAGTGAATCATGCTACTGAAGCTGAATACATAAAACAAGCGGACGGGGTCAGGGGCACCATGCGCTGTTCAGCTACACATTTCATTGGCCAGAGCCATACTTAAATGATTATCAATGTGGCGTGACTACTAGTGCAAGATGCGGTGGTTCCAGCATTTCAGGAACCATCACCTCTAAGAAGTGATCTGCACTAATGTGCGAAGTTTACAGAGAATTGTACAACGAACAAAAACATCCAGGCGATGGCATTTCTGCAATGTGAAATACCATGTTGGTGTGTGAGGTTAGGGGAGAATGGATAGCTCCATTAAGCTAACAGGAAGGCCTCAAGTGTAAAAATAAGAGTGCGGTAAAACAATAGTGTGCAGAATGGAGTCTGAAAAAGAACTGAGTAAATTAACAGTAATTCACAGCAATATGTTGTGAGAAAGCAGTCTTAGCATTCAGGCTAGCATGTCTCAGAAAGCACCAAGTCGGATGACTAGTACCAAATTTACATTGTGAAGCCAGGTCCAAGGCGATTAAAAATAAATAAATATATATAAATAAATAAATAATAATGTAATCTGATTTGCAGACAATCAAGCAATTATTTCACTCCCCTTCCTTGATATAACCACCTGAAATGCTAAATTTGTTTACCAGAGTAAAGGGAAGGGAGGTTATGTTGAATCTAAAATGCAATTTATGTTTCCGTGAGACAATATTTTTAAATTGCAAGTTTAAACCAAAGAAAGTAATCCTAATGACACCCATCCATCCATCCATTTTCCAAACCGCTTATCCTACTGGGTCGCGGGGGGTCCAGAGCCTATCCCGGAAGCAA
>JAABNY020000043.1:18347441-18362243 GCA_015164015.2 Brevimyrus niger | reverse complement strand
CAGGGCTGGATCCTAGCATAGGCAAACTAGGCAGCTGCCTGGGGCCCAATTGGCAGAAGGGGGCCCAGAAAAAGTGATTGTGAAAAATGATTTACATTACATATATGGCCAGCTCTAGCTGTCTAGGGTCTCCAAATTAGCAGCATTGCAAAGGAAGAAATGATTATCAGGGGGGACTCCCAAGGAAAGCTTTACCTAGGGCCCCTAAAAATCCAGGCCTCTTATCCACAAAGGGCTGGTGTGTATGCAGGTCTTTGGGATAACCTTTAGGTCAGCTGCTCAAACTCTGGTGTGAGGACTCTTCAGCCAATTAGTCCTTTAATTAATAATCTAATTAGTTGCAGTGAAACCTGCATACCCACCAGCCCTTATTGATAAAATTGCCCACCTCTCCCATATAATATTTTGGAAGAGATCGAGGGCAGGGTGGGATGAGTCCTTTATGATATTTGTTCTTTTGCGGAGGCAACGGGAGGTGAGGATATTTCATCAATCTATCATCCACTTACAGAATATTTTATGCATTAAAGTATGTAAATGTACTTAGTTTCATGGAGAATATGAATATTACATTTTGCTAATATTCTACATTTCCTTTGTACTGTATATTAATGAAATATTTCAATAGGACAGCACAAAAAACGGAGAAAGGTACAAAACAAACTATTCAAATTTAAATTTTAACTTGGTAATGGTGCCATCTGCTGGAATTTTTAAATCATTTTTATTATTCTGGCTTTTATTCTCGTTTTTATTATTCTCGCTCTTCATTTATGATATTTCGTGTCTAATTGGAGGCAAAATACTGATACAAAATTGAAAAGACCCCAAACTATGAAAATGAGTAGTAGTAGCAGCATAGTAGTAATTCAAACGAGTCGTCTAATAATGGGTAAGTTCGATCTCACACAAGGTGAATAAGTTATTGTTATAATTTTAATTTTCATACTCACCCTGAAAGACCATTAACAAAGAATTAGGATCAAAATAAAAGACCGTACTTTATTGCACATCTGTTGGAAACCTTCAAAACCAGGGTTTTGGAGTGTTTGCTGCAGTGATAACTGAAATTACATTTTCCTTTTATGTGATTGGACGAGTGTAGGACCTGTGCTTCAGATTTCAGAGGGTTGAACAGTGTCAGTGCAGGACCTGTCAGTCCACATGACCTTAGGGGTAAAGATTAAAGCAAAATAAGCCATTGCTGTGTACCGTGGAAAGGAAAATCGTCTCTGTTTAAATTTTTCAGATGTAACCAATTCTTCCACTATTAATATATAAAATGACACTTTATTGATCCCCATAGGGAATTCAGTTTTTGCCTACCTCATCTTGCTCTCCATGACACACAGACACATATGTAGGTGACAGCAAACTTGGGAGCCACCTGCAAGTGGCACCAATGGACCTGGGGGTGAAAGGCCTTGCTCAAGGGCCCACAGACATGTAACTATTCTGCCGAGGCTGGGCTTACTCTGCCAACCTTCCAATCAGATGCACAGTGGCTCAGATTCCTGGGACACACACTGCCTACATCAGTATTTTTGCTTCTAATATATAGCTATATACTTGGTGGAATAAGGAGAGTGGGTGGCAGGTTCATTTTGAGGTTAACTGAGGAACCTTGGGAACCCAAACCTTTGGAAATGATCGAATGGGCTCAAAGGGAGCAACATCTGTACTTTTTCAGAGCACAGGAAGGATAGATGGATGGCTATTCAAAAACAGATAAATTATGCAAGTAGTTGGACCGTAGGTTTCATGCTTTGCTGTCAGGGAAGAGGCAGACTCCAATATGTAGGAGAACGCTTTAATGGAATGATCGGTTAAACCAAAACAAAACGGGAGAATCCAAGAGAATATTTGGGTCGGTCACAGAAGGTCAGAAGCTAGGAAGGTCAATCCTACGTTGAGGAACGGGACGATGAGACGAAGCGACATGGAACACAATGAGAGTGAACCAGGAAGGCAGGGTGAAGAGGGCAGGTAGGGCAGGCAGGCAGGTGGGTAGGTAGTTAGGTAGGTAGGGTCAAGGAGGCAGGCAAGGCAGGGCAGGGCAGGGCAGGGCAGGCAAGACGAGGTGAGATGAGATAGGCAGGGCAAACGGGAGAAACAGTAGACAAAGAAATTCTCAGTACACATCATGGATTTGGCAAGAATACTTCACAATTACAAAGAGATCACGTCTGTTTTAAATGGAGCTCTTAGTTAGGTAGCAATTGCCTGCTGCTGTGCAGGCCCACCCTGTGGGCTTGACAATAGGGAGGAAACTCCTTATGAAAAAGAAAATTGATTTAGGAGAGCATGACTGTAAGCTTAGAGTAATATCAAGTATTACTATTAGGAAGAGAACGGCCTATAGTATTAAGTAGTTTGTTAGGTCTTGAGAAGAGGCACACTGCTGAAAGACTTATGGTATCGCATCCATGTAGTCTCTCATGCCCTCATTGGATTTGAAATCAAAAGGTAATACAGCCAGGAATAATATTAAAGGAAAGCAGAGGTAGAACTCCTGGTAAATAAATTACAAAGGCATGAGAAGGAAAAGAGCAAAAGTAAGGTCATAGGCGAAACAAACAACTGATGTATAAAGTAAGATGATTCTGTAAACTCACCTGGCTTGTATCCCTATTATTCTTGGGGGCTGCTTCAGGATGACTGATTCCATGGGGCAAGGGACTCCGGCCTAGCGAGTTTCTCAGCCATGGCACTGCAAAGAAGGACTGGGACTGTAAAGCAGTGATTGGCAAAAGTTGGATCCCGTTCATTTCAACTTACCTTCCAGCCTCTGAGGGATCATTTGTGCTGAATACTGAACTGGAGTCAATGAACAGCATTCTAGCATAGCTGTCCCGATTATGCCCAAGAGTTCATATAGACCAGGGGTAGCCAATCTTATCTGCAAAGAGGCACTGTGTATGCGGGTTTTTGCTGCAGCTCCCCAATTAGATTACTAATTAGAGGACTGATTGGCTGAAGAGTCTTCACACCTGGGTTTGAACAGCTGACCTACAGGTTATGCCAGAAACCTGGATACACACCGGCCCTTTGTGGATAAGATTGGCCACCCCTGATATTGACCTACTACCCCATATCCCCAGTAGCTGAACAGGGTGTCCCTGCTGTACATGCTGAATAAGTGCAGCTAGGTGCCATTGAAGAGATAGAATGCTCCTCATGCGTTTCTCACATCCTAATCATTAGGAAATATAATGGTCAGTGGTGATGTGCTCAAGTCCTGAGATTGATGAATGAGGCAATGCATCTCAGGGCACCCATTGTCCCTAACCCTACCAATATCCTTTCATTTATTCTTCACTTCTTTGCAGGATTTTCTGTGATTAATTTACCCGATGCCCCAGGCGTTGTGACCGAGCAGGGTGCATGGACCGGGGAAGCAGGAGAGGACCACGAATGATCGGGTAATATGGGATTTAAGGGGGAAACGGAGCAGGGGCATGGAACAAGCAAGGAACAAGCAAGGAACAAGCAGCACTACACAATCAGATTTCAGTGACAGACCTCGGTAAACATACTTGAACGTGGATTGAAATACACAGGACTAATTGGAAATAACATGAAACAGCTGGTAAACACGAAGATCCCACACAAGTTTAACGAGGGGGTGTGGCACACAGGAGGATCGGACAAGCAGGGCATGACACCAAGGTTTTTTCAATTCAATTTGTATAGTGCATTTACACAATATTACATTGTCTCAAAGCACTTTACATTGTCCCTGACCAAAGCCCCGAGTGAGCAAGCTAGAGGTGACAATGGCAAGGAAAACTCCCAAGTAGGAAGAAACCTTGGAAGGAACCAGATTCAGAGAGGAAGCCCATCCTGTCACAGGCAGAAGGGTGTCACAGGCAGAAGGGTGGGCAGGCCAGATGGACGTCACAGAGAGTAGAGGCATTGAGGGCAGCAGGATATCTTGATTTGATTGGCCACCAGGCAGCAAACCCCAAGAGGGGTGGGGGGAGGGCTAGTATGATCGTACTCCTTAGTTTTTGCAAGACCTCTGGCCGCAGCATTTTGCATCAGATGAAGTTTATTTGAAGATTCAAACGGACAAACAAAGCATTACAGTAGTCCAGCCTTAAAATTATAAAGGCATATATTAGTTTTTCTGCGTCACAAAAGGAGAGCATCTTGTGATGCTTGGTTCTGTTCCTCAGATGGTAGAACACAGTTCAAGTAATACTTCTCATATGAGCATCGAAACATAGATCTAAATCAACATGGACCACTGTATTAAGCTAAGTGGGAAAACTTACTTCAAGCAGCCTTAGGACTAACTATCAGTACATCTGTTTCTCTGTGTTTAACATAAGAACAGTTTTAGCCATCCATCACCAGATGTCTAGTAAACCGTCTACTAACCAAGAGAACAGGAAAGGCTTGAACTCTGGTGAATATATAACCAAGATCTGAAAACGAAAAAGGGTAAGAGCAAGGCCACAGATGAAACTAGTGTATACGATAGGGAGGATTCCCTAATGGTAGTGCAAAATCAGTTTATCTGAAGTGTCTGTGCACCCTTGGCCAAGAAAAGAATATCAGGTTAACATTATCAATACCAGATATATTTAGTTTTTTGCATAGTGAGAGCATTAGAGCATTTTAGATACTCAATGGTTACTGGATTTATTTGGTCAATTCTGATTAGTTACTGTGGCACAACAGCCTGTTGGGAATCTGCTGTGCACCAGCAGGGGGGAGTCTGACTGTGCCAATGGGACACGATTGGTTACTAATATTTAAGTCCAACAGGGGGCAGAACAGTCTTCCTTTGCAGGTCTTGAAAACTATGTGATATTAATAAAAAATAAGAGACTGTGAATGCAATGAAATCCAGATGTGGAGAAATTTGTTGGAACCCTTCCACAAAAAAAACAAAGTTCACAAGTATCTCTGAAATAACTTGAAACTGACAAAAGGTTAATGGCATCCCTTATTGGTTATTCCATATTTAACACACTTTGCTTATGATTATTGATGCAGTTGAATATTTAATGTAATTAAACTAATGAAAATGACAGAAAAAAAGATGGTACCCTTAATTTAATATTTTGTGGCACCACCTTTTGCAGCAATCACTGTCAGCAAGCGATCTCTGTACTTCACAATGAGACGACTGCATTTGCCAACAGGTAGTTTGGCCCACTTCAATAGGATTAAGATCTGAGCTCATGGAGGGCCATTTAAAAATAATACAAAATAATTTGTTCTCAGCCTTTTTTGAGTTCTTTTAGCTGTATGTTTTGGATCATTATCCTGTTGGAGGACCCATGACCTGAGACTGAAAATTCTGAAACTGGACACTTCAGGATGCCTTGATGATGAAGGATGAAGTCTTGAGACTTTATTGTGCCCTGTACAGATTCAAGGTTCCCTGTGTCAGATGCAGCAAAGCAGCCCCAAAACAAGGTCGAGCCCCTCCATGTTTCACAGTAGGTTTGGGTTTTTTCTTTTAAGCTTCATTTTTCCTTTTGTAAACATAGAACTGATGTATCTGGCTGAAAAGCTCCAGTTCTGTCTCATCAGTCCAAAGGACAAACACCCAGAAACTTCGGGGCTTTTCAACATGCATTTTGGCATATTCTACTCCGGCATTTTTTATGTTTTTCTGTCAATAGTGGAGCCCTCTTAGGTCTTCTTCCATGGAGCCCATTATTGTTCAGAATGGGATGGTGCGATCAGAAACTGATGTACGTTGACCTTGGAGCTCAGCTTGAATGGTTTTTGATGGTTTCCTTGGTTCTTTTACCTAACATCTGCACTATCCTTCTGATCAACCTGGGGTTTCATTTGCTCTGGTATCCACGTCCTGGGAAGCTGCATGGCTACATTCCAATGAACCTTATACTTTTTAGTAATATTGGCAACTGAGGTCACAGGAACATGAAGCTGCTTGGAGATGGTCTTACAGCCTTTACCTTTAACATGGTTATCTATAATCTTCTTTCTGAGATCCTGAGACCACTCTCTCCTTTGTTTTCTCTGGTCCATGTTCAGTGTGATGCACACAATGACACCAAACAACACAGTAGCATGTCCTTTCCCTTTAAATAGGCTGAATGGCTGATGAAAAGGTTGAAGGTACCCATGATACTGATTAAGGTTACACACTTAGTTTGAAACATGACTATAATACAAGGATAAATAGTCACTTTAGGGGCACCAACAACTCTGTCCATACTATTTTAGCATATCTTTGTAAAATAAACAACGAATCATTTATTTTCAGTTTTATTGGTTTACTCTATCAAATAGTAAAGGCATGCAGTTACACATTACACACTTGCTTTTAATAGATTCACTTTTCAAGAGAAATTAAGCCTTGTTTCAATGAACTGTAAGGGTACCAGCTTATTTGTCCATGTCTGTAAATGCTTCTTTTTGGGTGACCAAATACCTTTGTAATTGTAACCACATTATTTTATGATTAAGGAATTAAATGCACCTAATTACTGAGGTACTGCAGGCATCATCTCATCATGTGAATTAAAAGTAAAAATTGCTTCATATTTAATTTACCACCCATCCACCTTTTAAATGTTAACCAGATCAAGGTTGCAGGGGTACATCTGGAGGTGCAAACTGAAGATCTCCCAGACAAAGGTCTTATCCAGGTGCTCCCAGCAGACGCTCACTGTGCTTTCGGGTCTGCCATGTCCATCCAGCATTTTCCTCTGCCATCTGATCCAGTTAACAGCTCATCACCTTATTGTCCAAGACTCTGTCTCTGTCCCAATGTTAGATTTACAAAATCAACCACTGAGCCACAGTCTAGGATGCTCTGATGCCAAGTACACTTATGAACACCCACACATTTGACGACTGTGTTAGTAATGGTGAAACTGTGGTTAGCACATCGGCCCAATAACAGAGTACCATTTTGGTTCTGATCGGTCAGGCCATTCCTTCCAAACATACTTCTCCGGCTTTCACACTTGTTGCCCGTATGAGTGTTAAAATTGTCCAGTAGAATGGAATTCCCTGAGGGAATGTCTTCCAACACCCCATCCATGATTTCCAGGAAACCAGATATTCTCAATTGGTGTTCAGCACATAAACACAAACAGACAGCAATCAGAGCCTGTCACCCAACAATGCCTGTCAATTTGAAGGGAGGCAACCCTCTACTTCACTGGGGTGAACTGAAATGTACTGGCACTTCCCATCTGGTGCAACTCCAGGGTGGAATAGAGTCCAGCCCCTTTCCAGGAGTTTGGTTCCAAAGGCTGTATTATGCATCGAGGTGGGCCCGACTATATCTATATGGTGCCTCTCTACCTAACACCCTAGCTCAGGCTCCGTTCCCACAGGTGAGGTTACATCCCTACAGCCAGATTTGGTATCCAACCCTCAGGTTGCTGAGGCCCCTGTCTTCAACTGCTGCTCGGTCTACAGTGCACTGGACCCCCACGCCCCCCCTGCAAGTGGTGGGCCCAACAGGAGGGGGGACCTATGTAACTCTTTCAGGCTCTGCCCAGCCAGTCTCCATGATTTGAGCTCCCCCCCCCACCCAGATCTGGCTTAAGGGAGGGGCTGTGGTCTCCTTAATCTGGGAGGGGTTACAGAGTTCTTTTGCTTTCTCATCATAGAGGTGTTTCTAAATCACGATGCTCACAAAGGACCAATTTGCCTTTAGAAAACCTTCCACAGGCAAATGCCCCCAACAACATAGCTCCTAGGATAACAGAGGTGCACAAAACCACCTGCCACAATAAGTTGGCGATTGATTTATTTAATAATTATGTATTTGTTAGTAAAATACAAACCCCAATGCTGAAGCATAGACCTGGCCCATATTTTGTGGTGGCAGAAAATAAGGATAATTCCTCAAAAACTGAATTAGCAAAAGAGGCATGAATATGTAAACCATCTTCCTGCTACAAACTTTAATGGATAATTATGCAAAATGTGGCACTTATTTCCGATGTTGTCCGTACACTCCTATTTCAGTCTTGGCAAGTAGATTTTTTGGCTTGGTGCTCAAAGTAAAGGGGTGAGTAAGCTGTTTTCAAATCAAATACAGTTTCAGTATCTTGGTTGCAATTTTATTAAAGAGCATAATCGTTATGGATTCTTTACACATAAAACTGTAAACAACCATCCTTCACAAAACAAAGTCTAAAATATCTTGTCGTCTAAATTGAAATATAAACATTGCAATCAAAGAGACATTTTATTTATATATACTACATATATATATAGAAACTTAAGCTTTTCTATACCAGGAATTCAAGTGCAAATGTATTCTTTTTTATCCATTATATGTCACAGGACTGGCGCCATATAGAGGGAAGTAAACAAATTTGTGTACTGTATTTATATTCCGAAAGGATGAAATTAAAGACTACACAGACATACATACATGTATGTGTGTGTGTGTGTGTGTGTATATACAGAAATGCACACACACGCATGTGAACACGCGCACACACACACACACACACATATACACACAATTCAGATCTAGGAATGTTGGCTCTTTGCTGGAAAATCAATGTTATTTGCTTCAGTGCACACTATTCAAAGCCATTCTCAATAATAGCCAATTTCCAATAATTTAAAATAGAACATTTGTAGTAGTGTAAACATCCTAAAGTAGTACATCCAATAAATAAAGTATACATATATATATAGTAAGAAGGATGGGCAGATGGACACACAGACATATATATGAGACTGAGAAACTGAAAACAATCTAGGCTCCAGTTTGTTCCCAACATGAAGTACAGCAGAGTTATTGACAGTCTTACAAAATTCAGTAAATACTTTCTTGTAGGAATTGTCTGCATATACATAACAGAGGAGGTGACTTCCAGTTTTGCCATATACGTTTTGAATGACTTGATAGAATGATATTTATAAACACTTTTAGGAATAGGAAGATCAATGAAATAATGTACTCTTTTGCAATAAAATGCTATGTTTTTTTTCTGCAATCATCACATTAAAAAAGAAAATTTACAAAGGTGTAATGCTTGTATAAAATCCAAAATATATCTAACATTTTGATGAAATTGAGACTTTTATACCAAAACATACACGGTAATGTAGATTTGCTTTACATACTGCATGGATTTGATATTGAACACAATTCTTGTGGTGTTTTCTGATAACCAAATCAAAGCAAAATTGTACTACATTGAGGGGGGCACAGAATCATAAAGAACAGAAATAACTAAAGACTTACAAAATCACAATTTCTTACACTTACCAGAGATTACAAAAAAAGAGTGAACATCGTATCTCTGTTAAGGAAAGCTCCACCATCACTTGTCATCAGTGAAGCTAAAACTTCATTTCAGACTTACCTGAATGGCTTAACTTCCTTCAGTTTTCAATATATTTTATCTCAACTCACCTCTTCATAAATATTGGTCAAATTAGGTTTCCTTTATTAACTTTGTTCTGTTTCATAGACTAATCACAGTTGAGAAAAAATTCAGAATATCGGAATAATTGGAATAATATGTCTTTCCAATAAGAACGAAATTAAATCTGTCAAGTATCCTTAATCTGAGTGGTTTCACTTTCTTCCTCTGAGTTGGATCTCTATAGTTTATTTACAGATGTTTATCATATGATATACTGAATATTAAAAAAAAATCCTGTATCAATCAAATTCCCAGGCTTGTCATGTGTTTAAAATCAGGTATGTGGTAAAAAATAATAGTATTAACAATTTCCACTAGAGTATTCCATATGCAAAAAAGTAAATTTATCAGATTAAAGCTATTTTACCAAAATGTTCATATAGTACAGTACTTGCCTTGTTTGCATCAAAATTACAAGAAACACCATTAAATAATAAAGAAGAGTTCAAAGTTTGATAAGGCAGGCCTCTGAAAGAATAAATTTATATTAATTTTATGGAATTGGCTCCAGTTTCTAGATGCAAATATAATAATTTTGAGGGAAAGACATTAAAAATGACAATGACCAAATGCACTTCATTATATTTACAAAGTAACATGGCTTTTTTTTAATCCTATGTATCCCGTTAGTGTTGTCATATCGATCAACAGCCACGTCTTGCTGTACAATGAAGCATAACTTTACAGCAGGGCTGGAATTTAGCAAGGTTCTCACAGAATTGAACATGCAGTATCCAGTCACATGGCACACTGAGTAATGGAAGAAAACAGAAACACTGCTATCTGGACTCCGGCATTGTAGAGGAAGAAGGGAGATCTGTTCTGTTTCTGGTATGACACATGCTATAACCTTCCTATGTTTCAGGCTCCTTTGCCTATTAAAGGGGAAGCTCTTGAATAATTTATCAATAAATATCTAATACACCTAAAAGTTCAATATTTCTAACGATGTTCCTATACAGAACAAACTATTCGCTTTCTTGACAACCAAAATCCCAAATCGTATTAAGGTGCAGAACTAATTTCACCACCTTAAGGCTGCCATGCCTGTCCCTACTCGAGACTTAATTAGCAACCATTTGGTCCTCTCTAAACTGTTACGTCTCCAACAATATAATGAAGGAAATTTGTCAGTAATTAGCTTAGATGCTATTTCATAGCGGCCTTAGTTTTTCACTCCATAAGCTGCAGAAAAATTGGCTGAATATAGAGATTTCCACAAAGTTTCGCACAGTACATTATTTCCATTGTGTCTCCATTATTATATTGTTAATCATGACACAGTATATTATATGCTGGGAAAAATACTGTAGAGATACCTCTACTGAGACTTTAGACTCGTCAAAATGGGTAATATTGTATATATATCTGCCACACTCTCCACCAAGTTGAACATTGCACTGATTCATAATAACTTTCCCTTTTGCTTTTCTACCCATGTGCCGAACATCTCTCCCCTCTTAATCTGTTTGCTCCAAGCAGCAGCCCTACTCATTGGTTTCGCCAAAGAGCTCGCAGCCTGCCAGGGAGCTCGCCTGGGTCAGGCGTTTCCGGAAATGGCCATTGGGGACCTGCCAGCGCTGTCGCATTTGGGAAGCAGAACTAATGGTGTTGGAACGGCCCAAGCTTGTCGCCACGGCTGCCTCAAAGGTTAACGTCTCCTCCACGCCAGCCGAGTCGGGGCTGTTGTTGCCGTCATCCTGCATGGTCAGGTACTGGTGAGGTGTGGGACCGTGGCTGCCTGCTGCCACCTGCCCAAGATCGGAGGCCTCGTCTCCTTCATCCTCCCAGGGGGTGTCAACACATTCGGACTCTAGGGTCCTTGCACCATCGTCTGCAGGCGAACAGGAATGAGTGTGGCACACGAGTGGGGAGTAAGAGATGTGGGGACGGGCTCGTGGAGGTGTCTGCCCATGACGGCGACTGCTGGGAGTGCTGGACTCTGACGTGGACGGGACCGGACTATCTGAGCTGTTGCCCTGGAAGGAACAAGTGTTTGTAGTTCAGAAGTGTCAGATGGCCCGAAAATACACAAGTCGATCTTACGAAATACTGCATGCTGTGAATTTCTTGCTGAAAGCTGCTACCTGTTTGTGGGCTGCGTGGGCCTGGCTCTCGCTTGGGGAGCGGGACCGCTGCTGACTGCGCTCCTCGGAGCTGCAGCGGGACACATCGGGAGACAGCAGGTGGAGCCGCTCCTTTGACCGCCCCCGCTCCCTGTCTCCTTGTTGCCAGTGCTCTGACCTGGAACCTGCAAAAGTTCAGATAAAAAGGTGATGCAGAGGAGAGCAACCTATAGAGCTGCCCGTATCTCATAACCAGACTTCAAGAGACACCACAAGACCCATCAATTCAAGGAACGCCCCTAGTACCCTATAGCACTCTATGTTCCTGGATTCTCTTAACATTGCAATTTTGTCTGCTACTTTGAATAGTAATCTTATTAGGTTCTTGCTTTGCGTGAAAGATGCTGGATGCTATATAGCTCTTGCTCCAATGCTGTTTACACTTGTACCTGAGTGTAGCAGGTGTTAAAATGTGGTTTATAATTTCACCAAAACATTCCCACTCATTATTGCATATAGATATTTTATTGCATCTTTTTAATCTCCTGCCTGTATGTTCCTAAGTCTGTGTGCGTGGGCACATTCTGGGTGGTGATGTAAGTACATGCGTGATGCAAGCTTTCCTAACATGCTTGGAGGAGGACCAAGGCGTACAGTACGAGACACTCTGCTCATGCAGCTAATGTTTTGTTTTATTATTTCAGCATTTGAGCATTAAAACATCTGAGATTCAGTCTCATGTCCAGTCCCACCAGAACACTACATAGAAGGGATAAGGTCTGGGTCTACATTGGTGCCGTGACTCGAATTCGACAAGTATCGACGTTATCTTGATCGCTGTCGGAAACTCATGTCCTTCATTATCATTCCAAGCTGGTTGCAACAGTAGTGTGTGGGACATTTAATATGTTGGGACAACTAATCATTTTAACCAAGACTTTAAAGGGCCAAGGATGCACATTGTATGTGAGTTGTTTTTTTATTTCTTTTTTTTTTTTTGAGTTTTGGCCTAGTTTATTGTCATGGAATTGGTAGTGAGTTCCGAGGAAACTAGCGTTTATGAGGGAGAAGCCCCCTCTGTTTCTCAGAGATGGGGTACAGACACCAAAGGTAGATAGGTTGAATACCCTCAGGTTCTGTTCCACTCATGCCCAGGGTCCACAAACCCCACCAGCAGTACCTCATGCTGATTGAGCACCCTTACTTCAGAGCTGGCTAATCGGATTGCTCAGTCTATTGTAACACAATTACAGTGTGATAAAAGAGACAGCGAATCAATGTCAGCAGAGATGTCCAAGACAGAGCACCAACCCACTGAATTGAATTTCTCTGGGATGAGACTTGTCATGCAGTCAGATGTCTTTCTCATGAAAAGTACACCAGCAAGTCAGCAGTCACAAGCGATATTAAGTATAATAATGGGGAAAGCTAAGAATGTGGTGATGGTCCCATTGCATAACAACCCATCATTAACCATATCCAGAGTCCAGAACTGATCTTTGATATCCTACAGTACAACAGCACTTTGGAGACTTAACCTACTCCTGCATGCCAATGGTGGACTTCTATAACACCAAACCACTACCGCATGAGGGAGTGATGGAATGCTGCCTTAAATTAAATAATGTTATTGACATTACTGATGAATGGCACGTACGATCTGTTGAGGATGCAAGATGTGAAGTGTCAGTGATGTTCATCAAGTATTGTCCAGACCCTACAGTTTTTCACAGGTTTAGTGTTAAGGCAGCTGAAGAATGGATCCTCCAACTTTGACCCACAGCAGCCCCATTGTGGGCCAGATTCACCTGCGTCTCCTTACATTCGGACACCGGTGACATCCAGGCAGGAGAGTCTGCACCAGAATCTGTCCAGAGTTCTAAATGATACCGTTGTTCTGTATACGCTCCGAAGATCCAGCGCACATTTGCCTGACCGAACAATGTATGATCACTCACTCACCAGATGCACAGCTGATAAGCTAAGGATCTGAAGGACGATCGGCCCACATAGCGAAATGAGTCTGAACAACTGGAAGCTGCTCTGAATTTAACCGTGCAAGTAGCAGCTCCGTGCAGATGGTATCACAAAGGGTCACCTCAGGGCCCATAATTATGTATATGTGCATATGTAAATCTGTATAAATGCCCACTTTGTTCTGTGTTTTTCTTAAACAACAATGGATAAACCAAGAAGTATTTCAGCAAGTGCAAAGTGGAGGTCATGTTAACAGAAGTCCAGAAAAGAAAAGTGATATTATTTGTTGGTTTAAGTAGTGCCATCAGCAATAAACGAAAGTTGACAGTGTCACAGCGAGGCGGTTAAAAGTGTTGGTTCTGAAATTCGCACAGTGGTCGAAATTAAAAAGAAGTGGTCAGACATTAAATCCGACATGAAAAAACGAATGGCTGCTCACTGTAAGAGTCTTAACAGCACAGGCAGAGGTAGTAGAATTCCCGGTCTCACACCCTCTGAGCAATGAATATTTTATATTGGGGGGGATCCAAACCAATAATTATGAAATGTGAGGGGAACACGTTTAATGTTCGTTCTTTGAAGGTGCCTTTATAGCAATGTGTGTGCAGTTGATGGCTCCGATTACATTGGGAAAACGCTGCAAATTGTGCTTTAATCTTTGCCTGTTCAACCACAGTGTGAGAAAAGTTTTATATATCTGGGTGACAAACGGATTTTGCCGTCCCATACAGCTGGCATGATGCGATTTGGTGTTCACTGAGAAATACCTGATCGGTCCGCAAGTTTTCACTGAAATGCATCTGTGGCTAAGAACCCGAGAATGGGCAGAACTTGTCATGACCTTCTCCTGTTTGCACCTCATGTGAATTCCTGATTATTCTCAGTTGTTCTGCATTTCCACCCATTAGTCTTGTGTATTTAAGTCTGCATCAGAGTTTGTATCCCCAAATCTGTCATTGATGTTTGTTGCCGTCTGCCCTGCTCTTCCCTCGATTCTCCGTAATAAACCCTTGTGTCCTGAATCCTCACCTACCTGCCTCATCCATCCCCGCTTCCTGCCTGCTCTCCTCATGACAGAACTTGTGAAGGAACAGGTATAGTGCAATTCCTCATCATCTGCCTTTGTAATTCTGGCCCCAGTTCAGCACACAGCTCCAAAAGGATCGCTCATGGAAATCTGACTTTTTTGTAAACAGCATACAATTAATGTTGGTGTATTGGATAAAGTCAGTGTTATGACCGTGAGTTTTTAAAAGGAAAACCACAGTAGCAATGATCTTACAAAACCGAGCAGAAACGTGCGTACACCATGTCTGGAGCTGCTGTGAGAATGTGCATAGAGGTACGCCAACCATGGAACTGGACAT
>JAABNY020000043.1:18293443-18336871 GCA_015164015.2 Brevimyrus niger | reverse complement strand
ATATGTACTTGCACGCCTCCTTACACAGCGACTTATGGAAATTACACTAATGTGACAGATTGAACAGTAAGAAATACTGTGCCACATTACTATAATACTGCCCAAGCCCAGTAACAACTTTTAGAGACAAATATTGTCCTCCTTGGTACCTTGTGTGGGTAAGTTGTGTAATCTATCTACCAGAGAAATGACCCACATGAAAATTACTACTTCCCCAAAAAAAAATTGGCTCAAATCAAAATACTGAATTACTAAGAGCAACACACACACACACACACACACACACACACACACACACACACACATACACACATAACTGAGCTTCAGAATGACTGAACCAGAAGGTCACGTGACTTAAAACATTCTTTGTGTTCCCTTGCTGAAAATGAAGTGTATGTTTTTTGCAACACACTGCCATTTTCTCATACACTCCTGTACAGCCAACATTATTCAGTATCTGTGTGAAGTGCTTGTGAACCGTCCGTCAGATTGTAAGTGAAGTGTTTCCCCATATTATTATGTTATAATATTAAAGTATGATTTAACAACACAGACATGTCATGTGGTATGTTGACCTGCAAAGCACTCTTCTCACCAGAGACTGGTACCCATGGAAGCCTTCGTTATCCTCAACGTCAGATGACACGGGCTGCATGAAGAGCTCCTGGGAGATGGGGCTGAGAGCTACAAAGCCCCCCCTTGTACTGACAGGGAACAAAAAGACAGGCAGTCAGGAATACTTATACACCACCTTTCGAAATGCTACACCATACACACACTACACAAGAGCCTGGTATTACACACAGGGCGGATCCTGCACTGTGGGACAGGAATGGGCCAGACAGGATGTCCTGGGGAAGAGTGGATGCATCCATTTGCTGGAACATTGGAGCAGGTTTCTGCAAGTAACAAAGGAACGCGATAAATATAGTTCTCACAGAAGTCTTTATTCATTCATTTACAAAAAGTATATATCACATCAGAAATAATCAGTAGTTTTAAATAAAAGGTTCATTTCAAGCAGCAATAGATTGAAACCTAAATTATACTTCTGAAAGCGGTTTTCAGTTCAAGTTCATTGACAAGCAATCACATCGGGTGTTTTTTAATACGTAGCATCTTTCCAATAACATAAAACACTAAATATTTGCGTTTATTATCCATTTGGAAGCCAATGACAATAAATGCAATTAACAGCAAAATGGCAAGAACAAAAAAACACAACGTTAGTCAAAAAGAATAGGACATTTAATAAAGAAAATGTCCGTATGGAATATATGTGCAGATATGGTAAATGTTGCTTGTCAAATGGCTTTTGTTATGAAACCAATAACTTTGCAACCGTTTTACAGAATTAAGCAAGACCTATGAGCACTGTAAATACAGCTCCACTGCACATATACACACATCTAATATTTTCACACTAAATTTAGCTTAAAAAAGCTTTAAATGATCAGGCTCAGCTTTATAAAGTTTGAAAAAACATATAAATACTTTAAATATAAATGCATCTCCAAAGAAAATTGCTTCCAGAAACTGAACACATCTAGAAACTAACAGAAGGCAGAAGAGCAGTGATCGTGTACCTGCTCCTCTAGTTTTTGCCTCAGCTTCTTTGCTTTGCTTTGCTTGTAATAATCCATGATCATCATCGATGCATAGATCTTCCCAATGGTCATGTCGTCAGCTGGAAGGCCATTCATCATTCAGTCACAAAACTCAAGCATCTTCAGTCCTAATGTTAGTGAAGTCAACCATTTCTACCAACCAGAGACAGCTAACAAAAATGTGTGACTTCTTAAAGTAACCCAAAACACCATCTGGATCTTTATGTGCCTGCCCCCTGCTCCCCGACTTGCTGGCTCACGTTTGCTCACTGGCACCAGTGTGTCCAGGGTCTTCTGAGAAAGGTGAGGCCAGATGACACTGATCTCCTTCTGCAGTTCTGTGTCAAGCTGTCCACGATCTTCCCCTCCTGCACAATGGACACAAAGACACATACAAAAATTGCTGGGGTCCAAACAGTTTCACATTTTTGATCTTGGTTTACTATTTTTGCAAGGTTTGTGCTATGGCTGCATGTGTCCGGAGTTTGCATGTTCTCCCCATATGGTTTCCTCCTGATTCTCTAGCCCCCCCCCCCCACAGTCCAGAGACAGGCTAAGGCTAGTTGATGTTACTAAACTGCCCATAGCTGTGACAGAATGATGTGTGAGGTGTGCCATTCAATGGGTTGGTGCCCCATCCAGGATTGTTGCGTGCTGTGTACCCATAGCCTCCAGGACAGGCTCCAGACTCCCCATGACCCTGAATAGGACAAATGGTTACCAAAGGTGGATGTAACTGAGATACAAAAATAATTCCATCTGCTCAACCTTTGCTCCACTACTCATTTTTTCCCTCACGCTTTTCCTGTTGCCTAATGTTGTCTTGATTATGTCTGTGAAGTTTCAAAGATACAGGGCATTAACTGACATAACTCAATTTTATCAAAATTGTGGAATGCCCTTGATAGTCGTCATCAAATGCTGTTCATCAGTCAATTAAGCATTACTCACAGTCAGAGGACAAAAACCCTAACAATTCTCTAGATACAGAAATTGCACAATTTTAGTGCCCCATAGAAAAATGTGCCATTGTTCACAGCATGTTGTACTTATCATGATTCTCTTCATGAGAATCAGATCCTGTTTACAGAATACAGATTGTGATTAGGTAGGTTATTGAATTCACAGATGACTGTAGGAAAAACATTAAAAATACTTAAATCCCTTGAACAACTTTTATCTGAAAAATCAGTAGATGACCTAAGCTTTTTGGTTGAGTTTGTTTTGAAATTTAATTATATTCTTCAAAATGCCAGGCAATCAAAGATGGTCTGGATGGATTTAATGTCATTTGATTTGGCTTAATGACATGAGAAATTGATACTTTCTTGAATGGTTCTCAAGAAACAAGGCAAAGTGTAAAATGGTTTATTATGGTGCCACCTTTAGGTTTCTTAGTGTCATATTGGATGTCTGATTAGTAGAGACGATTTAGGACCTATGTGCCAAGTTTGGATTTTCTAGGATTTATGTTTTTTGCTGTTCAGACACTTTTAGCAAGGAAGAAGAAGAATCTGAATGAAATCAATAGTGTTTCTGGAGATACTGTATGCTGTTTGGTTTGCGAACAAGAAGACAACTCGACAGTGTTGATATGACAACAATATATTCTCCTGATGTTTTTGTTAACTCCCCCTTATCTAATTCCTACTCCTCTAATCCCCCCCCCTCAACACACTCTCCTCACCTCTATAAATCCTTATTAAAAGCTTACAATATGTGTCTTATCTTGGTGCAATCAGGTTCATCATATCTGCATCTGTAGCTGTGTTTTCATGTCTTCATTCATTCATGTCTTTCATGTCGTCACCCATATGATCCGTCACATACTTTCTGAGTTATTGCACATTATTGAAGTGTCTGAAAATGCCCTTTTGTATGCTATCACTATGCACCACTGCTTGGTGTGATTTGTCTCAAAATTTGATCAGTTCCTTATCTTCAGCCATACAATGAGTGTGTGAAGTTTGATAAAGATCTGTTAAATCATCACTGTAAAGGGATCAAGTGTCTGAAACAGCTGTTCTCTTTGATATCACTATGCGGCAGTGCTTCAGTTTTGGTGCAGTCTGTTTCAAAATTTGATCAGTTACAGATTTTCACTCATTCAGTGTGTTTGCAAAGTTTAAAAATATGTTTCAGATACTTATGACAGTTATTGCGCTATCAGGAAAGTGACTGCAATTATGACAGACTAGTCCCAGTTTCAGTAACTGCTGCAAGTAATACAAAATATCTTAATGCACATGTTATATGAAAGTTACTAGGTGCATTAATGGAATGCAAAACACATACAAAAATACACTGCCAAAACATGTACCCTGTATGTGGATCAGTAATATTTTTGCTGCTATTTTGGGTATCATCTTACCTCTGGCTATTTTGATTTCCAGAGCAGTTCTGATTAAAGCCATTAGAGTAGATGTAAAATGTACAGTCCTGTCCTCATCCACCGGCATGTTCATAAGCACCAGGCGCTGAAGGTAGGTAACAGAGAGAAAGATTGTGGTCACAACAAAATCCAGTGAAGTTTAAATGTAATTTCTGATCCTGATTAAACATAATTTCTTCCTGATTGATCAATATTCTGTATCACCAAAACTGTAGTGCTGTGTTAATTAACATGAATGAAAATCAAGGTAAAATACTAAGCCATGCAAAAAGACACACATTTCACTATGAATTTTATCCCTTATATCAATAAGGTAATTTAAATAACGAACACACATACACAGATATTCTGTTTATGTGTGTGTGTGTGTGAGTGAGAGTGTGAGTTTCTTTATATAAATACAGACATGGGAATGAAAATATTGACACAATTGACAATAATTCATGTATTCATTATGTTCCTTAAGGAGTTATATTTCTTTTTAAATTACTATTAAAAATAGATGCAGAAAATAAGTACAACTGCTCCTCTACTTACAAATGAGTTACATTCCAAATGGCTGTTCGCAACTTGAAATGTTCATCGTTATTCAACATTATTTTAAGGGTATTTGGAAGTACAAAGAACTAGGATGCTGGGAGCTCACATGCTGCTGCGTGGTGGGAGTAGCGGCCAGAAATCGTACTAGACGGAATTGGCTTGCAGAAAAAAATTTGATGTTGCGGACTGGAAATGGGAGGCCAAGGAACACTGTTTGGACTTACAGTCCTCTTCGTTCATATGTCTGAATGTTCATATATTGAAAGTTCGTAAGTAGAGGAGTGTCTGTATACAAAAACACATTTTCTTCGTACTATATAATGTGATTCAATCTTTTAGTGTTTCTACTAATGGTTAGATTTACAATAAGTAACTTTCTGTTTATTTCCCTTTAAAGAGAGAAAATACTACTAAAACAACCAAGGCATTACATTTGCTCTGCTCAAAAGGTAAATGTATCATGTAGCTACATGTAGCTAAGATGGAATCTGGTTTATTTATTTGGTGAATAGCAGAAGAAAATTATGAGAATTGTTTTTTTTTCCCCAGCAACATATAAATGAATGTATGCTTTGCTTCCTACCTAAACATAGAAAAAAACACAAGGACACAGTACCAATGCATGTGTTTCACAGAAGCAGGACCAGGGACTATCGCACGCTGGAAAAAGGAAGGCACATGCAAATGACTAATGTCAAAAATGAGATGAAATACACCAATAGAGAAGATGCAAGAATATGCATAACTTCTTACAATGTAACTCTGAAGGACACACCTGCAACTGTCTCCCAATCATAAAATATGCACAAAATGTATCCTGATGATTTATTAATATTTTATAAAATAACTACTAGACGACATATACAAGGTATAGGCTAGGCTAATGAATATAAACAGTATACATAGAAATATATATGTGGATATATAATATATATTTCGACATACAGTAAATAGTCGTTTACACTGAACATTTTCAGTATGGCATGATAAAATGCAGTAACTGTAGATAAATGCTCAAACATTACAGTTCACAAAAAGATGATACAGGAAAACTTTAACAATGCACAGAAACAAACTTCATAAATGTGTGGGTGTCTGCACGACTTTTGACTTATTGAACTGAATTATGAACACAAAATCTCTTTCTGTACCTTATAAGCAATTTTGGAGGGGCATTTCTTGCCAAGGCCTAGAGGTGGCGACATGTGGGTCAGCATCTCATACATGGCAGTATAATGAATGCGGCCACTTGGAGGGAGGAGTCACGGAGGTGTGTATCGATGAACGCACAGGGCAAGGTGGGCAAGTCCATGGGACAAAACGGGGGTGCCAAGTAGCATAACACAGACAGGGAAGAAAAGGGAAATGTTATTCTCTTGCACATTCAAAAAAAGAATAAGTAAGCCCTATTTTCAACCTTGGTTGAGTCCAAGTCAAATCTTTATCAAATTCAGTCGGAGTCAAGACGGAGTCCGATGGGTGGACGAGTGCAGGACAAGATTGAGTCCATTAACGGAATTAGTTAGTGAAGTCTGAGTCCCACAGCGGAGCGAGTTCGAAACAAGACCGATTCCATTAACAGGACAGAGTAGTTGAGTCTGTGTCCAACAGAGGAGTGAGTCCGAGACGAGATTGAGTCCATTACCAGGATTTGGTAGTCAAGTATGAGTCCAACAGGGAGGTGAGTCTGAGACGAGACTGGATAGCCGAATCTGAATCTCAGAGCAAATCCAAAAAAACACTAGCTCAATTCTAGATTATAAATCTAATTCAAAAACCATAAAATGAAGACTAAAGAAATCACTCAAATATTAAAAAATAGAAATGATTATTTTCAACTAAGAAATAAATGACTAACACTAAGGTAACAGAAACACACCTCCACCAGATTCTGTAGTAGTTATTAATGTCATTCTAACATGACTATAACCTAAACACTTTTAAAAATGGTTATGGAGCAAAAATAATATACATAAAACAATACAAAATTCATTTGAAAGGCATTTTTATGAAACAAACCTTTTATTAAATGTATGCACAGTGCAGCTAAAGATGAAGTGCGCACACAATAATGTAACACTACGTATGATATCTAGGGTTGTAAAGATTCATTCACTGACATGTTGCGGGTAAACACACAAAGTAAGAGTGCCAGCACGTGAATGTCTGAGATGTAGGACGGCAGGGTAATGCTCATTAAAATTCTTGAGGAAGCGATACTTGATAATCTTTGAACTATGATGCAGGGATGCGTATCTTGGTAATAACACAAAATGAATCGGATAAAACAAAAAGAGCACTAAACATATATAAGCACATTTATCAAAAGAGTGATTTTTAAAGTAAGAAAATAAAAGTATCCAAACAATGTGTCCTGCCCTGATCGTCTGCTCTGTTCACGTCAACCCTGTGTGGAATCCCCGTATGATTAGCTGTTTCTAGTCGTTGTCATTAGTCCTGCGTATTTAGTCCGCGTTTCAGTTCGTTTCAGTTTTGGTCATTGTATTGTCCGTCTGCGTTTCGCCTGCGTTACCTGTAATTAAACCCTGTATTCCCCGATACCCTGATGCATGCGCCTTTGTCACTGTTCCATCTCCACTGGGCAGCACAATATTATTATACTTAAATGTATTAATGGTTTATTATTAATATTAAAATGATTAATAATTAAGAAATCTTTATTTTATAATGTATTTTATTATATAATAATTTAAAGTTAAAAGTTCTAGGCAGTCAAAGTAAATGTTTACAGCTATTTATCTGGATAGTAAGCGCACATTTGCTAACAATTTATCATTAGAACATATGCAAATTTAGGGTAACACAATAAAAACTACCTAAAATTTCTTCTGTTCTCCAAAAAGTCTAGTTGACATGGCTACATGAACACTGCTTCACTTCCCAAACATGAATCCTAGGTACAGGCTAATATGATGGGCCATGGGTACCTAAAGTTGGGGGGCCGCATTACCAGTTATAGCAGGAAAACAGGTAATGTGGGGTTTACCTGGTGCTGTGGTGGTAATTATTAACATAAGGCCAAAGAACCGTAAACTTAGCTATGAGTAACCCATCTATCTTTTTCACGGTGCTGCAACCATTTATCCGACGCTGGCATTTCTGATGGCTTGCAGCACTATGGAAATGGTGGGGGGTGATAACCTTTGACATGCTACAACACGTCTAAGAGTGGAAGGAGTTTGGTTGAAATTTAGGACCTGCTTTATTTAATCCATGATATCCCACTTGATGAGGTAGAATGATCTTTAGCACACATTTGGTTAATACACTAAGTTCCATCATAGACAATACACCTGTGTGTAAATATTAGTGTAATTAAAAGTAATATTAGTGACTGGTAAATATTATTTACGATTTTTAAGCAGCGGAATAACGACCTGGGGCATCTGTGTAACGTCCTGCTCCAAACGCTCCTCATTGTGTGCCACACCCACCTCGTAATTTCTTCTCCTTTCCTGTTATATAAATATCTCAATATTACTCAGGGAAATATCACATATGGCCTATCGTGCAGCCCCTAGTTCTGAGAAGGTGGTGCAGGGACTAAAAAATAACATACTGTAGGATCATTACACAAAAAAACATTTGTCAGGCCATATTCTTGTCAACATTCCTGTCAATGAAATTAACACTGGAGACGATAACAGGTATCGTGAGCAGGCATGAGAGCAAGCAAACGGTCTCCATGGAAACTACAATTTTACTGCCTTAAGATGTCTTTCAATGTCGTTAATCCTTTAAGAATTTTCCATAGCTAAGGAAACCTTTTAAGGGATTCTGAGCAACACCCTTAAATAAATCCCTCAGCTAAGGAGAAACTAAACCTTAAGTTGTCATACTAAAGGGGAAAACTTTAGGTGTTTTGTGCAACCGGCCCCAGAATTCCAAAACATACTAAGCTGCTGTGCTACTTCAAAAACTTTCTCCTGCCTTCAGGAGAGTGGCGAAACATCTGAAAAATGATTCATAAAACAGGACAGGGAACTGGTAATAGAGCCCTGTTGAGATGAGACGCCTTGTGGCCCATTGTAAAGCTTCACCTCTGAGTGATGAATCTGAGCAGAATATTCAGAAAAGCAGCCAGTTGATAGGTAGAATGCATGGAATATTGTAATAGAAAGCCTGGAGGATAAACCAGAGATCTGTCATATTTATAAAGTCATGCTACTGCAGTTTTACATTTTATTTTCCACTCAGCACTGGCATAGGATCCAGACTGAGAGAGTTCCTGAAGGAACCGCTTGCAGTAACAACTGGTAACTGTGAACAACTGAGGTTAAGGATCTTGTTTAACGCCTGACCCTGATATGATTACCAGCTACTGGATTTCATGTCACATATTTATGGAAATAGGCAAAGATCACTAACCCATTAAGCTACACAACACCCTCACATGAAAAACGATCAAGAGAAAGGAGCAGTCCTTTCATTATTCTGGTGAGAGGCTGCATTGACAGTTGTTGGTTTGTGACACCAAAAATGCAACAATATGACATGTTACTTTATAAATAGCATGTTCAGAAGCCCACAGAAGTCAGACTTCGAAAATAAATCTAGCTTATGTATATATAACACCTGTATGTCACAAGCTCTAAGACTACATGGGAAACTATTTTGACAACATATATGTTCATTTTCCCTTTGAAGCAAAGACAAATACAGCCCACAAATGCCCACTGACACTGTGCTTCACTGGCAATCTATGGAAGATTTTTGTACTGTATGCTTTGTCTAAATGGATAATAGTAAGCTTCAATTACATGTTTTTGGATGTGCTTCACTGAGAGTCTTTATACATAGTTTTTGGTTAGGCATTGCTGATTGGACAGATGAACTTGCAGTCAGATATTTTAGACCCACCTGGAAGCAAGGCTTCTCTGCATGGTGTTTGGGAGATGTGTCGACAAAACTGGATAAACTACTGAAACCAATTACTTATATTTTGCATATAATGTAATGATGATAATGTGTTGTATCACTTATTTGGGATGTGGACTGGTAATGTCCTGGTGATGTCCTTTACACTTGTGTTATCATTGGTTGTCCCACAGGGATATGTCTTTTTAAATGAGAACTGCACATGATCAATAGCACATTGAAGAAGGCATCACGCCGAAAGGAGTCTGCATGAAGACGTCTAAATAAATCACAATGAAGCAGCAACCTCTTTTTGTTATACTGGCCCAACAACAACCTCAAGAAGTCCAGTTGTAAGCCACTTAAGCTGGCAGGGAGCTTGCAACACACCCAGTCCTGGGGAATCATGCAGGGCTGGATAACAATAATGGCTGTGGCAGCTGCCACTGCCCTGGAGCATATCACGCATATCACATGTACTCCGGAGTGCAAGAGATAAGACAGCAGATTGCCAGCTAAAGCTCTGGCTATGGCAACAGCAGATCAGACTCCCAGACTTCCTGGGCTTCTGCCCTGTATTTTGAGTTTCGGGTCCCGCTCCTTCATCCATTCATGATAGTATTGTTAGGTCGGGTCAAGGAGCATGCATTGGCGCATTGCATTACCTCACCCACCACACGACAAAACACCTGAATGGTCCTGGTTGATGACCCCCCCAGCTCTATATGTGGTCCAGTCCCAGCCTCCAGAAAAGGCCATCTATCTGCCACATCCAGGTGTTACTTGGGTAATGAGGATCCTGTGAGTCTGATCACCCTCAGGGAACTGCGCCGTGTGGTTGTAGTGTCATAACTGATGCTCCCTTACAATGCAGGTGATGCGCCTCATTCGGGACCCTGTGAGCAACCACTCATTCAACACAAAGTCAAACTAGCAGTACCCAAGGATTTTCTCAAGATACAGAGTACCAAAGGAATCCAGTCATGGCTCCCATGCTCTTCTGGGATCTGTCTGTTGCCAGGGACATGAATGTCGTTGCTGAGGTAAACAAACCTCTCGACATGGTCAACACTCTCTCCGCAGGCAGCTGTACCCAAGAGGTCATCAGAGGCCTGGATCTTGGTATTTGTCAGGACATTCACAAACGTAAAACCAGACTGCTCTAGTCAATGGTAGGTGAGCAAGTGATGACGGATCCTGTTAAGGATGATCCTAGCAGGGACCTCACCCGACACTGAGACCAGTGTTATCCCCCTGTGGCTGCTGTAATCCAGGTGATCACCCTTCCCTGTCCAGATAAGGACAAGAAGTCCTGTATTCCAGTCAGTTGGGATGATGCCAAATGGAAGCAAAGATACCTTGCAATGCCAGGAGGACAGCCTCACCACCAGCTTGGAGAAGTTAACACAGGACACCACGGACCCCTTTGACTTTCCCTATCTTCAGCAGGTTAACCACCTGTCTAATCTCAGTGTGACTGGGTAGTTCACAGCTAATCAGAAAAACTGTGAACCCAGAGATGTCCAGCTTTAAACAGCTGCTCAAAGTAGCTGGCCCAGCAGGCCACAACTGCATTGTTAGGTTGCGGTTTTTCTATTACTTAATTTTCTTATTTCTCTGCAGCCGACACTAGCGACACTAGGAGCTGCCAACCCCTCCTGTACTCACCACTCCTCTGCAGGAGATATTGATAGCAAATGAGAATGCTGTCACATGACTTTCACCTCCTTGCTAGTTTGGCTACCTCAATGCACTGTAATGCCTATATTGGGTTTTTCGATTGCAGGATTTTTCTGTTCTTCCAGGTTTGTCCTTGTATCAGGTAAATAGAACCATGCTCAAAACCAACCCCCTGTCCATGCTCCTAAGTTCATTCCCCACAACAATTAATGGGGAATGTAGTCATGAGGTACAGTTGTTTTTTTCTCCCTCTCTCTTCTTTTTTTCTCCTTTTGCATTGGTATTTGGAGTGAAGGAAATAAAGGGGGGGGGCATTCTCTTAGTTGTATTACCTGACATCAACAGCTCACCTCCTTCGGCTGTCCCATTTCCTGGATTTTGGGAAATTGTGTTCTTTGTGGAGGTTTCCAGCCAGTTACCCTACTATGCTGGGGGGACATTAGGCCATGTTTCTGGCAGAGCAGACGGACACTATCTCCAGGCTCATGGCAACCCTCGCCTAGGTTGTCACCCAACAGCAGCCAGCTACAGGACAGGGGGAAGGCTGCCAGAGTGGCCATTGGCTCTTCTGGCTAAGTCAGCGGGGTGGCACCCGATGGAGTGGACTGGCATCCTCGCCCCCCATTCTAATAGGAGAAGATCAAAGGGCTTATTATGAGCTCTTGATGACACCCACCAGCTTGCCATTAGACAGATGGCCTCCACAACACCTCGGGAGCTAGAGGACCTCGCTGAGACGGTGAGCATCACTAGCTCAATGGTCTGTACCAGCTGGTCTGACCGAGGGACACTGCTCCAGAGAGAGCCTGACAATCCTCATTATGGAGCTCCTGAGAAGCAACCCCAGAGGGGCTCTATCGCACTGGATTCCCAAAGTGCCAGCTAATAAATGCAATGGTTTTTCTGAAGCAATGTGCAATGTATTTGAATCATTATATAGACAGTTATCAGACTGCTAAGCATAAAGTGCAACTTATTAGAGCGCTACTAACAGGAAACGCCTTAGATAAACAAATAAGAAAAACCTAACTCCTGTCACTATGTCTGGCTCCTTTCATTGAATTTATAGCAACTTTCATGTGCTAGGTGTAACTTTCATGAGCCGTTGAAACCTGGCTACATCCCCCCCTTTGATGCTGTGGATGACGATGTATATGGATCGCGTTTCACCGTAGCACTGTTCAGTAAATTACCATTCGAATGCGATTTGAATACACGCTAATACGGCTATTTAGAATATGAATAGCAATCTTTGGGTGAGAGCGCCCCCAATGCAGGTAAAACAAAGTAAGGTGACATGGTTTAGTTTTTGCCGATTTAACCTATTTTTAAAAACTTTAATACTTAAATACACAATTGATGTTTTTAAAAGAAGACAGATTACGGATTTAGTCAGCATTTCTTTTCTATAATACAATTTCAGCGAGTTATGAACTGAAATACACAAGAAAGGTACGCAACATCGCCGACGATGCCGTCGACTCCAGAGGGTTAACCATCTGTTGGCTAGGGCTTAGTCCCCAGCTACAAACCAAGCTTGTCCTTCCATAGAGAGGAGCAGGACTTGAACAGGGTTATACAGATGTCAATGGTGGTGGACGGGGTAGTGCAAGAGCAAAGGAGACGAGCTCAAACCCCAGAGACACACAGAAGACAGATGTCAAGCACAAGGATATCTGAGCCACATGTCATGGACATTTTCTAAATCATACTTTGCCCAGTCACTTACCTGAGACTAATTTGCCTTGGGAGACCCTGCCAAAAACAGTCACCCCCAACAATATAATAGGATCGCAGAGCTACACAAACCCCTCCACCGTGATAAGGTGGTGATTCATGTAGTCCAAGCTTCTTCTGTTAATGGAGTAGCTTCTGCTGTTCCAGACTTAATTGATCCTGATTCTACAGGTTACTCTATAAATTAGGTGTCCCTTTGTCTGTAATCAAACCACCTTTGTTTGTTCAGGGGTTGGATGGGAAGTCATTACAGAGTGGACTTGTTCCCCAGCAGTCCCAGTCCATCACCATGCATTCATGCTTTTGTAAAAATTGGGACCAAATCCAAAAATTCTGCCAATCCAAAGGCACTGTCCCCAATGTCCAAGCAATGTTGAAAAGGTATGTCAGCTAAGACTGCCCAACAAGTTTTTGACTACTTCAGTGACTTCAGTCCTATAGATGGGCAAGTCCCCCTCCAAGTCCTCCAGCTCTACTTACTCCAAGGAAGACATATCCATAGGATTCAGGAGATCCTCAAAATACTCCTTCTACCACCTGACTATATCCCTAGCCTACAGTTCTCGTTCTGCTCTGTAAACGGCATGAGTAAAGCTCTGCTTCTCCGTCCTGAGTTGCCTGATGGATTGTCAGAACCTTTTTGAGGCCTTCCAAAAGCCTCCTTCCCCATAACCTCATCAAAAGTTTTTGCCTGAGCAACCACTTTCCGTTTGGTTTGCTGATACCTGTCTGCTGCTGCGAAGTGCACTTATGAACACCACTATGTTCGAACATGATGTTCGTTATCGACATACTGTGGTTAGCGCAGAAGTCCAATAACTGATCACTGCTTAGATTCCAATCGGGCAGACCACTTCTCCCAATCACACCCTTCCAGGTTTCAATGTCAGTACCCATGTGTGCATCAAAGCCCCCCAGCAGAACAATGGAGCTCCCAGAAGCGGTGCCTTCCAGCACCCCCTCCAAGGTCTCCAAGTAGGTCAGAAACTCTGAGCGGGTGTTCAGCGCATATGCACAGTCAAAAGTAAGAGCCCTTCCTTGAAATCAAAGGAAGGTGACCCTCTTGTTCACCGGGGCAAATTGGGGTAAATGCACTAAAAACCAAACTGGATTCTATTCATTTGTGGGATTCTATTATGCTGATACTGAATGCTCTAGCTGTCTCTCACACACACATAGCAGACACTATTAATTAATTTGAACTGAATTAAGAATTCACTTGGCCCAGGGACATTTTCACCTGCTGATATTTTTTTTATTAAGCTTAATATTTAGCCTCAAATTTTATTTTTAGGTCTTAAAAAATTACCAAGGTCCAGACCTTGATGACCTCATACAGTAACTGACTATGGCCCTGCTGCAAATCGGTCACATTCTGAAAGCGAGTTTCATAAATTCCTAAAGTGTTCTCCTCAAATTCATTGAGGGACCTAGGGATGAGTGGTGCACGGTGGTGGCTGATGACCAAAATGTTTTATGATCCCGGACCTGATCATATATTAGTCATCACTTTAAATATTAAAATATTCATTACATTGTAGGTTTCCCATTAATTGCTGATTTCAATCAAATATAGCCCTATTTAGCTTCAATAACTTTCATTTATCAACCTGGTGAGCTGATGTTTAGAAAGTGTTGCTTACAACAATTATTTTCTGAAATAGTTATTATAGATAAAAAAAACGAATAGGATGACAAGTAAAGTATAAGTAGGCCACAGAACATACATTACTGTTTTGCAATACAATACATGTGCAACACAAACATGCAAACAAAAGCCAGAACAATGTCATAGTGAGAAAGCACATCTGTCAGCTCCCTGTGGCAGTGGTTCCCAATGGTATGCTTATAATTAGCTGGTAAAAGCCACCACATTTTGGACACAAGCATCTAATTTAAATCAAATGTGGATGCAATATTGAAGCTATACTTCTTGCAGCTATGCCGCATCACCAAACTGCAACAACTTTATTCAAGACAAACTGATACACACCTATGTATACAGTAGGTAAGATTACTGTAATTGCACATTCAATAACTTGCAGCAACTCAAAGGAGCAGGAAGTTTGAACACATAACCCCTGTTCTTAATTTCCTGAATTGGCTTCCTGTTAGTTCTAGAGCTGACTTCCAAGTTCTCCAATGTATGCAAAGGTTAAAGCTCCTGCCTACCTGACTGAACTACTTCAAGTTTACAAGCTGCATCGTCCACTCAGATCACAGAATGCAGGTTTCCTTGTCGTTCCACTTGTAAATTAAATGACAGATGGTGGTAAAGCATTCTGCCACAGGACCCCAATATTGCAGAATGGTTTACCAACCTATGTTCGGGATGCTGATTCGGCCTCAGTCTTTAAATATTGACTGAAGACCTACAGTATTAATTCAATTTAGCTTACCTGCAAGCTAACACACTGTAACTACAGCAGCTGGTGCAGCTGTACTGTACATGCGGTTTTTATCTACTATGCTTGTTCGTTTATCAATGCATGTTATGACCATTCATGCTCTCTGCGTTCCCACATGTCCGGGTGGTGCCTGGGGAGGGCACCCCCTGAGCTGGAGTTCTGGTTGAGTCCCAGGGTGGGGTGACATCCCAAATGGGACATACAAATTGCATCATCGTAGATGCAGCCTTCAGTCCCACCTTACACAAGCCAGCATGGATAACAGACTCATTGATGGACTTTGTCTTGACCCTTAATCAGAGCTTGCACCTGGCTTTCTGTGCAAGCTCTGTAATGTTAGTATGGCCAGGGGGGTGTGACAGCCAGTTGACCTTGGACCCCCAGAGGCTTTTTTCCTTACTTGAGAGTTTTTGGTTCCTCTCCTCCATTGTCATCGGGATTTCTTTATTTAATTTCTTTCCTTCCTTTTTCCCATTCTGTATTTCTCTCGCTAATGATGTTGTAACATATTACATCCATGTAAAGTGCCTTGGGACGACTGTCATGAAAGGCATTATATAAAAATAAATTGAACTGAACTGAAATATGATAAATGTCATTGACGTTTATTTTTGGTAGCTCATGGAGGCAATAACATAATAAGAGAGTGTCATATATTTCAGGCCACAATCTCATACAAACAAGAAACGGTAAGAAACAAGAAACATACAAACGGGAATGAAGGAGCTGTCCAAGATGAGTTCTTGCGCTGCCCTGCGGTGAACTTAATTTTTAATCCTCCAGGCTGATGTAAAGTATGAGCAAAGGTATGAGCAGCAGCACTGCATAAGCATAAGCAGTGAGTATAATCTGACCCTTAAAGAAACCTTCACTGGTGTATATATCACAGAAGATGTTCACTCCATCCACCTACCTAATCCTCACTTCCTATGATTATGTAAGGTTGAGATTTGTTTTCTCTCACCTCATAAAATACCACCCATACCCAGACATCTAGTCCAGATGGCAGACCCAACCTGCAGCTGTGGTGCTTCCATGACTCAATACCCAACTTTGTTTCTCCAATGCTTTTCTTAAGCCCCTCTGCACTCTTCACTGTTCCCCTACAGCTGTGTCACATGGCTCTGCTAGCTGTTCCTAGTTACACAAATATCCAAAGAGATATACATTTTGGAGAGAGCAAGGACAGCCAGGTCCTGGAGCAACTGGAGGTTAAGGGCCTTCCTCAAGGGCCCAACATTGACATCACTCTGTTGACCATAGGATTTTAACTGGCAACCTTCCAATCATGGACACACAGACCAAATCAACAGAGCCACACACCATCCATACAGTACTCAATAAATACTACTTGTATTAGTGAACCAATGGACTCACCACGCCGCACGGTCATATTCCCCCCATATGCGCACAAACTCATCCAGGTGATGAGGGCCCAGGATGGAGGAATCTCGTGTCAGATACTCAAAGTTATCCATAATCACGGCAACGAACAAGTTCAGCATCTGCAAAACACATCAAGGAGACACTGGGGAGCACGACACACATATAACTCTGTCATATAACACATGTTTGTCATATAACGCGTATGATTTTCATATAACACGTACGGTCATGCTTGAATTCTTTCTGCATACTCACTAGAAAAGAGCTGAAAAAGATGAAGGAAACAAAATAGAAATAAGCGAAGTCGGTGCCGCAGCCGCCTTCGTGGTCTGGGGACGTGAAAGGGGGGGCGATAGTGGGGTCTGGCTCACACTCCTGCCCCCCCAAACAGGACAGCATGATCTCTTGCCAGGACTCTCCAGTGGCACTTCTAAAAACACAAAAAGGAACATCAGCGATCAAAGAAAAGGTTATATCAGTTAACATAATAAATTTTATATCATTGCATCATCATATATATTTATGTTATCAGTTTTATCATAATATATTGCTGCATTTACACATAGCATACATTCTGTGATTCAAACTCTACCTGGTGTGAACTCGCAGAAAAATTTACCTGAACAACAGCATTAGGGCACTGAAGAAACTCTTGAAGTTGTTGTGCTGGTTAATGTGAGTTTCGTCATTCAGCTTAATGTTCCCAAACACCTAATAAGCAGTTAGAAAATGTCTAGTTACTTTAATAATAAAAAAAAAGCAATGTGATCCATTAGCTAATGGAACACTGCGATGTGCTATGACAGCTGATGAAAATACTGATTGCACTCACACATTAAGGTCAAATTAATTCAGTTGGAACTATATACCATTTCAGTCTGAAAATTAGACAGCCCTGATTACAAGATGACCTCCCACTTTTTCAGCAACTATTTTTGAAAAAAAAGTTTTTGGAGTACCAAATCTTATCTTTATATAACAAAATCATTATATTTAACAAAAACATAAAAGTAAGAACAGTGCACAGTGGTTAGCACTGCTGCCTCACAGCATGATGGTTCTGGGTTCAATCCTAATTCCTTTCCGTGTGGGTTTTTGCTGGGGGCTCCGGTTTCCTCCCACAGTCCAAAAGTGTGCAGGGTAGGCTGATTGGCATGTCTAAATTGGCCCTGTAATTGTATGAGTGTCTGCACCCCGCGGTGTGTTTGCACCTGCCCTGGGGCTGGTTTCTGGGATATGCTCTGGGCCCCAGTGGGGGGATAAGTGGTCTCAATACAATTACAATATGTGTGATAAACAGCAAGCATCCAAATTAACAAATGTATTATTTAGGAGAGAGGAAGGATAGTCAATATTAGGAATTCCACGACACCAGGGCGCAGAATGTTCTTGATGCAGCAGACCCACATGAAGAGTGCATTTTGTGGCAAGTGGTTGAGACAGCTCTTTTAAAATGAAAGCTGCTCTTTTTATTATCAGCTACTAAAGCACAGACAGAGAAGCCAGAAATTTACACTACATTTATGGTTACATGATATTGTATCACATGCATTTCATGACAAAAATTACACTGTTATGACATTTACCATTGACAAAAATACATGAATACATGTATTAATTTACCATATTTCAAGTTACATGTGGTGCAAAGAATGCTGGTAACCACATAATTAGTCCTGCTGACCAACCCATCCAATTATGTCAGTCAATTGTAGACAATGGATGGGATCAGAAAAAAATAAAAAAAGTTCACCTTGGGAATAGACTCTATACAAGCGATGTTAAAACAATTTAGATTTTCTCGTTGTGAGAGAAAAATATAAATGTAATACCCAAATGTAATACAGAAGCAGTGAATGTTATGTACATGTATAATCTCCTAGCAATAGAAGAATGCACTAGGCCAGTAGAAACCATGTGTTCAAGGTCAGATGATAGCATTAGGCCCTAGTCAAAACATAGCAAGCACTGAAATACTGGAACAAACCATATATGGAAACACACAGTAGAACGCAGGAATAAAAATAATCGTAACAAGAGGCTTGGAGAAGAACTCCTGAGGTATCACTCCGGGCCTGTGCCGTAAGATACCACAATAAACTGAAGGCTGAAAAGACTTTTTGCTGTCCAGAGTCCTACATCGCAAAATTTCTACAACAGAGTAAAGTATACAGCTACCTTTAGCCAGGAGGCAGATAATTTATGCCATCTATTGTTGCATGTGTATAATGACATTCAAATTCTAGTCCTTGAATATAAGACAACCACAGATTTTAGATGCAATATTTGGAAAAAAAACACCATCTTATATCTGGGCCAAAATGGTAATATCCATCCATCCATTCATCTGGGCCCAGGTTGCAGGGGCAGCAGTCTGAACAGAGTTACCCAAACCTCCCTCTCAACAGCTACCTCCTCCAGCTCCTCTTGGAATACTGATGTTTTCCCAGGCCAGGTAAGATATATAATCTCTCCAGCATTTCCTGGTTCTGCCCCGGGGTCTCCTTCCGATTGGTATTGCCCAAAGCACCTTACCAGGGAGCCAGATGCCTGAAGCTCTACTCTGAGCCCCTTCAGAATGGCTTAGTTCCTCAGCTCAATTCTAACACTTGTACAGTATCTGTGATCTAGTTCTTTGTGGTAACTACTCAGAGCTTCGTCCCTCCAATCATCCCTTACTCATGAACAAGACCCCAAGACACCTATACTCTTCTGCTTGAAGCAGTAATTCATTCCCAACCTGGAGGGTAAAATCCACCCTTTTCCATTTGACAACCATGGCCTAATACTTGGAAGTGCTGATCCTCATCCTGTCACTTCTGCCCAAGCAAAGACATGTTTGAAGAGTCAAGCTAAGACAGCTAAGACAGTCCAATATCCAAAGCTTTCAGGAACTAAGGGTGAACTGAGAGTAACCCACCTCTGGATTTTAACTACTGAAGAAGTTTTTGACTCTGTGACCTCAGCTGTTGTGATGGATGAGTCCTCTTCTAAGTCCTCCTACTCTACATCTCCAAGGAAGGAATTTCAGTAGGATTCTGGAGGTCCTCAAAGTGTTCCTTTCACTGTCCAAAGTTGCCAGTAGAGACCCCCGGGACCCAACGCACCGAGTGCAGCGTGGGACAAGATTTGATGGGTGAATGCGGGTGCGGGCGGTAAGGTCCTCATGTATGTGTGGGTTGTGGGAGAATAGAATTAATCGCAGGACTCCCACAAAATAGAATTATCTTAAAATTAATTTATTAAAAACAAATACTCTATTATTTATCTACTGGACAAAATCAACAAGAATGACTAAATTAAAATAATAACAATTTACAGGCGCAAGGTCGGAAGCTAATTCTCGCATGGTTCATGTGCAGAACTATAGGCTATAGGCCCACACCAAGGCAAAATGTCTGAAAAGCATGACACAGGTGGAACGCTTAGTTTTACAGATATTATTAAATAAAGGAACATACAGGAGCGGAACTGAATCTTGCAGGAGTGAGCAGGAGCGGGACTGAAACTTGTGGGAGCGGGCATGAGCAGGACTAAATCTTGTGGGAGCGGGCATGAGCAGGACTGAATCTTGCGGGAGTGAGCAGGAGCGGGACTGAATCTTGTGGGAGCGGGCAGGAGCGGGACTGAATCTTGTGGGATGGGGCAGGAGTGGGACTGAATCTTGTGGGATCGGGCAGGAGTGGGACTGAATCTTGTGGGATCGGGCAGGAGTGGGACTGAATCTTGTGGAGGCGGGCATGAGCGGGGCTGAATCTTGTGGGAGCGGGCAGGAGCGAGACTGAAAAATCCGTCCCACGCAGGCCTCTAGTTGCCAACAACACCACTCCATCCTTGTTGTAAACAGAATGGGTAAGTCCCTGCTTCCTCTTCCCGAGATACCTGATGGTATTACAGAATTAATTTAAGGCTGACTAAAAATAATTTTTCATGACCTCACCAGACTCCTGACACAGTCAAATGTTTTTCCACAACTGGTAACCTGCACTCCACTTGGCCTCCCAGTACCTCTCTGGAGTCCCACAACTTAACCAAGCTTGTAAAGCCTACTTATTCAGACTGATGGCTTCCTTTACTGCTGGTATTCACTGCTGGATTCGGGGATTGCCACTGCATCAGGCACCAACAAATTTACTACCACAGTTCAGCACAGCCACCTCAGCAATGAAGACATGGAACATGACCCATTTGGGCTCAATTTCTTCAGCCTTCCTTAGAATGTAAGAGGAGTTCTGTCAGAGATGTTCTCCTGGACAGGGGCATCAGTAAAGCACTTCCAGTACACCCTTACTATATGTCTCAGTCTACCAGGTCTGTTTGGCATCTTCTCCCGCCATTGACCATGCACACTTTTACGTGAAGTGCAAATTGGCCCTGAGCTGCACTTGTGACACAGAGCAGGCACAGGACAGATGCAGCACGACTACTAAAATGTTGGTGGCAGTCGTTCTCATATAAACACAATTTGCCAATATTGAGGCAAAGATGAAAGTTTTGTCCATATATTGTGCAATATGTTGATAACGTAATTTTCATTACACTTATGGTTCCTCCTGCAAATGGCAGGCCAATAGGATATATATATATCCAAACTTGTATCCCAGAGCCATAAGTGAACAACACACACACATCCAGCCACTAATCTGGGGTTGGGTCACAGGGTCAGCAGTGTAAGCACGCTCGAAACACCTCCCAGGGAGCCACCCAGGAGGAATCCTAGGTAGATGCCCCAACCACCTCAACCGGCTCCTTTCGATGTGGAGCAGCACCAGCTCTACCTTCAGCCCCTCCCAATTGTCCGAGCTCCTCACCCTCTCTCAACTCTGCTACTTGTACCTGCAATCATATTCTTTGTCCGCATTCATGCTGATGCTGTGAATCTCCATCTGTCGATCTCCCTCCCCCCTCACTCATGAAGAAATGTATACAAATATATATAACGTACAATAGTTTTTCTTACCTGCATCCCAATAATTGCATATATAAAGAATAGCATGGCGATCAGCAGACATACATAAGGAAGAGCCTGAAAGAAACAGAAAATCAGACTGATCAGTTTTCTGCAGGGTCTGACTGTGGTTCATCTTGATGTGTACTGTAGGTAAGCCAGGATAGCTGACCTTAAAAGACTGTACAAAGGTCCAAAGGAGGATGCGGATGGTGTAGCCCTGTCTCAGGAGCTTAATCAACCTGGCTGCCCGGAAAAGCTTCAGGAAGCTCATGTTGATGGTGTTCACTGACTGCAGGAAGAGTGTGGAAGAGGATCTATTGGCACACAGTGCACTGGTAGCTCAGTGGCGGACAGAGGCTTCAGAGGTTTATCTACACTACCCAGAAAAGCATTGGGTGCACATTGCCCTCTCTGGAGGACTCCTTTCAGCTCCTGCTGTCTCCGTAACGCAATAAACATATTGATGGATCCCTTCCCCCTGGACATCATCTGTTTGAATTGCTGCCCTCTGGCAGCTGCTCCAAGTTCTCCACTGCATGGACAGACTAGAGAACAACTTCTATCCCAGAGCCATACATGAACTGAACAGTGTAAAATTACAGTCACTGACCTATAGGTCTGTAGCTCCGGTGTCACACTCCAGAGGGCCAGAGCCCTGCACATTTTTGGGTTTCCCCTCGTTTAACACACCTGATTCAACAACTTCTGCTAATGACCACATAGCCGTTGAGCTGAATCATTTGTGGTGGAACAGGGAAAGAACTAAGCTACACAAGGCTGCAGCCCCCCAGGACTGCAGTTTGACACCCCTGGTTTATAACATCCTTAGCAAACCGCAGTGCAATAGCTATCTATGGTACTTCATGCCCATACATGGTTTACTGTGCTATATTATGTCTTGTGAGAGTCCTGTGTCAGTTAGTATTCCTATGCCAATTTTTGTCACTCAGTCACTTTAAAACAATACTGTAAATGTTTACATTCAACTACACTTTATCTGTACACTGGTGATTCTATTTACTGTACCTTGTACTCATCTATTTATGGTATCACACATTCATATAGGGTTTATGGTCTTATAATGTTAAATTCTGTGAGTACACTACGCTGTAGTTACACCTCAGTTTACATTTCCATTATCTGTTATGTGTGAATGCACTGTCTGTGACTGCTGCACATGTCACTATACTTTATATACAATAATCCAATCTGGACATGGAGAAAAGAGAAACAGCCCTGCATGAAAAACGTGCATCTCTATCATGGTTTTGCTGGGTTCCACTAAAGCGATATGCGATATAAAACACTGTCAAACATTTCTTTAAGCTATTTGGGAAAAAAAAACATAATATTGCCACTCTGCATTTTAAAATATTTTTAGCAATTTCCACAGAAAATACAGTAATTTGGTAAAAAATCAACACTGCATATATGAATGCTTAGAATGACATATTTAACAATCTTACCTGTAAGTCAACAACAATTTCTGTGATGCTGCCCAGGACTGTGATAAAGTCAAAGATGTTCCAAGTGTCTCGAAAGTAGTTCTGTAAGACGTGGGGGATATGTTTGCACCACAGCGGTAAAACACTACATATCTGTTTGCACAGAATCTCACTAATATTAATTATAAGTACTATTTACTCTCCTCAGGGTTTGATTAAAAGCATTATTGCATGGACATCAATTTTCAACTTTTCATAAGAGATTCATAATTCACATTTAGGGCAAGACCGTCAAATTCTTTTATATAACTTAACTGAAAATAGTTTCGTAAAACTTTAATTTGCAAATTCGATATGCGCACAGGTACATTTACATGCCATTTATTTAGTGGACACTTTTATCCAAAGTGACAGTCAACTGAGGACGCAGGGCGCAACAGCAATATCAATTGCTAATCACAGGATCTGAACCAACAACCTTCTGATTCCATGCTTAGAGTACTAACACAGAGCTGCATACTCCCCCTAATTATACTTAAGGTTCTAGCTAAAGTTTCCACAGTTATGTGTCCCAGGGGTGTGGTTGAATATTTTGGGCCCCATCAAAGCATACCATATTTGGCATGTCAGTCCAGACCGATGCAGTTACTTTTCAAATTATTTAGGGCCCCTGAGTGACAGGGGCCCTTGGAATCATGCTAACTACCCCCCCTTTACGGCGTCCTTGAAGTTTCCCACTCTGAAAAAAATTCTTGCTCACCAGAAAGCCAAAAGCCATAATTTTCAGGATGCACTCCAGGGAAAAGAGTCCAGTGAAGGCAGTGTTTAGGTGCTTCAAGACCGTGTCGTATGCTGTTGGTGCTGAGTAGTACTATATGCAAGACGTTAGGGGGCAGCCAAAAATACAGAAATATCATACTTTTGTTAAACTGAAAGACTAGGACATAGATGCATCACAAATGCATGTCATGTAAGAGGTTGTATGTTAGAGGGCACAGAGACAGATGAGATGCGTAGGGCAGGATGTCTTTATTCAAAAAAAGATCTTTGAGTCAAAAAAGATTTAATCTCAAAAAACATAAAAGCAAAATGATCAATGGCGACCACCATTGTCAAATACCTTCAGGCAGTTAAAATCGTGCCCCTGTTATGCGTGTGTTTCTGTGGTTACATGATCACCCTGTGCTTGCAAGGAGATCCTTCCATAATCTGAGCACAAGCAGGTGGATGAATTATTGTCTCTAAATTGTATGTTAATATGTGCACTTTGAAGGATGGGTCCATGCTTTGGCTTCCTCACCATAAGCTAGTACTAAAATAGTGGATTCATGATGGATGGGTAGTCACATTACTTCCAGATTAGTTATTAAACATTAGTTAAAATAATAGTTCTTATGCATGGCAAACAATGATTTAAGCAATATGCATTTCACTTGGACATGATACAGTACACATTCAAGTCCAGCTAATAAATGCCAAAATCTGCAGGAGTAAATTTAAAATTATAACAATGAATCTTCAAAACAAAATACAATACCTTCATCATGAGAACAACGGTGTTGAGGGCGATCATGGTGAGGACTGTGTACTCAAAAGAAGGCGAGACCACAAAGTGCCACAGGCGATACTGGAGTGTCTGTCTATTTTGGGGCATGTAGCGAGTCAGGGGTTTAGCACTGATGGCAAAATCTATGCATGCCCTCTGAGAGGAAGAAGCAAAACACAGCGAGACCAGTATAAGAACATATGACAGGATAATAAAGAGGCAGAACACAGGTCAGAGTGTCAGTATAATCATAGCTAGTGAACAGGCAGCTTCTTCTAGAATCATGCTTATAAACTTGTGCATCCAGGATGCCTTCACCTCATTTTTCTCTAAGCTGCACTCCTCCATCATCTTGTCTCCCTGCTCCTGAAAGGTGATGATGATGAGGGCAACAAAGATGTTGACAAAGAAGAAGGGGAAAACAACAAAGTAGACCACGTAGAAGATGGACATCTCCATGCGGTTCCCCCGGCTGGGCCCCCGATCTTCTTCTGTCACATCTACTGAATGCTGCAGAACCCTAAAGGATTGCGAGAGGAAGACATTTTCCAAACTTTCCCATTGATCCAGTGTCCTTTAATATGCTGATCTATAGGCTTATATTTCTGATGAAGACTTCATAAAGTCATGATTCACAATACAATAACCAGGTTGCTCAAATATTTATATGTACTTTTTAAGACTGACATAACATAACAGTGTTACTTGTGGCTCTGAGACAAACAAGGGTTTATTGAATTAAATAGTACACAATGAGGAAAAATAAGAACCAACTAAAGAAACCATAAAACAATGACACCAAGGAACAGAGCAATCAACACTGAGGAACAGAGTACACATAGAGTAACATCTCACAAGCACACAACAACTGGGTTAATGAGAGAGCAGTTGAAGAACATAAGAATTTTCCAATAACTGAGGGAGCAAAACAATGAGCAACAGATGGAACAATTAACAAGCTAGGAACTCTAAAACTAACACCAGAAAACCCAAACCACAAACCGGGATGACTACACTAAGAAAATTACAAGGAATTAAATATACAACCAGGACTAGAAATTAAGTGGATACAAGCATGGGAAACCTAAGAAACAAGTTGGTAATAAAAAGCAGGGAAAGACAAAACCAAAATAACATTTGGAGGAACAGGGAAAACATACAAGAGTCTAGTACAAAGAAAGAGGAGGGAACAGAATGGCCAGCAACACCTGCTGGCCAAGCGGGGAAGAGACATGAAGTGCGGGAACAAATGGGCACTGACTCTGACAAACCATGGCAGTATACAGAAGACTTAAGCCTTAGTAAGTTGAATAATTATTTCTATGTGGTTTTTACTCCAATCACTCACTGTGGCCAGCCTTCTCCAGTGGACACAGTGAACAAGGTAAGCAGAGCCCACACAATGTTGTCATAGTGGAACTCATGCCTCTTCCACTCCCGTTTTTTCACTTCCTTCTTGTCCTTCTCATAATCAATGTAGTAGCCCCTAAGCGACAGAAAAAGGAGCTGAGAAAGCTTTCAGATATCAGACATCTTTTGCATCATTATCCAGAGGAGTTTTAAAAATAATAAATAAATAAAAATCAAATAGAATTTCAACATGGCTGACATTTACAAATGCAACTTAACAAAGGTACAGTACATGTGGCTACAATGACAATAACCACAACCAACCTCACCATCTGCTTCCTTGATTTCAGATTTAAAGCGAGGCTAAGCCATTTTTTTTTTTACAATTACTGTGGGCAATGCCTTGGAAAGAGCCCGGCAAAGACATGACCTCCTTGAAAATATGAGTCAAAACAGGCATTTCGGCAGACACCTACTGACACTCCTTTTGCGTGTCCTTAGACCCATCTGTGCAGTAGAAGAACTTCCCTTTGAACAGCTGCACAGCAATAACGGCGAATATGAACATGAAGAGCTTGTAGACTATGAGGATATTGAATACATTCTTGAGGGAGGTAACCACACAATCAAACACAGCCTGTATAGGGGAATGAACAAATAGGATATAAGGTTACACAATGAAGGGGAAAGAGAAAAGGGAAAGAAGTCTACAAATGTAATTATGAACTGATCATTCGGTCAATATCATTGTCTGACGCAAGTTCTGGGGAGGTTATTTCATCTTGTACATTGGATCCCTTTGAGAGTCTAACTGGGGCAGCAGCATTTGCTTTTTCTGGGCACAAGACACACTTGGCCCACATAGCATGGAAAAGATGATCAACATATTTCCTGCAGGACAGGGAACCATGATCAGAGAAGCATTATTAACAACTGCATGTCTCTGTCTCTACTACCAACACTCGCGGGCAGATATATTAACACTATATGTTCCTACTTCTCATAAATATGCTGTTTTATGTAAACATTTATTCGGGATATCACGTCTCAACCCACAAAAATCTGGCAAAGTTAATATACAAAGATTTGGTGCTGTTTTACTGTGTCATCCCCTAATTTCTGTTTTGTTTGCTAATTGCTATGAAAGTGTATGTATGTGTAGTGTACTTAAAAGTAACCTCTTTGGTTAAACAAAATGAATGTGTGGAATAAAATGCAAGGGCAAACTGAACCTCATGCCCCACTTTCCGATAAATCTTGATTCACAGGGGTTTTTTTCTACTCCTCTGTTACCAGGCATACTGACCTAGTATCTCTTAAAACGATTCCCATTTAGAACCATTTTCAATGCCAAACATACATAAATAATGCAGTTACCTTCAAATAATCACATCATCAGAAGGCAAAATAGAGTTATTACAGTTAATTCTGCTATTAAATGGTCATTCAGTTTTTAAATTATTATAGTTATGAATATGATTATGTTTATTATTTTTGCATCACTCAGCTTTAGCCTAGATTTAGAAGCAGCAGTAGATATAAATACAGCCACCTTCAATTTGGGTAGTCTTTTTATAGTCTTCAGTGGACGCAGGACACGTAGCACACGTAAAGATTTTATGGTCTTGATGTCACGCCCTTTGTTGTTCCTGCAGACACAACACACCACATATATACAAACAGTAAATATATGCTCAGGCAGCTTGAATGGTTAAAGCCTAGTTTAGTCATCCGGCGTTAATCTGTCATTCATCTGAAAGCTAGCAAAAATGTGCATTTTATTTTTTTCCAGCATCAAGGGTGTTCTCTACCATATTTTTCTGTACTCATTGTTTTTCTGGATTGCTAGGACTGTGCTTTATAACATTTGGTTCATTTAAATGAAAAAATAGGCCATGAAAAATATTGTTATAAAAAAACAACTATGCAATAACTTTTTAAATAACAGATTTTGTTGTTCCTAACTTTCGTCACAAATTTAAATTTCACATATTTTCAAATTTTTACACAATTTTTTTTTTACTTAATTTGATAAAATGTTAAGAAATATGGTAGAAAACACCCTTGATGCTAAACTGGGAAAAAAAATAGGAAATTTAGCACATCCCTGCTAGCAATAAAATGAATGACCCGAGAAATTAAAAGAAAGTATTACTGACAGTGGATGACTAAACTAGGCTTTAGTCAGCTTGAATATTCGACCATAGTGTCATAGTATTGATTGCTAATTACAATCTCCACTTAGTACTAGAAGCATGACCAAAATTCGGTTAATAGGGCAACAGTTATTTTTTTAGTTTCTCTGGACATAGATCTTATTGAACAACTTCTAAACATCAATAAAACTATGAAAAATTATGCCTGGACTACTTGTTTACAATGCCTCACGATAAAAGAGTGAATGCATGAAAAACTGCCACTTAAATTTTTTTTTAAAGAATCACCCTATTATATATGTCTAGGCAAGTCAAAGAAAATGATCTTCAGACTTAACTATGATAAAGTATATGTCTGTAAAAGTGTTACATTAACTATTTCAAAAACTCTTTCTAAATTTACTCCATTATTTGCGGCAACTATCCAATACACTCCTGTATTTTTTACTTGACCACTAACACACCTCATTTGGCTCACAGACTTTCAAAAACAAATGTATTTAATTAAGCAATTTGGTTGCAAAGTTTAACAAACACATGGAATGGGTGGGGTGCCTCTGTGGAACTGATGGTGCTCTTGCTGTCTAACAAGGCATCAGTGGAACTGGAATGGTGTTCTTCTAGCTGTCTAACAAGGTATCAGTTACTTTTTGGAAAGCAGAAAAAAATCCCTCTTAGTTTTTATTCTGCCACTCTCAGTTTGTACATGTTCGACTGTCCGAATGTGTATTACCCAGAAAAACAGTTTTCTTGCCTAAGACTTTTGCACAGTACTGCACATATAATATACATTATATATTTCAGAGATATAAGAAAATGCCAAGAAGGCACATAGAGTTGAATTTTAATTGATATCGTTGTGGGGACTCCATTCATTTCGGAAGCTAACACCCTAATCCCAATAATGACAACTTTAACCCCAATCTATCCCTAACCTTAAGATTAAGTTATCAAACAAAATGCAAGACTTTTGACATTCTTAGAATTTCAATTGCAGTCACAGAGTTTTTGTGACATTGTGGGGATATTCGGGCCCCATATTTTAATACATACATGATCACACACACACACACACACACACACACACACACACGTACGCACACATGCACACACACACACAATGAATGAGATTTTTATCAGTATAAAATGACACAACCACAAATGAAAATATGAAAAGTATTTTTTTACCCCATCAAATTCCTGGCGCCCCACAGTGAAACAATCCACAGGAAAAACAGAAAAAATAAGAGTATAGAGAAACACTGAAAATGCACTTCTTAGGAGGAACATCTATATTCACAACAAAGAAACCACACATTTGTTTGAGTTGGTGAACAGTTTCAAAAATGTCATTATAGAAATGTAATTTATATATTTCTTCAATTCAGTTAGAAAATACTTTTACACCCACAAATTAATACTGACAGCAAGTGCAAATTGGCACAGTCATCAAAACCTTCTGTTCAGAATTTTGAAAGCATCACAGCATTAGGTGATTGTAATTGAAACACTGTGATATATGAATGTTCCATCTTATTGTTTATGTGCTGTAGTTTAATTTGGTTTGACTCACGTTAGGGCAAAGGCTATCAGAGCGCCGATAACCACAATAAAGTCCAGAATGTTCCAAAGATCACGGAAATATGAGCCGTCATGCAGGATCAGACCCTGGTCGATCATCTATGGAACAAAGACACGACTAAATTTGCATCTCCCCTTAAAACAATGACAGTACTTATTGGCAGATTGTGTATTCCACAATAACATGCAACAGTGTAACTAAACAGTTCTTTATTGATGCCATTAAAGAAACACCAACCTTAATTATCATTTCAAAGGTGAAGACGCCTGTGAAGACATAGTCAAAGTAACGAAGAACCTGGAATGTGCAAAACAAACAACTTTGTAATGCCAAACCAAAGCACTCAGCAGATTCGTATATATATATGTATATATATGTTAGCTCTCCTTGAATTAGATGGTTGATTGCCTTGCATTAAGAGATATTTCACTTCACCAGGAAGTTGATTTCAATATTTCCAAATTTTGCCCGGCCTTGTTTCAAACACCTCAATGTGTAGGATATTTCGTTATTCTGCTACTTTTTTTTAACACAGTCTTGATTGATTTTCTACAAAAATCATGCTTGATAATGTGTGAGTATAATAACAGATGTCTATCTGAAACAGCTGTATGATCTATGTTTCTGTTTGGACAGACAGATCCACATAACAAACTGATTGGAAAATGGAATTGAGGTTTATTCAGAACCCTTGGAATTCCTGAGACTGGAAAAACAGAACCACCTAAACTAACTTTCTCACTTCATTAAAGGACCAATATACAGGAAAAATGTAATTGCACTGATCTGAAATGGTTCTTTCTCTCTCTCTCTCTCTTCCCATACCCTCCTCCATTTCAAAAACTGTGGTATATGCTTAGCCATAGACAGACGGAGCTAAAGCCTTCCTAGTAAAGCACATAAACCATAAAATTTCTCAAGTCTATATCCTGAGGAAAAAATCTGGTTCTCGAACAGTGTGTAATTTGTGCATTATTATTTTGCGTGATGTGCTACAAGTTGCAGGTATCAGGTCTCACTTTGTTCCACTCCGAGTTGGTCGATACAGGGTCTTCCGCTGCCAGGGCGATGCTACTGGCCACAATGACCAGGAGAATGGACATTTCAAAGTACCGCAGGTTAACCACATAGTGACAGATTCGTCGTATCCTGGGTTAAGGGCATCAAGAAACAGTTCTTTACCATCAAGCAATTTCAAATTAAGTACTAAACATCCAGTCTATACCCATGCCATTCTATCCATTTCGGTTGTACTTTAATAAAGCACAATAGAAAAGGAAAAATTAAATTAAATTAATTGAACTGAAATGAATTAAATGAATTTGCCGTGTAAAGATGTATAAGACTGAGCACAGATAACCATACTCCAAATTTTTTATGTACTCTTACGGGTTAGTAGACTTGAAGATGAACATGCTATCTGGTGGCACAGCTTTGGGTACGGTCTTTATTTCCTCTTCCTCCTCTTCTTCTTCTTCTTTCTCCTTATCAGAATTAGCAGCCTCAATATCTTTACTGTTCACTGCAAGGCAAGGGAAAACCTCCCAGGTATTTAAGATCATTCACTACATTGCATGGCAGTCATGAAGACATTCATGGACCATCAGAATGAAATCATAGGTCTTGCCTAAAACCATGCAGAGTGATGTTATGTTGGTCTCTGTCTTTGGGACTGAAGTGTAATGTAAAAGGAAGGGTGTTAATGCTAGCAGGACAAAACAGGGTATTATCAGAGGGTACAGTGATACCTCACAACTCCATTTAGACTCCATCACAACTCCATGGGTAAGATCAGGACTGTTTAAATTCAAATCTATCATTTGGTTGTGTTTCCTTGTTGGCATATGATTTGCATATATTAGTACATTCATGTAATTCTGTATGTATTATGAGTGTGCATCTTAGTGTACTTGATGTGGGTTTGAGACTGTCCTCTTGGGCTGCCTGATATAATATAATGAGAGTTAGGATGAATGATCTTGTACAAAGTCCAAATATAGACGGAATCCAGTGGAGCCCAGCTTTGCCTCCTTATCTCCTTATGTCCAAATTGCACCTTGCCAAAGTGGAGCTCTGCCTCTTTCAATGTTATGTTTTTTCTCTTTTATTGTCCCAAAATTTAGTAAAAGATTCAAAGTGAAGGGCTTAATAAAAGGTAATTTTTGTGCTAAAAGTGATGCTTCATTAGCAGCTCTGACCTGACATTAACACAAGTGTATGAAATATTTGAACATGATGCCTTAATTTCTGTGTCATGTTTATGTATCTTGACTTATTTTACTTACTGTACTGCTCCCAAAACGTCATTTAGCTACACTTGCTAGAGGCAAGATGTATGTAAGAACCAATTAATGAATAGCTTGATAATTTAATGCATCACAGGGACATTGTGAATGAATAAGCAAGAATATTACTTCTGGTCATAAGCCATTTTGATGCATTTTTAAGTTTCATTTACATGTTATGCCTCAAAAAATGGTAACACTTTACAATACTTCATTGAATGTTAAGGTGCATGCTTCAGGATTTCCTGATGTTTACATAGTTAATAAATGGATTAACTCACTTTGGATTAGTTCATTTATTAATATATGCTTATTTGTTGACCAGTATTGTAAAGTGTTACCAAAAAAATTAAAGTACTAAACATGCAATATGTACAACACCCATATCAAATGAGAGAAAACCTTTTGATTACATTTTGCATTGCCTTAAAGTGGTAACATGACACGCTGACATATGAACATACTGCGCTGTTAAGATTTTGATCATAAATACATATGATAGCTCATATACAGGAAGGCGACCCTTCCTCCCTGATTGTGATTTAACCCCTGATCCACAGTATGCCAGTGCGCATTGGCTAATTCCCATAATGGGCATGCAGATGGAACTCATATGCCTGCAGTACCTGTCATAGGTGTCAACTCCATCAGTGGTTGAGCCCCAGGTACCTCTATAACCACACTGGCGTTAGAATCCAAGCCCTCACGATTCAGGGAGGTAGGATTGTTCTCACTGTCTCCCATAGCCATGTTGATGTCCAGAACTGCCATGCCGGCTTCCTCCATGAGTTGTGGACTAGTGTTCTGGCTCTCCTCCAATTCCAGCCCATGTGCAGAGGGCAGCATGGGCTTAGTCTCTGAGAGGTCAGCAAAAGCAGGAAATTCCCCAGTGGCATCATTTAACCTGTAAATAAGAGGAATATTTAATAGGATAATCAGATCAAAATATCAGGGTTTATATTCTATACTCCTGGGGTATAATTTGTTTTTCCCTGAAGCCCAAATTCCATGAGTGATAAGCTAAGACCCTGTACAATTGTCCAGGCAAGGATTCCCCTTGGTAGGTTTAGCTGACCTGGGGGTGGTTCGTCATGCTGGGGGGCTGCACCAGTTCAGGGTCACTGCCATATTGTACAACGTTTCTATAGTGACATCAAGTAACTGCAAGCTGAACGAGTTTATTTATAGTTTACATAAAGAAAAACAAGTTCTTATCAGACTACTGTAAAACCTGAAATAAAAACTAAAGAGAGATTTCCCTGTCAGAGCAACAAAATAATGACTAACATGACTTGGGGGGTCACCCTTACCTCTGCTGCTCCTCATTTTTCACTGTCTGCGTGTCTCCTTCCTCAGCCTCTGCATCCTCTTTCTCTTCAGGGGGCCTTCTTTCCTGGCTAGCAGCATGATGGCTTTCCTTGTGGGCCTCTCTGGCCCTGCCGTCAGACCGGGACTCCCGGTGCCGATGCTTCCTGGGCCGTGTTCCATCCTCGGGGGCTAAGGTATTCCCAGAGGGTGGTCTGAACCTGCGAGCCCCCCGCTGCCGCCTCTCCCCAGAGCGGGGGCTCCTCCAGCCCTCCTGCGACAGCTGGCAATGGTTCGTCACGGCTAACCGATCTTCTGGCCCTGGCAAAGGCAACGACTTTGATTCTGAGGGGTTAGGAAGCGGCATGGCTAACGGGTTGTCCGGTGGGGGGAGAATGATAGACATGGGGGGCTCGGGGATGGACATGGGGGGCTCGGGGATGGACATGGGGGGTTCGGGGAGCGGCATGGCCACCGACATAGGCGATTCTGGCAGAGGCATGCCCGTAGACACGGGGGATTCCGGAAGCCGGCGCAAGCTGGTGCTGGATGTGTAGGTGGCTTTGCGCTGATTTTGGCAACTGCCTGGGGTGTCCAGCTCCTCGCTGGGGCTGCTGAACAGGACTTCCCGGCTGGCCATCTGCCGGCGCTTGCGCAGCTGGTTGGCTCTCTGTTCCCACACCGACATGGAAATCCGTTTCCTCCTGTCTCTCCTGGTCCCGAAAGAGTTAGAGGCATTGAACTGCTGCTCGTCTCCCCCATCAGCCTGATCCTCCGCCTCTGTCTCGGCAACATAGGCAGGACGGCTTCTGTGAATGGCCCGCTTCCTGTACAGGTATGGCCGCCTCCTCCTGCTGGAATGAAAGACGAGAAACCTCGTCAACACGGGCAATGGGTAGGATCCCCAAGAGCATTCATTTATTTTTATTCACGTAGACATTTTAATAAATAGATTCAAAGTATGCACAGGTTTTCTTTTCATTGATTTGTACATGTATGTGAAATGACAGCGTAGAAAGAAAACATTTGAATAGTGCTAACTGACATTTCTAAGGGTTCTGATTTTCAAATCTTGGTAATCAGGAAAAACAAAAGAAATTTACAAACTGAAAAAAATTTGGAAAGAAATTAAAACAAACCATGTGAAAACACAGATGAATCTATACACATTTTTCTTTTCATTTAAAGACTGGAAAACATTTACCGAGTTAAGAAAATCAGACATGTTGAGTGATAAGATAAAGGAACAGACATTACTTACTCGTACTGGTACTCTTGTGTAGTCCGTGAAAATCAATGAGCGATTGGTTGAAAACAAGACATTAGTGTATTTGTGAACATAGACAAAACAACTGCAGTGACAAAGTCCAAAACGTGACATAAACAATAGATTATGTTCATAGTAGTAATTCCTAAATTCCTCAGATATAGGCTGTATGTGTAATTTGGTACTACTCGAGCAAAATAATCCATAAAATAGTTATTTCTATGGCATAACCCAATGAAATCTGATTTTAGGATAGGAGCTAAGCACAAAATCGCTTTGGTCTCTGTCACTTAGCAAGCAAAGCTTTGTGTGTCGACAAGATGGCGCCAGTATCACAACAGAACAACATCAACAGGTACAATGCACAATATTTAAAGAACAAGAAATGTTGAGACCTCAAAGGAAATGAGACAGTAATAAAACACATATAAATGATGCTCATTCTCTAATAATATTTGTCTGAAGGGTTCAATTTGCTATTTTTGGTAGCTTGTTGTGTTTTTTGGTAGCAAAAGTGTCCTGCAACCATGCTGGCCAGTTGCATGCACTTGGTCGCATGACGGGACAAAAGGGTAAAGTTAGGGTAAGGGTAAGGGTAAGGTTGATCACAGATATTTTAAACAAATCACACATGCTACATTGTGCAGATTTTCCCTGCATTCTGACTGTCAACATGCCGGCCTCACTTCTTGCTCAATCCTCTGTGCCCCTACCATTGCCAAAACCCATGCCACATCCATTCAGATGTTACTATGAAACCAATACAGTCAAGCTCTCATTTTGATCATTTAGTGCTCCATGGTGCTGTGATATAACAAAGTACTCTAAGATGATATTGTTTCAAATCCAATACAGTACAGCAGTTTTTGCACGATACAAAGAATTTCCTTTTAAAAGCCATATAATCACATTCAGGTCTTTTGTCAAATATTATATGTTACAGTTATTTTTGTTACGTTTGCAACACTGCAGGTAAATTTTTATAACTTGTTTAAAACTTACATAGGATATTACAAAATAAGTGGATACATAACTTGAAATAAGCAGTGCAGGACCGTGTTGAAATTCCAAAAGACTCATAGACGGTTTGGTAGGGCACTTTTTCGTTCTCTTCTTTACCATAATGCCTCGACACATTCTAAGGTATAGTTGGCACTTCCAGATTCCATGCAAAATGCTACTATGTTTCACGTCAAACATGCATATTTTTCAGTTGTAACGTCGTACATGCTTACACATGCATTATACATGCACGAGTTTAGACTCTGCCCTTATATTACTTCGTGGAGCAAGATTTTCTGGATAAACGTCAGATTGAAGTGACAGATATGTGTAGATTACGAGGGAGTTCAACCCAGACCCAGCCTGAACCTTAGAACAGAAAAGACCTTTCCAGTAGTAGAGGTGAGACACCAGCAGCATTTAGGATCTGATATCAGACAGCAGGCTACTGACCAGCACTATACAGACCAAAGCATATGACCATCTGGCCATCACAACAATTTTCATGACATCCTAAATCCATAGGCATCAATATGGAGCTGCTCCCCCCTTTGCAGCTATAACAGCTGCTAAACTTCTGGAAAGGCTTTCCACAGGATTTTGGAGTGTGTCTGTGGAATTTTTACTAAATTAGTAGTTAGTATTACTATTATTGTTATTATACTATTTAATATTTATTGGTATTTATTCTTTTTTTGTGGCACTGATTTTGGACTTGAAAGCCCGCCTCCATTCTAATTCTTCCTTAAGGATTTTTGATAGAATTAAGTTCAGGGCTCCATGTGGGCCAGTCGAGTTCTTCCACATGTAACTCACCCAACCATGTCTTTATGGACCTTGCTTTGTGCACTGGGGCACAGTCATACTTGAACAGAAAAAGGCCCAAACTGTTCCCATAAAGTTGGAAGCATAGAATTGTTCAAAGCGTCTTGGTATGCTGAAGCACTGAAGCAAGTCCACTTCACTGGAGCTGGGGGTCCAAGCCCAACCCCTGGAAAACAACCCTACACCATTATCCCTCCTCCGCCAGACTTTACAGCTGGCACATTGCAGTCAGGCAAGTAAAGTGTCATCCACTAAACCCAGACTCGTCCATCAGACTGCCAGACAGAAGCGAGAACTGCCAGACAGAAGCGTCACTCCACAGAACTGCTCCAGAGTTCAGTGCCGGTGTGTTTTACGCCCCCCCCCCCCATCTGACGCTTGGCATTGCACTTGGTGATGTGAGGCTTGCATGCAGCTGATCAGCCATGGTTCAGCCATGGCTCCTGGTGCATAGTATAGTGCTGGGGTTAAGGGCAGAGGCAGTTTGGAAATCTGCAGTTACTGAGTCAACAGAAAGGCTATTATGCACTATGTGTCTCACCACTTGACAACCCCGCTTTGTTACTTTATGCGGCCTGCCACATTGATGTTTAGTTTGTGCTGTTCCTAAACACTTCCATTTTTAATAATTCTGCCCTCAGTTGACTGTGGAATATCTAGCAGGGAAGAAATTTCACAAATTGACTTACTGCAAAGGTGGCATCCTATGACAGTACCATGCTTGAATTCACTGAGCTCTTCAGAATGACCCATTCTTTCACAAATGTTTGTAAACCTGCCTGCATGGCTAAGTGTTTGATTTGGTCTAAATAAAACACCTGAAATCAGTAATTAAGAGTTGTGTCTCAATACTTTTGTCCGTATAGTGTATGCTCCCACAGATTCAGGTGTACTGAAGATTGTCCAATTTCAAATAAACCTCATAAGTGACCCCATTTCTCTATTCTCACATACAATGAAAATACACAGTCATTTTTAACAGTACAAAGCTAATTTTCTGTGGTTTCCTGCAATCATTTTCCTACAATTCCAGACCTTTCCTGAAAACATTTCTGTTCTTTGTTTTTACATAATTCAAGGACACGCCACAGTAATTCTGTTCTCCAAATTTGTAACTTATAAAGTCAGAAGTTCATGTTGAACTTGCTGTATTTGTTGAATTTGAGCTCAGTTTGAACAGAATTCAAATAAATCTCACCACACGAGGGAGCACAGTAAAGTACAAACTGAAAATTACAGCAGCTTAAAACGCAGATGGACAAATGATTCAAGAAATACTCTTTAAATTTTCATTATGAATAAATAATTAATTTCTTCTTCATCATAGTTGAAACAGAATATAAACACAACTCCAATGCACCTTCATCCATAGAAACTCACATCACACCCACAACTGTTAATATAGTGTAATAAAGTAATATTCTACAATTTTTTATAACTGTATAAATATATTTATATATTATATTCCTCTACTTTTACCCATTTTAGTCATGCTCATAAGAGTCACCCAACTGGAGAATGCTGAGAATATATGTATTTTATTTACAGTTAAGGGTAAGTGCACGTAAAAGAACCAGTGAAATAGGTCTTTAAATGATACCATATAGATTGAAGAATATTAGGATAGATTGCCCAGTTAAAATGATTTTCTATAAAAAGTTAATTGAAAGAGTTCTCTCTTGAAGTAATGAACACATTAATAAAATCTCTAAATCCAGCCTCTATAACTGCTTATCAAGGTTTTGACAACAATGAAGCTCAAGTAACATTAGGCATGGAACATCCACGATACTAGTCTTTCCCAGCGTAGCAAAGATAACGAATTTAGGAATAATAAAATTTTTACACTAATGATAATAATCTGTAAGGACAGTATTATTTTATTCATAAAGCACCAGCAGCTTGTACTAAATGACGCCCACTACAATGTGATGTAATCACAGGACCCTGTTGCTGTGCAGCGGTTAGCAAACAGTGCCCTATGAAACCCTAGAGAATGGGTTTAAAAAAATACTTGTGTTTCTCTCTCAAATGTTTGACTTGGACTGGATAAATGAAGAGTGCTATCTCTATGACAACGATTTCTCTCTGCAGTTGCTGGGAAGCCTGCCAGTGCGTGTGGCTGATCCATCTACAGCAAGAGAAAGAACAAGCCGGATCCATCTACTGTAACAGAAAGAACACGGCTGACCTATCTACAGTAACAGAAAGGTCACAGCTGATCCATCCATGGTAACAGAAAGAACACGGCTGATAAATTTACAGTAGCAGAAACAACACGGGTGATCCATCTAATGTAACATAAAAACACAGTCAATCCATGTACTGTAACATAAGGCACATGGCTGATCCATCTGCAGTAGCATAACGAACACAGCTGATCTTTTTTACTATAACATGCATATGTGAAGATAGTGTTGGGCATTTCAGGTCCAGAATCCAGATCAGGAATGTGTTTCTATCAAGCAGTCGAGTACACTGTGACTGTGATTCGTTATGCTAAACAGGTTGGTAGAAACAAAATCTTGGTATGGATTTGTAGCTTCTGTACCGGAACTACCCAACACTGCATACGGAAAATAGCTGATCCATCTATGGAAGCAGAAAGAACACGGCTGATCTGTGTATCTGATCCTTCCACCATAATATCAATACATGACTGATCCATTACAGTAACATAAATAACACAGCTGATCCATCCACAATAATATAAAGAACATGGCATGCCTGTCTAGTTTAACAGAAAGAACATGGGTGATCCATGTACCGTAACACGAAGAACTCAGCTGATTCATCTACAGTAACAGAAAGAACATGGCTGATCTATCTACGGTAAAATAGCACAGCTAATCCATTTAGAACAACAGAAAGGGCATGACTGATTAATCTTTCATGACATTAAGAAACACGGCTGATCCCTGTACCGTAACATAAGGAACATGGCTTATCCACACAGAAGCAGAGAAAACACTCCCGATAAAAGTACCATAACACAAAGAACACGACTGATCCATCTATAGAAGCAAAAAGAACATGGCTGATCCATGTACAGTAAAATGAAGAACATTGTTGATCCATGTATAGTAACATAAAGAACATGGCTGATCCATCTACAGTTGCCAGAAGAACATGGATATTTCAATTAAAATGACTACTCGGCATTTAAAAAGTCGGACAATTATTTGCTAATTTTGTAATACTGTATATCAACCCTGTAATAACCAACCAATAATTATGTCACCTATATTAATTATGCATTATAACTAGATGCTGTCAGAATGACAATACTACATTACCCAGACAGCCCTGTCACCCTGACACCCCATCTAATCATCTAATCCCTACTCTTCCAACACCTCCCAATCTGTACAGTCTCTAGCTACACATGGTCCCTCAAAAAACATATTTATACTTTATTTTAGCATGTTCAGAAATTTGTATCGCATCTGACAGTTTGAGAATCACTGACCCATACAATATTCAAGGGACGTTTGAAAAAGATTAATCAAATACTTTAATAGTTATCATGTTCAAGGGATTAAAAGTATACTCAAACTGTAATGGAAGCACTTTCATATACATGTATCTAACATTACTGTATTGTACAAACATAAAATAATTATAGGCTTTTAAAAAGTTACATTCATTCACCTGATGACTTTTATTCAAAGTGACCCCACAGTATCATTGGAACAGTTAAGGTTAAGGGGCTTTGCTCAAGGGCCTAGTGGCGACATCACTCTCCCAGCCGCAGGATTTGAACCAGTGATCTTCCAATCACAGGCACAGAGTCCTAACCCACAGAGTCACACACCACCCGAAATACAAAGAGAAACAACCACAAACTTATTTGAGGGCCTCTCAAGGGTCCACTGAGCGCCAGCAACTGCGCTAACACTGCTCAATGGGAGGATGCACGTCCACCATGCGAGGTCGGCAGGGGCCAGGCTGTGAGTCGTCATAGGGCTAGGGGCCCCGATATCACTTACTCTGACATCAGGGAGGACATCGGACCGACCTCCTTGGCTTTCTGCAAAGCATGTTTCTGATTGAAAATCTCCTCCTCTTCCTCTTCCTCCTGCCCGAAATTTTCATCTAAGTCGGCATATTCAGCTACAGAACTGCCATTTCCCGTCTGGCATGGCAGCAATACTTTAATACAATCAAAATTCCATTTATATAGTTTTGAATGTGCATGTTTAATAAAAAAAAATTGCCATTTCTCATAAAATTAAGCAGGTTGTGATATATACCGACCTTGGTCAACTCCTGAGCATTGGCCAGGTTATCGACAGCGATGGCCAAAAACACATTGAGCAGCGTGTCTGTTCACAGGATCATTAAGGAAGCTAATAAAATAAAATATCCTTCACAATGCTTTGCCTGTTCTCAAGCAATTAACTAATTAAACAACCACATCCATGAATAATACTTTAGGGCAGGATACAGTTTCCAAACAGTGTGAGCACGATGAAGTATATAGACGACCACATCCCTGACTGTACACCACCTTGAGAGCGAATCCCATTGTACATGACCTCATTCCAGTCTTCACCGGTCAGGATCTAAGCAAACAAACAAAGAATCACACACAATGATGCAGTGGCAGGTCAGAAAGGTTGCATGTGGCGACAACACTGCCCCCTGGGGGTTCCTCACAATAAAATTTGCTGAGCAGCGAGAGGGCGGTGGGGGGAGGATTTACAAAACATGGTAAAGATACCAAAATACAGGACAAAATCATATCATGTCCCATACTGGTTCAAAACAGGTCACAGCATTTAATTTTTCAATATGGGAAAATCTCATAATATATGGCATGGATGACAGCCCTAACTATAGCCCCTCCACCTCGCCATTTGTCTGATTGACCTACACCTGCGGCCACCCCTTAGCGATTTAAGGGTGTTAGCTTAAGCACCCTTAAGAACCTGGGTCTGTGGCCATGTTAATAACTCACTGTTCCACAAACACTCCGCCTTAACAATACACAGAAATGTTGGAACTCAATATATAATACATGATAAGAATGACAGAGACATACCTGAAATACAGTCATAATTGCCGCTGGAAATGTATCAAAATTTGTAGGGGTGTAATCTTCAAATATGAACCTGAAAAAAAAACACATTTGGAATGACATATCTTAGACTGGACAACAAATCTTTTAAAAATGTTTTCTTCCTAAAACAAAATTAGAGATTGCGATAGACAACTACTTATATATACTTAGTTGGAGAAACATTAAATTAATTTTAATTGAATTTAGCAAGTTGAATCGCATGATGATGCTGACATATCGTGTTAATTCAGCTGAGTTAAAAACATTTTGCTGCTGATTTTTATTTATAATCAGCATCTGAATTGGCCAGCATTGAAGGATTCTAGTGGCCCTGATACCACTTCCCCATGGTCTTAATGGCCTGGTGAAACATTTCACCCTCCAAAATGAGCCATTGTTGTGGGTCAGACACACAACCCAAAGCCCTGAACAACCTATCAATGTCTGGGCAGAAACAGACAGTCGACTTGCAATGAAGAAGCTGGTCAAATGTTTTTGGTGGCTTTGACAGACAGAGCCTTTATACAGTACATCCTTGCAGTCTCGATTAAAGTAATTTTGATTTTGGCATTTTGAGTTTTTTGATTGTCGGACAGATTTTTTATTTTTTTGAAAACTTTTGAAGTCCCTGAACAGGTTATTTAATTCTGGCTGTGTTATCAGATGAAGAGAGACAGGCCTAAAGGATTATACATCTGGATTAGCGTTGTCTTCCTTATCCGGTTTGTGCATTGTGGCATCTTCATCTGCTTCATTTAAGCCCCATGTCTCTGGTCGCCGTTTGTGTCTTAAATATGTGAAAATGTTGTCATGTGGCATCGGTCTTCAGTAGGCTTCTTATTTTTTGCAGAGAAGCCACATACATTTCTCTGGCAGCAGTAACAGTCCATCACATGATCCTTCTCTTTTCACCATATCTCTGGAGTGGCAAATGGCACGGACTTCCAAGTACCTCCGAGCCAAGCTCTCAGGTTGACTGCACATGATTCTCAACAAATGTGGGGAGCCCAGAGTTTGTCTGGTCACCAATTTTACAACCATTATCGAGCTCATAAGCTCTTAATATGTGCAGTCATACTGTGTTCTTTAAGCCTTCTGTATATGTTCTCCACAAATGCAGCTTTTGCGATATTGATGAGATATTTCTGCCAAACTTTCTACTGAATGTTCCTAAACACAATAAATGCTATTTGTTGTACACTCCCTATGCTATTGTCCTCAAAAAACGTGCATCAACGTGCGTTCAAACTCTATCAATGTAATACACAGAATCTGTATATATGACCTTCATTTATAGCCTGTCTGCCTGATATCCTGATTTAGCCCAGGCATGTCTAAGACAACATTTGCATAGCACCTGCAATGAGTGCATGACCAGGCATGCTTAGGCTGAGCAAAACAGCTTGCTTTGTGTACAATATACCGGTATATTTAAAACATGACAGGAAATCACAAAAATACATTATATTGTAGGAAATTTTAAGGTTATTTTAGCAGTCCAAAAATTTGTAAAGTATCCTGAAAAGTATACAACTTATTATTATTTAAATGTATTACAATTTACTATTTAAGGAATGTCAGAAGTAATGTGTGGTGACAAATCAAAATCACTGAACTGTACCTTCCGCCAAACAGCTGCATACCCAGCAGTGCAAAGACCACTATGAAGAGAAAGAGCAGGAACAACAGGCTGATAATGGACTTCATGGAACTCATCAGGGATACAACCAGGTTCCTCAGAGATGCCCAATATCTAGAACATGACAAATTTATAGATTTAAGGATAAGTTACATGTTTAATATATTGAACAAAAACATTGGAAAAAAAACTGGGAAATACACATGCACATTTGCTTGCTTTCATATCATCGTGGGAACTCTCCCTTACTTTCTATGGGAAAAACCCTAGTCTCAACAACCTTAAGTAACCAGTAACCAACTAAAATCAAGACTTTTGGCATTTATATATATGTATTATATATACATATAATTTCCCTTCTTAGGGGAGCACGTTCTGGAACGTT
>JAABNY020000043.1:18278745-18292838 GCA_015164015.2 Brevimyrus niger | reverse complement strand
CAAGCAGAGCATGAAGTTTGTGTGTGGAATACATATATATATATATTCCACACACAAACTTCATGCTCTGCTTGGAGAAATTATTATTAAAAATTACAAAGTTAATGCTAAAAATATCATTATCTGTTACTAAGAAACAGTACAAATGGTTTGCCTGTAATCAGGCTGTAATTGAAAAGCTGCTAGCTCAATCTCCAGTCTTGTCAGAATAGTGACATCCCTACTAGCCAGTTCATCTCAAAATGCTCCAGGGGCCCTTTATAAATGGTCAGACCCTGTGCTTGGATCCCTGAATATGTAACTGAATATGGCAGGGTAGCAGCATTGTATTCTCCACACAGCCCCATTACTGCACCTGCTCTGCCCATCTAATCCTTACCTCTCACAAACTCACCAACCTGTCAAATTTTTATAAGTACTGGATGTATCTGGAAATGTAAAAGCGCAATTTAATTTAACATCCCTATTTAGCACTAAATCTCTAAAATATACACAGACGCATGGTTTTCTTTTTTGGTGCTCTCAATTGGATATTTTGAACACTCAAATAAATTTTCAATTTAATAATAATGATTTAATAATTAATACAATTTTGGTTATTTTTGTTCTTGTATAAAGAAAATGTGATCATACGGCTAGAAGTTGCAGTGAAGTACAGAAATACTGTAGATTTGGTGGTAGTAAATGTATTTGTTCAAACCTTTGTAATAATTCATTTTTTCCTGTACAAACTTGGTTTTATACTGCTTGACCTGGCACATGTCCAAACAAAGCTTCAACTAATTCTATGGCAGATATTAAGTGTCATCTATCTGCTGATCTAATTCTTAAAACTGCACATGGTAAAAACCCATATATGCATACTTTTCTGAGCTTATTTTTTTTTTATTATAATAATTTATAATGTGTCTCCCATTCCAAATTTATTCTCCTGTACTTTTTTAATGGATCAGTTGATCAAGTCCATATCTTTACCTTTTTACATGTCTATGTGGCACTGCTTCAGTTTTTGATTGATCTGTCACAGATTTTGATCATTTCCAGTTTGTCACTCCTAAAATGTGGCTACACAGTTTGTCTGGAAATGAAACCAGCTATAGATTATAATATAATGTTTTGTGCAGCAATAATAACATCCATCAAATACTTTTTGATTTATGACACTCACAAGGTCATGTGTTTCTCTGCTTCCTTGCTCACCCTTCCCTTTCCTGACTCTATGCCAAGTTGTTTAGAGCAATCTGTCTCAGAATTAAGTCAGTTCCATATTAGCACCCATACAGTGCCTCGATAAAGTATGAAAAAGATCCATCAAATAGTTTTTGAGTTATCACTATCATGGACAAATCTGCCCACTTTTTTGCTAAGACTATATGGTGCTGCTTCAGTTTTAGGGCAATCTGTCTGGGGAATAGAATAATGCATTATGAATGATAGCAAGGCAAAAAGCAATCCTGGAGTGGGATGGTGAGGGGTAGAGTCCTGATGAAGTCCTCACTTAGTGATCTTGAAGATTCTGAGCAAGCGCAGAGCTCGCAGGACACTGATTCCAAAGGACATGCCAGGTCGGAAGAAGCCCCACACCACCTCGAATATGCTCCCCACAATCACCTGTGAAGGTGCAGATATTACAAACCTGTTAGACATTCTTAAGGACAGCCTCTACCTCTAAGCTGACATATAGAGCACCAGATACAGTGAGCATAGAGTGAGCAGAGATATCCTAACAGACAGTATAATTTCTACTGAGAAATAGTCATGAAAATGAACTAAATAAGAACCTAAAAACATAAGGCCATTCAGCCCATCAATCTTGTTTGCGGAGAACTTAACTAATAGCACAAATAGGACTATATCTGTTTGACTTTTGCTGATTTCAAAAACCTTTTAAGGGTATAATATTATTTCTATATCAATTAATTGCTGAGTTACTCATAGCTTCTTGTAATCATTATTTTGTACTTCTCCTTGTCCTCCTACTGTAAACCTTTCAATGTGCCGGACCTCAAAAAAAAGCAAAGTGAATGAACTCACTCCACAGTCAAAGCAGTTAAAAGATGAATGGAAGTAAAGCCTGGGTCCCAGACCATACATCTTTAAGAACATCTCCATAAGAAACAGACCCAGAAAGACAAATTCTGCATAGTCTGTAAGGAAATACAAAATAAATGTCAGTTGAAAGAATATATGGACATGATGCAGTATGTGTTACACATGGTTTAAAGAAGTATCAGGTATGGAGCCTACTCCTGTACTGTAGTAATTACTCATGGTCTGAATCATTCCTGTAAAAGTATTCATTTCATATTCTTGAAAGGTCTTTCAGTTTCTTTCGATGACGGTAAATAAATATAAGTTAAATACGGCATGTTTTGAGCAAAGGAAGCTAGTGCAAGGATTATTTGGCAGGAAGAAATGAGGGGCGACATACACAGGAAGATGGACAGCCACTCTGGCTGATTATGGTGCACAATGGCAACGCAGAGCGTGTTGAGGGCCACCAGGCTGAGCACAGTCCAATAGAAAGTATGCGTCTTCACCATGCGGCGAATCGAGATGCGCAGCATGCGCTCCTTGCGACGGAAGTAGGCTGCGGGGCCCCTCCTGGCACTCCTGATGTTAACCCGGGCTCTGGGACCACCTTGTGGAAAAGGGGACATTCGGACTCACACGGAGAAGCCTTTGCTCCAGTTCCTAATCAGTATTACTGTGTGTCTGTGCGGCAGAAAATCCCCACAACAACAATTAAGCCTAAAATAATGTCAGCATGGTCAGGTGTTAGATAATCAGCATTTGGATTCCCCAATTCAGATAGCTAGTGATGAAAATAAGATATTACTTATTATTTATCGATACCTACCTTCAGCACATAACTTTACTGTATGTCCATAGAATAATTTTATGTACCATATGCTTAGCAGCACTCAAATTTCAGTCTGCCTATGTATGTGTAAAATGGGGAAGGCAGTCATGTATGACACAGTGTGGCTCAAACCCATGTGATATGTCCATTATTTCATTAACAGTTTACAGATAAAATTGGCTTCTATTTTTTCCTTCTGTCAGAACACCCAACCAAACCCCAAAGCCTGTTTCCAAATCCTGTTATAGTGCCTCCCAAAAGCCTACAGCTATTTTGTTTTTTGATTTTTTTCCCCACTTCTGTCAGATTCTTTTTATTCCTCTGCACCTTCCTGTGAAACCTGTCACAATACTTCAAATTAAAAGTCCTCAATTCCACAGGCCACCTTCCCATTCCTGTCTTATATGCGCCTGTTAGTTGCCAGACACAAAGCTTTTTGTTTTGTTTTGAGACAAAAAAAATGAAGACATGCTCAAAAAGAAAAGATGTATAATAACGTACAATAAATATATAATAAACTGGTCATTCTTTCAGTTTTCTAATGAAGCCAAAGCTAGTATTTCTACTCGTAAAATAATTCTGAAAGGAGATGGCTAATTGGTGACTGTGAACTCTTGCACTCACCCATGTCTGCATACTTGCCCTCCCCCGGGCCGCGCCGTCCTGCTTCCATGCGACTCTTCTTGCTGGTGGCTCTCTTCAGCACTGGAGGTGCATCAGAGTGACATTTAAAAACCAAAATCCCACACAAACAGATGGGAATGCGAGGAGCATGAGCCAACACAGCCACTCAATGACATAAGTGCTGACAATGCTCACGCTGCTTTAAGCATAAGGTTTATTATATTCATTATGGATGGATGGATTTAAATTTTAATCATGTTTTTTATTTGTTTTTGTTCATGCATAATGAAATCGGCAGTAGAGATAAATAAAATTTAGCTTGCGCAGCATTTCTCCCAGGTACAGCAGTAGTGTCTGCAACGGGCTTCTTGACATCTTACAGTGTGACTAACTCCATAATTAACTTACAATAAATTTCCTTAACAAGCCAACTGAGCCGGTACTTACTAGAAGTTTACATCAGGATTCACGATGCTTTTTAACACAGATCAACTCAAATGTACCAGACTGTAATTTTCAGAAAGGCAAGGTTATGTGTGTATACTATATTATCTGCATCTATACTTGCATTTTAGCTTTCAATACAAAAATAAACAGACATTTTGGTGGCTAACTAAACAGAATTATTAATAGATGTGGCTAATAATGAGAAAAAAGTATAGGGTAACAGTGGACCAAGTGATTTTGGCAAATTGATGAAACAAATGTCTGAAGGCTATTTTCTATGGCGACAGATGACTGGATAGGAGCTAAACACACTTCTGTTCTACCTTAGTCACAATAATTCAATCTATCTGTTGAGCACGCAAACATTTAGGTCATCATTGCGTTATGCTGGGGATGGTTGCCATGGATATATCATCCACATATACTTGGCTAGTCTGTGTGAGACAGTTATCACACAGATATTGGAAGCATTCACTAACATATACTAATGCCCAAAAAGAAATCGCCAACCAGAGATTTCTGAATCACGAAAGATGCCATGAATGAATCACAAATCAAAAACACTGACAAATTGAAGATTGATACAAAAGTCCCACTTTGACCTTTCACATCTGAGCAAATGTCTTACCATCTAAAGCGGAAGTTCCAGAATTTTTGTTCTCCTCTGCTAGCATTACCTCCTCTGTGTAAATAAAGAGTAAAAAAAACAAAGTGATATAACATCGTTCATTATGAGAAAGGACAGTAAATAAAAATCATACTGAAAATCTTACTAAATGACAATGTCAGTACAAAATTATCTGCACATTTTATGAATTCATTCTAATCATTACTTTTGCACATATAGTTAACATATAATTTCGCAATAACTTTTGCTGATAACTTGATGGTGTACAGACAAGGTCTTGTATTAGGCTTTGTACTAAAAACAGAAAATTCACTCTTTATACATCTTTAGATTTTCAGTCCAGAATGGTGCTCATAGTCCAGAGCATGTCTATGTTGAAGCACAGTACATACTAATCAGAATGCAGCTAGAATCTCTGTGAGATTTGTGTAGGGCCCCAGCAAGCGTGGTCTCAGCTGGTAGCTTATCGATTCTGGTGATTCACCTCTTGAATTAGTGAATCAGCCTCACCTTTCTGTGACCCTTACTGAGTGGGAGTGCCTGTTAGTACTGTATAGCTTTGCCATTTGAACAGAAATGAGTTATTCATCTATTGAAATATTCACCTGCTTGTTTTGGATGACAATGTCTCGGAACAATGCACACTTACTGAAAAGTGATTAAATACTTATTGTCTAACAGAACTGTTCTAGACAAATTTTCCAACAATGTCCCAGATCTATTGTTCTATAAACAATAATGAAAAGTGACACAATAAGGATTTACAGAATGACATATCCATTTTCTCTTGTTCATACTTTAATTAATATCTTGTGTAACTAAAACTGAGAGTTGCTATAGTCGCTTTCTTGCATTCTTAACGATGATGGGGGGATGACAGGTGATACTCGCTAACTCCAGCTCATTGTAGCTATCCTGCTGTAGTAAGGGGTCAGTGGAGCTGGAGGTGGCAGCACACAGTAGGTACATCACCTGCACGGTCGATCCAAGCACGGTAACCATTCAGCTCCCTCTCCACTTGCTGTTGTCTGCGGAGCTTCATAAAGGCCCTGCGATTCTCCACTCTTTCCCTCTCTTTAGCAAATTCTCTGCAAAAACAAGATTGTATTCACTTCTAGAAGACTCACAGAAAACTACAGTACATAGCTAGACAGATGTATACTCCCATAAATGAAATGTATAATTAAGTCTTTTCCTCCATTGCTAATTATTGGGATTAAGCTGTTAGAGCAAAATAGAAGGACTGAAAATGGGAATATTTGGACATGTTTGGCATTCTGTAGGGTTAATAAAATCCAGGTAGCCAATGGGTTCATGTGTAAGGGGCTCTAGTGCAGCAATTATTACTCACCCTGACAGGACTCCCAAAACCAGATTCAGCACAAAGAATGAGCCAATTATTATGAGAGGAATAAAATAAATCCAATTCCATGTGGGGCCAAGGGCATCGTTTGTCTGTGAAAAATGTAAAGAAGATTAAATATAAAGAAACACCATCTTATAGCTTGCTGCTGTCATACTCAGTTATTCTCTGAAGATCTTATAGAAGTATAGTGGTCTTGACGCTTGTGTCAAATGAACACAAACACTACTCTGTGCCTTTGAGAAACCCTGAACCTAAACCTGAATCACCAGCAGGGCACATCTATACAACCATGTCAATAATAAATAGACAGTTCTTTAATTTCATTTTTCTTTAATGAATTGTTAACTGAACAATAGACATTGTGATTTGTGCTCTGTTTTGGTAAATTATTACACAATCCATACACTTATATGCCTTCACCGACTTCAGTTTTATTTTAAAACCTATTATTGAAATTAAAAAGGAAAGTTTCAGGGTTGTTAAAATCTTATCTATCTCTGACTTAAAAGAGCCCAGGGTTTTAGCTTCCGCTACACTAGCAGGAAGACTATTCCATACTCTAGTTACACGCTATGTAATGAAGTGCTTCCTCAAATTCATTTTAAAATGTTCTCTCGCTGATTTTGACTTATGGCCATGAGTTCTCATATTTAAACTAATATTGAAATAGCCATTTGGCTGAACAGCATCCAGACCCGTTAAAATCTTATAAACCTGGATCATGTCCCCCCTTAGTCACCTTTGCTTAAGGCTAAACAGATTCAGCTCAGCTAACCTCTCCACATAAAACATTCCTCTAAGACCAGGAATCATTCTCGTATCCCTACGCTGCACCTTTTCAAATGCAGCAATGTCCTTCTTAAGGTATGGTGACCAAACATGCACACAATATTCTAAGTGGGGTTTTACCCAGGAATTATATAATCATAGCATCACCTCCCTTGACTTAAACTCCACACACCTAGAGAAGTAACCCAACATTCTATTGGCCTTTTTCATTGCTTCCCCACACTGGAGAGTGTGGGACAAGGAAGCATCAACATTCACACCAAGATCTTTCTCTTAGCTACTTTTATTTCACTGGAACCCATAAACCATCTTTACTTTATATTTCTGCTCCCTGCATGTGTGCACAGCAACAAAATGTGGCTGTATGACTGGATTTATGAAAAGATGTCACTGATTAATATGAATTTCCATGCAATACATTATAAGAAATGAAGAAGTAAAGATAGCTTCAGAAGTTTGCTGCAGGAGTTGCAGAACAATCTCGAAGATCAGCACCATTCACGAAAAACAAGGCTAGTAACAGCACAAACAGTCGCACTATCATGGTTTGCAACATATAATATTTATAGTGTCTTTGTTTCTGGATGGGTATAAACCACTTATAGTTCTGATTGATTAAAGGTAATGGTGCTCATGTCATCTGAACAAAGAAACCATTTAGTCCTCATTTGGCATCAGTGTAGCTTTAACATGTGCATGTGTTCGCAAGTAATTGACTTAGGACTGATACTTTAGAACAGGCACAGATGGCGTTTCCATGGCAGCAGGCTGGCAAATGAACAATCAGTACAATAAATGGCATGATATTGTTTAACAGCCCAATTGTAGGATTTAAGAGCCAGCAAAGCCACAATTCTAGAAGAACAGTATTTTTAGTTTTTACACACACACACACACACATGTATATATATATTATATTATATATATTAGTGCTGTTAATTCTTAAATCAGATTAATCACGGGGTTGCTGTGGATTAATTTAAAAATAATGTCATCATGTAAGACTTTTCATGGTATAACAAGGCATTCCATCATAAGGATAAAAAACTTACATTGTAGAGGACTGCAGTCCAACCCTCCATTGTGATGCACTGAAAAACAGTCAGCACAGCGAACAAGATGTTGTCAAACTGGGTGATGCCATCATTCGGTCCAATCCAGGTTCCGATACAGTCATACTTGTCTGGACACTTCCTTACTCCACAGGCAAATTCTATTTCGGAGGAATCCACCGTCTCATTCTCTGTAAAAAGGAAGTTTTGTCCTTGAAGTGGAAGTTATATGAAATCTTGATGAAAAATTAAAACAGATTAGAATCTGCAGTGAAATTATCTAGCATTGAAACACAACCTAAATATCCTGAAAGTTCCCCAATAAGTATATTTCTCTGTCCCTAAACAATCATATATTTAAAACCCAAACCCTAGAGAGCCCAATGTAAAAAAATAGATTTTAAAAATAATCACATAAAACACATCCATCTGGTAATAAAGTGTATAAGTACAGTACAAAGTACAGAAGGAATTGTGAATCAGTAGCTTTTTTATTACCTCTGACAGGACTCTCTGCAAATTTTGACTTAAAATACCATATATAGCAGACATATTATCCATCCATGTATTTTCTGTACCCGCTTGTCCTAGGCAGGGTCATGGGGTCTGGAGCCTGTCCCAGAAGCTATGGGCGCAAGGCAGGGAACAACCCAGGATGGAGCTCCAGCCCACTGCAGGGCACACATACCATTCGCAATTTGGTAACTCCAATTAACCTCAGCATGTTTTTGCACTATGGGGGGAAACTGAAGTACCTGAAGGAAGCCCCACGACATCATGGGGAGAACATGCATACATATAGAACCAGGACAGAGACTGGAATGCAAGAGGCAGTGGAGTGAGGCAGCAGCGCTAACCACTGCACTACTGCACTGCCCCAGTAAACAACTAAATAATTAATATTATTAATTGAGTCACTGCTCAATCATTCCAAGTGATAGTCAATGAAGGAATTAATGTAGAACGATTTAATACTAGCCATCATTGAATGGAACAGAACAGAATCAATAATAAATTAAAGTGCATTTACGTCACATTTTCAACTTTAACTATTAAGTAAATTAAGAAAAAATAAAATACACATAAAAAGATGGGCAAGTTATTCATACCCAAGACACAATTTTTCATTTAACTAGTTTTCACATCCTTTAAATAATACATACTGAAATCCATGACAACAAGTTTTAGTCAGAAACAGGAGCATATAACTTGTGAATACCCAGAATGCTTTTCTCCAGGTAACAGAGAATCTTACCCATCTTACCGAGAATGTTTTGCGAGGGAACACAAGTGTGATGCAGCTTCCCGCTATAGAACTCCAGGCCAATGATCGCAAACATGAGGATGGCAAAGAAGAGCAGGAGGCCAATCTGCAGCAGCGGCACCATGGCCTTGATTATAGACTTCAGGACTATCTGCAAGCCTTACAACAAACAAACACAAGTTCACTCGTAACTTGGCTGCTGTCCTAAAAACTGGGACCGCACGGCTCTCCAAGAATGATCCTCCCTGGGAACATTTTCAGTAACAATTTTAATATCATTCATTATGCAAACGAGACCTAAAACTGTATCATAGTTAATCAAATAGTGGACTCATATATTTTTGACTACTATGGTGAATAACAGTATGCATTTACTTTCTCTCGTGTATCCCAAATACTATATGAAGAAGTTTTTCCATGTTTGGCATACTTAGTTATTTAAAAAAGTCGTAGTAGTAGTATAGCGGTTAAATGGGGGTGCAGTTATATTAAACTCTATAAAGGTATTTATCATGCCACTTTAGACAAATGTGTCATTTATGCAACTAACTCTAGAATTCCAGAGAAATCAGCTCATGAAAAGACAAAAGAGCAATGACAGGCCTTCACAGGTAAGTAGATGGGGATATGTTTGAGTTTTTAGGATCACTGGCTCATATGTATACTGAAACACTCACTAGGGATCCCAGAAACAAGTTTGAGGGGCCTGAGGACTCGTACCGCCCTGAGGGTCCGCAGGTCCACGGGGATGTTCATATGTGCCCCTGCAGTAGCCAAAATCCTGAAAGCACACACAATATAATCAGGCTTTCCAGCCTCTGCAAAGAAAAACACACTGATCTGAATATTTGTTACATGTGTTGAACATGAATCAGACGTACACGAAAAAGGTAATTCATTGGTTATTCCATCCATCCATCCATCCATCCATCCATTTTCCATCACTTATTCGGCAGTCTATGCAGGGATGCCTAGACCTCCCTCTCCCATACCACCACCGCCAGCTCCTCTGGGATGATTCCAAGGCGTTTTCAAGCCAGCCAAGAGATACAATCTCTCCAACATGTCATGGGTCTGCTCCAAGGTCTCCTCCCAGTTGGAGAGACCTAATGGCTCATAACAACAAAACCCATACTCCCACAGCACCCCCTACAGGACCCCCTGAAGGACATGGTTGTATGCAGGTTGGTTGGGCACTCCCATGATCTGGACCCATCCATTTGTTATCCCTTGGATCCAGAAGGAGTAATGCAATGTCCATCCTGTTCAAGGAACACTGGACCAGGTCTTTGTGAGGGCCTCACAAATAGGCTTAATGGTCAGGGAAGCACACAAATTCGAAAGATTGCAGATTTGAATCCCTTACCAACAAGGCACTACTGAGGTACCCTGAGCATGGTACCACCCCCAAGCACTGCTCCCTGGGCACTGAATTAGCTGCCCTCTGCTATGTCACATTGTCACATATGGGTTTAATGCAGAGGACGCATTTTGGGCACATTTCCACCACACCAGGTACCGTACTTTCAGTACTTCCATAAAGTACCAAAAGTATGGTACTTCTTTTATGTCGGTTTTCCACTGGAGTAAAAACTGGTACCAGCGCCAAATGACATCGTCAGTGATTGCCGCTGGCAGAAATCATCATAAAGCGCGGCGCGGTATTTCTTTTGCTGAACTCAAACATTTTATTATGATCCTTCACTTTCCTGAAGTCCTGCTTTAGTTTTTTTATTTTCAAGCGGAATTGTTCGGTGTTTCGCGTGTGCCCCATTTCGTCCAAGCGGCTTGCTATTACGGCAAATACTTTATTTTTTATTTGTAATCCAAATCCCGCTGGCTTTGTTCACCTGACTATATAGTGATTAAAGCCTGTGTCTCCTTGTTTGTCCATCCTTCTGTTTTACTTTTTTCATATTTTTGTTTCTACTGCTTTTTATTTCGTTTCTCATTGTTCACTGTGTGCATTTTGTGTTTCAGTGGCAGGCTATTTGCAAAAGCAATCGACAGCAAACAGAGGTGGAAATTTTGGGTCCAGAAAGTACAAATCCAAGATTTTCTTTCAACCAACCAGTTGAGTACTCTGTGACTGTGACTCTCTGTGCTCAACTGGTTGGTTGAAGGTAAATTATGGTCTGGATTTTTACTTTCTGGACTTGAAATTGCCAGCTCTGACAGCAAATACGTTTGTCCCACCCCAAAAGTACCAAAGAAGTACCCCAGCTGGTACTGGAAGTTTCGGTACTGGTACTCGACTCTGAATCAATAGAAAAGTGAAAGTACCGTACCGAAAGTACCGTACGTTGTGTGGTGGAAAAGTGCCCTTTGTTGTTGTGCTGTGGAGTGTCCACAATGACAATTGATCATTAAATTCTAATATCCTAGCAGAGATTTTCCCAGGGAGGATGAGTGTGATCCCCTGAAGTTGCAACATACCCTCTGGTCCACTTTCTTAAAGATTGGAACCACCACCCTAGTTTGCCAATCCAATGGCAGCTTTCTTTTCTTGATGTAAACAGTATGGATGAAGCCTGATTCATCTGGTGAGTTGCCAGAATCTTTTTGAGGCTGGCCAAAAGTCATTTTCCATGACCTCACCAAACTCCTATATCCAAGTTTTTTCTTCTGCAACAGCCAAAGCCGCAGTTGCTTCAAGAGTCCCACAAGCTAACCAAGCTTAGAAGTAGAGCTGGGCAAACGGCCTAAAAATAAAATCTCTGATTTGTTTCACAATAAATCCGATTTTCAATTTAAATCGATTTTCCCAATCCCCTACTTAAAATTACTTAAAATCACTTAAAAAAAACTATAAATGACAAATAAATGTTTTAACTTTTGTTTATTTTTTTTTTACTTGTCCAAAAATATGCTTGTAAGTAAAATAGCAGACAATGCCATTGTAAACACTTTAAGAAACTTAAAAAACTTTTAGCATGTTAATGAATCCCGGCTTTTCCACAGTATGTACTGTAGGGGCACCATGTCTTTTGCAATATACATCGCGATAGCGTTTCTTATCGCCTTCCACCGTGCCCCATTCTTATATTATTATTATATGGGCACACAGTTCGAAAACGTGTCAGGGACAGTTACTTGCTTAACTTTGGATGTTGTGCTGGTGCTGCAGGTCCCCCACAATATAGTCCCCAGAGGGGTCGTGTTCCAGCCCCCCATCCAAGGTTTCAAAGAAGGCCAAATACTCTGAACTGATGCTCAGTGAATAGGCACATAAAATAGCCTGTCCCCTGACTCAAAGCTAAAGGGAGGCAACCCTCTCATTCACTGGCCCCTTACCTGCATGGTGCCTCTCACCCAGGGCAACCCCAGAGTTGAATAGTGTCCAGTCCCTCACCAGAAGTTTGCTTTCAGAACCTGAGCCGTGCATTGAGGTGAGCCCGACTATATCTAGTCAGTATCTCTCTACTTTAGTCCAGTGAATGCAACATTCATCCATGCATGTTGCATTGCTAGACAAAGCCTACAGGGCAGCAGATCACTGACAGGCGAACGAGGGAGGAAGTGTGGGCTGGACTCGACACAGAGGTCGTTCATCGAAGGGAAAAGCTGTGATGATGTTGATTGGACTTTCTCATGATAAGAACTTATATGAAAGTCAAAAATGTAGGTACCACCCACAAAAATGGATTCATATTAAAAGAAATGTTTCAAACTAATGTACATTGTGACAGATGCTTTGTTGGTGTAAATACTAGTATATAGGTAACTGAAGACAAAGACAAGGGTTAAGGGTTAGCATGAGTTACGCAGCCCCAACACCTATGGGAGTGAACCTATATCCACCATCCACATGAGCTGTGAGAATCATATGTTGTATTTTTCAAAAAATATTCAAACAGTCAGGGTTTTATCAAGCTTATCTTTCCTATGGATTTCTGAAATGGTCAGAAAATGCATGATATTCCATGCTGCAGTAACCAACTTAGGTGAACTGATAATGAAATTATCCAATGAAGCAGTTATAAACTTTACAGTAACAGATTTAATACAAATGTGACACATTAAATACAAAGCCCGTGGCATGAACTATACAAAATGTCAGCCCTGTACTAGATAAGTGGTTATGGGAGAAAAAAAGCAGCACGGTGGCTCAGTTACATTTCCAGGGCTGCTGGTTTGACTCCCTCCCCCGCTGTGCATGTGTGTGTGTGGGGTAGGGGGTAGTGGGGGAGGTGGTGCAGTTTGCATGTTTTCCCCATATGTTTGGAATCTTCATCGGCACTCAGTGTCTCTCTCATTGCCCAAAAACAGGCAGTCAATAGTGTGTGACTGTGAGTACCGGCAATGAAACCTCAGTGCCAGAGTTATGGGATGGCATTAACCCCCCCCCCCCGTAAGGCACCATGCCATCCCCTGCATATATGAATCCTCAGTGTAACTGCGGAAAGTGCCTATATGGAGAGCCTATAGACATTCTCCTGTTAGGATACACTAAATATGCGGCAGTGGTGAGGTCCACAGCTTGTTAACTGTACAGTGGTGCCACACTCAGCATCTGAAACCCACGCCATATAGCTAATGAAAGGAAATAACTGCTGGCTTTTATGTGACATATGTCTGATTATACAAAGAAGTCCTCTGAGAAGGGGAAATAGATTCAGGCGGATTTATTTTCTGAGCTTATTCCTGCCCTCGAGCTGATATACTTCACTGAGTAATCGTGATAATCCATGTTTACTTCATCACCGGCACATTACATGCCAACCGATGACACAGCGCTTAGTGTACCTTTGGAAAGTGGTTCAAAAAATTCACTTAGTTATGCAATTCACATTATGATTTTGTATAGTGTAAGCAACTGTTTAAGGAAACTCGGAAATCAATAATGGAACAATAATAAATCCTTGAAAGACTAAAAATTTGTCCCCCAGACTAACCTCAATCTAGGACTTGGCGATAAAACGATACCGATATGTATCGCAATATACATATGATCGATATCGATAAAAATGTGTTCGATAAAACGTTCAATATTTTTTATTCTTCGTCGGAAGAAAACAGAGGTTGCGAAACTAGTTTGATTGCTAGTTTGGATCCGTGCC
>JAABNY020000043.1:18266109-18278645 GCA_015164015.2 Brevimyrus niger | reverse complement strand
AAATATCAATAATTATCGATATCGACCGATATGAAAAACTCATATCGTGATACAGTTTTCAGCCATATCGCCCAGCCCTACCTCAATCCATCATTAACCCCCACCTTTGTGAAGCGGGTTGGACTCCTCAATTTTTTTTCAAGGTATTGTGCCCTATGAGGTGCTCCTCCAACTTACAGGGAAATTTGGGGGCTGGTGGCAGGATTGACACTCCAGCCACCGGAAAAAAACTCTTTTGCACTCATAGCCACACCTATTCTCAGGTAAATACTCGGACCAGGTGTGGCTCATCAGAAGCCAAGTGGGACAGAAAACCTACTGGATAGTAGCCCTTCAGGACCAGCGTTAGAGACCCCTGATATACACCATTTTTGGGCAAGTTGTTTAGTGTTTTATTTGGGGAAGGTCCAATAGCTTGTAATATTTTCAAATAGGGGGCACAGGCTAAAGAGCTTCTTAACTATATCACACTGCCGCCTTATTTGTTCCATAATGTATTACTGCATCTGACCAGAAATATTATTTTTCCTGTAGGCGAACATAATCACAATGTATCTTCGACAAATTATGCTATGATCGAATATGCAATTAATCACATAGTTTATGTCAGTTGATTAAGAAAATTTATTGAATGACACCCTTTTGTACTATGACCAACATTATCTGTGACATAAAGAAAACTCATGTGCATGTTATATTCATGTACATCTAACTGACACTTTTATCCAAAAAGGCATACAGGAGAGGGAAGGGCTACAATTTATTGGTCAGCTCCCTAGAACTTTAACCCACAAGCTCTGCATTGTTAGCACAATGCTCCATTTGTTAAGCTACAGGAGCACTGTTGATGCAATAGTAAATCATGATTTATTTTAACGTACCCACTAAACACTAAATTAAGTTGGCCTTCATATCTAAATGGGGGCCATCCATTAATTTCTATGGGAAAAACCATAATCCCAATCACGACGCCCTTAGCCTCTATGCACCTCTAACCTTAACCATAAGTAACCAACCCAAATTCAAGACTTTGGGCATTTTTTTGATCACATTCACAGATTTTTATAAAACTGTTGTTATCCAAAAGGGGACCTCAATAGTTGTCCCTAAAAGTAGGGAATTTTCAGGTTTTACTACACTTTGGGGACAATTTAGTCCTCAAATGTAATCTATGCAGCCCCCCCCCCCCCCACCACCACCACCACACACACACACACACAAAAACAGTGATATAATGAAATAATTAATCTGAGTTTTCATTATTTCTAGTGGGAAAATTTAGCTTTGATATACAAGTAAGGTTCTACTGTAATCCCACAACAAATTTTAAGTTTCCCATCATACATTTCATTGACCAGCTACAAAAAGGCTATGTATAAAATTTATAAAATGTATAAAAAACAGGAGGGCTAGCGACCAAAAGTCAACATTCACAAGGTAATATTTCATATGCTTTCATCCTGCCTGTTGCTACAGTTTTTGGATGATCTGTCTCAACAACTTTAACCAGTTCCACTTTGGCAACCCTACAATACCTCTGCAAAGTTTGAAAAAGATCCATCAAACACTATTAGAGTTATTGTGTCTTTTTTGATATCACTATATAGCACAACTACAATTTTGGTGCAATTTTTCTCAAAATGTAAGTGGTTTTAGTTCCATGTGCATACAGTGTCTGTGCAAGGCTTGAAAAACATCTATCATAAAGTTTTTTTCAGTTATTAACCGAACAAGCACAGTGTCTACGGTAGTGGCTGAGTACTACAGTACATGTATTCCTCAGAGTCAAATAATTATACCTACTGAAATATTCTAAAGTAACACTGATGAGAATACACGCAAAAACTAAAGCTTCATTCTTAAAAAAAAATGTCATGAATTTAAAAAGAAAATGAATTACTTTTTTGGTAGTAGAGTAGACGTAGATGAAGATGGGATGGGGATGTAGGGGGAGGGGCAGCCTGGCTATAGAGGTCCCTAATGGGAGATCAGGGTGAATTTAATAAGACTGCTCTTCCTCCATTTCTTTTTAAAGATGGTGCTGCAGTTAGAATCAGCTCTTAGTGAACTTGGCTGAGGGGAAAACTATATTCTTTTTTTAGGTTGCAATTTATAAGATCCCCCTCATCTACCAGTTGCCCTATTTTCTTGCAAGAGTCAAAAGAGACAAATAAATCTTTTTTCAGTATCCCCACTTCAGCCCCTAGCACAGTGTAATACGGGCTGAGAGATGCCATTGTTTGTATGCCATGAGTCAGGCTAAAGTCAACTGTGTTCATTTTCATTGTTAACTAGTGCATTTCTCTAGCAAAATGTATATAAAACCTATGTGATGTTTTTTCTCATAGCCTACATTTCCATAACGTACTGGGTAAATTGATTTTTACAGATCTAAAACACCTAGCTTATAACAAACCATTTCAAAAACAAAATTAGTAAACCTAATGTTAGGACTAGGCTTTTCAAAAAGTTGGTTTCTTGTGTTGCACTGATTTCAAATCCTTGTATTCAAATCCTAAGCTACACAAAGAAAAAGCCATTAAGAAAAAATGCCAGACTACCACTGCTTATTTAGCTACAAGCATCCTATATAGAAAAATTTCATTGCTCTTGCTAAAAAGGTTTTTTAGACTTCTGTATCAATTGCATTACATTATTTCATTGATTTCAATGTTAAATTTTCATCAGATTTTATTAGAAATGCAATTACCATTATGTAATATTTACAGCATTCTAACATGATTTTATGATTTCCATAATTTAGCATCATACTTTATACATTCAGATATTTTGTCTGTCATGTTTATGAATTTATTTTTGAGTTTATGTTTTATATAAAAACCTCTGTTTTGCATCATCCATCCATCCATCATGTGTATGTCCAGTCCAGGGTCACAGGGGGAATCAGTCCCAGGCAGACAGTATATAGGACACCAGACCATTGCAGGGAACACATGTAGCACTGTGTAAATGACTTAGGCAGACAAAGATGTTTAGAGCTGTTAAATATTGAAGTATACACTGATGAGCTAAACGATTATGACCACCCCATGTCAAGTAAACAATGTTGACATAAAAATAAAAATGGTTTGTGTCAAGGTCTGGGATAAATTAGGTTAACATGCTATATTCATAGTTGAATGCAGAAGAAATGGGGAGGATTAAAGATCTGAGTGACTTTGACAAGAGCCAAATCATTACGGTTAGATGACCAGGTCAGAGCTTTGAAACAGCAAAGCTCATGGGGTTTTCATAGTCAGCTATATTGAATGACTTTGGAAAACTATGAACCACAGACAAGGTGTTGGGCAGCCAAGACTGAGTGAAGCATGAATGAAGTTTATCCAACAGACGGGCTACTTTACAGTGGCACAATCCACAGATCATTTTGATTATGATAACGGTAGTAACTTGTCAAGACACACAATGCATGGAGCCTGGCTGTGTATGGGTCATTAACCTTATTCAGGCAACCTTATTCCATTGCTTCAACATCCAGTTTGGACAATTGTGTGTCCATTGTAAGCACTGGTGGTGGACATGAGCTTGGGATGGGTACTCTGGCTGGCCTGCGGCTACATTAGCCCATAAGCAAAAGGGCTTCATGCCTACTGCCCTTGAATCATACTCAGTCATGATAACAGGATGATGGTAATGTCCAGGGCAGTGAATGTGGCTTGTTAATCACAAGTCTTATACTCCCACAAGCTACACATCAACCCTGCTTTGATGAAAACACGTCTCACACCGGAGCTCTGCCCAGTGCCAGATGGCTTATGAATCATTACAACACCCCCAGATTAATTATTCATCCTGGCTAAAAAGCAGTATTTCAAATAATTGTCATACACCCAATCAAGGGGTAGAGACAAACACAGATGGGGGAAGGGAGGTGTGGCAAGGCTGATGATACCAACAAGCGACAAGCATTTTCCTGAAGAGCAGATGTAGAAGGGGATGAATGTAAGGATAATAATTAGCACAGGTGAAGGAACAATGCAGGTTTAAGACCTGAATTCGAAGCCAGAATGCTATGGATTCAGATTCCAAGAAGCTTCATTGTTATGCTTCTGAAAACATGTTTCAGCCATGCAACTGATCACAGATCCATTGCTGATTCCAGTAATATAATGCTAATTATAACTGCATGCTATTTTCACGCAGACGGTTAAGGAAACAAAAATGATATAGGCATGCCACTGATATCTCAAGGACCACCAAGTGGGGTGTTTTGGTACTGAGACTTAGCAGTTCATGAAAGCAACAACCTAAAACAGCTTCTCCTTGAATCTTCATTCTTTAAGTCATAAAGGAAAATCCATTAAGTACTGTTCAAAAGGCAGTCAAAGAAAATTCTTTAAATTATCATGCGGGTGTTAAACTATTGGATTATGTCAGTCATGGAGTGCAAATTTCTCCTAAAATCACCCCAGAACTTGGGGCAGCCATCCAATATAACCATGGATTTATTGACTCAACCACTAGTATTCCTCGTTTGGCTAATCAATGCCTGATTGAGTTACGTAAAGAATATATAGAACGGCTGGGATGCCCCTGAAGAATGGTTTGAGAACTGATGTGGTGTTCATCTAGCCGTCCAACAAGTAGGTTTTGGGGAACAGATTAAATAGTTTTTATTCAGTCACTAATAACTTGTGTATGTTCTAATGTTAAATTGTATTTGAGCTACCCAGATAATAGCTTTAAGTATTTTTTGACTGCCTAGGACCTTTGCACAGTAAAATATATAGGTAAATTATGAATAATCTTACATTACATGCAAGTATTCTGTAAGGATTTTAGATTTCAATAACTTCATAATATTCTGCATTGAAAAGAACGGGTCCTCAGTGTGTGACTGGATTCATGATCAGGACACATGATCAGGAAGATGCCAGCTCAAAAGTAATTGCATCATGACTGGACCATTATGCAAGGCTCCTAACCCTGAGAAATGCGCTGGATGTGCTTAATAAATTGAAAAAAATAACTTCAAATGAGAAAATGGTACATAACATACAAAACATTTTTCTTTCACTAAATGTTTTGATCACAATTTTTTCAAGGAAACTTTTATGAAGTGCCTGTACAATCAAAGCCTCTTGCCAAAATCAGGTATCTGCTAAAGCAAACATTCAATGCTCCATATAAGCTGTCCCTGACATCCTCACCTCCACCCCATCAAAAAATATGCAGCAAACCCTTCAGCAGACATCAAGCCAAAGCTGAAATATATGTTGTGCAAAGCATGTCCTTGCTGTGTCAGCAAACCGAACTGATAACACATTTGATAACCCATATACTCGCAGCCTCTTATTCAGTACAGGGTAACAGAGTTCTGGAGCACAGGGCGTTAGAAAGGGGATACCCTCACATGACAGACACTCATACTAGAAAAAACAGCCCACCTCACTTATGGTCTGCAGAAGGAAACCCATAAAATATGCAGAAATTCAGAGCAAGATCATGATTCAAAAATCACAATCTGGAGGGGACATAGGTGTCAGATTTCATGTTGTTTTTACTTTGTTGCACTCAAGCCAAACAAAAATAAGTAACTTTAGGATCAGAAACAACCTGTTGTGAAGGCTTATCTAAACACACATAAAATATCTATGCAATTTTCTTTAGACTTCCTGCATTCATTTCTGGGTTATAAATGCGTCACACCATTCCGCACACTTAAGGACAAGCACACTGAAATATAAACACATTGCGGTGGTAGAAGGACACATTCACCTATCTGAAGAGGAAAACTAACATGCTGCTGCGATGATGTCATTTGTGTTGGTAGTGTCTGAGGTTGTCTTTCACTGTTGCATAGGCTATGTATTCATCCATTCATCTATCTATCCTGCTGGTATTGTAAAGGCTTGTCCTATCCAGGAAACTAGTCCCCATAAGGGAAAAAAATGGGTATTCATTACTTTGTGGGGACATTTGGTCCTTTCATACATGCTTTCATCCTGCCTGTTGCTACAGTTTTTAGATGATCTTTGGTACCTGGACCACACACACACACACACACACACACACACACACACACACACACGTTTATAATAATATCTTTGTGGCTATAAGCCTAATCCCAAAATGACGACCTTAACCCCTACAAACAAAATACAAGACTTTTGGCATTTTTAGTTTTTTGATTGCAGTCACAGATTTTTATAAAATTGAGTTTCTCCTAGTGGGCACTGAAAAAATAGTCCCCACGATGCAATATATACATGACCCACACAGACAGGGAATTTGGCAACACAAATTACCTTTAGCGTGTTTTCGGACTTTGGGGGGAATCCCCACGATGACACACAGAGAACGAGTGAACTCCACACACATGGAGTCACGGTAGAAACGTGAACCCTGGTGCCAGAGGTATACAGTAACAGTGCTAACTACTGCACCACTGTGCTACATATATTATATAACTTTAGGTAGAGCATGTTGGGCTCTGCTAAGCGGGCATACTTCCTTGTATTTTATGTAAACATAACTCGTCACTGATGCAGTGCGTACTCAGACAAATACCGCTTCCATGTACGATTTGACAAAGTGTAGATAAAGTGCACATCAAGTGTCCTGCACTGTGCTGGCTTATTAAACAGGACACCCTTCAATACCTGTGCTAAGCGCATGAAAGTGCATGCCAGTGGTGGTAGTGTGTAAGTGAGGAGCACATGGAACAGAGCCACATGGAACAGGCTCTTCTGCAGCCATGGGTAATAGAGTAGTTTTGTGATACTTCTTTTATTTGCACCCAAAATGGCTGAAACAAACAAAATATGAAATGCTATTGGCATTATTTGTCGAAGTTCTCAGATCAGTGAAGCCTTTACTATCTTTCTATTGAGAAATCTCAAGGCAAGTGCGTTGGCAAACATTACGCACTTTGTGTGTCGGTGAGTCCGTTTAACTGAAAGTATTATTTTGTAGTAACAATAATAATAATAATAACAAAAGCAAAATATATGAGCATAAGGACTTCTTTTTAATGGCTCACAGTTTTCACCAAATTGTACAAGTTTTCTGTCACTCAACTCCCTGTTTTCACTACAGTTGGGTCGACATGTGTGGGGGTGTAAGGCAAAGATACTCTACCCAGTGAGCCACCACAGGGCCTTTAGATATGAGTCTCAGCTAATGCCTGTTCATCAACAAACATGAAAACCTCAAAGATGCATTATTAGTCTGCTATATGTATAGAAATACCCATTTTCATGTTTCAATCAAAAGGCATTAAATGTGACAATATCTTTCATTGGTTTCAAGTACAGTGCACTGTTCCTTTTGAGCTTTAAGACATTGACATCAGAAAAAATTCATTAATTTAGCCTTTGGTCTCTGTGGGTTTGCTATCTGCAGTTCATTAATTTCTTTTGAAATGAAATGCCGCCAGCCATGACCTACTGGCCTTGTTTCAATTCTCATACTGTGCTGATACACTTACTTTGTATAGTTTTCTTTTAAGACTGACTTACTTGTCTGTTCGATGTAGACTAATTTATGATGGAAAAACTTCTATTGACACTGTTCCGCATGCTGACAATACAGTTCCAATGAGACAATGACAGGAAGCAAAATGAGATTTTACCACTTTCACTGCTTAATCAACTCTTTCATTTTTAAAGAAGAATAATACAACTTAAAGTGTTGCAGATTTACACATAGACTGTTTTAAGAGACACCCCCGTTAAATTACTGCCCACATGTAAAGAAATGGCTCTAGGGTCCTGATTTTGGATTTTGTAATGAACAACCAATCATTGATTCAGGATGAATTCTTCAAGGATAAGTCAGGATGGGCTGTCGCCCTACTTTAGTCCTTGTGAGCTTTTGATCACAGATTCGGTTGCTAAGCTGTGATTTAAAGAAGAAAAAATCTAAAATTTGAAAGACTACAGATATGTGCTCTGTTTTGATTCTACCTTCTTATTATCTCTATCTATGTGATGATTCCCCCTTTATGTAAGTCAATCCAGCAGAAAAATATCAGTGTGGGTGTTAGGGTGAGATGTGATGTCAGCATGCCAAAAGCTATCTTCTCAGAACATTGTGTATTTCATAAGGAACATGGGTTTAAGCATGGGTTTAAGAATCCTCATTGAACTGTCTTTTGTTTAATATGAAGATAATGCATAATGTGGATGAAAACAAGAAAAACAAGTTAGGTAGTTAAACTGGGAATATTACAATATATGCTGTACACAAAAAGTAGTCTTATCTACTGCAGAAAACCTTCAAATGACCTGGGCTGAGCTCCCCCCCATCACTGATATATTGCTCCAGAAATTTTTCACACTGAAAACTTCAATATTCAACTTTACGTACTAACACAAGATGATTAAGCATAACATATAACAAAGAGTGATGGCTTCTTTGTCCAGTATTTAAAGTGGAAATTACTAGAATGCAAGCAGCTATGTATACAGTATAGTACCTCATACGGTAGAAAGACAATGCTGAACTCAAGGTGCCAATTCATACAGTTAAAGGTTTGGTATTCTATCTATTTGTGACTTGGCCTGGCATTAACAGGGTCTCATTTACATTCATATAACTAGAATCTTGAGCCAGGAGATAACAGGTTTTAGACATGATTGCCAATCCATTTAGCCACCCACTCTTACTGGCTGTGCAATGCTTATACTGCTGTTCTATTCTGAAGCCACAGTAGAAATATTTCCTTCCCATAATAATACAGAAAACAGGTAGGCACAGATGTGCATGCACAGGACCAAGTTCTGCACCATACACACCTTAAAGCATGTAGAAACATATTAATGCAGTGGCTTTACTACAACTACGATCCTAAATTCATCGTTCCACATTAATCATTCAATTCCGGCCGATATGTTTTCATGTCAGAGTCTCGTTTTGAAAGCTACAGTGTCACTTACCTAGTGGTCAGTCATTTTAAAAATGGGGATTACAGATGCTCATTATTACTTCTCTATACCTCATTATCATTTATTGTGGTGTTTGACTTCATCCAAATTAAATACATGAAGTACATCTCGATACTCAATAAAACCATTAATTTCCAGCAGGGGCGTCGCCTTATGCTTCCTGGGACAGACTCTCAAATCTGCACTGTGAATCTGCACTGTAAATCTGCACTGTAAATCACTGGGTAAACAGCTATGAGAAATGGAGTGAGAGTGCGAGGTGAATATCATTTTTTCTGTTTGGACACAGCTTGGGCTAAATTATCAGAGACTATCAAAAATATCCCTCTATTTGGTAATATGACCATTTCATACAAGTTTGATGTGGTATCATCAAAATGGCAATGAAAAAACATGAATAGAACATTTACTTGACATATATACTGTACACAATGGTACATATGAATATCATCTTGAAATAAAACTGGATTTCCTACCTCTTTTTCTGTATCGTACAGTACATTTAATAAGAAAAACTTAACTTATTTATTTTCAATTACTGATATTTACCCACAGTTACTTTTATTTACAGTATGTATTTAGTTATCTATACATCTATCCATTTTTCTGTACCTGCTTATCCAATTCAGGGTTGGGGGGGGGGGATGCAGCTTACTTACAGGTGCAAGGCAGGGAATAACTCAGGACGGGGCACCAACCAATCACTGAGCACAATTACACATGCACACCTATTGATAGCTGAGTATCTCCAATTCTCCGTACCATGTCTTTGGACTCTGGGGGAAACCAGAGGAAACCCCATAACGACACTGGGAGAACATGCAAACTCCAACATGGTGACTCAAACTCTAGTCCTAGGGGTGTGAGCCATCAGTGCTAACAACTGTGCCACTGTGCCGCTTGTTTATCATCCCATATTCGTATTTATATTTGAGTTATGATATTTTCAACTTACAATGGGTTCATCAGAGTGTGACCTTTACTCGGAGAACACCTGTACTTAAAATGTTTGTTGAATGGAGATTTTCTTGTGATGACTGTAACAACTAAAATTACACAAAATCCATCACATAAAATTGTCCTTGGCAAAAACAACTCATATATTCAAAAATATATGATATAAAAATTTGTCCGCCAGTGATTGTTTCCAAGTATTTCCATGAACCATTCTCATTATATGTCCAGAATGGGACACCAGTTCATCGCAGGACACAATCCTAGGCAGTTTATAGGCCAGTTTACCAATAAATATTTCCAAATCGTAGGAAGAACCTGGAGGAAGCCAGACATGCTGTTAGAATCTGCAAACTACACACACACACACACACACACACACACACACACAGGATCATAATTATATCTTTGTGGGGACCATCCATTCATTTCTATGGAATATGACAACCTTAACCCCTACCCAGCCCTAACCTAACCTTACCCATAAATAACAAGACTTTTGGCATTTTTACATTTTTAATTGCATTCACAGATCTCTGTGGTGAAAAATGGTCCCCACATGGTACCGTAACACAGTATTGACAATAACAATACCAGGCTGACAGCTTAAACAGTTATGATTCACTTTTTTGTAGGGCACGCATTTAAAATGAAGGACTCTGAACACATAAAAACATGACTTTATGGCCTATAAATAAGCTTTTAGTTTTAATAGCTTAAGAAGTATAGACAGAACTATAAGTATATTTTTAAAATTTACAACAGTCTTATAATGCTTTAATCATCATTTTGATTAAAAATTAATCTAGCCAAACAATTCTCTCACTCACTATACATTGTTTTCTAGAAAGCATAAGAGAAAAAAGTCTGATTTCCTTAATATTAGTATCTGACATTTTTGTGTTTGTATTCTGGTGTGAGTTTGCGTTTGAATACAAAGATCACACATGCCCACACTGACTGCAGCTGGAGTGAGTCAACACCCCTTCTTTACATTCTGAGCTGTACCGTGAAGGGAAGGAGGATAACAGTACAGAGAATGTACATAAGTACAGAGAATGATGTTACTCATGGCTGCTGCCAGGCCACGAAGGACGCTGCTGTGATATACAGGCACCACCTTATTCCTCCGCATTACTGTAAATGTATACATGGGAATCCTGAGGAGAACGGAAAGCAAGATGCCTAACTTGATACCCCCACCTACTTCAGTGGATAGACTGGCAGTTAACTCCAAAGGTTTCAGCCAGGGAAGACGCGGTGCAGAGTGAATGTATCTTTCTGACTTAACAGCATGCATATAAATGAGAGACGATGCCGTCAGGGGGCAGGCCCTGAGTCCTTCAGGCTGGAAAGGAGTCCACTCACCCACTGAGCACCACAATGAAGTCCATGACATTCCAGCCATTCCTCAGGTAGGAGCCCTTGTGAAACACAAATCCCAAAGCCACAAGCTTGATCCCTGCTTCAAAGCAGAAGATCCCAATGAAGTAGGGCTCTGTTTTTTCCTGAAAAGAGAGCACATTAAGCCAGTGCACTGCAAAAAGTCATTAAGATAGAACAGGTCAAAGGGAAAACAATATTTTGGCAATAATAAAGCTGCCTTTGCCCTTGATTCCAATTAATCTTTTTCTAGAACATTAGTGAATTTATAATGTAAACATTTCCCTAAACATGAGTTGGCATGGTAACAAAACTAAATGGTCTTTATTATTTAGTTCACAAATCTTGGACATAATGCAACGTATCTTAATACTACAAGTCCTTAATATTTCTTAATATTAAAGAAAAGAAAGCTTTAAAAGCATTTATACGTTCAGTGACACCGCAAAGCTTCTCAAAAAATAAAAAAAATTGCAATAAGTAATTATTAACAATACAATAAAGTGCTATGAGCATTTTCCTTGAATTGTCATTAATGCATACAACAAGGGGCATCAGGTACAGTGATTATAATGACAGGTGAGAATCCATCGCAAAATGTGCTTCCAGCCTTATTCAGCTGTGATTTTTTTCCTTTTCGATTAACTGAGAAACCTGCTGCCGTAAGGCATAAGTACAAATGCCTTCCTGTGCATCAAATTATAACAAATGAGGCAGACAATACAGTTTGTCAGTGCTTACATTTGATTCTTTCAGTGTTACTGATATGTTTTTTTGTCCATTACAGCAACTGACATTAATAAAAAGTGTAGCAATAACATCAGTACCCACAGTCCACAGTGAGGAGTATAAGCAGGCTCACAACCCTGAGCCACACGTCTTGGGAGTTTTAATATAGAACTCCATATGGAATAATATATATTTACTGTAATACTGTCTTTTGGGATAACTATTGAAAAAATAAATAGTGGAGTAAAGAGATATGTGAACATTGATAGTTAATAGAATAATGAATAGCAGTGCTTCATAGTAAATTTGAGGAAATTGCACATTGTTTGAAATCACAGTATGATGTGAGAAGTGGCTAAAGGTTTGTTGTCTATCGTAATAATACAGGAACCTACAACCCACACCAGGGCTGTTTCTCAATATCAAAATGCAAAGATCACACTTGTGGTGTTGTCATGACCGGTCTTGCTAACTTGGCCCCCCCCCCCCCCCCCCCCCCCCCCCCCAGCCAGCCGGCCACGCGCGCGCTGGTGTTGTTGGGTGGTGTGTCTGTGTTGGGTG
>JAABNY020000043.1:18251218-18266099 GCA_015164015.2 Brevimyrus niger | reverse complement strand
TAGATAAAACAAAGGGCACTACACCCCCCCCCCAGGGCGGTGTCTTAAACAGAAAACTGAAAAGTCCCAGCTGTGGTGTTGTTATTACCAGGTTTGGTAACTTGCCCCCCCCCCCCCCCCAAGAATGAATTTGAGACACAGTGAATCGTGGGATTGTTCTTGTATGCCGATGATGCAGCTTGATGCATACATGATCTTGGAGCAGGGCAAGAACACCATCCATGGACTTCAACTGTCCTCTGCACTTTACTTAGTACTGGAGCTGGTCTTTAGCAATGGACGATGACGCAAACCAGTACACGGCTACAAAAAGTACGATGAAGTACACATATTGAGAAACATCCCCCTAGGATAAAAATACGGGGTATCCTCACCAGTCTCTTTGACATGGGGGTTTTGTCCTCTCCAGGCAAATGCTGCTCCAGTGCCAGAACGATGCAGTTAGCAATGATAGTGGCCAGGATCATGTACTCAAAGGGAGTGGCACAGTAGCAGTTAAGGAAACAATCCAAACTAATTTCATATGACAGATAATGGCAAACATTGATCTTAAACGTATACAGAAAAAAACAAAATGCCATTTTAAATAATATAATTTCCCGACAGGCTTTTTACTTATATGGGTGGCTCAGTACGTAGCACTATTGCCTTGCATCTTTAGGGTTGTGAGTTCCAGTCCCACCTCTACAATGGATGTGGCGTTCTTCCCATGTAGATTTGCTCTAGTTTCTGTCTGTAGTCAGCTACGGACATCCATTGTAGATATTTCTCAGTCACTTATGGCGTGTGCATGTGTGCCTGCCCCCCCCCACCCAGTGACGGACAGATATCCCAGGCAGGCTCCAGGGGACCCACACTAAGAACAATGGCGCATGTACAGGAAAAGAACAAATTGATTTATTCCAAATGTGTAAAAAAGCAGCAGATCTAATTCGGGGTCAAAGGGAACCTGTAGCCCATCCCAGAAACACAGGAGAGAGAAACGCGAGACGACATTCCGGTCAACCGCAGGTCCCATGCTCACACGGTTCACGACATTAATAGCCAGACTCACCTACATGGAGGAAACGCACCCAGACAAAGAAAGAATGTCCCAAAGCTGTGTAGACAGAGCAGGGGTTTGGATTTAATCCCCCAGACAAGGAGCTGTGAGCCTGCAGTGCTAATTGCTGCACCACCACATACACATATAAACCCATATTTATAAATGTATAATCACTTATTGGGGTAATTATGGTACCTTTTCAACCAGCATAATGAGAGAACATTGTGTGAAATCGTTTGCCATAAGCACTGAACATAAGGTGATTCTAACTGCATTCATGCATAAAACACAGCCTGGAATAACACACTGCACAGTTCAACACGGGTCCTCTGCATCTACAAACGCCCAATTAATGAATATCATAAATCTTTAATCTCGTCGTGAACAGAACTCCTTCACCAGAGATAACCAAAGTTACCATCGTCGTGGTTTCCCTGTAGCAGCCCCAGACTTCTGCACAGTCTTGCGTGAGTAACTCTGCTGCTCTCCTACAGATCCTGCTGAACCGGGCTACAGGCCCTCCAGGCCTCGCAGCGATCCCATTGGCTGCAAACGGGCCAGTGGGACTGCTGCCACGGATAGACACACTAGCTGGATATAGGCTACCTCCTCTGCAATGAGAGCAAAGAGAAGGGAAGGGGGTGCTAGATGGGAAGTGGGGGGGTGGAAATGAGAGGCTTATGAAAATAGGGCGACTCTGTACACTCTTCCAAGGTGTTCCCAGGGAGCCCCAGAGGTTAGGGTTAGAATAATGCCTACAGGATAATGTGCCAAGGCCCTGCATGGGCAATGCCACTCTTGTCTGCGAGCACAGAAATATGGGATAAAATAAACATGGCAGAGAGATGGGGATCAGTGAGAACAGCAGCCCGGGGGTGGCGGGACTAGGGTGGTGGGGGTTCATGCAGAGACACTCCCACTCAGAAAGATGTGTGGTGAAAAATGCATGCATGAGCAAATGATAGTTTATTTTCTGTTACTATTTTCAAATAGTGATCAGTATATACAAACATTTACTGTAATTGATGAAAATGTGATTAAGTCAACAAGAGGGAAAAAATCCACGGGAGTTAAAAACAATTGCGATGGGCGTTGACTTTGTGCGACATATTTGCTTATATAACCAAGTGCTCAGTGTTGATTGTGAACAGCTGAACCTAGGCTGTAATTCCGCAATGCCGTAATGTAACAAAGCTTTGTATTTGTCACGCTCTTGGTTCCGAGTTAACTTAAATCCAGCTTGGCCTTTGTGTCAAAATGCCATTTTAACAGTGGTTGGGGGGTTTTAACAGTGGCAAGCAAACATGGGTCACACAGAATGGCTCTTTGTTTTGTACAGCATGTAAAAATTAAGTTACGTCTCGCGTCTTTCTGTCATTTTTCTGAGAATTTGGCAAATGGGCAATTCAAAATTAATGAAAAAAAATGTGACATAAAGCACATTTATGCCGAAAGACTGAAGCACAGGCTCTTTTCCATGCATGTCGCACACTTTAATTGCACACAACCACATAGGCATATACACACACCCACACATGCACACGAGCCACTCTGCCTCATAAGCACCCTTTGTGGGGACAGCAAGCAAACAGTCTGCTGTCTGAGTGAAAGAGCTGTATCCACGGCAACAGGCTCTCGCAGCCCTCAGAAAGAACTGATGGAGAGTGCACGCTCATAGCGGGTCACACAGAGATCCATTATATTTCATCCCCACAGGTTATCCTCGTTTAAAGTATGCAGCTCAATACAATCTTTTTAAAATAAATATGGTGCAGACTTCAGCATCAGTTCAAACCTAACATTGATATACTCAAAGACAGATGGTTGATCTCATATGCTGCTGCAAGGCTAGATATGTAACTACATTCAAGTGAGGAGAAGACCCACATCACTGCTACATTATTCTTTTCTTGCCTTGAAAATCATGCCATTTACTCAAAAAAAAATAAGAAGGTGGCTACAGCGAGGGCTTCCGAGATTTGCTGCTCATTGACAAGCCCGTCCATATTAAAAATAGCATGGCTCCGACACATAGCATGTGCTGATTCCCTGAAACTGTTATAGCTCAAACAATCCATATCTTTCCATTTTCGTATTTAGAGCCCATCTATACAGCATTTTAATGACACATTTAAGAACCATATGAATCATCTTATGAGAATGAAAGCAAGAAGAACCAGAATTTCCTAAAATATTAAACATCAGTTGATAATTACTGTGCAAAGTGGCTGAGGCTGACAGAACTCCATTGCAAACCAACTTTTACTGTAGTCCACTAAATTCAAATACTCTCAGTTTTGCTTCCTGTGCATCCACCTTAACTACGCAACTCAAAGAATACATCTATCCATTCATCCATCCACCAATCCAGCCATCCCTCCATCAAACTTACAACTGCAGTACTCGGATACACACAATTTGTCTGGAAACACCAAGTCACCTAACTGTTTTTCCTTTAGATTGTTAAATATACACTGCACTAATTACCACCTTTTAATGCATGTGCATTAGCATTCATTTTGCCCTGCACATTCCTTTGAAGTTAAACAAATATAAAGAATACTTTTTTTTAATGTCTCTGTGCCTGAATAAAGATAAGTGTTATGGATCTGCGTAAGAATTCAGTTTGTGGCTCTTTTGGTGTCTAGAATTATAAAAACTAGGAGAATATTGCCACAACAAATGTGACAACAGTATTGTCAGGAACAATTTGCATGTGACATTTTGCCATCTTTCGTTTTTTAAAAATTCTATGATTAATATTAATTTATTCTAAAATGACTGTTATAAAAAGAGTCTCAGTTGTTCCCTTACTTCATGTAAGCCACCATTCTATATTTTAATCACAAACCAAGGTGGGCTTAAGTCGGGATAATGACCATATGCAGAACACTGACACGCACAGCCCGGTCCGACTCCTGACAGCAACATAAGGAAGCAGGATAATAGGGCAGGTAAAAGGATTGGATAAGAATGTTCCATTGTCTTCCACATGTATAATTAGTATCACTAATACTGCTACTACCAAGTGAAATGTGTAATTTCAATTTAGAATTATATTAATGCAATTCAAAAAAATATCAGTTCCCTAAATTGCTATGATCACAGTAAGTTAGTGACAGGATTTTAAAAAATAGGCTCACTAATGGGCATGGACAATGGGAACACATGACAATCCATCCATCCATCCATCCATCCATCCATCCATCCATCCATCTATTAGCTCTGAAAACAGTTCATAGAAATCAATCCGCATAAATACAGTAGAAGTACAAACAAGCTGTATAGTTGCTCATCTATATCCTAAATACTACACGATTCTACTTCTAACATTGAAGTACTAGATAATAGAGAATGTTCTCTCATTGTACTGATTCAAGCAGTGGTTTATAATAACAACACAGTATTACAAAACATTGGCACGCATATATGTGTACACATAAAAAAAAACTACAAAAATAAAGCACCAAACACTGCAGTCACTCTCCCAGTGTATAGCACTATAGCCTCACACCTTACAGGTTCGGGTTCCATGCCCCCATCTCTCTGTACATTCTCCTAGTGTTTAGCACAATAGCCTCACACCTTGCAGATTTGGGTTCAATGCCCCCATCTCTCTGTATGCTCTCCCAGTGTTTAGCACTATAGCCTTACACTTTACGGATTTGGGTTCAATGCCCCCTATCTCTCTGTATGCTCTCCCAGTGTTTAGCACTATAGCCTTACACCTTACGGATTTGGGTTCAATTCCCCCATCTCTCTGCATGCTCTCCCAGTGTTTAGCACTATAGCCTTACACCTTACGGATTTGGGTTCAATGCCCCCATCTCCCCGTTCGCTCTCCCAGTGTTTAGTACTACAGCCTAACACCTTGTGGTTTTGGGTTCCATGTCCCCATCTCTCTGTATGCTCTCCCAGTGTTTGTAAAGTTTTCTCTCCCAGTCTCAAAGGCAATGCTGCTATGTAAATTAGCTACTGCAATATTTCCCATGGATAGTGTCTGTCTGTGTGTGAGGGCACTGAAATGGAGTTCATAGACATAGACATGGAGGACAGATGGATGGGTGGGGATATAATTAAATGTGATGGAAGCTATACGTGTGCCAAACTGCTATCATGACCTCAAACTACACATGGCCAATACACGGTTTTCTCCCTTCTTCACTGAGATGTACTGATCGCAAAAGTCACAATGGTGCCTGAATATGAAATGCCTTTACAAAATACCTCTTTATCCTCGTACTGCATTTGCAATACAAATCAGTTTTGTAACTTACACTCTCTGTACTCATAACTTAGACTGTATACAGTGTATTAGTATGAGTTTAATGCAGACAGAAGAAGCTACATCCACTCTCCCCTTCGGAAACACATAACCCGATTTTCTTATTATCGATTTCTTCTGCTTTACAAACAGGTTACATTTCCATTTAGGGAATTAATAGCCTGCCAGTAATTTTATGATTTCATAACTTCAAAAAGTCTCTGAATGCCTTAACCCAAGTTTCTTTTGTTTGGTGACATGGAAAGTACTGAAAAATGTATATCAATATTCCAAGCTACATTTTTAAGAAGGAGAAAAATGACTTATTAGGTGCATATTGGGTTAAATATAATGATTCTGGGTTAGAGTTCATGCTGACCTATTCTGTTGAATTCAGAAGCTGATCCCAGTTGTGAGAGTGCTGAAGGAAAGAAAAAACTTAATTATTAACCTAACACTAATCCCAAAAGTGTGAGGAATGTTTCCCCTCCTGAACTTGTTTAAATTCAATTCCCCACCACAAACCACAGTTTAGTCATAGCTAAGGATGAGCCTCACTCAACATTAAGAGAGAACTTTTCTACCATCACTTAGCATTCAGGTCACCTCTAATTGTTTTTCTATTCAAGAAAAATAATACTTATTATTCAGCAGAACTAAAACAACATTTCTGGTATCAGTCACATAACAATGAACCAGTGGTATATTTTCCTCAAGAGATTATTCCTATGATATCAATGATTTTAACCTTATGCTGTAAAAGTAAAATAAACTAAATAAACAATAATAATACTAATTTAATTATACCGTGTATACCGGTACATAATATATGTATATGTGTATACCGTATATAATTATTACAGGGTAGTAATTATTTTCCATTGGATTTGCCTTGATAATCAATGTTATATAAGGACTTAGATTAACTTGATTATCAGATGATTCTGTGCAAAGTAACATACAAGAGCACAACCAGCCATCATCACTGGGATGACTGACGTTAAGTGCCTCACTGAAGGCCCCAACTGTGATATAATGAGTCTACTAGCCAATGGCGCATGAGCGAATGACCTGAAAGAGATGGGCACACACACCTATAACCCACTGAGCTACACCAGTGTATGTAAACAAGCTATACAACAATATTGCCTTTCAAATACCTTAGCATGTATATACATTCTGCAAAATAAAAGAAGTCTGCTGATTGCCCTATTACATTGACTCATCAGCATTCACCAAGTCAAGGAAACGCAAACCAAGTCATAAAGAATATCTGTATGCAGTATATGTTCAAATGTGAGTATATCTAGGAGTAACCTACTCATTTACAAAGATTTAAAATTAAACATTTAACAATTTCTACTTCAAACAATCCTGTACTGCCCAGTAATTTTGTAATTATTATAAATCAGTGTTCAAATATTACATAAGTTACATTCCGCCAGGATTCACATACGACTTTATTCTTAATTTAAAAGATAAACACAATGGAAAAAAATTGAGTCTTTATGACTTGTTTTTCCTCGTCACAATATTTAATTTACAAACTACTGGATGACGTTGAAAGTTACAGTATTAAACTAGAAGCGTCACAGAGCACACCACATAAAATCGATAAAGGTATAGCAAAATAGTTGCATAACTCTATCCATTATTTCCAAAACATGTGAATTATGCCGCAAGAATTAATTATACTGCAAGTAACAACTGTCGCAAAGAAATCGAGAATATTTTATGCTGCAAATCTTTGTGCGGGAAGGAAAGCCAGATATAATGTTTTAACGTATTTTATATATAGGGCGCTGGAGGATATACAATCAGGTTAATGGAACAGGTTTTTCTGTTACCTTTACCGAAAAGGATATGGCCATTCTATAATCTTCCTTGCGTATTTTCTAATTATGTTGTTTTCCGCGAAGATGAAGAGGGATCTGTTGACGGTTAAACAGTTTTGTCTGACGGGTATTGGGTTGTACAGGGCCATGGTGCGGGCTCTCTGGGCTTTGGCTTGCTTAAGTGTCTCCATCCCACCTGGAGGCATCGCTGATCCCTGACAGTCCATGATGTTATCCGATCCCCCATCCCCGGATCCCAGCGTGCTGGGCACGTCGTCTCCAAACGTGGCCATTCTGCAAAAAGCATGAAATAGGAAAAAATTATTAAATTTGAAAAAAGACGGTAAAAGTTCGTCCCTGGTTAAAGGAAAAAATCTATTTCCATGTTTTTATCCAGAATTTCTTCCAGTTACTCTCGAAGGCAAGGTTAAGTTCATATATCCCTGTAAATGAAAATAATCCCTTAAAAGGTAAAGAAAAAAATAAGTGAATCGAAATTTAACGTGCTTTATCTGTGTATACTCCGCTTTTTAAAATAAGTCGTGGAGGGGGGGGGGGTCGGAACAATTTTTCTACTTCTTCATCCGCGTTATAATGTAAAATTTGACTTTTCAATTAAAAAAAATATGCTTGAACATCCATCTACTATATCGCTGTAGAGAAGAGTGAATCATTTAAAAATCACGTCAATCATCTGGGAAAAAAAAACACGATTCACTATTTTCATAACTGAGCATCACTGAACGTAAAAAATGCAATTTTCACTCACATTATTATCAAAACAAAGTCGATCAGACTTGTTTAAACTAAGCAGCGATTAACAAATTTCATCGGTTCATCTGTTTATATCTGCGATGTCTTTCGTCGTCATTTCCAGTCCAAACTTTACGCAGCCTTAGTCATATTAAAGAAAAAGACTTTCTGTTTTTCAAGCCTATATTGTCTCCACAACAGCTTAATGTAAAATGCACATCCAGTTGAAACGCTAAAAAATACACGATGTTAGAGAAACAAACAGCAACGAGCGGTACATTCTTTCCCGGCTTGATTTTAGAAGGTAAAAATGAAGCGCAAGTCGCAGCACAGTCGAAAAGGCTCCTCCCTCGTAGGCTGCTCATCCTCTCCCAAGTATCTGGGATGGTAATTAACCAGAAATGTTTCTCTGAAGTTGATCTCGAGTTGAAAAAAAAGAAAAACAATCGCGGACATATTACTAATTAAGAAGTTATTTGATCTTTGCATACCATGTTAACATTTCAATGGATTTTTTTCAGCATATCAACAATAACGTAACACAAGCCGATGCTGTCTGTCCTAATTGCGAATATACCACCAGTTAATTTATTTTCATTCATATTTATTTCATGCACGACATTCTATTGGCGTGCTGTGTACTTTAAAAATGCTAGTATTATGTTTAATTGTTTGCATTATGTGTGCTCTCTTTGTACTTTGTTTTGCATTATGTATATTTTTTATATGGGCAGTTTATGTACCTCACTGGCGTATGGCCGAGAATCACTATCTTATCTTATCTTATCTTATCTTATCTTATCTTATCTTATCTTATCTTATCTTATCTTATCTTATCTTATCTTATCGCCATTCTGCTTTTGTTTTTGATGAGTCAATAAGAAGAAAATATATAACAGGGGTCTAGTAGTACTAGAATAAGAATTACATTTTCCATCCTATTTGTATTTTCAAAAATATGATATGATTAAATGCCACATGGGGAGATTGGCAATGATGTGTTGCTGTAGTGTTACAACTGTATATGTGGTTTACGTAGATTAAAGCAAAGTTAGATGGCTTTTGGTTACAATAGTGGCAAAGGCACCTTTTTTCAAGCCAGAGCTAGAATGGTGTTAATCGTTTGAGGGAAGGAGTCACTGCTGCAACTCTTACATTCCTGGTGAGTGGGTGGAATTCTACATATTCAACATCAGAACACGAACAGAATACAAAAAATCTGTTAATCCATAATAAGGCACAAGCATCATAAGTGGTAGGTTAAACATGCATTGCCGGTGGTTTGGCCGAGTCTGCGGTGAAATGTGCAAGGAATATGCATTACACCAACCACACTAGAGTACATAAATATAAAGGAAAAAGAAATCATCCATAGATGGTTTTCACCTGGAGTCTATTCCCAGCTGCATAGGGCACAAGGCTTCAGCAATTTAGAGACAGCAATTGGCATAACTGCATATCATTGGACTAGAGGAGGAGATGGGACCAAAACAGGAAGGAGAGAACATGCAAACCTCACAAAGATGCAGAGAAAGGGATAGATTCAAACCCAGACACCTGGAGGAAAGAAGCCAAGCGATTGGCCAATGAAGTACCAAGGCACCCTCAGAGAAAGAGCCCTCAGTATGAAACTTCATAAACTATGTATGCAAAGTGTAACATTAGAAATACTGCTCCCTTACGAAGGGGTGATGGCTGAAGTTTTTGAGTTGTGACTGTAGAATATACATTAGTTTAGGAAATATGAGATAAGAACAAGAGATAGATCATTTCAAATCCAGGTCATGATAACAATATCAGCACTATGTCAGTAATAAAAATAGAACAGGAAACAGATCACAAGATTACCCGGTTTGAGACAGCTGCACTGCATTTAGAAGCTCACACATATTTATCTGAGAGTAATGCTGCAGTAAAACTACATAGAAACACATAGCATACCAGGCTTTTCTAGGATGACTAGAATAAAGCATCTACCCCTATAATAATATTTGCATAAAATTAAACATAAGTTTGAGCTAGCTGGAGCAAGAGACGTGTCATGGGAGTGGTCTGGTGATCTTGTGTTACCATGGCAAGTCATCACCAGGAATAGTGTCTAGAGATTCCTGATTTAATTAAACCCAGCAGGCCCTGAGTGAACTAGATACCTTATTAAGGATAAATAGCTTCATCCTGGTTCATTCCAGAGGATTGTGATGACGGAGGTTGCAAAGTGTCTGGTCGGCCACACCACGCACAGTCACTGGTGAGGTAACCAGCAGTGGTTAACTAAGTAGACCTGGAGACGGTTGTATGTTGAACACCCCAAAACAGCCACTGCTGAGTCACTGCATGAGTATTAACGTGAAAATGCTATGATGTGTTTGGACACCCCAAAGGAAGTAGCAGAGTCATATAACTGAGATGGAATTGGCATTATGTTTTAACAACTTATTAATATATTTCAAAACCAGACTTAAATTTAAAATGTATTTTTGCAGCTTCGCAAAGATTCAGTGCTTATTCTGCCTCCCATATAAACATATAATTATAAATATATATATGAGAAACCTAGGTTGCATTTAACAGGTTTTCTGAAATAGTAAGCTGCAGTAGACAAGGTACAGGGATTAAATATGGTAAGGAAATGGTAAGGTATGGGAGCACTGAAATGGCCGGATGTGTGCTAACTGGGAACGGGGTGACATATCCATGCTCCAGTTTAAAACCTGTCTTCTGTGTTATTTGAGTGTCAGGGCGTTTTGGTTTTGCGATGGGGGCTGGGTTTCCCAGCACTGTCGCCAGTTTCTCCCCGTGTTCGTGAGCTGCCTCCTTTAGTCTAAAGACATGTAGTTAGCTTGACTGGTGTCTCAAATTTGCCCATATAGTATGATGTGTGTGTGTGTGTGTGTGTGTGTGTGTGTGTGTGTGTGTGTGTGTGTGTGTGTGTGTGTGTGTGTGTGTGTGCACCACTTACGAAGTTCTGTCGTCCCATCCAGGGTGTACCTGTGTACACTGTGCAGCCTGGGACAGCCTTGAGCAGCAGCCCCCAAAGCCCAAAGCTGATCAGGATAAATGGATTATTTGTTTGGATTGGTTTTTGATCTTGTTGTTTGCTCTTTTCCCATTATGTTCTAATATTCAGTAGCACAATAATTATTTGCTCATCTATCCAGAATCTCTCTTCTGTTGTTGCTATTGGAAATAGCTATCGTTAGAGTACTGGAATATGACCTATTGTGGAACCAGTTTGACTATATACCTCAAACACTGAAAGCATCTCACTCCATCCATGCAATTGAGTTGTGTTACTGGATTACATTAGAACGTTTTATGTAGTGTATTATGGATAGTAGGGTTTTATAAAACTTACTGTATTGTTCACTAGCCCTGTTTGTATATGCATGTTGATTTAAAAGCAGCACAGTCCATATACAATACTACAGTTAAAATAGGCAAAGTATGGGAGAAACACAGCAAACGCCAGGAACGAATATTGTATGATGCTCTGGAATTCAGCGCATCTGCATTTTCTAGATAAATCTGCACCCACTCATCCAGTTCTTAGAAACACATATCTGAGGTATCAAGACTAGGTGTGAAAGCACAAGAATCACATGTTAACATTTCTGGGCTTTGTTATCATATAAATAAGCCTATATTATCAAGTGTGTTTTTAAAGATATAGGTTTTCCTTTTCCTTTTTAGCAAGTTTATATAAAAACACCTTTCTCGGTCCGCTGACTGAGGCACATGATTCAAATCACTCCCGAGTATTTTACCCACAATGCTTTGTCTTCCTACAAGAAAAAAAATCAAGCCTTGGATAAACTTCACTTTACTAAAAGTATCTGATTGGCCATTTTTTCAACTGCAGTCTGCAGGGCAGCCACCACTGTCTGAAGGTCTGCCACACCAAGGGATGGAAGAAAACTCCCGTAGATGGGCCATGCAGTAGACGTGTGGGGCATATAATAGCAAACCCAACAGTTTGAGTCATTCAGTTCAGCAGTCACTGCTTGGGGCAAAAGCTCCACAGCACTGGCATCCATCACCTCCCTTTTCCCAGAATTTGTCGTGGGGTTCACTCTGTTGGACTACAGTGTGCGACACAGCTGGAAAAAGCAGTTCTCCAAAAATTATAACACCAATCCCAAATATGGCTGTCACAATGAAAATAATTTTCAAGGAAAGGCAACACAGTTGTGACTTTCTCGGGTGTCAGTCTCGAAAGGGCCACCAGGGTCGGACACGCTTGTAATGGCTCTCCCTTTGGATTCCTTCAATCAGCATGAACCTGGTCCCAGGCTGCACCTATTGATTGCCACAAACCTGTAAGATAAGTCAGCAAATCCCCATTCACAGTCTCCAGTGTCGTGAGGGAGACTAAACACGCATCGGCCTTCCTGTCAATACTTCAAAAGGAGCCAACCCTGTTGGGCGATGTGTCCTGGTTCACATGAATAACAAAGCCAGGGACAGGGCATCAACCCAGGGCAGGCCTGTCATCTCTGAAATTTTTGCCAATTTCAGTGTCAATGTTTGATTTTCCCTCTTCACCATCCCTCCACTCAAGGGGTGATAGGCACAATAATGCTTCAAAAAAATCTGCAACCAATGGGACGATTTAGCCAGGGTCTCTGTGACAAACGCAGGACCATTGTCTGTGGTGATTTTAGATGGAATGCCCCATTGAGGAATAATCTCTTTTAGCAGCCATTTAGCCACACCCAGAGCATCAGGGTGGGGGCAAGTAAATGCCTCCACTCATCTGGGGGACAGATCAACAACGTCCAAATGATACTTATATCCTTAGCTAATAGAACTTAAAATCTGTGGTCATTGTCAGCACAACAATGAAATGTGTATTCTGCATTTAACCCATATGTGACATTCATGACATAGCAGGGGACAGCTAATTCAGCACCCGGGGAGCAGTGCTTGGGGACAGTACTTTGCTCAGGGTACTTCAGTGGTGACTTGCTGGTTGGGGACTCGAACCTGCAATCTTTCAATTACATGTGCGTTTCCCTAAACATCAAGCCACCACAATATGGATAATATGGATAATCAATGCCTAATATTGCCTTGCTTAGCCAAATGAGCACTGGTTAAAGATAAGAGTGACAAGACAAGGTCACAAAAATTATACTATACTAATAATTATACTATACTATACTGTATTACAGAGGGTATGGGGGGCAGTGGTGGCTTGATGGTTAGAAAAGTGCTCTAATTGAAAGATTGCTGGTTCAAATCCCTGACCAGAAATTAGAAAGAAAAATACATTTGAAAAAAATCTAGATGGAGGAAATAAGACATCTTACAAAATACAAAAAAACCTAAAACTGAAGGACACTTTTTTCTCTTTACAGATAGAGAAAGAGAGATACATATATATGCTGTATACTGTGAATCAGTAAAACTTCTGACAAATCGGCAGGTAATTGCTTACCTTAGTTTAATTTAAATTTTTAAACATATAAATGAAGATGAGGGAGGATGATGTAAACTACCCATGCACACAGTGTCAGATTGTGTGTAGGAGTCTCTGTCCAGAAGGCTGCTGGTTTAAATACCATGCTTGACAGAGTATTTATATTGACGTTAGGTCCCTGAAAAGGGACAGTTACTCCAGAATGTACTTCGGGGTGATGGAAACCTGGTTGACTCAGCATTCTATCCTCAAGGAAAAGCAAGATGCAAACACCAAAGAATTTCTGCTTCTACAAATGCTAAATAAATTGGAGGTGGGATTTGAACTCCACAAACATGGTGGTAGGAGTTAATAGTGCTACCTGACATATAACGGGGAGCCTGATTTAAAGTTTGTCCTCATTTTCGCATACAAGCACCAACACTAATACTTGCAAAGGAGAAGGTCCCATTCCATCATTGTTATATATCCATATGATATATTGATCTCTGATTAATTTTATTATACTAAGTGATTACCAATGTGTCAAAAAGCACTTCCACCATGCATAACCACAATACAGCGCCGTGCCACTGTTAGTCTGCACAAGTAAGGGAACACGGTGGGTTTCATGCCAGCACAAGACTCCCACAACACAGAAACACATTCACTTGAACCATCTTGCTCAACTATACTATAGGAAGTTTGCAAAGTCACAGATAAAGCAGGAAGAACATGCACACTAAAAACAGAGATAGGGTCAATCATCAAACCCACTGAGCCTATCATCGGCATTTACTATAAACTCATCAAAGTAAAAAGACTATAGTAGAGCTTTATTGTAGTCCATTGATTATCTATATATTTGGCGGCCTTTTTACATCTTCATTTTAATTTTAAAAATGCATATGCTTAAAGAACCATAGTCAAAAAGTACATTAAAAATTCTGTAACTGTAGCTTGATTTTTGAAAAAGAAATAAAAAAAATATTGAAATCTATGAATAATTCTGTACCTGCCTTCACCCACTTTATCTATCATTTCATGTATCCAAGGGCCCCTGTAAAAACTTGAATCTGTCTGGGTATCCATGCCCTACCGATGCCCCTGGCTAACGAAAGGTATTAAGAAATTTCAGGCGTCTCAGATAAGAACATGAGAAGTGGGCGAGGTTCCAAGAAATACTATTAGTCACATATTCTGATAGTGTTGGTCATTAGCAACTTAATCACACTTAATCCCACTTCTTGTAACATAAATATTCCTCATAAACATTTTTACATAAGTTATAAAAGACCACTTTCATTGTAACAATCTGAAGAATTTTTTCCTTTTTTCACGTTGCACCCATTTTTGTCCCAGTTTCCATAGCAACAATGCACACTAGATTTTCCTGTTATGTTCTTTCAATGTGCCAACACAAAGCTCCATAACACAATAGTCAGATGGACCCTTTTACACACAGTTTGCATGTTTTATGAATAACTTCTGGAAATGCAGGCTCAAGGTTTTAGGTCTTCTCCATTGAGTTAAAGGAACATGAACACGGGAAACTTCCAGCCATTCATTGCTACGTTTAAATATAT
>JAABNY020000043.1:18230463-18251002 GCA_015164015.2 Brevimyrus niger | reverse complement strand
AATGAAACAGGCAGTCTGAAGGTTAGGAATCTCTGACTTGGGGACGACTCATACTCGTGAAAGGACTGGCATAAAGCCTATTATATTAATAATTAGTCATAAATATAATGGTTTGTAATAATGAATGCACGCACAGTTTTTGAACACACTGTGAAAACATTGCATGGTTTCAGCGGTTTGCTGACTTTAGGTAGAGTACAGTACCACATGTAATTATTGTTATAATAAATACTTTATTATTATCATCATCAGTATTATTGTTGTTGTTATTGTTGTTATGTTGTGTATTATTATTTTTCCAACCTAACTAAAAATTAGACTTAAACACAGACTTAGGGAACGGATCTCATTTGTAACCTGTGGAGTGCCTGGGTTTATGTATGTGTGTAAGTATGTATGTATGCATGCATGTATGTGTGCAATAAATGCAGTTACAGTGAGTGACAGGCAACATGTGTTTTATGCTATTTTAATTCTTTCCAAAAATGTCCATCTTCAATAATTTCCTTTGCTACTTGAGAGTGTTTATGGATAATATTCCAACTTGGTCTCTTTAAAGACTTCATTGTGTAAAATGTGTAAACATGGGAAATCTGTATTTATATTTATCACTATCTAATTTTATTTTCCTACACAGTAACTTTGTACAATTACCGTAATAACAATTAAGCAGCAGTGTACAGATTAAACTATTAAAATGTCTACAAGTTAAAAATCTGATAACTAGGCAGATATAGCTTCTCAAACACCATTGGAAAAAAATTGCCATCAATGTCCATGTAGATCAAAATAGGCTTATATTTCAAAATTAACTAATAGCACTAGTCCCAAAATCAAAGTATTTATCAATTCCACCCTGAATATGGGAAATTAAACAAATATATGTAGTAGCAGGATTTTAAACCTCTATTTGGGAAGTTTGATGTTTTCATCACTAGGTTACCTAGCAACAGACTCCTTCTATTCTAAGCTTCTCTACCTTGGTCTTAACCATTACTCAGGCTTATATAAACACATTGATCATTACTCTTCAAACATAGCTTTGAAAGCCCTGTAAATTTTTCACCTTAAATGTAAATTTGAAATACCTCATCTTTGACTCTCCTTTACAGCAATCTAACTGAAACATATAGCTATTATTTTTCAAGGTATGTAGGAAGTATTTACATATTAATTCCAATCTAGCTGTGAAATTATATAATGTGGTCACTGGAGTGGTTTCCATGTGATCTTTTTTGATTTTTAAATTTTGCTGAAGCCAGGTTTTTATTCCCATTATACATTGTAGGCCGACATCATATGTATCTTTTTCAAGAAATCCATAGCTATCATCTTTCAATCGTGCATGTACCATCCATTCGTTTATTTTTATTTCTTGAAAAACATTTTGTTTTTACGGAAATTCTGTTTGTGTATTGTGAACTTTTAAAACTTATTTGCACTATATTTACCTGCTTATACTACTATGTACCACCTCGCACTTTGTTTTGCACTATATGTTTGTATCTGTTCACTTTTATGTAACATGCTGCTTTATGCAAAATAATTTCCCCTTTAGATCAATAAAGCATGTTTTGTCTTATCTAGGTGGATTTTTGTATTTCAGAAAGATAGAGAAATTCATAGGCAAAAATTAGCTCTCTCTTTGACAGTATTTGTGCATTTTTATCATCAACACGGTTGGTTAAAAATTGCCCTGCTCCCCTGGAATGATTGCTTTCTGGTTAAACGTTGACCTACAATAAATACATCACCATAACTCTCTTTGCATCGAATGCACTGAAATGTATTCATTGTACGCTTCACCAATTTTCTTTTTTTTTTTTTACAAAGAATCTGTATCCTTCTGCAGTTGTCTGAAATTTTTATGTTGTAACCAAATGTTGGATAGTAGTAGTTAAGGTAACTTCAAGCAGAGCTCTGCAGAGCACAGTCCATACTGAATTGGAAAATTGCTGTGGTCTAGATGTTCATTATACTGTCAAGAGTAATCACAATTGTGCAAACACTTCCTGTTTGAATCCAGTGTTCTTATACATTTATTCATAAATTCTTTTATAAACACAAAGAAGGAAATATGCAGGAAAGGCCTTAAGTAAAGAAACTCAACCGAATAACTGTGAGCACACAGATAACATTCCTACAGCTCAAAAGATAACTGACTCTGTGTACTGCTTTGCAGTCATTGTACATCAATGGACAGGGCATCACAAACAGGTAATATCAGCACCTCGTTTAATTGTGAAATTGAGCAGGGTTTGCACGACCTTGCTTTATATCACTGACCGATCTGGCACAGGGGACCCGAATGCGGAGCAAACAGGAATCCAAAACACTAAATGAGACTCAAAGTCAGGGACAGATGCAAGGGTCAAGAATTTGAGGAGTCTGTGCAGGGGAGTGGTGGAGGAGGCTGGCACTCATGCAGATGCGGGGATATCGGTACACGGAGGGGATAGGGGTACACTCACTCACAAGGCAAGGGGCCAGCGATTGCACTGGCACTAACCCCCAAAAAAGAGGGGGGATCAAGCAGTTAGAAGAAAGCGAGAGAGCTTAGGACTCAGCAATCAGACATAGTTGAACAATTCCTCATGCAGAGCAGTCAAGCTGGTTATATAGGTTAGGTAATCAATGAAGGAAAGTGCAGCTCTTAGCTGGAATGAAGGACAGCTGTTAGTACTCTGGCGATGGAGACTGGGCACGGGTGTTAAATGGAAACGGAGCACAAACTGATAAGAAGAAGGCAGACAGAAATCTACTTTAGACAGAGCAGCAAGTATTGCTCATGACATGGTTTGATTAGGAGTCCAGTTTGATGTTCAGGTTGTGCTACTGGGTTTCACCCATCTGTGTTTTATCTCCATTTATTGTAAATCCGGTTGTCGGTGTCTTGTCCCAGGCATCCTTTCTAAGGTTTTAGTTTGGTTTCATTCCAGGTTGGTTCCTTTTGATTGTTCACGGACTTGTTGTTTGTTAATCTGCCTTTGAAATAGTAAATTACCAGTATATATCACTACATGAAACCAAACAAAATACTGTGGGAGGAAGGTTCCTACTTGAGGACCCTCACACATCTACCCACCCCCCCACCCGCGGTGACTTCATAAAGTTAGTGAAAGTAAGGCTAATTGGCATCTGAAGGGCCTGATAATTAAATCACCTGGCTAATCCTTGAGTCTGTAAGTGACCTTACTGACCATGGGTACGGAGTCTGAGCTTGTAGGAGCACACAGCAGCCCTCATGTTAGTGACATTGTATTCATGTATCAATAGGAGTTGCCATAATATCAGCCACCCTTTATTTGACAATAAAGAACTGTGTGAAATGCCTTAGCTACAACATTGTGCAATTGCCCCATCTAGTGGGAGGCATTGATTGACTAACCAGCCATCCATCTTTCATCTATTTATCCTGGTCAAAGTCACCATGAAATGATGTCCAGTGCATTTCCCGCAATGGTGAGCATGAAACCAGTTGAGCAGCTTACCTTACCCTCTTGTGGTCAGAATGATGTATGGCAAAAAAAAAATCACGTATCCAGTCCCTTGTTGGAAAATACGTAGAATCCATATCTTTTCTGCTTGCAGTTAAAAGTAGTTCAGTTTTTCAAGATATTCATCATGTTATTGACTTTCTAATACTTCTGTGAATTGATGAAGGTAAATCTAACGTTTCTGTGCTCGCTAGTAATTGTATTTGAATAGCACAGATGAAACAAAAGACATGGCAGCAGCACCTATATATAAAGCTCAGGGTAGAACTGAGAAAATGGTCCCAAACTGACAATTACCTGAATTTGACATGAAGTCAAGTGGGAATAGAGGGGCACGAAGTAGCTAAATGCCATTTGAGTGAGTGTTTTTCCTACTTTATATGCCATTCAGCCTTGGTATAATAATAATAAAATTATAATAAAATAATAAAATAAAATAATAATAAAGCCGACCTAAAGGTTTGCTAAGGAATTATACATGGTCCATCTGGAGAGGCAAATACGAAAATGTGATCTCCAGGTGGAGCATATTAATCTCTAAACAAACAAACTATTAAAAATATTTAGAAATGAATTACTGCAATGCCAATTAAAGGTGAATTTTGTGGCTGTCAAGTGATGGATGATTCTTAATTGCTGTGAAATGACCAAGAAGCTCATTAGTGTTTCATTTTTTTCATGCAGCCGATAAAGAACACATGAATGAATCTGTAGCAAATTGGTCATTATTTAATTTATCGTACGGTTGTAAGCGATTACTAAGAAATATGGTCATTTGCAATGATGTCCCTGAGGACTCTGCCATCGCTGAGGTCTGCAAGGTGGATGGAAATGTTCCTCTGAATCAACAGCTCAATTAAAGCCACAAATAGAGAACTTATACTGCCTATGCAAATTTGTCATACACTGTACATTACCTATAAAACACTGAGTCATGGACAGAGCCTAGCTATTTTGCTGGGACATTGAATATTGTTTGTGTGGTTTTGACAGTGGACACAGGTAAGCCACTTCATTGGGAAATTAAATTTAGAATTGGAATAAAGTGTTCTGACACAAGGTGCCCATTAATGTTGGGTAAAGGTTGCCTGTCCACATAATTGCCTTCATGCACTACTTTATTACAATGATGGGAACATGAATTCCATCTAGGCATTCAATGGAATTAATGAATCCTGCAGTATTTGGACAATTTATGCCTTATGATATATTGTTCAGTTTTATAACCAATCAACATTTCTGCAATTACTCATAAACCTGCAATTTTTTTTTCATATACTAAAGTATAGGGAATGCAAATACATATTATTTTAATCAATCAGAAGATGCTTCAGAGAACAATTTCCCAGTTTTGCCAAACGTTGTATACTGACAGCCTCAGTTTCTAGCATGAAGAAACTTCTTTGTTGGTAGATGACTTTAAAATCTTTAAAAGCCTTTCCAGCTTTAAGCAGATCATCAGTTCTTTATCGTAGGTCTTCTGAGATCTGTTTCCTGTGAGACATAGTTCTAAATAGCATTATCAGTTACAACAAATTGTGTTAGTGCATTACTGTAACACAGATGAAGAGCAGATCACATTTTATGACCCATTAATGCAGAAAACCAATTCCCAAAGGGTTCACATGTTTTCATATTGGTGTAAAGAATATTTTTTCAGACAAATAAACATGCAGAATTACATAATATCCATTTCGAGCTACAAAAATGTGCCTGATGGTAAATTTTACTGACTTATTACCAGTTTGCATGTCAATATAATACATTCTAATGAAGAGTCCTCAGAAAGGGACCTAGGTTATGTAAACTAAAAGCAGTAGAGTACCTCTCTTCTATGAAATTTTGAATTTAAAGCAATACCCAAGGGATTATGTAACATTCTTACTGATGACTGAGTTCAGGGGTGAACCACAGGCAAGAGCGAGTGGCTGGGGTTGACCAGTTCTTTAAAGGGGCTAGATCATTAAGTAATCAAGAGAGAAAGGGGTGAAGACTGAAGGGTAATGTTAGGATGGAACGTTCTCTAGTTATCATTCATGTATAATCATGCCTATGTGTATTAACCATGCCTGTGTGATATTTCTACATCAGTAGGTTTCCATAAACTTTTGACCCGTTGCTCAATCTATAGCAGACATGGAGACCTACTGCACCAGCCCATTTTGCAAAACCAAAATGTCCCAATCCCACTTCCCTATCTCTAACTGTCAAAGTACGCCTTTGCATGACCTATGTTACTTGTTTCTCTCTGAGTATAAATAAAGGAGCAGAGGGGACCTGCTCTTTGTAGGTCACACTGCAGATTGTGTGGTTGCCCTTGCGCAAGTAAAAGAGATTGTTTTGTCTCATTCCCTGAGCCAGAAGCCGTTGGGGTGTAAAGCTTAGCGCTTTCTCCAACAGGTAACATCAAACAAATCTGAGTTGATAAATCTAATATCCTTCCAAACTCAGCTTTGGTGACCAAGCCTTCTCTAGGGTGGATTCCCTTCATTCAGATGTGAAATTTTGAAATCTATATTTATAAACTGCAGATTACTGGATGGGCATCCAAACTTTTGCAGTTTCAAAAAGGTGTAATCTTATACTCAAAACAATTACTTTTGAAATTAAATGAAAATATGAACCATAATGTATTTAATTTCTTGCCAACAAATACCATAGTGTTTGCATTAAAAGTTAAATACCTGCCAAGATATTTAAGAAAGACAAAAACAAATATGTGGAATTGTCTGTGAGCATATCAAAAGCACAGCACATTAATATTTCTTTTAAAAGTATTACTGTTCTGTTTGATGAACATTTTCACCACAAATCAGACCACAAAATAGAAAAAAAAAGTTTCATATGCTCCAGGGTCTTCCTATGAGAATCATTTTCCAGTGTTTGATTTGAACATTGAAGAATTTCCAGCACTGGCCTTAATTAAGTAAACAACTGAAAAACAATTTGGGTATTCACTTGTTCCTATTATATGTATATAATGTTAACTGTGTCTATACTGTAGGAATCATTGTAAATTTTACAAAACATTTCTAATGATTCTGTAGTAATAACACATCTGTTACCCAGAAGGGTTTAACTCTCCAAGCTATCTAAGGTAGAAACAGGAGGTTCTGTAACTCTGCAGATGGTCGGTCTCACAAACCTCATATTTAGAACACTGTCAGTTTAGCATACGTTCTTTATTATTTGAAACAGAAAAAATTGAAATTAAATAGTGCATAATGTGTTTGTTTTAAACCTTACACTGCAAGTTAGGCAAAGATTTTCAGAAAGTTTTTGAGAAATATAAATATCCTTCCCTTTTTATTAATGATACTTAAATAAGGTTTCTTTTGGTACTGTGCGTCAAAAGAGTGTAAAAACAACTGTATCCAATATAGTCATAAAAAAGCAATGAGAGATTCCAGAAACCTTCTAAAACGGTAACATTTGACAGTTTATTGGAATACAGAAAGCAACAAAACTATTTTTGATCAGTGAATGCAATTTCCAAATATTACCACTTATACAGAAATATGAGTAAATGTTTTGCTTCAGCTTCCAGTCACCAAAGGTTTCTCATTGATTTTCTTTGCATAAATGTCTCCAGCCAAAGGTATAATACATGCAATTATCTAATTGTGTTTCATATATGAATAAAGTATTAAATATTTTTTGTAGAATGATGGGGGCACAGCAAATGAAGTCAGAAAGACTTCAGGCACACTCATCTAGCTCACACGTGATGCAATTTCAGTCATTCTACATGATTTTCATTTAGTCCAGTAAATGTGGCCAGATCCTGATTTCTTGTGCAATTCCATTTGTGCTGACACTATTGTGGTTGAGTTCTGCTTTGCATGGTGTTTTTTGTGCCAAATTAAAATCCCTTTCCTTCCAATCTCCATATGATATGGTTTGGTCCCTTGTCACTGCCAAATCAACTCTGCTCTCCTACCTTATGCATTAATAGTAACCAAAGTAAAATTTTAATTTCATTTTTATATTTAATTTTTATTTACCTAGTTTGTAAACAAACACAAATAATTCAACATTGGAATTACTTTAGAAAACAAAAGGGTTCCTTTCATAGGGGTTATGCATAATGTTTAAGCTGTGGATAAATGGGAGGATAATGTGTACACTGTCATGCCCACGTGGGTGGGGCAGAACAACGGCTGCCGATCACCACCTGATTGGCCGGCTACTTAACCACACTCCACCTGGCAGGCAGTGTTGCCGTTCTCGTAATGAGCCATGCCAAGCAATCTCTCTGTGTCTTGTCTTCCCAGTTCGTCTTGCCCACTGTGTTCTGTCTGATCCTATCTGCTTTCCTTGCTCGCCTTGCCCATCCTACCTGCCTCGTGTCCCTGTCCGATTCGTATGTATACCCTGCCTTTCCCTGCTCCCTTTTCGGCTCTCCTCTTTGCTCCCTGGATCCCCGTCTCGTCCACCTGTGCCGGATTGATCATCGCGGTTCCCGACTCTCGCCTGCCTCTTGACAACGATTGGTTTCTGTACTTCTCAATAACAGAAATAAAGTACCTTACCTCTGCATTTCTGGGTCTGCCTCCTCCCTGCTTGGCCGACCTAACACACACCTTTAAACTAATACTTTGTTGAACCACCATTTGATTTAATTACATCATTCAGTCTTTTTGGATTCATGCCTCCATCAAGTAAAGGGACTATTTGATTAACCCCAAATAAATTCAGCTGTCCTAGTAGCATTTTTTATGACATTTACTCAGTTGCATCCTACACCAAAAGCCATGGTTTGCAGAGAGCTTACATCAAGTATCAAAGGGATCTCAATGTTGAAAGATATCAGTCAGGAGAAGGGTACAAAAATATTTCCATAGCATTACTGTAGATATAGCATGGAACTCAGTGAAGACAGTCATGAGGAAGTGAAGAAAATATGAAACAACAGTGACATTACTGAGAATTGGACGTCCCTCCAAAATTGATGAAAAGACACCACAGAAACTGCTCGGGGAAGCTGCCGAAAGGCCTATAGCAACACTGAAGGAGCTGCAGGAATTTCAGATTGTTGTTGTGATTGTATGTTCTCGATATGTCTGGACCATATGTCACAAGACAGAAGCCTTTTCTTACAAAAGAAAACATCCAGGCCCAGCTAAATTTTGCAAACCATGTGAGAAAATGTGTTATGGTCTGATGAAACCAAATTTTTTTGGTCACAATTCCAAAAGGTATGTTTAGTGCAAAAACAACCCTGCATCACCAAAACAAAACCATCGCCATGGTGAAGCATGGTGGCGGCACCATCATTCCTGAGGTTGGTTTTCTTCAGCTGGAACTAAAGCTTTTTGTCAAGGTGAAGGGAATTATGAACAGTTACAAATACCAGTCAACTTTGACCCAAAGCCTTCAGGTGTCTGCTAGTAAGCTGAAGATGAAGAAGTACAGTACAATCCCGTTATAAAGGACTTTAAGGGATCTGGCAAAACAGTTTGGTAAATCCAAAGTCTGTTATATCCAGAGTTGCTGTATGCCCAGAACACAACTACAGGACACCATTTACTCATGCCACACCCCAGAACACACACTTGTGGTATAGATTATATTGTACATGTAGTTATCCAACTGTCCTGTAGTAATCCTGACTGTTGGAGGTATATATGCCATATAAGTGGTAATACATTTACAGGACAGTAGTAACCTTGACCTCATTGCTTACTGCATCCCTCCAGATGCGAGTGCCGTCTGCCAACACACAGCGTGCCTGACGATGGACAGCCAAACAGACCAATCAGTGTTGCCTGCTGTCAAGCCATGCCTCTTTATCACCAGCATGCCACAAACCTTGTAGGCTGAGCCTGCATCTCTGTTATAACCGAACAAAACTACAGCTACAGTTACAGTGAGCCTGGGGACCAATTTGTTAGTCTGTTATACGTGAAATTCCATTATATGCGAGTCCATTATATCCAATGCTTTTCCTGCATGTTCATAAAGGTGCACAGCCAGAAGCAGTGAACCTCGTCTGTTATAAACGACATTCCGTTACAAGCGCGTCCTATATAACGGGATTATACAAGATTCGAGAAGTTTGTCACATGCACAACATGCAGTGAAATGTAATGTAGCCCTGAATCACTCCTGAGTCTGTGTGCAGATTTAAATGACATAAATAAAAACAGTTTTGAAAGACTAAACTAAAACTAAAAATTAAATCGAACAACCACATAGCAAAGAAGTAATATGAACTTCTCAAGTAATTAGGATTTAAAGTGCCATTGAGCTTGTCCAATGCGGGCAGAGCAAGGCATGTCTTGGCTGAGGAGCCTCATGATCTGAAGATAAAAGCTCCTTCTGAGTCTCTCTGTTCTTGTCATGAGGCTGCTGAATCATTTGCCTGAGTACAGCAAACAGAACAGTCAACTGCTAGGGTGGGAAGGGTCTTGAATGATTTTGATCGCTTTGGTCCTGCAGGACTTTTCAGAATTTCACCCTTCAGCACAACAGTATCCCCAAGCGCACATCTAAATCAACAAAAGAATTGCTTGACCAGAAGAAAATCAAAGTTCTGGAATGGTCCAACCAGAGCCCAGAACTACAGGGTGACCTGAAGAGGGCTGAAGAAGGAGATGCCCTCGCAATCGGACACATTTGGTGTGATTTTGCAAGGAAGAGTGGCATGATGATAGACTCCTACCTAAAAAGGCTAAATGCTCAAATTAAATCAAAAGGTGCATCAAGCAAGTATTAGTTTAAGGGGGTGCACACGTATACAACCAATTTACTGTTTAATATATATTTTTCATTGTAACAGATATTTGTTAAAAAATGAATTGCTACTTTAGGAGTACTTCACGGAATTTTACTTAACAGAAAAACTGGCGTAATATTACATTTGATTTCACAACGTCAGTTCGATGTCAGATGTCACTCCATATTCACGTCAACGTCGTACATTTTTTGTTTTAACCGAATGCGAGACGGTGAGCGAATTTGCAATTGAGGACACACCCCCCGATCTTAAATCGGCGGTGTGGCAACATTTTAGCTTTCCGGTAATCACAAACGAAAAGCAGAAGCAAGACAAAAACTATGTGCAAAACTTGTGAAAGACTGATAACATACACAGATAGCACAACAAACATGCTTTAGCATGCCCACTGGCAACACAGTGAGCTTAATTCACAAGTGAATTATTAAAGATCATTAAAAGGGCAAACCACACTAAAAAGCTGCACATGCAAACCTTAGTTTATTTGGTAACACTTTATATTAAGAGCCCCTTCATAATGCATTCATAGAACATTCATAAGCAGCATTCAAGTACACTTTAACATCCTAACATCCTTTAACATCTTTAATATTCAATAGTAAGAAATATTATGATTACATAATTATGTTTGTTATTACTAAATAATGATCATTATTAATGTATATTACAGCTGTTAATAGATGTTAGGAAGTAAAGGTATGCATGTGTGATGCCTATAAATGATTTATGAATACTTAATGAATACATTATAAAGGTGTACTGAATGTTTTATGAATGCAATATAAGAGCTTTATGAAGGTGCAGTTACCGTTTGTTTGAAGATTTTTTTGTATTTATTTTGATTTGGGATTTTTTTTGACAGAATTTTATTCAGTTTCAGTTGCACTGTTAAGAAGAGAACATGTTTTGCACAATTTAGAAAGATAAAGGAATTTTTAAATAAATTTGTCTGTAGCTCATTCTGTTAAAAATCGTGAGAAATCATATCGTATCGAATCGTGAGTTGAGTGTATCATCCCTACATCATTACATCCCTAATAGATACTATAAGGCACAGGACAATGAGGTCTTGAAAGATAGCATTCATAGAAGATTGAAACACAGAGGGGGTGCTGGACAACACAAGATCAAGTACTCATAATGGCCGTATACATGGAAATGAACATCCAATTCATCCACTTGAGGCAGCCCGGATATGCAACTCAAAGACCAATTCAGCTGGCAAATGCGATCACTGGCGGAGCTCAAACAGCTGGTTGCTGACCTCTTTCTCTTGTAACGGTGATTGAAGACCTCCCTTGTGTATGTGATGACGGCATAATAGGATCACGATACCAGGCTTTGCCACTAGAACAGCACCAGAGTGCATTTTTGTCCAGTCAGGAGAGTAATGACCAAGTCAACCTGGTCAGTATCTGAAACAAATTGTGTTATGCCGAATTTACAGCTTGCACAAAATCAGAAACCCTCTGCAATGCTCAGAGGACCTATCAAAGGTATGGAATAGTGGTGGGACAGAGAGAGAAACAATAGTGCCACTGCAGACAGGGATGCTGGAAGCTAAGCTATTAGACAGTAACAATGGGTATGATGTGAGCAGTATTCATATCCACAGAAATGTATCTAGCATTGTCACGGATCAGCCCAAAGGAACCCTGTTGATGTCATACTCCTGCCACTGAGATTCCCCATTACAGCAGTCATGCCCCTGAAAGTCTGGCTAAACATGCGCCTCGGGATTGCCAGCTCGATTCTTATTGACAACCATGCCCCTCTCCAACTGTCAAGGTTTTCTCTTGATTGCTGCTGGTACTGTCGTTCCTTTGAGTCAGTTTTCAAGCACAAGATCTCCGTATCTGAAAGTTCAAGCATTTACCCAATTGTTTTGCTGCCTGACTCCTTTGATTATGTTTTTTTCTTTTACACCCCGAGTTTGCCGGTCCCTCTAACTGGCTGTTTATCTCTCGAACCCTTGCCTGTCTCTTGACTTCCTCCTCTGTTCGCTGACTTGGATTCTGTTTGGCCTCTCCAGTTTTTGACCTGAACCACAATTTTTGACTTCTGTAATGAAGCCCTCTGTCTCACACTCCCGTCACAAGTATTTCCACTCCCTGTTAGCTCTGACAGGACTGGTATATATAGAGACATTGGAGCCAGCCGAGTTTAAGCTAGAATATGAACGTTTATAAAAAGAGACATATACATGTATTTCTTTGAAACAAATGCATTCCATTTGTATTTAAAGTATTAAATTACCATCTTAGTTCACTAGAGTGATTAAAGACACTTCTTTTATAAGATGTTTTCCATTAAAGAAAGGACGTGTTTTACCGCTGCAAGAAAAGTAATGAAGGTCGAAGTAATGACAATAATTAAAAAGTTTTAAATGAATCATACCCACTATAATGCCCTTTGATACCACCATTTCAAAGACTTATCATGCTGATAAAGTGTGTGTGTGTGTGTATATATATATATATATATATATACATTTATGTATTGGATTTAGCAGCAGCTCTTCCCCAAATAGTAGCTGTTAATTTACTTTCCAAAATAACCACGAGGGGAAAAAGCAGAACTGCAAATTCACAGATAATAAAGACCTCCTGGGACTGGGTCCACTATTTAAAATATACTACTCCACCAGATAAAATGGGAAAAGTGCAGACTTCAACATAATCCACTGTGTTTTATTGTTCCTATTTTTATAGTACAGTAAAGGTGGATTTTCACTTAAATGTGCAGCCTCGTCTTTTGTAGGAGTGTTGACTGTATTTTTTTACCGGTATACAGATGCGGATTCCTGTGGTTAGAGTAACTGAAATTATATTCCACAAAGATATTTCATGTATATGCTGAGATTAAAAACACAGACCAAAACATATTATGTAAATGATCCCCCCTACCAAAGATACATAATACAGTTTCCACTAAAAACATCTGTACAACAGCGCTAAACTTTAAATACTACAACCAACATTATAGTAAATAAAACTCCTTGTGTAATTTACATTTCTAGAGACTTTTTCATGTTATTGGACTCCCTTTTCACTAACTTTCCACATCAGTGTGCACTAAAGACCTTATAAACACTTAAAGAGAACATCTTAGTATGTTAGAAGATTCTTATTTACAAAAATGTAAGCCTCCAAAGTTTTAAGAATCAGCCACTTCAGTCAAACAGTAGCTAATTAAGAAAATATCCACTAACATAACTAAAGGAAGCATTGCAGATGCTATCCTTGTACTGTAATAATCAATTATATTAGTTGGGGTTTACTAGTTTCATCAAATGTAAAATCCCAAATCATTCAGTCCAAACAACTACTGGAAACTAAACACTTCCTGCTCCTGTTACAGTTCTTTTGGGTCTCCATAATCATTGTAAAGTACAGACAGGTGCTGTTCCTCACAGGCCTTGCGTACATCCTGCCCAAGGTTCAGCCAGTTGAGGGTGACAGCCTTCGTGTCGGTGTAACGGCAGGCCAGGTATTTGATCGCTACTCTCCGTAAGCCAATCTTGGGCTCCTGCAGAAGTCGCTTGCACCAGCTGCTCACGTCATTTAGCTGCGACAGGATGAGCCCAGCTTTCCTGCATTGAAGACAAGGAATATCACATCATAACAAACTGACATTAAGCTTAAGCTGTAAATGACAGAAGGGCACAGTGTAAATTGGAAAGAGAAGAGAATCCAAAATCAGGAAAGATTTTAAGTTTTGATTTTGGTGAGAAAGTTAGCAAAGATTTTAAGTACCCTTCAAGTACTGAATCAAGAATTATGAATGAGGAGGCACTATATACACCACAAATGAGGGAGCAGACGAGAGGCATCTGGGGTCATCCACACAAGGGCTGAAATGAGAAGCGGGGTTAAATGAGGAACAAGGCATGTGTGGAGTGACAGTCACGTTTTAGGTATTATGTGAGCTTTATTTCTTAAGAATGTTACACTAAATGGTGTGCACAATTAAGAAATAAAAATTATTAACTGTCTGGCCTATCCAGGGCTACATATATATATATCAAAGTATGGAACGTTCACAGGCAATAGGGGATGCTAGAGCATCTCAATGCTCTTATGAAGTATCCCCACACTGGACAGGAAGCCATTCTCACGAGACGAGAATCACTTAGAATATGGCCCTTCTCGTGAATATGGATGTGAACAAGGAGAAGAAGCAAGACAGGAAGAGTACTGATGCCTTTGAAACGTTTCACAATAGAATAGAATAGAATAGAATAGAATAGAATAGAATAGAATAAAGCATATTGAAAATAAACTCATTGTTACTTGTCTAAGTCAAGCTGGAACCTCCAGCTGAAACATAAATGTTCACATTGAAGATATCTTATTTTGGGGCTATTATTTACAATATTACTATAACAGGCCATATGCCTGTGAAAAGTTAATGGTAAAAGAGGAACTGCATCACCAGCAAGGAGACAATGAATGAATATACCACTTGAATGCTTAAAGAACCAGAGACAGGACAAGATGTTCTGGAAAAATGTCATTTGATTAGTCACCATAAGCACACATTCACTGAAATATTATTCACATTATCATTTAATATGGCGTGTTTCTTTTCTGTTTTTAAAACTGCAGATATACACTTAAAAAACCTTATGTCTGTATCTCCCAGTATGATCTGTATGTGTGTATTGAATTTCTTCTGAAGGTGTGTGGGAGCAACCTTCAGCAAAGGCCTGAAGGTAACTTGTGAAGACACAGGAAGTACAGCAGCCCAGAAAACAGTACAGGAGGCACAAACCAGTTTGGTGAAAGTTTTAACAACATTAATTGCTAACTCATATCTATGGCTGCCACTGATGACTAATTTTATATGGATTAATCTATTGACTATTTTACTGATTGTTCGATTAATCTAAATAATCCTGATGATCGGAATCAAATGATTGAGCAAGGACCCTAGCCCCAGCTGCTCCTGGGCCTCTGGACAGTGGCTAAGCTGAGCTGAACTGTGACCCCCCAAGCTTTGCTGTCCCCAGCATTTGCGCCTGTGCGTCTCATGGAAAACAAGGTAGGACAGGGGATTAAACAATAGAATAATAACTATTGTATCTAGCAGATTATCATTCTGCACAATTATTAAGCAATCATCTAAAAATAATATAAGAATCTAAAAAACAATTTTAGTTATTCAGCTTGATATCCTGTATAAAAGCCTTTCTGCAAAATTTCCATTGTAACCATTCAAGTTTTTTATTTGATCCCATCTATTATTAGCTGAAACAGCTAAGACCGCCACTCAGATGCTGGCCTGAGAAGTGCTCTGCTTGCTACCTTGGTAAAGCTCACACTTTACTAAGACCCATAGTTCTCAATGGGGGTTAAGTCAGGTAATGACGAGGCGCCGTGTCTTTAATCACCTTTCAATCTATGGAATGCTTTGAAGCAAGTGAAGGGATATTGTACTGCATGAAAGCTTCTTCTTGTACCAGTGTTTGAAGAAGGCATCTTCTTAAAGTTCATGACTGACAACTGTGTCCCACACCATCACTTCTCCACCACCTTGTCAGTGCTTGAAGAAGGTGTCCACCCATAGCCCCTCCACCAGGACAATCAAAAGTCATTTAATATTATCTGTCCACAAGACCTTTGTAAAATCAGCCTTGAGATGTGTCTGTGCCCATTCTTAATGTTTAGCCTTGCGTGTCTTATTGAATGGAGGCTGTGTTCCAGCCTTTGTGACCTTAGTAATGTCACACAGCACCCTGCACCTGGAACTTCTGGAGATTCCCGTTAGATTGCAGTTTCTTTTTTTTTCCCAACTTTATTTATTGTTTTTTTAAGCAGTACTGAATTGAAACAGGAGATTAATAAGCATATAAGGAATAATGTACCAATAATTCTTTTACAAAAATAGACTATAACATACCCCATCAAACATACACAGACACAAAAACATACAATAACACCATAAGTTATAAAAAACATCAATAAATAAACCAAGAACTGACAGTCATATGTGCAAAAATATACAGCGTACAAACATAAAAGATATATAATTAAAAAAAAATAAAAATAATTAAAAAAAAGTAAATAAATAAATACACAAACGAACAAAACAGGTGCCAGGGGAAAGGTCATGTCGGATTCATCCACGTCAGCGCAATGAGACAATCACCAGCCGCATATAAAGACCTAGTTAGTCTGGAATACCAGGGAAATTTAACCTTCTAAGAACTCTTAAGAGAGGGTCCCAGACTTCAAAAAAATTTTCAGAGAAGCCTCTCAAAGTAAAACGAATTTTCATAGATTGCAGTTTCAATTAATGTGACATTTGATGCTAAAGCATTTCTGGAAGCCCCACCCCACCTTTAAATTCACATAAATCACTGGCATTTAATTTCAGTCTTCTCTCTACATGCTTCTTCCATCTTTGGTTGTTGACCACAATACACTCGATCGTACGGCGATCACATTTTAAGAGAATTTTGATTGTTTTGCATCCCGCTGACTGGCAATTAACCATTTTTCCCTACTCTCAATAGGTCCCATTTTTGGCCCAAATAAATAGTAAAAACAATTTAATAACTCTCCACAGGGAAATATCTAATTTCCTGCTTTACTCCCAACAGATTTGCTCTAAAATACATGTGCTTACTGGTCACTGGCTGGTGTGTTCTAGATCAAAGCTATTTGTAGTAAACGGGGAACGGTCCGACACTATTGACCAGAAGAGAAGATACAAGCAAATTACAGGCTTAATAACTCTGCACACTGTCTATATATGAGTTGCAGACCCACAGCGATGTTGTGCTGCATAAGTAGCCGTAAGATGGATGGATGGATGGAATGAATGATGCATGGAGGAGATCTAAACAAGAAAGGTATAATATTGGGTAGAATTGTGATTACCTGGGTCCCAGCTCATCCTCACAGCGCCATGTGAACTCGCCAAAGCTCTCATAGCGCAGGTTGTAGTGATAAAGAACGCGGTGCAGTGATGACGAGCCCAGGTCCATCAGTGTGTTATAGGCTGTCTGCTGCTCTTTTCCACTAGTGTAGCCATTAAACAAGTTGTAGATTTTATCTGCGATCTCTGAGGTGGGAGGAAAGGGAAACAACGATATTGTGAAAGCGGGGCCTTCAGCATCTATGCACTTCTTGGAACGATGAGGAGTTTGAGTTACAAAATAAATTTACCCATAATATAGCTGTGTCTCCAGTTTAACAGGGCATATGCAGAGAACTGTGATGTGCTAATCAGATTTTTATCAATAAGCTGCATTTAATAAGGCAAGGAGTTAAAAAAAGCGAATACTTCTGTTTTTGTGCAGGCACAGAAAGGGGCACCACTCATCCCAAAGACTGTGATGGGAAGCCCCTTCACTCTCTGTGGGTGGCAGCTGGGAAGCTAAACACATACTTTAACACCCTCTGATTAGCTGTTAGTGTCGTGGGCACACAGGCGTGCCTACTCAACTTTATCTGGCAATGTCTCAAGTCCCATTTTCCCTGCAGCTACATTTTCCCTTCCACACAAAGAGAAATACACACATAGAATGATTTTTAGTTAAGCTTTATTGGGTGGTATGAAGTGGGAAGAGCTGGGTGTCTGTGATGTAAATTGTGAGAACTCTAAGAATAATTTGTATATTTTCTAAACATCCTTTGTCTGATGTTTTAAATATTCTTGCACATATTTTCCACAAATACAGCTATTGCGGTTTTGTTGATATTTTTACCTGTTCTGCTAGAAGAAAAAGTTTGCTAGACCCAGGTGAAAAAGACATATACTGTTGTATTTTCCCCCCGGACAGTACGTGTGGTGCCCCTTCCTGCCCCACCATACCCCCACCCACCTTGTGCCTTCACATCATCTACAGAGGGGCAGGGAGTCTTGATGGTGACCTCAGTGGGGTTGGAGCGTCGCCCTGTGTTGTCTACTGCCCACAGCCTGAACCTGACAGGCATGACAAAAGAAATCCATATAAGTATTTCATTATTACAAATTATTACAAGCAGAACATGGCAGATGGTACTGCATTATTCATGCCTTTTACATAGTAACACATTACAAAACACTAGGGCATATGCGTTGTGCACCATTTGGTTATATCATTATTGGTTCGGGAACGATGTAGCTCTGAAGTGCTTTTGCCAGGAAGTTCAGACCGAGCTAAAAAAAATGGAGTGGCCATCAGGAACACCAAGAGAGTTGCAGGTGGGCAGGTGACGTTTCGGGCCACTGCCAGGAGCAGATTTCATATTCTCATAAACAGATGTACATGCACGTAATAAATAAATGAAAAGAGGGCCCCTCCTGAATGGTACGACCCGACTTGTGCATGTATTTATCTCGAACGAAAGAGGCCGGCTCCTCCTAAAATCAAAAATTTAAAGGGTGCACACTGCGTGAAATAAAAGAGGAGTGGTGGAGAAAAGATAAAGCTAAAACAAAGGCACTGGAGGAGGATGCAGCAAAATTCATGAAAATGACACATTTATTTATAATAGGTGAGAAACGTTGCAGTCTGTTAACTTTACAACACTGCCAAGACTGTTATAAACATGGGCCCCTTTTATGTAGAAAAAAAGGGCCATAGCAAAATTATCAATTTAAACATAAATGTTAACTGAACCACTACAACAAAATCCAAGAAGCACATATTCACCCTTAAGTATACAAAATAAAATTAATATCAAATTTTGGTGACTGCATATAATTTATACGAAATACAATTTTCAGCTATGGCTTTAACACTGGGCATCTCTTACACTTCATTAGGTATACCATTTGGTCCAGATGCGGATTGGTCTTTCCATACAATGTCTAGGACTTCATTTCATGTTGGTTTCCTGATCTCAGGATCCTCTTCTGGCATTTCAACTCTGTTGACATTTGGGTGTGCACTTAAATCCTGACCCCTAAAAGTGTCTTCAAGGAATTCCTTCACATTTTTTTTGGTTGATCAGTCTCCCCGATCTCGCTTCACCTGACAGTGTTTCGGTAAACCTGTAAGGGTCCTTTATGAACTGAGCACGCTTGACGTCCTTCTCACTCCACAGTTTCTGGAATCATTCTGCTCTTCTGAGTCTGCACAGTTGCCCCCAAAAAGTACTGGTCAAATCTTTTATGCCCTCCTTTTCATCAGCACTTGATCTTTTGAACTGTTTCTTGATTCCCCTTCTCAGATGCGAGGTTCTGCTGTTTCCTTTCTTCTCCTGTGTGACAAAGCATTCTCTGGCCATGTTGAAGACAACTATTGCCATGCTGTTGATTTTCTATTCAGCTGAACTTGCTAAGGTGGCATTGCACTCTGTCAAGTTCGTGATCTAATTTGTTCCATTTTGTATTGTCCTTCGCTGCAGGCCATTTCACTGTCACTCTAGGAGGTTGAGTGCCTGGGGTAGTTAACCTCTTGTGGCTTTAGGGTGAAACAGCTTCTGAGAGTTTAGCTTGAGAACATGCATCACATCACATTATAGAAACAGTTATTTAAGTTTATTGTGATTTCTTTCTGGATTATCCGAGTTTGTTTCCATCGTTTGTCCACTCACCCACCTGCCTACCGTGCTTGACTTTCCATCCATCCATCCATCCACCCATCCATCATCACACTACTGAAAAAGGTAAAATGTATAGTTTTCTTAGATAACCAGTCAAAGAAGCCTTGTGATTTATTTCTACTTTGATATACACCACCACAACATACACAAGTCATGGAGGAGATGAACGCTTCCACAACATCTTTTAAAAAAGTATGTGTGTGTATATATATATATATATATATATATATATATATATATATATGTGTGTGTGTGTGCGTGTGTGTGTAGATATATATATGTAGATTGTGTAAATTATGCATTTTGTGAATGGATGACCATCTCATGCACTGATTGTGAACAGCTGACAGCCCCTCATCACGCCACTTACGCCAGCTGTCTGTCTGTCAGCAAACCCCCTGGGTGACCAAATCAAAAATGAAACTGAAGCAAAAATGGTAAATCTGGCTAATATTGGTTTAATTGCACTGCAGTCTGTATTTGTGCTGAACAGTGCAGATGAGCTAAACGTATCATGCTGATCATTTTCTGTTCTGCTGATTTGACAGCAGAAACTATATATTCAGCATTGTGAGGCAGATGAAACAAAGAACGTTTTATATTTTACCGTGCAAGTTATTAGCTTGGGGCGGCATGATGGTGCAGTGGTTAGCATTGTTGCCTCACACCTCTGGGACCCGGGTTCGAGCCTGGGTTACATGTGTGTGGAGTTTGCATGTTCTCCCTGTGCCGTCGTGGGGTTTCCTCCGGGTACTCCGGTTTCC
>JAABNY020000043.1:18194194-18226501 GCA_015164015.2 Brevimyrus niger | reverse complement strand
TTGCTTCCGGGATGGGCTCCGGACCCCCCGCGACCCAGTAGGATAAGCGGTTTGGAAAATGGATGGATGGATGGATGGATGAATAAGGGGTTTATAGATAATTGTCATAGCAACAGTATGGATGGCATCAACAATTTAGCTGGCTTATATTTAACTAGATTTACGTCACATTACCATTCTAGATATCTGAAATGACAATTGTGGATAGGAAGAATGTCGTTGTGGATATCTGAAATGCTCAGTCTAACTATTTACCAGAAATGATCATTCACTTAATGATCTACATTTGCTATAAAAGGGAGTCATGCATAGCATTGCTTTGGTTTTCAGATACAGCTACTTACATGTAAGTGGTGTCCGGTTCCAAGCAGCGGATGATCATGCTAATAGAGGAAGTGAGCAGGTCAGGGATATCAGCCAGCATGACACACGGCGACTTGGCCCCAGAGAGGATATCGTCCACAAAGCTCAGCATCGTCTCTGTCAGGACACATTGTATGTTAAAAAAAGTACTGTATAAAATCATCTGCACTTATGCATATACTCCACAGCAATTTTTTAATCAAATATACATATTTTATAGTCTAGTAATAAAATAATAAATGTATTATTATTATTGTTATTATTAATAATAATAATAATAATAATAATAATAATAATAATAATGATGATAATAGTAGTAGAATGTATGTCAACATAGAGGGAGATGGCAATTCTGGGGGCTTAAAGATCTACCTCAAGAACCTACATTAACATTTTAAATGTTACTGTTTAATTTAGAGAAATCAATACATAATGTTTGCAATACATATACAGTGCCTTCAGAACAGCATTCAGACCTCGCCACTTTTTCCAAGCTTTCTTGTGTGTGCTATTAACTAAGGTGTAGGATAATTGACAGTTTTATTAGAGGGATGTTTTATGTATGTTCTGAATTTACAGAAAGGAGGTTCTGCAATATACAACTTGACAGCTAATGGATCAAGTGTTTATTGAAACTGGATTAAACAGATGACCAAAAGTATCATAATCATATCTTGAGATAAGTATGACTGTACAGAACACATTCATTAGAGGAAAGCAATAAATATACACAGGTAAAAAAGGTTGTTGTAAAACAGATAAACTTCAATGTCAGATGAGTAAATCAGGTTTATACCTGCTATACATTGTGCTTCTAATGATCTATACATAATGTTTTACATTTGGCCAGTTCCCAGAGCTGGGTATTTGATGCATAAATTAAGCTAATAGAGCAGAACCTTCCACCATGAGAGTAAGAGCAAATCTGTACATAATAGACACTGTTCAGTTCTATGGGGAGCTCAGCAGTCATTACCGAGACCATGAAGAGCCTAAGTGAGGAGCAGAAATTGAACGTTTTCACTGGTACGCATATGATTCTCATTTAGCATGTATAATTTTAGATTGCCCTTTGATTCCATTAAACAAGAAATAAACTGAACACCCCAAGAGTCGCCTTTCATATCTCCTACCTTCAGTTCATGCTGATCTCAAGACCTTATTACTTGGTTGAGTCCACATGCAGCTTTTTTCATTAAATATAAATGTCCACTGAGGCAGGCCTGGAATAGCTCCCTTGGTAGCTGACCAGTTTGCCTTCTTAAAAGAAGCCCAAACCACCTCTGTCGACTCTGAAGTCTGAAGGAGCAATGGCTCCTCCAGGGTCCCTCTAGGTCTCCAAACTCAACCTGGTATGGAGAGTGAGCCCAGTAAATCTGCTGAGACATCTCATTTAGGTCGCTTAAATGCCTGGCCTAACTTTTACTGAGGATGTTAGCAGAAATCCTGATGTGAAATTGAAGACTTTTTGAGACCTTCTTAATGCCACTACTGGTCAAATTTAAGACCACACTGTAAGAGGATATAAAGTATGCTATACCAGAATCAACACCCATACATTTACACTACACTGACTGCACCCACAGTCAAGCTTGTATTTTAAAATGATAAAACAATTGATGTGAAAATAATAAATCAATAACAGAACTTTACAATGCACACAAAGAGTGTGGGTAATAGGTATGTGGATAGGAAAATGACAAAGGTGGTGACTTATTTTACAATGACACCCATGCTCATTTATCATTACTCCTTTCAAAAGGCTAAGGGTAGAAAAAATGGAATAATAATAAAACTAAATGAGACAGACATATCCAGTAATGTGTGGTTTAAGCAATGGATGATGAAGAACAATGCACATCACTTGATTTTCTGATTATGTTTTTCTATACATTTGTATGAATAACTGCACTGCATGCATTCACACCACTAACTGTAAGCTATTGAATATGAAGTGCATGTGCAAATTTTCCCATATTTATTAAAATTTCCCTGTAAAGTAAAACCAAGGGGTGTGCAAGAGTTGCTATCAACTCAAAATGCTAAAGCAATATCTTGTTTCAGCAGGGATTGCTGTCACGCCCAGCTCGTAGTGTGCACCCCCTTAAACTAATACTTGCTTGCGTCATGACCTGCTTGTTCGATCCTCGTGTGAGCCACGCCCCCTCATCATGCATGTGTGCTTCCCCGATTGTGCCCATCTGTTCCCTGTTTTATAGCTTGTTTCATGCATATTAGTCCCCGTCTTCCTTAGTTGGGTGTCCGTCGTTGATGTGATGTGCGTCGCTGTCTGCCCCATCTCCCCAAATAATCCCTTGTCTCCCGCTATCCTGCCTGCTTGCCTCATTCATCGCCGCTTCCTGCCTGCTCAACTGCCGTGATTGTGTGTGTCTCTGCTTGTGGACATCAAAGGTCTGTGGTTAAAAATTGACTTGGTACTTAGTATAGCCCAGCAGAGATTTATTCTTAAATTAAATATTTTTCAACAACATAATAAAATATAACAGTCCCCCCTTATCTGCAGGGGATTTGATTCAGCGAATGCCTGAAAACCATGAATAGTACTGATCCTGTTTTTTCCTATACTGTATATACACACCAATGACAAACTTTATTTTATTAATTATAGACAATATGAAAATAAAAGCAATAGAACATTTACGGAAATACACTAATAAAAGTTATGTGAATTTAGTCTCTCTTTAAAAAGAGTACCTAGGAGGAATTCAGAAGTGTAAGTTCAATTCATCTGACATGGAATCTTCTGTCAATATTATTACCCCAATTTTGTGGTTTAGAAATTACACAGTGCTATCAATAAAGCTGTCTTACGTAAATGATTCTTAAAATCCCAGCAACTCAAAAATATTCAAGTAGAATTCATAAAATTGAATTAGTCATGCCTAGGTTATTGACTGGAACAACGGGCCCAGAACCACGATAGCTGGATGTACCTGTTTCCACCTTGGAGTGGTCCACTCTCTCTGTTACCTTCTCTTGACTGATGAGGTAATCCACAATCCGAACACCAATGGGTGGTTCTGTGTGGTTCCATTCCATAACGACCATTGAACTGCTGGGCTCAAAGACGTGAGACAGCTTCAGTCTGCAATACAGAGAAGAAGGATAAGTATCTAAAGAAACTACAGCTAATCGGCCATCATGTCTGTAAATGGGTAATACCCAGTTCCTTTGAATGATACTCTGTGGCTTGAGTCCCCCAGAGGACACTGGGTTTGGGTTCCAGTGTGGCAGGGGTTTGAATTTAGAATTTAGTGATCAGTGGTCATTGTCAACACACCACAGCACAGTGCGCAACAATGAAATGTGTCCTCTGCATTTGACCCATATTTGACTTTCGTGACATAGCAGGGGGCAGCTAATTCAGCCCCCGGGGAGCAGTGCTTGGGGATGGTACCTTGCTCAGGGTACTTCAGTGGTGACTTGCTGGTGGGAGATTCAAACCTGCAATCTTTTACAAGTGCGCTTCCCTAACCATCAAGCCACCACTGCCTTACTTACATGAGGACCTGAGAGAGTGGTCCCCTTCAGAGACTAGAGAGGATAATCTAAAGTCCCCTGCCCAGAACATGGGTGGTTAAAGTCCCGTATATTGCGGGTGTTGTCATGGATTGATTCGGGCATCCCAATCATAATCCTAGCCACATGCCCCTGGGATTCTGACCCATAGGGCTCCCCTGAGGTGATGACCCCTATCGCCCTGTTTTATGGTTTTGCTGGTTTCTCTGGTTTAAGACACACCTATCCCAGCTTCAAGTTCTCTCTTGATCAGTTCTCTTATAAATAGTTCCGTTATAAAGCAGGTTTGAGGTGCTATGCGTCTGGTCTGCTGCATGTCCACAGCGCTCTCTGTGTACTGTGCTAATAACCGGGAGTATCAGTTAGACTGGCGTTTAATATGGTGATCTGTGTAAGCAGTGCTTGAAGTGGAGAAATAAAAGTGTGGCTACTATATTGACCGTGAGAACGGCGGCAGGGGTGTTGGGAACAACAGTAGTGCCTCAACAACACTGTTGGTACTGTGCGCGTTGCCCCACCACTCTCACGTGATGCTCGTGTCTGAGTAGCAGAGTACTGGAAACTTGTGAGAAGTGGTGGTACAATAAAGATTAAAAAACAGCAGGGCCGGTACTGTTTAATTTTTATTATGATGACTGCGTATAATCCCATATTTGCATTTGCAACACCCCAGCACACGTCTTCTCTTTACCATGACCTGCAGAAATGTCGTAAACGTGGAAATTAGTTGGTTGTCTGGGGTCGATTACTTTTCCTCAAGGACCCAGATGTGTGTCACAATAGATTAAAATTTAACTTTGTCCCTTGATGTCTCCTCTGTACACTCCTGGTCCTTTTGTTCCGACGTTCTCTGTTCCCTTTGTCTCTCCTTTCCTGATTTGCCTGTCTGCGTTCCTTGTTTTGTGTCAGGTCCTGTCCTATTTCCTGTCCCTGTCCTGTGTGTCCATTCTGTTACTGGTCTCCTGTTAATGTTTATGGTTTTGTCTTCCAGGTCCCGTATTCCCGGTTTCGTTTCGCCCATCGCCTCCCCTGAGACATGCCGGGGGGGGCTAGGGTTCTGTCATAACCTACTCGTATGATCCTCTTCTGTGCCACGCCCCCTCATTTACCTCCTGTGAAACCGGGATTGTAACCAGCTGTTTCCTGTCATTTACATTTGTCCTGTGTATTTAAAGTTTATCATTCTAAAAGATTCATTGATCATTAGACAACCCTTTTGCAATTATGTTAGCAGAGATGAAAATTGTTGTGCCAATTAAAGAAGCAATAAAACTAGCTTTCTTTGGACGAGTTGTGTATCAGGAGCCTGCAACCTAGAAGTATAAGTGGGTTGGAAGATGGATGGATTGATGGTTGGATGGATGGCTGGATGGAGTATCTGGAGCATCAGCAATTGTGAGTTTGATTACAAGCTCAGAATGGTCAGAAACAAAGAACTTTCTTGTGAAACTTAAAACAATCTATTCTTGTTCTGAGGAGTGAAGGCTATTCCATGTGAGAAATTGCCAAGAAACTGAGGATCTGGTATAATGCTGTGTACTACTCCCTTCACAAAGCAGAGAAAACTGGCTCTAATCACAACAGAAAGAGGATAAATACACTATATTGACAAGAGTATTGGGAAACCCCACCAAATCATTGAATTCTGGTGTTCGAATCACTTCCATAACCACAGGTCTATAAAATGAAACATGCAAACTGCTTCTACAAACATTTGCAAAAGAATGTGTTGGTCTCAGGTGCTCAGTGTCATTGACTCCCCTCAAGCACCTATAGTGTTAGGCCATTCTTAGCTCGTTAAACATAATCCTCACCTAGACTGGAAGAAAGGATCCACTATGGGTTGGAGCCCTTTTTTCCATGCTCAGTGTCTTCGCACAGCTCTTCCTTCAGTTGTTCCTGAGGAGAAGAAGGAGTTTCCTGACCTGTCTTCGGTTCCTTCAGACTACCTGGACTTAAAACTGGTATTCAGTAAGTCTCGGGCTTCCTCTCTTCCTCCACATTGTTCTTTTGACTGCACCGTTAACCTCCTACCTGGCACCTCACCTCCTAGGGGCTTTTTGTACATCTTGTCTGTCCCCGAAAGAAAGGCTATGAATGACTATATCAGCAGTGCTTTAGCATCAGGAATAATTCAGCCGTCATGATCTCCAGCAGGCGCCAGTTTCTTCTTTGTGAAGAAGGATGACTCCCTTCGGCCTTGTTTTTCATAGCCTGAACCAGATCACAGTCAAGAATTGAAATCCACTACCCCTGATGTCTTCAGTCCTTGATTTACTTCAGGGTGCCAGGTGGTTCACTAAAATCGATTTACAGAGTGCCTATCATTTGGTTAGAATCTGTGAGGGGGGTGAGTGGAAGACTGCCTTTAATACACACTCTGGACACTATGAATACTTAGTTATGCCTTTTGAGTTAAATAATGCTGATTAACTATGTCCTTCAGGACATGTTGGACAAGTTTGTCTTCATTTACCTTCACAACATTTAGATTTTTTTCCAATCTAAACAGCATCACGTCCTACATGTTCAAGAGGTGCCTCAATGACTGCTGATTAATAAGTTGTATGTCAAGGCGGAGAAATGTGAATTTCACTGTGAATCAATATCCTTCCTTGGGTTTATTCTCGGGGGTGGGGGGGGGGAGTCGATCTGGATGATCTATTGTTGCCCCTCTCATGGCACCCTCCACCAAGGTCCGTTTTCAGAGGTCCCAGGCAGCACAACAGGCATTCCGGGGCTTTGCAGAAGTTTCACCTGCACACCTATTTTTCAGAACCTTGATCCCTCTCAACAGCTTGTAGTGGAGGCGGATGCTTCCAGCACTGGAGGGGGGGCTGTTCTTTCCCAGAGGCATGTTTCAAACAATAAGTTGCATCCTTGTGCTTTCTTGCCCCATAAGTTAATCCCAGCCGAAAGAAACTACAATATCAGCAATCGTGAGCTGCTGGCGATCCGCCTGGCTTTGGAGGACTGGCGACAGTGGCATGAAGGCACTAAAGACCCTTTTCTGACTCTAACGGACCACAAGAATACCTACATTCGGCAAAGCCTACCAGGCTAGGTGGTCAGTATGTTTTTGTCGTTTTAACTTTATTATCTCTTGCAAGGATTGCAAACCAGATGCTCTGTCATGCCAGTTCAGAGGACCAAAAGGAATGCCTTTGACCGATTCTGCCTAAGTCATTTCATTGGGACATTGACCTGGGGTGTTGAGGAGGCTGTTCAGGTTGTGCAACAACTCACCCAGGCTCCAGAAAGCTGTCCATCCAATCGACTGTTTGTCCCAGATTTTTTACGCTCTCGGGTCCTCCAGTGGGGACATGACTCTCTTTTAGCTTGTCATCCAAGGGTGCATTGCACCTGAGCACTCCTAGGACAGCGCTTCTGGTGGCCTACCATGCTGCAGGATATCCGGGGTGATGTCACTGCTTGCCCTACTTACGTTCGAAATAAGAACCCATCCCGTGCCACAGCAGGTCTATTGCAGCCTCTTGGGATTCCATGATGCCCCTGGTCTCATGTGTCTTTGGATTTTGGAACTGGTCTTCCTCTCTCCAGAGGTCCACAAATTGTGTCCAGATTCTGGAGGGAATTTTGTAAGCTGATTGGTGCCACCCCAAGTCTTTCTTCTGGTTTTCACCCACAGTCCAATGGGCAGACGCAGAGGGCCAACCAGGATCTGGAATAGATGCTACATTGTATGACCTTCTACTCACTTGAATCTTGGAGTGTCTCCCTTCCTTGGGTGTAATACACCCATAATCCTCTGCCTGTATCCTCCACAGGAATGACCCCATTCCAATGCTGTCTTGGTTATCAGCCTCCTTTCTGTCCAGCACTGGAAAACGAGACTTTGGTCCTGTCCCATTGTTTTCTCCGTCACTGTCAGCAGACATGGAAACTAGCCAGGACCCTCCAGTTGCATTCCTGTAGTTGAATGGAAAATTACGTCAACCAACGCAGGTCCCAGGCTCCCATGTTCCATATGGGTCAAAGGGTTTGGTTAAATGCCAGGGACCTTCCTCTACAGGTTCAGTTTCGTAACTGGCACCGCAGTTCGTCTTTGTCTTCCGGCAACTATGCGGCACATCCATCCCGTGTTCCACTCCTGAAACCCCTGCATTGCCTCCTCCATCTCCATAGTTAGTTGATGGTGGTGAACTACACACCGTCCAGTGCTTATTGGATGTTCGTCGTTGGGGTCGTGGCCTCCAATATTTGGTGGACTGGGAAGGGCACGTTCTGGAGGAATGATCCTGGGTTCCTGCATGGCATATTCTTGATCTCATCTTGTCTCTGATCTCCAACTTCAAGCGCAGTCATTCCAGGGAATGCGTTCTCCCGCCGGGTGATGGTCATGGGGGGGGATGGGGTACTGTCATGGACCGCACTGAGAAACCCCCTTTGACAGGACTTCCCTGTCACATCTTCAGGGTTTCTTAAGAAGGGAGTGTGGCAGCAGCTGGACTGCTCACTCCCTGCCAGCTCTGGGAACCGGGAGAACTGCTTACGATTCACTGCCCTCTTAGAGCTGGAGCCCATTAGGGTAAATGAAAGATTCTGGCGTGACAGATGCAAGATCTATAGCATATTTTGCGAGTTCAAGCAATTCTGTCCCATATTCCCCCCACTTGTCTAGACCTCTGCCTGCCTGTTTCCCTGACTGTTCTGTTTTCCCTATGATGATTCCAGCCTTGACCTCTGAGTTTCCAAAAAAGATCACCTGATTAACCACCTGTCCCCTGCCCTGAGCCTGCCTTGACCCCTGGGATACCGACTACGACCCCTGCCTGTCTCACCCGGCCCCTGCCTGTCTCACCCGACCCCTGCCTGTCTCACCTGACCCCTGCCTGTCTCATGACCATGAGCCCAGAACCACGTCTTGATCCTTTTCCTGGATTACAGTCTGTTAAATAAAGCCTCTTGTACATTTGTACCTGATTGATCTACAGTACCATCCTCCCTCTTCACACAACCCGCACCGTGACACAATGAATTCTGTGAAAGGATGCCACTTGTGTCGGTCCATTCATGAAATTTCCTGGCTACTAATTATTCCATGGACAACTTTTAGTGATACTATAACAAAGAGGAAGCAATTGGGAACAACAGCAACTCAGCCATGAAGTGGTAGGCCACAGAGTCAAAATCAACAGGCCTCCAAACTTCATGTGGCCTTCAGATTAGCTCAAAAACAGTGCATAGAGAACTTCATTGAATGGGTTTCAATAACTGAGCAGCTGCATCCAGGCCTTACATCACCAAGTGTAATGTAAAGCTTCAGATGCAGTGGTGTAAAGCATGTCAACATTGGACTCTAGAGCAGTGGAGTCATGTTCTCTGGAGTGACATATCATGCTTCTCTGTCCAGAAATCCGATGGATGAGTCTGGGTTTGGCGGTTGCCAGTAGAACGGTACTTGCCTTACTGCATTGTACCAAGTGTAAAGTTTTGTGTTGAGTATTTATTTAGCTAAATTTCTTAGTCAAACTCATTTCATGTATGTTTTTATAGAAAACGAGGAAATTTCTATTTAACCCCAAACTTTTGAATGGTAGTGTACTTTATAAATAATACTAATAATGTATTGCATTGTATCCAGAGAGCTCAACCAAACCTGCATGGGTTTATATTATATAGTTTTCTAAAATGGCTTGGATTATGCAATTCAAAAGTCATTATAAATTGCTGTCGCTTATGCCTTCTGCATCATTAGGGTTACCATATAATTCATGTCAGGAGGGAAACTTTGAGCTATGACAGGGCTTGTAAACTGCAGTTTCAGTTAAGAAGACCTGTGGTCTGTACTACGAAGCGGGGTTACTGGCTTATCGGGGTAACTTGTCGGATTTAAGGGCACAATGTAAGTAAACGAATATTAAGTCTATTTAAACTGTGGTATTTTAAATCCAACAAGGTCCCCCAATAAGCCAGTAACCCCGCTTCGTAGTACAGCCCACTGGATTTCACTTTAGCGCTGAGTTCTTGCTGTGTGCTGATTGGTCAGTCTTATATAATCATGCATATGTCACTAGTGAAACAGCTGGATGCATATGTCACTAATGAGATCATGTGACACAGCTGGATGAGTCTTTCAATCAAGGAAACGGACCAGGTAAAGCACAAGAAATGAACTATTTAGCCAAGTGCAGGAGCTTTCAGTTTTAAAGTTGCAAAAACTGAAGTTGCTCATAGTGTCCGACTGAAATGCACTAGTTGGTCACCCTATGTGGCGGTCACCAGCATGTGGCGGGTGGTTTGCCCCAGGCCGGCACTTACGTGGGCTGGGGAAGAGGCGCACAGGTGGGTAGCCCATCAGCTCCGAATGCACTCGAGTCACAGCGACACCAGTCGTCGATGACATCGCCTTTTCCCGAGCACCACAGCATACTTGTCAGTGCCTCCTGCAGGGCCTGTGACAAACAGAGAGGGAGGCATTTCTGCAAGATCTCCTCACTTATGTCAATATACATAATACACATCTGCATGTAAGTGTCAGCGTTGGTATTCTTTTCAACATTCTTGAGGGAAGAAAAATAAACAAAACGTGATTGGTTACATCTGGAAAACGTGAATATACACTACCCAAAAAAGCTAAAGGAACACTTTGAAAACACATCAGATCTCTCAATGGGAAAAAAAATTATGCTAGATGTCTATACCGATATGAACTGAGTAATGTTTTGGAATGAAAGGATGCCACATTGTTTGATGGAAAAGAAAATGATCAACCTATGAGGGCTGAATTCAAAGACACCCCTGGTTAAATTTCCAGGCAACACCAAAGTGGGTGGTGTAGCAGATACTGATCCAAGGTCCCCCTATGAAATTTAACGTAGATAAATGTAAGGTAATCCATGCAGGGAGCAGAAGTATAAAGTACAGATATTTTATGGGTTCCACTGAAATAAAGGTAGCTGCTTATGAGAAAGATCTTGGTGTATACAGTATGTCCCACTCTCTTCAGTGTGGGGAAGCAATAAAAAAGGCTAATAGAATGTTGAGTTACATCTCTAGGTAGGTGGAGTTTATATAATAGGCTAACCCTAACCCTAACCCGATTATATAATTCAACCTAGAATATTGTGTGCAGGTTTGGTCACCATACCTTAAAAAGGACATTGCTACCTTGGAAACCTTGGACATTGCTACCGTGTAGGGCTACAAGAATGATACCCTGGTCTCAGAAAATGAGACTAAGGGGGGACACGATCCAGCTATATAAGATAAATAAGTGTAGCGCAAGCTGAAACCCTGGGGTCCATTAAATCAGAGCTATATAAGATTTGAGCTATTAGTTAACTTCTCCCCGAACGAGCTTGATGGGTCAAATGGCCTCCTCTCATTTGTAAATTTCTTATGTTTTTATATATACATAATGCACTTTATACATACACACTTCACCTGGAAGGTATCGTTGTTGGACACCAGCTCATAGATAGGGGCTGCCTTTGTGATTTCCAGGAGGACGGGCTCAGTGAGGCGGCTCATCCCAGGTGACATGTGACAGAGGTGGCAGGACAGTGGGCACTGGCCCTGGCTGCCGCAGTCCATGCGGACCCCCGCTGCCAGGCGCTTGGTGCCTGAATCCAGCAGGCTGGCAATGTAGGCTGGGTACGTGAGAGTCCTGGGCTCCTTTTCTCGCTCCTCTGATTCATCCGACGGAGAGTTACCTGCAAGCACATCAATACAGCTTTCAGAAAGGACCAGTCATATGCTGAAATCCTCTTTTGGGGGCAGTGTGTGGGTTTAGACTGCCAGAATGATGCCTTTAACCCCCTGCTCCAGAGCCACTGTACACTATCACCTGTCTGTGTATCTCATGGGGAGCAAGAAGGGGGTAGATGAAAGTCCAGTTTCCCCCTAGGGATGAATACAGTATCACTATTCTATTCTTCTGTCCAAAGTAAGAGTTTGGCAAATACAAGTTTGCCATGGGAGGACCGTAAGCAGGATTAGCTAAGAGAGCGTCATGCTTGGTGTGAGAGACTGTGTGTTTCCATAGTTGCATTCCGCAAAGTTTATTGCCATAAGTACCACCTAGTAATTTCTGAGTGAAAAGTACCTACTGTGAAAAAATAAATGGTTCAGGAACTACCTGCAAGGAACTACAATCGGACCAAGTTTCTCTTAGCCTCTATTAATTATGAATTGCTGCCACCAATGTGCTCAAACTGTGCTGACTGTGAGAGTACTCTGAGTTCTACTGGGGATACTTGCTTAAGGGATCCCAAAGTTTACTTTTCTGCTTTAACTAAGTTTATAGGTCAATCGAATAATTTGCTCACAGTTAGCCAATAGTCTTGGGATAACTTACCTAGAATAGAAAATACAAAATTACAAAAAAACATGCATGTGAAGAAACACTAAAAAGATACTCCTATACTTATATATCTCAATACTATGTGTTCATTATTTGATATAACTTTAAGCCAAGCATATTAACATATAATTATGCTTGCACATACAAGATTCCTGTTTACAGGTGCCAGCAACAGAAATCTAGAGGTTCCACATAGTGAAAATCTCAGCCAAACTCAACAGTGCATGATTAACAGTTGTGATGGCCCATCATCCACGCATATGGGCCTTGTTGCCTTTTTTTAATATACAGCCTATTCATAATGAATAACAGTTAATCACAAAGCAACCCCGATCATTTATAAACTCAAACAAATTTATAATCTCTCAACAAATGTTTGGTTTACTGATATAAAATTCAAAAGATTTTACACATCTTTGACAGGAATACTTTCACAAACCTTTCAGTAGCTCAGGGTGCAATAAGTCTTAACAATAACAGTTCAGTCTTCCCAGGTAGTATATAGAATAATTATATGTTTACTGCATGTAATTAATTCCTCCTTTGTTCCTGATTTTCAAAATTATAGTTAGCCATTAATCACATTAAACCACTGTAATCTGTCTTATAACTAAAGACATATTGACTGATTAACCTTGAATTTCATCTTTGCAGTTGTTCACGCAGTGTAAAATATACAGTTCAATAAAAACACCTATAGTTACCTTTGCTGATGTCCTGGTACTCCATCCACAGCTGTCTCTGAACCTGCCTGTTGGGGTACCAGATGCTGCAGGACTCCTCAAAGCCATAGACAGCCTCCTGAACGAAGTGGTTCCCGAACTCCTTGAGTATGGCCACAAAGTCACTCCGCAAGGTGGCACCATCCAGAGAATGGACAGCCGAACTGAATGCTGTCAGATGAGAGACATATTTCTTAACCCGTAACGCCAAGCTGCATCCTGGTATTATCGACTGCTTATGTTTTACTGCCTTGCTACAATATAGCCACAAATTACATCAAAAGCAATTCAAAAAATACTGCAAAAAAGCTGCTATGCCTTTAAAATGTCAAAGTAAAACTCACAATACAGTGGTCTCTACACTGGTAGTGTTATAGATATTTGTTTTCAGGGTTAAGGTGGATCTTTGGAATGCATGAAACATTATCTATATCACAGAAAACAATTTAAAAAATCAACAAGATGTTGCTCCTATGACCCTAATTAAGATCAGCAATTGGAAAATGTATTGTTGGACTATGCTCTACCTATATTATTTATCCGATAAAATCTCAAATAATAACATATACTGCATCAAAATTCTATTTTTTTCATTTATTATTTCCTTTAAGTAGGCCTACCTTGAATTTTTGTTTCTAGCTATTTAGACAACTGTTGTAACATAATAGGATGCAGATTATTATAATTACTAGAGATGCAGGAGCAATTCAGTATAAAACAGGCATATTCATTAAAAAGATGCTAAAACATTTCTTTTGAATCTGCTAAACTCCACTTGGAAATTAAATACATCCACAACAAACAATTATTATCCGGAAGGCTAGATTGTATAATTATAATAATCAGTGAGTTCTTCTTCTCTAATTGTTTTATATGGATGTTACACCCCAAGTATGTGCATATTAAAGGCAGCAGACTTCACTCTGCCACTAATTAATAAAGTAATATGTTGGGGAAAAATGTAATTGTCAGAAGTCACTAACATCATAGACTGATTTGGCTGGCTCATGATTCCATGCTTTGCACTGATAGAAAATCCATCACACCTGCTGTTAAACACAGGCAACTCCTTTAACTTACCTTGGGAAAGCGCCCATTGATTCAGTTTGACATGGTACAGAATGGACCTCAACCTCCACTGCTGAACCAAGGGATATCCAGAAACTTCACTGTAGTTTACCATACCTGCAGTATAACAGAAAATACAAAGAGGTTAATTGGAGATAGAAAAAAATGTTCTAATAAATTATCTAAGGACAGTGGGATAATTTTCAACCTTTATCCCTAGTCTATTAGCTAACTGTGGGTGAGTCCTTTGACAATAAAATATATAGCAGATTCAGTTGAAGCAAAGAAGAAAAAGTTGGGATTCACATGACCCTCCCTTTGGGGGTGCTAAGGGGCCATCCCTAGCCCCCCATAGTCCTTCAAATTACATAACATTTCATCTGCTACAGATTAGACCACGCTTCGACTGATGTTGATAGAGTATTTATTATCTTCCTTCTTATCTCTGACACCATGAATAACTGGAGTGAAATATATATTACGATTCGTAAACATAAGCATATTATCCATACACATACAGTAAATCATCACATCTTCTAATCCTATTTACACTGACGTCGAAAAAAATAAATACATTACACAAAAGGTAGAATACACAAAACAACATATTATGTGTGCCTTCTGGCCAGGTATTTGGGAGACGTTGAGCCTGTTATTATTGCATTAAAACTCGACTGCACGAGCAGTTCAAATACAGATCCCTCTGCCCCCCTGACACATGTGCACATTTTTTCGATCAGTTAGCTTGATCACATGACCATTGTGCATTGGCCATTCACCGTGATTTAATAATCCAAACAGCAGATGTCATCATTGATCAACCATATTCACAAAAAAATTTATAAAACAGCTATATACAAACAATTTTTTAGGAAGGGTATTTCAAAATACAATGACATTTCTCATGAGAGTTACACCTCTCATCACCTCTCATAAATGGTCCACTGTTGGAATTTTACCTTTTCACAACAATCATTAAAATCAGCTGGAAACCTCAGTAAGCTAGCAAAGGGGAATTGCTATCTTGTCGCATTTGCCCACCTGGTATTAATACACCTAGGGTGGCAATTATTTATAACAACCATGAATAATGCATCTTAATTTTCCATGTTTTCTACTTACATGTTAAATATTTAAATAAGGAACGGCCAAGTAGTTTTCCGCTATTGGTTTTCAATACATATTTATGTAATACTGTATTATCAGGATATTTTTCAAACCACTGACTCAGTTTTTAAATTAAATGAGTTGAATTACATGCATAGATGTAATAAGTTCAAAACATACAGTATCATAACATAGAATGCCAGTTTTCCATAGCTAGCAATTTACTTTTGTCCAATCTACTAGTACTGAACATCATTATGTACACATTATTTAATCTATATCCCACAGTGAAATTTGCTTTAGCCCTCCCTACCATGTGGTTTCTATGTAGATTTTACACAGGAGTATAAATCAGTCTTAAAAGAGAAAAGTGAATCAGGCTATGACAAAGTCTATGCATGGCATAGGCTATGCAGCTATGAGACTACAATGGCACAGATTCTATGCCAAAGTATAAATCAGCCTTAATGTACATGACAGCAAGCCTAACTCTGAAAGCACAGAGTGAGTCAGAGTAATGAGAAAATAGCTATATTTCAGAGTACATGTTCACAAACACGTACACTTACACATATCAATGGCATCAGTGTGAAAGAAAATGCACACAAACACAGGCAAAAACAAAACCTCCCAAAACACACAGACAGGGAAGGAATCAAACCCACAACTATGAGGCTACAGAACTTCTACTGAACCACAGTGCAATTCACATCAATAGTCTGGAAAAGAGGTTACTCTCAAAGGCCAAAAAGGAGCAGAGCAGCCATTGTGTTAACATTGGCTAAGAGTGGGACACTAACATCTGGTGAGGTGCTGTTGTGTTATATGGGTTTAAGGGAGCATGCAGTGCTAATTAATATTCTCCATTCATTTATAATGTGCCTCACTATAACGTGAATGTCAGTTCATAAAATATATTTTTATCCGCAAAAGAGGCAAACCACATCTAGTCATATTTACAATGAAGAACTTGTGGAAGAAACTATGAAACATGGGTTTACCTGTGAGATACTCGGGGTCGGGCACTGGGTCGGACATCTCCTCGTGGCACTGTGCCTCTGTTGGCACGGATGCCACAACCATGCCATCTGGGAGTTGCTGCTCAATGCCTCGGGCAAAGTTCTTCTGTCTGATCAAAAAAAAGCAACATAAAACTCTGCTTTAGTCTGTAAGAATGACTTCACCAGAGAAACTAATTGTGATGATTCATGGGCTCACCTGTCTTTTGTAAGTGTCTAAGTTATTTCTTTTTAACTTGGCTCCTCACAGCTTGTTATCTGCTATCTGCCTCTCCCATGCCAGTCATTTTAAATTCTCAGCTAGGCCTGAACCAAGAGGTGGTCTGTTCCACTAGTTCGACACTGCTCATCATCTTACTCCTCACTCAGGAAAACATGTCACTTTATACCCGATTATACTGATTATATGTCACTTTCCAGGTCCTGCTGATTTTGATTTGACTCAATAGAACACCCTATGTTATGCCAACATGCCTGTCCTTGAGTCCTTCATCCCACAACCCGTGACAGAATGACTGGACTCCGTCACTCACATAGCGGGTATCCTTGGAAGCCTCTTTCACTCTGTGTGTCAACCTGCATGCTTTCGACTGCACCTAACCTCCTCCCTGCTGCCAAGTCTCTCTCACATCGGTAGCTGGTGGACAATCCTGTAGTTGACCTACTGAATGAAAGTGAGATGGAGAACCCCAAGGAGGAGGAAGTCCCCAGAGGGCCTTCTGGCGTGCAGTTTGACCTGCCAAACACCTTATTGGACTTTCAGCTACAATGAGGACATGCCCACACTGATCCCTCTAGATCCCCCTGTCATGGCTTCGCATGCCACTTCTCTGCTGCATAAAGCAGCTCTGCTTGTTGCTTCTTTGCTGCTTGAAGCCCTGCAGCTTCACTGCAAATTCGCCCACTGGCGCCCCACAGTTTGCCGCAGCCTCTCCTTCCATTTCCTGCCGTTTCTTGCTGCGGGAGGAAGAAGTGGAGGGAGCTAGAAATGCCAGTGACTGTTGCCCCACCTGACCTGATCCCTTCAGAGTTCTGCCCAGGAGAGGTCACTGCCGCCCCTCCAGTGCCTGAGCCAGGAGAGGTCACCAAAGTGCCTCCAGTGCCCGGCCCAGCTGAGGCTGCTCCCATGTCTCCAAGTACCAGGCCCAGGAGAGGCCTCTTCTACACCCTCAGCGTCCGGCCAAGATGAGGCCACCATTCTGCCCGATCTTCCAAAGTCTTCAAGTGCTTCTCCCTCCTGCTGTTTCCCAGCACCACCAAGTTAGTGGTGCCTATGGCTGTTGCCACACTGAACCCGGTCCTTCCAGAGTCCTGCCCAGAAGAGGCTGTGGCCAAGCCTCCAATGCCTGGTCCAGGTGAATCTGCCATTACGCCTCCATAGCTCGGCCCATGTGTGGCTGTTGCTCCACCCGATCTTCAAATGTCTGGTCCAGAAGCGGCTGCATCTGCTTCTTGGGAGTCTTCAGAGTCTAACCCAGAAGAGGCAACAGCTCTTTATGAGCGTCTAGAACCCAGCCTGTCTTCACCTCTGTTGCACCTTCAAAGCCCATCGTTAGCTGTCTTCACCTCTGCCATGCACCCAGAGGTCATGTGCCAGGCCCCTGGCTCAGCGAGGGACGCTCCACCTGCGCTTCAGGCACTCGGCTCAGAGAAGGAGGCTCTGTCCGAGTCCCATGCTTCCAGCCCCAGAAGGACCACATTGTATACCCCTGGCCTCACAGCCGCTGTACCGCCTGAACCTGACCCAGGTCTCCTGGCTGTGACCTGCTTACCTCCATGTGTCCTGTCCGTACCCTATTTGCCTCCAGGTCTCCTGACTTCAGTGCTTGCTTCATGTCCTGTCATCACCTTGACAATCTCCATCACCAGTGACCTCTTCATTCCCTGCAGGTTGCCACTGGTCTGATGCCCAACTCCCCAGCCACCATCAGACTGGTTTGGATTGATCCAGAGGATGCCCTTCTGACGGACTTGGAGTGGGACCCTCCTCTCTCCTCTCTAACGTAACCCTAATGAGTCATACTTTACCTGTTTCTTGTTACCTCTTGTCAGTCGTTGTATTCAAGTGACATTTGTTACGAAGGTAGGGGAGGGTTTCATTTGCTTTATCCTCTCTGGTAGTTTAACCCACATCCTTTGCATTAAGACAGGAGCATTGTTGAACTACAGAAGCTAGGAGCTAAAATATGTAGAGGGATTATGGGTTTTAGGTCACCTGCATCTATAACAAAGTGCTAGCCACTATTACGGGTCAAATAAAACCCCTGTTCCCAAATCCAAACTATAACCAGGGGTGTACATAACTGGTACTCAAGTACGCATTCACCTTTAAGAACAATACATGTGACAATTGATTGCTTGTAAAAATGCAAATGTGTACTTATTCTTTGTTCATTTGCACTGCTATGACAAGACAATACTTTGCATTTTAAACAGTATACTGCAAATGAAGTTGAGTTAGCATATAAAGATTAAAATACATGTTTTGTTTTCATAGTATCGCAAATGCACATAAAATAAGTATGCATTCGTGATTTTACGAACAATCGATTGTTGCAAAACATTGTTCTTAAAGGTGAATGCATACTTGCGTAACAGTTATGAGCACCTCTGACTATAGCATTCTTGTCATGCAGTTAAGTGACTGCCAGAGAATAAGTGTCTTACCTGAACGTGACCTTTAGGATTTGTCCAGAAGTTAGAGTCTTTGTGTGATTGTTGTAGCCATAAAAAACATCTCCAAACAGAGTTTCATTGGCAGGGATGTCAGCTGCCTCTCCACAGTCCAGTCCGTTTGTACAAGCCTCTGATAGCGGTTGGCAAGAACGTCCATCCGGTCCCCTCTTATAATCTTCAATACAACTAAAGAACAGGAAAACTATTAGGTTCTCAATAATTTACTATTTCTTAAATGAGGTACTTTACTACCACAGGAACTGTTTTCAGAGACAAGAATCTTTTTCAGGAACCAGGGCCCGATTGTTCCAAAAGTTTAGTCTGGATCAGAATAATATGGATTTTGAAATCCCAGGATCAGGTAATCCATTTTACTTTTGTCCTGGTTTTCCAGAGTAAAATTAGATGGGATTACCCTGATCCAGATGCAAACTTTTCAAGACTACCAAATCAGGATTACCAGTGTTTTAAGAGTGAACCACTGTGAATATATCTAAGTGGGATAACTTGTACGATGTAACTGCTGAGTAACTACAAATTGTACCAAACATGTAAGTTGTCTTGTAAAGCATATATTTAGTAAAAGATATTTTTCTGGGTATGGACTGTATATGACTTTGGAACAATATCTGAGAACAAGGCTAGATCATTCTATTTGTCTGTCCAGGCTGATAATTAACTGACAGTCTATGTGTTTCCTGTGTGCAGTTTATTTTGCTTTAGTTATGCTTTTCTATCACTATGGGTTGGTGCATAAGCATGGTTAAGAATATTCGTAAAATATACACACATTTCTACACATTCTGTTACATTCTATAAAAAAATGTTCGTAAGCTAGGAAGTACATGACTTCAAAATTTTGAAGTTCATGTCATGACAGGTCAATATTATTTTGCTAATAATTCTTAGTTATATTGGAGGGATCTATCAAGATCAAAATGGGACACAGCATTTTATTTATATGACCCACAACATGTTTATAATTCATTATTAAATCTGGCCAACAGATTGATCTTTCATTTTCCATAGAATAAAAAAACAATGTATTATTATTGTTAAATAAAAAACAATGTATTATTATTGTTAAATAAAAAACAATGTATTATTCCGCAAATAAGTGCTAGTGGGTACTGGCAATGGCACTGGCAATATTAAGCAAAAGTATGTGAGTTATCATTCATCACGTACACGGACCCCAACGTCAACATTAAAGCATCATAATAGAGCAGTAAAGTCAACTTTTTGAAGAGTTAACTAGTCTGTGCAACCCCTAGTGTATGCATGGTTTACACACAGAACTACTTTGATGCACAGTTCATAAATAAGACCCCTGCAACTTTATGGAAGTCACCAACCAATCAATTAACAATTCATTTGCAAAACTGAATACATTGTTACATTACTATTGTCTGATCAAGCAAGAATGACTTTACCAGGACCCACCGACTGCCACACGAGTAATTTCCAAAAGCTCCACCACAAAAACACATTACACTTTTATTGACATAGTAGAGGAAACCTGATGGAGGAGGCCTGCTGTTTTCACTTATTTTCATTAAAGCACAGTGAAAAATGTTTCAAGAAAAAAACTGTCACAGACCAATAATAAAGCCAGGTAGTTAAACCAAAAAGCTCTTCAGAGAGTGATCCGTACAGCAGAACGCTGCTGCAGGTCTGTTCTCCCTTCCCTACAGGCCATTTACAACAAAAGATGTTGGTCCAGAGCAGTTCAGACATGGAAGAACTCATCCCACCCCAGCAACGGACTGTTCCAACTTCTGAAATCAGGCAGAAGGTTTCGCACTATCAGGGCAAAAACGGAGAGACTCAAGAGGAGCTTCTATCCCCAGGCCATTCGAGTCCTAAATCAGTACATACCACCACTCCCCTCATAGCATTACCTTTAACGGACTGAAACAGGACTTCATACTACACTCAATGTCATATTTTATATCATATTAGATTTTTTAGTAGATCACATGCTGCTACAGTGATGCCTACTCTGGTCTCTGTTTACACTGCACTGTTGACATTGTCTGGTCACTGTGTTCACTCTGTTTTTTTTATATTGTGGTGCTATTATGGCACAATGCACTTTATTTTTCATAGTTATATGTTTAATTTAAAAATTCCCTTTTCTGAGAATGTCATTTCTTTATTTTATTGTTAGAATATACCAGGTTTTTGGTATATTCAGATTACCCCTAACTTAAAAATTATTTTTGTTATACATGTGACAAATAAAGATCTTGAATCTTATAAAAAAAAAAATTAAAAAAAAACATGAATTAATTTGAGAAATGTAACTCAGCAATGGTCCCGGTGGCTAGAGCATATACTCACCCACAGAACATCTGGATGTTGTAAAAGGCGGGATCTTCCTCTAAAGGTGCAACCTGCTGCAGGCATAACTGCTCACAGCCACCGTTGAAGCCATCCGAACAGTCGATTCCGATATGGTGATCATAACAACCTGAACCATCTTTCATGGGACTTAGACCTGGAGGGCACTGGGAGAATAGATTTTAACAGACTGTGAAAGGTGCTATAAATGTAAAACAAATCTTTTGCACAGAAGTATGGAGCCCACACTTCTGCCCGTAAACAATACTTGCCCCTATATAAATCATATCATTACATGTCACGGTATGAAACCTAAAAATACAACAGGTAATAACAATAGGTATACTGTAAATCTTGCTTCAGCTAACAATTTGGGAACAATGTGAATCATGATGACCATGTTGCATTTGAGAAATGAAAGGGATGTTTTAAGTTGACAGCTTTTTTGTCAAATGTTTTTAATATTAGATGAACTCCGCAATGAACTGCTTAGTTAGCTCCCTCTATTAAGCATTTCGCTAACTGGTACAGTCAGCAGATCTGGCTATAAAATGAAAGCAAGTCTATGACAAGGATAGAAACAAAATGGACACAATGTGATCATATGATTATTTCACCCCTGCTTTTTGAGTAGACTGCGGGCGCCGTTATGGTCCAGAGGAGCAAAGCTGCGTCTGCACTGCATACATTTTGGACCCATTTTGAATGCCGGGGGTGTCCGGCCAAATGGACACTGCTGCCACACCCCCACACACATTCTCCCACCAGAATTCTAAATGTAGCTTATCTAAATTAATTATCAGTCTTATTTAACTGGTTTAGCTGGTTTCGTCTGTGGCAGGGATTGATGCCATTGTGCCAGTTCGGAGCATCCATCTGCCCTGCTTTCTCCTGTGTGCTTGTGTCTCCTCCTATCTAGTTTCACTTGCTTTTCTCCCAAAACCTGAACCCAAAAGTGTGAATCCTGCCATTGCTCTTGGAATAAGCATGTGTCCTGCTGGCTGCCCCCTTGTCTATACATGTGTCTGCCTTACCCTGCACCCCCTGGATAGATTATCTAGCTATTTGACCCCTGCTTCTGATTTTGACTATGACTTTGGCTTTGCATCATGGTTCTTAGTTTGCTCTGCTTTTGGATTCCTGGTTCTGATGAAGTCTAGTTACACATATTACTAAGTAAGTTAACTGATGACATATAAAACTAGTTTTATTTATGAGTGGTAAGCAGGACTATAGTTCTTATATTAGGCTTGGGGAAAGGAAAGCTTTTCCACAAACTCACCACACAGCCGCTGGAATCCAGCTTTCGATCTGAGATGCAGCGGAAGTTCCTGCTACAGCCCCCATTGTCCTTGGAACAGTCACGTACTGGACCGAAGGAGTCCAGCAACACTTCAAGGCTATCAAAAGATGAGGAGACCATCAACTCCTCCCTGAGGAAAGAAAACAAAAAGGGAGGCAATCAATCCAACAGGATATCATAAAATTCTATATGTCTGTATAATAGTTGGACAAAAAATATTTCAAACACTTTCTGAAGTTCAAAAGAGTCCACAAAAGTGTCAGGTCAGTGCCCTGTCCTATGCATTTTTTCCATGTTTGGCCAGCAGGTGTCGCTGACCATCCTGTTCCCTCTGTCATTGTAGTAGTCATTAATATGTTTCCCTTGTTTCCTGGTCTGCTGCATAGCTCAGTGGGTTGAGTGGGTGGCCTCCACCTGTTCTTTGTTTATGCTAGTTTTTAAACATTTAAGTAGCTGCCCTGCTCTATTCCCCAGTGAGTTAGATGTCAGTTTTTGCTAGGTTTGTGCTAATGTTACCTTCTAGTTCTGGGGGGTGTTCCACAAAGCAGGATTAAGGGAAAGACTTATTTCAACAAGTCTGCCTCATTTAAGTGGGAGTTCTATTCCATCAATGTGTCTTAAGTGAATCCCCACTGAGCTATCATGGTAACTTATGCAAGTGAACAAGTCTGCTCCAGACCAGGTTAACTGTCTCACTAAGTCTCGTTAAGCATCTCAAAGAACATCTGACGTGGGAATAGATTCCCAAAAGATCATTCCGTTGGACAAAAAACTGCGCTCTCACTACTCATTTCATATAATAAATATAATAAAGCTTATAAAAAATCACATCTCAGCATTCCAATTAATAAAAAAAAATGTAAATTTGTGAAACATGAAATGCATTGACTGAAAATTAAAAAAAAAATTCCGTTAAGGTAATATGAACAGGAAGATACTTTTACTCGAGCCCTTACATGAAAAGTTAAAATGGCGCTTGCCAGAAATGTGGTGTCTTACCTGACGTCCACCGCATCCTCCATTACGGTCATGTCTGTCTTGCACTTAGCTGACGGATTGATGGCCAGTTCGGCGGGGGGGATGACAAAACTCTTGCTCAGGGGGAGCCACATGCCTTCTCCAAGTGTGTACGTGAATCTGGTGGCATAGAGACGCAGAGACAGACACTTTATAATGCTATTGACTTGAACAGTAAATTTGAATTTCTGGAATGTTGGATTTCAGAGTGTATTAAAAACAACAAACAATTTTGAGCTAATCTGCTTTTTTAAACTTCTATAACCAATGACCTCACAAGAAAACATGGGATGCAGGAACTGCCTTTGCAATCCTTAATTTCAAATTAAAACGTGATTTTCTTTATCTGGCCGTTAGAATAAAAAATAAACAAGACAAAAATATTTATTGATTTAATGTATCTTTAAATATACTGTATATTTATATAATCAACACAGTTACCCATACATTTCATCTTTCGAGCCCTCTAGAATAAGCTTGCACACCTTGTGAGAAACAAGCCACTTGTTTCAGCAACACTTTACAAGCAATACTCCAGTAGGCAAATCTAGGCTTTTCTCCCAGGGTGTGCAATGTGGGAGAGCCCTCCATTAGCTCAATTAGCCATTCATCCGCATAAACAAATTTGTTAGAAAAAAATAGTGAATGGATTTTCAATTATAAATCATTACAATACAATCTCAATATAATTTTTAATTTAATTGAATTTAATATTTTCAAATAGCAAATAGTACACCCAAAGTAAAACCACCTAAGAATGCTCCAAAATGTTTGTTTAGGAGAATTCTCATGAAAGACATGCCAAAATCACAAACTCCAGTTTTACAAATGTTTTTCTTCAGCATTTCATTGTTCTGCTTCTGCAACACTTGCTTTAACAAATGCATGATTCTGGAGAAGCCAGGTCTTACCTGAAAATGCGGTCGGAGGGCTGCTCTCCCATGACCAGATCAAAGCCCCTCTGGAAAATCGTGTAAGGCCAAGGTCTAGCAAATGGGAGAGAAGATTATGTCTAATCATCCCAGATTATTGTGTACATTACATTAATTTATTTACCAGACACTTTTATCCAAAGCCATGTAAAATTAATGAAGCAGGGTCAGTCAGTGTCAGGAGCAATTGGGGCTCAGTGGCCCAATGATGTCATCACCCTGCTGACCATGGGATTTGAAACGCTGACCTTCTGATCATGGTTACCCATGGTTAGCATGTAATGACATCACTGGGCCACTTAGCAAGGCCCTTAAACCCAATTGGTCAGTATACATACAGACTTGCTTTTTTATTTAAATGCCCATATTCTCCCTAGGGATCTCTCGTGGGGCACTGTTAATCACCAGCTCATCCCCCCAAATTGTGCTAATAGGTTCCGTCGGGGATCTTGCCCGCCTTTAGTCATCAGGCACTACAGCACCCCCTCCTGATGTGCCACCCCCACTTTCAGCTGTAACTCATCCCAGGACAGTGTTTCATCTTTAAATGAGTATAGATACAGCCATGGCCAAAAGTGTTGGCAGTGACACAGTTGTTGTGTTTCGCAAACTTTGCTGCTTCAGTTTTGTTGTTGTTTTTTTGTGGTGGTGATTGGTGGAGTGATCAGATGTATTTTAATTCATTACAAAGAGCTTCATTAGCATAGTTAGTTAAGTTTATCACCAAACCCCAGTTTGCACTGTATTTTGACCCTGGCACAGAATGACCAGTTAACATCCGTTCAGTATAATTACATCATCAGCGCAGGGGAAAGTGTGATTGAATACAAGTCAGCTGAAATCATTTAGTCATTCTGATTAAATTATAAGACTAGACTGATTGCTATGAAAAGAGGGCAAATTTGCTTGAAATCATTGTCTTCTTGTGTTAGCAATGGGTACCTCTAATGAAGCGTGCAGCCATCATGGCCTCACATGCAAGGAAATTGCTGCTGAGAATATTTCACCTGAAAGATTCATTCACTGGATCATCAAGAACTTCAGGGTGAGAGGTTCAATTGTGGTAAAGAATGCTTCAGGACATTCAAAAGTGTCCAGGAAGTGTCAGGACAAGTCCAGAACGGCCATCCAGCCATGGCCTGTCTGATTTATCATAGCGGTGTATTGGTCACAAACAAACCACCCATTCGAGGGAGCTCTTTTACATTAACCTTCCCGCTACCATCTAAGAGCCATAATTTTTAAAAGGCAGAGTGTTTGGATGTTCTCCGCAGCACAGGCAGACACTCCATACATACACTAATGACTGTGACCAGAGATAAAAAACTACATATGCCACATTTACCGATTGTACTTGCACCTGTGTGGTTGCCATACTGGGTCAGTCAACACTCAGTCACTGATAGTAAGCTGCTTGAAAAATACCACAGGCATGTGCAGCATTTAGATGTACAATAAGAAGAAACCTTAAAAACAGGCTTTGTGGGATAACTTTTCATAAGTAGATGTTTTATTGTATTTTACTGATAGTTCGTGAATATGAATGATCACTTCCCACTATCCTGAAAATGACCTGATAATGTTATAATGATAGTGAATGACTAATGAAGTTTAGTGAGTGAGGAAACAGACGAAGTGCGGCTCATTAAACCCCTTATGAAGAAAAATAACATTGATACACATTTTCTCTCACATGGACGTGGGTCAGCGCCCCCCCCCCCTCCCCCATGGCGAGTGCCTGGTGGCCAGGCCTGGGGGTGGGGCTCGATGACGAGCGCCTAGTGCCCAGTCCTGAGGGTGGGGCTAGATGGCAAGTGCCTGGTGGCCAGGCCTGCACCCATGGGGCCTGGCTGGCCACAGCCCGAAAAGGGAACGTAGGTCACCCTCCAATGGGCTCACCACCTGTAGGACTCGGTGGTCCAATCCTCGGCTGCAGAAGCGAGCTCTAGGAACATGGAATGTCACCTCACTGGTGGGGAAGGAGCCTGACCTGGTGCGTGAGGTTGAGAGGTTCAGACTAGATATAGTCAGGCTCACCTCAACGCACGTTTTGAGCCCCCTTCGGGTAGGGGGATGGGATATGACTGCTGTTTGCACTTATGCAGCAATCTGAACCTGAGTGGTGTTTTGTTATTGGACTTCTGCGCTCATCATGGATTGTCCATAATGGACACTATGTTCAAACGCAAGGGTGTCCATATGTGCACTTGGCACTAGGACACCACAGGCCGCAGTTCAATGATCAACTTTGTGCTCGTGTCACCGGACTTGCGTCTTGGTGGTGGGTTGGCTCCGCTGTTGGGGGAGGAAGCTGGTCAGACCTGGCAGGTCCAAACATATAGTGAGGGTATGCTGGGAACATCTGGCGGAATTCCCTGTCAGGAGGAGCTTCAACTCCTACCTTCGGCAGAGCTTCTCCCAGGTCCTAGGGGAGGCGGGGGAAATTAAGTCTGAATGGTCCATGTTCCATACCTCCATTGTGGCCGCAGCTGACCGGAGCTGTGGCTGTAAGGTAGTCCGTGCCTGTCGTGGTGGCAATCTCCAAACCCACTGGTGGACACCCAGGCAGTGAGCAATGTCGTAAAGCTGAAGAAGGAGTCCTATTGGATCATTTTAGCCTGTGGAATTCCAGAGGCATTTGATGTGTACTGGAGGGCCAAGCAGAATGTGGCTTCAGCAGTCGCTGAGGCAAAAACTCAGGTATGGGAGGACCATGGAGAACGACTTCCAGACAGCTTCGAGGAGGTTGCAGTCCACCATCCGGTGCCTCAGGATGGGAAAGCGGCGCAGTGTCAACATTGCTGAAGGTGGGGATCGGGATGATGTGGTTCAGTGGAAGGAATACTTTGAACACCTCCTCAATCCCACCGGCACACCCTCCAATGAGGAAGCAGAGCTTCCACACGCAACGCGAAGTCAGGGTGTTGAGGGTGTCCGGTTTGGTGACCTCAGGATTAGGTCTCTGCTTTTTGCAGATGATGTGGTTCTGTTGGCTTCATTGGACTGTGACCTTCGGCTCTCACTGGCGCAGAGAGTGTGAAGCGGCTGGGATGAGAATCAGGCACCATGGTCCTCGGATGGAAAAGGGTGGAGTGCTTTCACCGGGTCGGGGAGGAGGTCCTTCCCCAAGTGAAGGAGTTTAAGTATCTCGGGGTCTTGTTCACAAGTGAGGGAAGGATGGAGCCTTATATATAGAGTGAGAAGCTCGGTCATTCGGGAGGGACTCAGAGTAGAGCCGCTGCTTCTCCGCATTGACAGGAGCCAGATGAGGTGGCTCAGGCATCTGATTATGATGCCTCCTGGATGCCTCTCTGGTGAGGTGTTCCGGGCATGTCCCACTGGGAGGAGGCCATGGGGAAGACCCAGGACACGCTGGAGAGACTATGTCTCTCGGCTGGCATGGGAATGCCTCGGGATTCCCCCAGAGGAGCTAGACAAAGTGGCCACGGAGAAGTAAGTCTGGATTGGGATTTCCTTGCTTAGACTGCTGCCCCCATGACCCGAACCGGATAAGTGGTAGAAGATGGATAGATGGATGGATGGATGGATGGATGGATGGATGGATGGATGGATGGATGGATGGATGGATGGATGGATGGCATTTTAAAATGAATTTGAGAAAGCACTTCTTTACACAGCGTGTAGTTAGAGCATGGAATAGTCTCCCTGTTAGTGTAATGAAAGCTTAAGTCACTTTCTATCAAATTTTCACCTGTAATATGTTTCTGTTCATCAGACGCTAATTAGCTAAAATCAGTGTCACCAACTCTGGTCAGCTGGCTGGTGTGAGATTTTCAATTCGAGACAAGTCTGCACACACATTTACATGTATGGGTGATGGAGCACAAGGCGCAAGCCAGGAGAACAACCTGGACAGGAAGAGAGCCCATCGTGGCTCTAACACACACCCACATTAGGCAGCCGACTGAGTAAACCAGAGTAAACCCACGCAGCAGAGTGCGTGCAAACTCCACACACAGGGGCGGGATTCAAAGCCCACAACCCTGAGCCACTGTGCCTTCTAACAATATAACAACATATTATGGTTGAAAACTGCTATTAACATGACATGTCCAGTAGATGGCAGTGTGGCATCTTGGCCAAGATGTGCCATGTAAACTGCACATACTCTGTATACATTTTACAGGGTTTGTAGCTATCCAAGAATGATGACCGTGTCAGTCTCTGTTATCTAAATTCATTAATCCGTCATGCATTTCACTATGACTGCTGACAATCAGCCTATGGGTGTGGTGGTATTCAAATTATTTTCAAAAATGTATTTTTAAATTACCCATATGCACATTTATTAGCCTGTCTTAGCAATGTGCAATTCTGCTGTGCAGGTAAATGTTTACAAAATTAAGATTATAACCAAATTTAACTCAAATTCTCAAAATACTTAAGCACGTATTTCAGATATGCTTTAAAAAGTTTATGAGGCCCTTATCCCGGGTGCTAAAAAAATTAATTATGAAAAATGTATTACATATTATACATTAAATAGTACACACCATGCCCCACATAAAGGTTCTTGCATGCATTAGTAATCATCATTATCACCAGAACACACACGTGAAAAAAAACTACTAAGAAGACAGGAAAAAACATCGTTGTTACATATCTTATTCATTACGCTGATAGTACTCAATTTTGTATGTGAACTCTGTATTATATGGCATATTATAAAAATATGCTACCCGACCACAAAAAAAGTTGTGATTTGAATTTATATCAGCAAATACTTAGGAGCCAATGACTGGATCATTATTACAGCTCAGCAACGTTATGGAGCAATAAAGTAGTCAGCTGAGTACCTGAATCTACTGAATGGCTGGGTTACACCTCTATCCATCTTGAAAGGATTTTTTTCTTCCCTTTTGGCACGGGCATATTCCAGGACACGGATGCCAAAATTCATTGGGTTTGAATTGCTAAAGAGTGGTTCAGGGGGCATGAGGAATAATTTTTTTGTTGGCTGGGCAGTGTATTTCGAGTGAAGTATTACAACTCCATTGTTGGTATAAGATGCTCTTTATTCTATCTTGATCATTATATCCATATCTCTTGGGGAATTTAGTGAGGGTCCAAGATTCCTTACGAAACTGGTGATGCCCTTTACTTTTACTAAGTTGCCTCAGGGTCTACAGTAATTGGTGACATATGGATTAGAAACCAATTTATCCCAATGTGGTGAAGATAGGCCTGTTTGTCTGACAACACACGGGAAAAATCACAGTGAATTGTACACCACAAGGATATAGGAGGGATATAATGTTTACCTGGATTTTCTCCTGGTTGCTAAGGCAACAAGAAGATTTCTGTGGCATTAACAGGTAGATGTTTTAAATGGACAAGAAGCAAAATCCTGGTCCTTACATTATTAATATGCATTTAGGATTGCTGGTACTGGACAATGAACAATCTGAAATCTCAGAGTGCCTGTCAAGTATACATAAGAAGTCACCCGGGAGCAGTGCATGTGAATGCATGGCTTGCTTTGGTTGTTTTTGTCCTCCTCACTTCTAAGGATAGTCACCTTATGGCTCAGGAATCTTTCTTACCCGAGACACTGTCTGTTTTGCCAGTGATGATTCATCTCTGGCAATAACACAAGTACCAGCTTGCGGAAGGGACCTTTATGCTTCTCAGAACATGTTGCTACATGTTTGAAGGAAAGTTACAGACACAGCAACCCTTTGCAGTCTGATGTTTTGTCTTGCTGGTGAAGATGTGGCATAACAAAGAAGACTGCTTACCCCTGATTGGGTCCCCACTCATTACGAATACAAAGGTGCTTATGGACGGGGTCCTTCATGTAGCCATCAAAGCAAAGGCATTCGCCTAGACAAAAAGCCAAACAAACAGCAGATAGCACTGTTATTTTGTTTCCTGCTATTATCTTGAAGTCAACATGACATTACATGCTTTATCATTAGCAGACCAAACACAGTCAGTGTGCAATGTCCTGAGCTCTGAGAGGGGAGAGGGAAGATCAAATATACATGGAATACTGAGATATTTAACAGACACACACAGGTTTGTAATTATATCATTGTGGGGACTCTCCATTGATTTCTGTGGGGAAAAGTTTAATCCCAACATGACAACCTTAACCCCTACGCAGTCCTAACCTTACACCAAACAATACGCCCAACAAAATACTGACTAATAAGACTGAATAAGACTGTTGGCGTTTAAATCACTATTATTTGATTGCATTCACAGATATTTGTGGGGACCTGAAAAATGGACCTCACAACATCAAAATAACAGGATTTTATTACATTGTGTAGGGTTTGGAATTCACATTCCTCTGTTGCCTCACACTTGCAGGGTGGAGGGGATAAATTGCACATTCTCCTCATACCTGCAGATTTTGGGGGCTTGAATCCTTGCTCATGTGATAAATTTTCATTTTCTGACCATATTATGTGGGGTAACCCATGTTTCTTTCTACAGTCCAAAGAGGTAGTCAGGTAAAACGGTGTTTCTAGTGTGCCATTTATGTGTGTGCCCTGGGATGGAGTGGCAGCCTGTCCAGAATGTTCCAGAATGTTCCTCATACCATGTACCCCTGGCAAATGCCCTGTGCATCCCCATGTGGGCCCTTCCACTGACTGCATGGTTAAAAGCAGGATGTTTCTGTCTCACCTCCTTACTCTCCCCCTTCCAATTTAGGCGTGACACGATCACTGAGGAGAATTCAGAATTTTCCCCAAAAAGGAAATTAATATCTGGTATATTTTGAATTGTTATATTCCAAAGAATTCTAAGCTTTTCGGCATGTTTGAAAGGGAAAATTAACCTTTCAAATTCCATCTACCACTACCCATAATTTAATCTGAAAACTGCAGATAGTAAGATTCAAAAATCATCATGAAGGTTTGTTACAATAAACCAGGGGCATTGAAACTTTAAGTTATTAATTAATATAAAAATGTATGATTTACAAAAATTATATTACTACCTCATATTTATTTTATTCTAAATTATCTTGGGCTAAATTCCTCATGTAATCCAGCAGCTATAACAAAGATTCCAAAATTGCCAGTGACAGGTTGGCCATTGGTCCCCCTAGCAATTGAGTAATATTTTAAATGCATTATGTTTCCATTCTCTCGGAGCTGGTAATAAATCTGAAATACATTGTACAGTGCATGTTCCTTGATTCATATTCATGGAAATAAGCAGAGAGACCTTGGAAGAACATTAATATTGTTTGGTGGTGCTGGATACATACTTACAATGTCCATGCATCCAATAATCCATCCATCCATGCATCCATCCATCCATCACTGCTTAGCCAGGACAAGTTCTCAGGGAACCTAGTGCCTATTTTAGGTAGTGCGGGTGTCAGCCTACTTGGCCATTACCAGGTAATATTTACGATGCACAGAAGTTAAATTGTTTAATTACCATATTTATAATTATTTAAACACCAAAACAGTATTCTTTTATTAAATGTATTTCTATGGTTGTCTTAGATGAGTCTTTGATCATAGTAATTTATATTTATATTTATAGTAATTTATAGTTTATAGCCCTGACAATGACTGGAAGATGGATGGATGTATGGTTGTAGTGAAATGTAAAATCAATACTATTCTATCTGCAGGGGGGGATCGGCTAGACGTTTAGGCATGATTCGGCTTTTTTCTGTGTACAAAAGCCTCCCACGCACATTCACTGATAAAACCCGCATAGAGATGTTTTTGAGTAGACAGGTAAGGGCAGACAGCAAGACATTAATCTGCCTGTTAAAAAAAGACTGCAAAAGGCAATCACTTAAAAACAAAGACACCGCTCTTGATTTCGGCTGCTGTATATGGGGGGAGTTGGTTTGCAAAAAGCGAAGCGGCTGAAAACTTGCTGAGTTGGATAAAGAGGA
>JAABNY020000043.1:18183677-18194094 GCA_015164015.2 Brevimyrus niger | reverse complement strand
AAGTTACCAAGGCCCCCGAGTGCACTAAAGCCTTATGATGGGGGGTAAGGTACTGAGTATTCACACTAATACTAATGATACTCAACAAGCTAGGTTTATGTTTTTAGGACAGGGGGTCTCCAGACCTTTTTGGGATTGCCCAGAGTTAGTCCTATGTCTCTATATAATTCTATGTCTCGTTGTCTATGTGTAAAACTACCGCTGCCACATGAAACAATGTTTCTTTGCTTGCCCTAGACTTTTGAACGTTACTGCATATGATACATGGGCTGTGCATTTTTCATTTATATTTTTACACATTTTCAAACTCTGTGCCTTGTTTTGGTTTTTCAGACTGCATTGCATTATCTTAGCTCTGTCTATCTCCAAAGAGGGTTTTATAAATAAACCTCAACTCCCTGCCAAGTTCCTGTATCATGATTCTGGCTGTTGTCCCAACCTGGGATCTTCTCTCATTGTGGTTTACCTACGTTTCTCTTAGATCCATTGTTTTTTTTAATGAGTTTGTGGGGGATGGATGAGAAAAACAGCAACGCAATAATTCTTTTCCGTTAATTAGGGTCACTTTGAATTTTAATGTGTGGTTACTCTCTTTTCCCTTGTCTGTTATGGCAACAGCCTCCCATGGTAAAAGAAAACACCATTCCCTCTTTGTCTTTGTTTTACTTCGGCAATGAAAGCAACATGCAACACTGCTAGTCTCTGTAGCACTTAACCTAGAAAAACATCTTGGATATAGCTGTCCATTTGACTAAAGACACTATGAGTGCATTCATAGAACATTGTGAAGTTTACAATACTGTTCCTCTCTGTGCCCGTAATGTAATATTAAAGGTTTTAAAGATTTATTTACCATCCATCTATTGTTGACATATTTAAAATGTAAATATCTTAATAATTAACATTATTATGCATGAATATTGGACTTATGAAATAATCACAGATTGGAAACAGAAAACAGAAAATATATAACATTTGAATGCTGAATTCGGTCTAGTTTGTGAAATTCAAAAAAACAAAATTAAGTTCCCTGTCCAATATTTCATTGATTTGTCTGCCACAAACTGAACGATTTGCATGCTTTTGCATTAAAGATTCTCACTCACTGCGACACTGTAAATAAGAACTTAATTTATTCTGGCTTGCTGGTGATGATTATGACAATAGCTTGTCGGAAGTGGACTGACTCTTAACAACTGGAATAGGAACTTGCCCTGTTAAGGGAGGCAGGTGCTTGTGAATGGAAAGAATGATGAATATTTTGAAAGAGATAATAACTAGCTCAAGTTCCAGTGGGGATTTTTTGTGAGAATCACTTCCAGCCTCAGGGCCTCAGAAACCTCCAGTAGAGGGCAGATTCTGAAGGAAAGACAGTGATAAAGATCATCTCTGTTCCCTCATGCTAGATCAGTGCCCTGCAGTCTGTGGTATGATGAATACGGGGCACAGTCAATTCATGGTGAAGGAGGCTGGCAAATGTTCCAAAAAGACGCCCCTCAGAAATCAAGAGGACATGGTGAAAAGGTCTGTCAAATATCTGGACGCTTTTGGGATTTCACTTCAATCTGATATGCCCTATTTAATTAGGATACGAAAACACCTCATATTACTACCCACAAGAGGAGAAGAAATTTTGTTTTCTATTCAAACTTGTGCACGCAAGAAATGAATGGGAGCTTTGTTGGCCTGTTTTTTTCCGTATGATGATGAGAAACACCACAGCCCGTCGAGGGATGAGGTCAGGTGACAAGACTACCAATGTTATTCAACGAAATGCTACTTTATTCAAACATGCAGGATGCTCCAAAAAATGCATGGAAAAGCAATATGTTAAAACCAGGCTCAGGCAGCTGTTCTGGCAAAGCAATACTATGCAGGCTTTTTGCAATACTGCAGGATGTACTTTAGTCTTCAAAAACAGTGATTCCTGACTTGGACTATAATGCAAACACCCACAGGTAGCTTCATTCTCTTATTAATAAAGACAAATAATAATTCAGAATTTGACTCATTTTTTCTTCAGTTAATACCACTATTACTATCATGAAGTAACCCCTTTTTTGCTCTATGTAATTTACAACTATGCTCGTCTAGTGTCTGCGCTGACTTGCTTATTTTGGGGAAAGTGACAGGTAAAGCACCAATTGTAATGTGCGGTTCTCAGACAAACTTTCTCCCCCAATCACAAGCGACAGAGCGGCTGATGTCATAATAGAGCACTGAAGTGGGCGTGTACCTGTCTCTGGGTCACACTGGTGCTCGCAGGGGTCCAGCAGGCGACGGCCACACAGTTCATTAACCCAAGGCCCACTGGCGTTTTGCTGGTAAAAGAGCAGCACCTGAGCAGGGTTCAGCCAGTCACTGGCATCCAGCTGGCTGCCATGCAGCAGGATGAACCGTGACCCTGGGGGAAGGATCATGTGTTCAACCTTAATAAGAATTACAATTGCTACTAGGGACTTCATCTTTTAGTGGGCCCATGTGTGGGGGTCTCTTACCGTCGGCGATGAGGTGCTCCGGCACGTGCAGGACGACACGCACGCTGATGCTGCAGGACAGGTGCGAGGAGTAAACCAGGCTGGTGACGCAGCTGATGATGCTGATCAGTGTCAGGGTTGTCTTGTTGATGGGGCTCCGCGGGGAGCCTACTGGACAAAGGGGAGAGAGTGCGAACCGAAGGGCCATGGCTGTAATGGAGTGAGTGGAACACATGACTGAAAATGAACATGTATTGCACATTGCTGCAAAAGGTCTTTTTAAATGGCTGCGGGCGTCAGTCGCCTTTGGGAAAACGAGTTTACCAGGCCTCAGCAATGTCAATAGAGCAGAAGAGAATGCTGTTATTGTCACTGTACACAGCGGGCACAACAAAATGCAATGTAGAACTAGCAAACAGAAAAATTGTCATGGACCAGACTGGGGGAACCCGTCAACGTCATTCAGAAATCCTCTTCCATTCTCATTAGGGGAAAAAAACGCTTGTGGACCCCCTGTTCAGCCCACACACTAGATCAATGGTGAGTCCAATTTGTAGCCACACCAATTTAGCAGCTGTAGTTTTTTTTGATTGTTGCTCTATTTAAGCTCCTGAGTGTCGGGGAAAACTCAAGATCTTCTCAGTTTGAGCAGTTCCCTGTGCAGCATTTTTTTTGTTCCTGGGTACTAAGTATTATTTCCTAATTGCTTTTGGCTGAAAGCTATAGAAAATGAATTTTAATCCCCATAAACTTTGCTTTCGTGACCAGAACAGTGATATTTTGAAATTTACCTAATTCCAGTGAGAAAATTAGTGAATTTGTCAGTTAGAAAAAACAACATATGAAAACATGATATATATATATATTAAAAAAATTAACATATCATGTGATTCCCCAGGAAGCCCTGAACCACTGTAAACAAGCCGTTCCAAGCCAGGGGTTGATTGATTGGTTAAATAACTCAATGGGGTATTGATTAGCCAAATGTGGTGTGCTAGTGGTCAAGTCAAAAAATACATTGGTATATTGTATATTTGCTGGAAAGACTGAGGTGACTTTAGGAGAGGTTTTGAAATTACTTTAAAAGATGTAATATAATAATTTAACATCAATATGAACATCATTTAAATGTCATTTACTTTGACGACCTAAAACATCAGCATAATATTGTATAAAATATACAATCTAAAGAATGACTGTAAAGGTCTAAAGTGACATTTCCATTCAGGTATGAAAAAGAAATTGCACAGTAATTTTAAACTGAATGTTAAGTTGAATAATTAATGTAGAGGTTTCCAGTAATTTGGATATCTTCCACCTTTATCCACATTCTGCTTATAAAAAGGCAGTTGGAAGGATGATGGATGGATGGATGGATGGATGCCAAAAAAATAAGAAGGATATGCCAGACCCGGATATGTGGCACCGATGTCAGATGGCTGAGTGAAGTCAGGTGACAGGGACACTCCTTCACTTATACCAAGTGTTGCTGTTGAAATGATAACAATGTATTCCCCAGACAGCCCCATTGGCCTCTCCCCCCTCTCCCTGCTTCAATCTTGGTGCAGTTTGTCTCAAAATCAAACAGGTCTCAGATTATCCCCTATACCAGGGATCTTCAGTTCTGATCATGAAGGGCTTGAATTCCACACAGTTTGCAGATTTTCCTGTTCAAACACGTCATAATCAGCTATTAACTAGGTTTAGTAGGTTTGTCTGAGCAGGGAAATATACAAACAGTGTTGAATTCTGGCCCTCTAGGATCAGAACTGGGGAAGTCTGACCTATATAAACTCCATGGAAGTTTGAAAAAGATTGATGAATTCATTTTATAGCTACTGTGTTCACACAGTGTCTTCTGCAGCTGCCCTTTCCCTTTTTTACTGGCACCTAGTTAGTGCTTCTGTTTCAGCTTTGGTACAATTTGTCTCAAAATAAGTTATCACACTAACGACAAGTATTGTCTACAGTGGTGGACAGGTCCTAAAAGCACATGTAATACAAACATTTAAAAGGCACTGCATTAGAAACAAAATGTGGAAAAAATGATACAGAAAGTATAAACTGCAATCTAACAGCACTATAGGTACTAGTACAAGATATCCACTTTCAAACGGAAACAGGTGAAAGTGAATAATTTTCATTGTTGTCACCACAGCATACAACAACAAAACATGTCTTCTGCATTTAACCCGTATGTAACAGCAGTAGATATCTATTGTTTAGCACCAATGCAATGCATGGGGGCAGCACCTTGCTCAGAGTACCTCAGTGGGGCCAGGAATTCAGCCCAGCAACCTTTCAACGATAAGTGTGCATCCCTAACCATGAGGCCATCGCTGCCTATCACTGGGTGTGAGAGAGTAATATCAGGCAAAGAATGAGACAAGAATTATAATATTTATCTAGGCTGGGCAGGTTTGCTGTAAATTATATAAAACAAGGCATGTATAGAGTCCACATGCATAGAGCCTATAGGTAGAGCCTATTCAGACAAGCAACCAGAGTCAGTTTATGCTCCTCTAGAGCCTCATCATCCCCTTTCAATGAAAGGTCTGTGTGAAAGGTCAGGCATGAAATAAGTGCATGAACGTCTTTGATGTTAATTTTAAGACATCCTGCAGTCATGCATAATAAATTAAGTGAATTTAATATAATATAATCAATGGTGTCATGAAAAGGAGAAAGTTATGATGATTCCAGTAGCTCCTGAGTGACAGGGACTATGAAAATTCTAGAGCATAATTGGATTGATCTGGGTTGGGGGTCCAATATAACATGCTTTCATCCCTCCATCCATCCATCCATCCATCCATCCCTGAAACCACTTTTCTTATTCAGGGTCATGGGTGCAGAGCCTATTCCAGAGGCTATGGGCACAAGGTATGGAACAACCCAGAATATGACACACACATACTTTACTCCAAACATGTTTTTGGACTGTCGGGGGGAAACTGGAATACCTGGAGGAGTCCCCACGACGACGCGGGAAATACCAGCTCCACACATGGAGCCCTGATAGAGGGTTATACTCATGTCCCAGAGGCGTAAGGCAACAGTGCTAACCACTACGCCACCATGCCACCCCTTAACATTCTGTCATGGGGTCCAAAATCATCAGCAATCCTGTATATAATCTTTTGTCAAGTGAAGTGTGAATATTTGCTGGTAGTTGTGGTAAAACAGTGTCAGTTTAGTTTGGAGTTTTAGTACCAATAATAGGGATACAGGTGCTGGACTACTCCAGGGTCTTCAGCCACACCGCTGTGCCCTGTGATGAGCTGAAACCATACTTCAGTTGCCATTTGCACAAGGAACCTCACAACTCTATTGTTTTCACATATCCCACCTTCCTCTCCTTTATGATACAAACACATGCAGAGGTAAGTGAAGCTCGGGGACTGAAAGCATGAACAGCCATTTATCCAGCGACGTCTCTGGAGGTTATGGGCCTCGCTCGACGTCTCTGGAGGTTATGGGCCTCGCTCGACGTCTCTGGAGGTTATGGGCCTCGCTCGAGTGCCCAGTGAGGACGCGGCTGGCTTTCCACCCGGATGTGCCGTCTAACCCGCTGAGTCACACACTCTCCCGTGTGCACTAATACCTGAGGCCTGACCGGGACGAGAGAAACAAATAATTTGGTTTGCAATTTTGTAATTGAGCTTCTGTTATTTTATGTAGACAGTATTGTTTAAAAGTGCTTTAATGGCATACATGGCCTTCAATATGAAGGACATTAATATCAATATTTATAATGGGTGTCTATTTTGCAGAACCAGCTGCACCCCATCTGAGAATGTTAAAATGGACTCTACATTTAATGTGACTCTGTGGTGCAGTGTTTCAGCTGGTACCGCTTCTCTGTGGTGGCCCTCCACGCAAAAATAACATCAGTCTGACCAATCAGTCATCTAATCTAACACCTTGGGGACCCAATCTGGAAGCCTGATTCCTGCCCCCACCCCTCCCTCGCATGCATTATGCTGACACTAACAGGCCATATTGCATTGTCATTTATCATATCTCTTATAAAACTCTAATAAAATGAGCTTACTTAGCGGCGAGGTGGGCAAACAGAGCAGGTGTTTAATTAGGGGGTGGCGAAGACATATATCTTTCCTCACTGCCTTATACCCCATTTACACACACGCTGAAACCCGCTTATTGATGCCATTGTACCATTATGGCTTTGTGTGGGAATGGGACAAAGCAGCAAAGTCTACCTGACGACTTAGTAATATTCATGGTGACTATCGGACTGGGCTCCAGAGTGAATGCGACACAATAACACTACTAAGTTAGACTGTCACAGACACAGACTGTTGTTACGTGGTTAAGTGGAGCACAGAAGAGGGGAAAACTTAGCAACCTCTATGAAAAGTGTCATAACTGTATAACTGCAAAATAACTAGCCTAAATTAGCTCATATACTGTATTTGATTGTTTATCTCCATAGACAGAGAGAGAACATGCCATCACTAAACAGTAATTAAAAGATATATGTATGATGATAGTCTTGATGCCAGCATTTTTTCAGTAGCCACTGAAGGTGTTCTGCAAAATCTGGCAACCCAGGGAGATGGGGGCTCTCTGTCAATAGTTTTGCGTTATCATCTGTTATCAAAAAAGGGATTTTGGTACAATTTTCCAGCTGAGGTGCACTTGGTGAATTTTTCAGTGGGCTCCCCTGCAGTGATGTGACCCCCCCCGCTCCAATACTGATTTCCTCCGATATTTCACAGTTTGACAGTGAGTGGTAGGTGTTCTGGAGGAAGTGCAGATGTCAGAAGGAAAAAGCAAAAAATGTTGATACCTGTTATCTGTGGATCGTCAGATCACCTCAGCAAACTGACATCTAGAATGCCCAAGGTCTACAGGGCTGTAATTGCTGCAAATAGGGGACTCTTTGACAAAAGCAAAGTTTGAAGAACACAATAATTATTTCAATTTTTAAAAAAATGTACTTTGTTAATGACTATTTCCTTTTTTTATTATTTATTTAGCTATATTTCATATTCAAACTCATTTCATGTATATTTTCATGTGACCCCAATCTTTTGAACAGTAGCATAATTATTTGCCTACCAGTAGGATCTGAGGCACATTGTTAGTTGTAAATAACCGGTAATTTAATGTGTGCATTGCATGCATTTATGTTGTAAATGGTAACTGTTGTAACGTTGTGCTGTAATTGTTGTAATGTTTTACCATGGTGTACATGTGCTCACATCAACAATTACCCTGAATGTGAATGTTGTTGGCTTTTCCGTCGGTGTTACTGCTTATTGTCTTTGACAGCGTATTGCTAATAAATGCAGAAATTCTGTTCTTTTTTATAAAACGATGTCCTCCCCTTTATTATTAAAAACATGGCTCGCTTACAATATAGTCAACCCTTCAGCATCTTGACTGGCTGACAATGCACTAATTTCAGTAACTTAAAAAATATACGACAGACAAACAGGCCTTTCAGAGTGGGTGCCTTCTGAGCCCTTCTTTTGTGACCTTTCCCCATCTGGCCCACAGTTTCCCTCCTCCCCGTCCTTCAAGCCTTGTGCATTGGCCCCCTGCTTCCTGGATGGCTGCATAGCTCATTGGGCTTGACTGCGTGGACACAACTCTCTTAGTCACGGGTTTGAGGCTCCAGCTCTTCTGTTCCCCTGTGTTTTTTCTAATGTGCTTCTTCTGGTTTCGTTTCGTGTTTCTGTTCCACATTTATCTTGTGTTATGGTTAATTGTTATGTTGCACATTTATCCCAGTGTTGTACTCCCAGTTAATGGTTACGTTGCCTTGTTCTGGTGTCTGTTTAGTTCCTTCATTTCTGTATGTGTTAATGTTAATTTGTTTCACCTGTTGTTTGTTTGTTGCCCTGTGATTGGTTAATTGATTAATGCGTTCACGTGTCGCGTGTCCCTTGTTTTTCTAAAACGCAAAACTATTCTGGTGTTTTAAAATTTGCCGTGCGTGTATGACAGCATCACCCACCACACACTTGTCACTTGACCTTCCCTGAAATCAATAATATGCTTAGTGTCGGACATCTGGGATCTATATCAGTATGACTGATATGCCACACTTTATGATACTTCAGATAGAAGCAGAATTGATGCGCAAAGATAAAATTATCAACGCTCCAACTGTAGTACACTACACGAAAATTAGCTCTTTTTTGGGGGACTGATTAAATTTGTCCACAAAAAGGTTTTTTTTTTTAAAAGAATGCAGGATAGCTAAAAGCAGCTAGGGCAGCACATGGGCATCTTTCTATAAGATCATGCTGCAGTAACTCTTTTGACTTTGGAGACAGAGAAGCATAAACAAGATTCGGGTATGATCACGGGAAGGCGATCAAGAGTGTAAAAGGGTAGCATGCACACAAAATGGACTTACAGCTCAGCAGCGGACAGAATCCATGACAGATGTGACAGGGAATCCAGATGCTTAATGGGCTACAAACTTCAGATATGCGGCATCAGCCTCCTTTCCGGGTGAGCCGGATGCCTTTGACGCCGCTGGGAACTTGAGCAGTGACCCTCCTGAGTGGCTCCCACAGCAAAACAGCCTCCGTGAGTAACGTGAGGGGAACGTTGGCTTCACCCAGCGCTCGCGAAGCGCCCGGCACCGACACAGTCTTTGCATGAGTTTTAAAAACCTGCTGCGTCCAGCTACCAGCTGTCTTCACTGACGTTTTTAAATACTTTCTGAGAGACTCTACGGTCCCCAGGAGCTTTAGAATCACAACCACCATGACAAAAACAGCCAAGGTGGATATCCTCAATGATTACTGCCTGGAGACTGGCACCCCCATCACAATGAAGTGCTTTGAGAGCCAGGTGCTGGACCACATTAAGGACCAGGGGAGATAGTGCCAATCATTTTCATATTTTCTGAGGCTGCCAAGCCATTCATCAGTATTGGTCTCAAATCCATGAGCATGTATAGAATGTCTTCTCGTTAGTTTTTCCTTTAACCTCTGAACATATTTCTGTGTAATATACCAGTGGATAAATTGACCCTCAATGATAAAAAACTTTTGTACATCTTACTGGCTGCGAGTAAAAAGGTCCTCTCGAGGTGCTGGCTCAATCCGGATCCACCGACAACTGAAGACTGGATAAATGTGGTACAAGAAATATATACGAAGTATACAATGGAAAAACTGTCTTTCTCTCTCAAAGTACAGAGGGATACCTTTTACAAATTATGGACTAAGTGGACGGAATTTGTTAAGCCTGTAAGGTCTGGTTTTCTATAAATCCTGCTGCTCCATATGTTCACCAAATGAGTCCTCTAATTAGTAACCTAATTAGGATGTAATTAGGGAGTTGCAGTGAAAACTCGCATACACAGTAGCCCTTTCTAGATAAGACTGCTGTACTCATGCACAACTGCATGGCCCAAGCACAGCTGCAACTGCATCCTGGAGTTTGCTGACGAAACCACCATCATCACGCTGATCAGCGACGACGGCGAATCACCCTACAGGGAGCATGTCACACTCCTGGGAGAGTGACACCAGGACAACAACCTCACCCTCAACGTCAGCAAACGTCTAATGGACTTCGGGAGGCAGGTGGCAGTCCAAAGCCCCATCCGCACTGGAAGGGGCACTGTGGAGTAGGACAGCAGTTTTAAGTTGCCGCACTGGAAGGGGCACTGTGGAGTAGGACAGCAGTTTTCTGGAAGGGGCACTGTGGAGTAGGACAGCAGTTTTGAGTTGCCGCATTGGAAGGGGCACTGTGGAGTAGGACAGCAGTTTTCTGGAAGGGGCACTGTGGAGTAGGACAGCAGTTTTCTGGAAGGGGCACTGTGGAGTAGGACAGCAGTTTTAAGTTGCCGCATTGGAAGGGGCACTGTGGAGAAGGACAACAGTTTTAAGTTTTAAGTTGCCGCACTGGAAGGGGCACTGTGGAGTAGGACAACAGTTTTAAGTTTTAAG
>JAABNY020000043.1:18170982-18182875 GCA_015164015.2 Brevimyrus niger | reverse complement strand
AGCTGCTTGAGTGGGCCGGTTATCTGAGTTGAAAACATAACCAATCACCCCCCCCCCCCCCCCCCCCTGCACTGCCACTTTTCACCCTCCTCCCATCTGGCAAGTGGCTAAACTCAATGCAGATACACACCTCCCACCTCTGGAAGAATTTCTTCGCCACTGTCGTAAGACTGCCACTGTTATACTGATCCCGTTACAACCCCAACCCCCTAGCATTTCTGGCTTAACACTGATTTACATTATTGTTTGCTGCGATGCATGTATATTGTACATACCATGTTTATTCTTCCAGACACATCCATATCTTCATGCCCATATTTATGTTTGCATATTCATATGTATAGTTATATTTATTTTATTTATTTATTTTTCTTATGGCTTGTTACCCTGTGTCTATCTGCAGGAAACGCACAAGTAAGTGTCTCACTGTACCAATGACAATAGACCTTTTGAATCGTTGAATCCTTTGAATATCACTGAAGTGCAGTAAAACCACTCCAGTTGTAAATACATTAGGTGAAAATCATTTCTCCTGGGAACCTGATTTAATCTGTCTCTCACTGTCATTTGAGTGTAAAAGAATGTGAGATAGCTGAAGGTAGCTGAAACAGCTACTTTCATGACAACCAAAGCAAACGTTGGCATTCAGAAAGACTGAAAGTGAAGTCTACCGCAGACACTTTTGCTGAGCACAAACATTTGTTGTAAGACTACACTGAAAGCACAGTTTCCCTCATAAAACTCCCAAAAAGAATTGAATTTATCAATGTGTCAATGTAAATTCATTTTATGTTTAAATTAAAAGTATTATCTATCTTATTAATTGAACTACAGTGCTAATTGTTTCACATGAACTGCTTTCACGCTATTTCCCCTTTGAAGCCAGGACAAATAGACGCCCATTAACGCTGTGCTTCACTGGAAGTCTATGGAAGATTCATGTAGGCTTTACCTAAATGCAAAACAGACAAAATCTTATTGGTCAGTCTGCTTCGATGAGATGTTTTTGGAGTCCACCCAGATGCCATGCTTCACTGGGGGTCTATGAGAGGTTTATACATAGTTTGTGCATAGGCAACATTCATTGGACAAATAGACTTGTAGTCAGATATTTTAGACCTATCTGGAAGCCAGGCTTCCCTGCATGGTGTTTTGGAGACACCCCAACAAGACAGGATGAACTACTAATGACCTTAATGCTCATAACTGACAGATTTCACATGTGGTTGGCGGAGTTACCACACAATATTCAGTGGATTGCATGTAGGAGCAAAGAACCGTTTCACTGCCACCGAGAGTGACAGTTTATCATTTCATCTTTCATCGTTCACCAATGGTATTTGTAAATATTGTAAATAAAGTCATTATCATTGAGTTTTTAGTTTGATGTGTTTTTTTTTTCATTCTCAGTGAATGAGAAAGTGAAAGTAATTTTTAGAAGACTAATTTGGTAATGGCTCAGAAGAATCTCGCCTAGGGCACCAGAACACCCAGGGCTGGCTCTTACCTGACTTTTCCAATTCCCAAGCCAGGTGATGAGCTAGATAACATCTGGAAGCCTTGGTGGTCGGGTCACCCAAGTAACCCGGGCAGGCGGAAAGGTTGACAGTGTAAATTGGATGTTGTTGGGGTTTTATAGTTAACTGACAAACGGGGGTGGTGGTGCGTATTTTTAAAAAAGGCAGGGCCAGAGAGTGTGTTTAGACTTTTCTGAGAGAAGACTCCACCTCATACTGAACCTAGGATTCAAGGCCGGTTACGTGGAACACTGGACAAAATTTCCCTCTAGCACTTATGTGAGGGTTTGTGGAAATATCACAAGCTACATGTGATTCATAAACTTGCAAAGGGTATATGATGGCATGACTCAACATTAATTGTGGTAGGTAGTGCAGGAATATGAGTACCGGAGCTACTGTATGCTATATTATCTGCGAATGAAGGCAGACGAGTTTAGGGGCTTTAGCCTTACTAAAATGATCTTTGCCCCCCAACCCCCAAAAAATGCACACTAAGTAGTTTAAATAATATTGATCTCATTATTTCCATGAGACATTCTAGTAAATATTTAGTCTCCTTCTAAATTAAAAAGTAACATCCCTGGTATTTCCAGGGTGTCCCAAACCACCTGAACAGCAAAGTGTGAAGCAGGGACATGAATGAACTCTCTCCCTCCAAAAAGAGTGGATTGCTGCTTTCAGAAGAAGGTGAAGACTCCGCCCTTAGCGAGATACCTTGTCAGTATCCGCTGTCCAAGGTCTAGTCAATAACCAAAAAGGTCAAGATTGGACCAACAGTAAGGCTTCCACATGGGGTCGTGCAGCTGACTCTCTGTGACAGGGTGAGAAGTTCTGACATATGGAGTGACCTCAAAATAGAGCCGCTGCTCCTTTAAATCAAAAGGTGTCAGCTGAGGTGGTTTGGATGAGTCATGAGGATGTCACCTTAATGACTCCCAAGGGAGCTAAAGCATGTCCAGAGGCCACAAAGGATATGCTGGAGGGATTATATCTCCCAGTCTGCTTAGGAACATCTGGGGATCTCCAAGCAAGAGTCTGCAAACTTGGAATGTGAGAGCTTATCTAAGCAGCTATGCATGTTCCCTCCACAAACCTCACCCGGAGGTACAGTCTGATGGTGGTTGGGTGGATGGATGGATGGATGGATGGATATGAAAAGGTACTTTCTTGGCACCCAGTTACACAGCTGTAATTCTGAAACTAGATAATGATTACCGCTGGCATCACTGTTCATTTAATCGTTGTAAAAATAAGAATTTTTAAACAACTCTTTAAAAAATAAAAACACAACTTACAAATTTAATTTCACCATATCTCAAAATGTGGCAAAACAGCCTCAACAGTTATTTAAAAATATTTAAATTGCTATAAACATTACCAACAAATATTCATTTCACACATCATTAAACCTATGGTTTCATTTTCATTTGTAACAAATGGTCTAATAGATAATGTATCCTTACCCCCAGCACCCCATGCGATGTTGGCGTTACCATTTCTCGTACCTCGGCTGCGGCGCCGGCTTCGGTTGGGGTCGGTGTAGAACGTCAGCTGCGGTTCACTGTCAGCCTCTGTACCCGAATCCCCGTCTGGGTTCAGGAAGGCTGAGCCTGAAGCACAAGTCAAATATAAGTCATATTCAAAACGCTGCTCCTTTTACAAGGAAAAGAGGGCATCTAATTCAATTGGTAGTCAAGGTAATGATATCCACTTCTTAATGCCACTCAATCATGTTTTAAGCGTATTTTTGAAAAATACAAAGGAAATGTATTGAAACGGTGAAAATGAAACGGCCTAAATGAATCCAAAAGAGTTCAGAATGGTGTTTAGCTTAGATGTAATCCCATACAACAATACAGTCCTAGTGCAGGGCTGTGTTTCCCAAAACCTTCATGCTGTTACAGATTTTGCCTTTCATGTGAATTGTAAGGTTCACCCTTCCATCCATATAATTCCATTAAATGCATTTTGCAAACATTGCTCTTCAAAAATCACAGGAGGACGATCTGCAGTCAGTCCTGCTACAAAGCAACTAAAGAGTTCCTAAAAAACACATGTTCACTAAAACGACACACTAAAATGTGTGTAATATGTATCAAGGGAAATATGAGGTTAGGAAAGTGCTCCGAAAACTCTGAAATTTACTTACCCAAAATAATGAACAAAGTAATATGAACAGTGATTCCAGTGGCCAACAATGTAATTCAACACGTTTTAAATAAGAAATTGTGGCGTGGTTTCTTGTAAGTATCCTTTAATGACATAAAACAAAGGGCCTACACGTCTGCTTCTGTAATACATTAATAAATTACAGTGGTACCTCAGAACTCAAATTTAATCCATTCAGAACTCCGGATCAAATCCTAAAAATTCTAATTGAGCTTTCCCACACAAGGATGTGTTCTTTTCCCCCTTCTTTACTCCTTGAACACCAATGACTGTATTTCACAATATCACTCTGCAGAAGTTTGCAAATGATACCACCCTAAATGGGCTCTTAAAAAACTACGTAAGTAAGAAAAAAAAGTAAGTCAACTGGTGTCATGGTGTGAGGAAAAGAGTGGAAATGTTCACTGACTTCCGGAAAAACCCCCAACAGCACCTTCTTTGGTCATATGAAACACTACCGTTAGCAGAGCTAGAACCGTCACATTTCTAGGCACCACCATCCAACAAAACCTCAAATGGGACACAGACATCACCTCCACTAAGAAGGCCCAACAGCAACTTCTTGCACCAACTAAAGAAATTTAAGATTTTGTTGAAGTTCATAGCTAAATTCACAGCTGCAGTAGAATAACTTATTACATCCTCCGTCTGTGTCTGGTTTGGGTCTGCAACATTGCACTCTAAGAGGAGACCACAGCGTACAATGCGATGTGCGGAGAAGATCATTGGCTGTCAGCTCCTCCCGCTTGGAGCCCTGTACTCATCTAGGATGAGGAACAGAGCCAAAAAAGTGTCTGACCCCCTGCATCCTGGCCACTGCCTTTTCCATCTTCTTCCATCCCAGTGAAAGCACAGAATAAGAGCCCTGAGCAAAAGGACAAACCGTCACAAGCCCCCCAAGCCATCGCCCTTCTAAATAAGGACCCACGTGAAACTGTCTCATATTCCAAGCACACACTGCACAAGCTTCATTACCTTATAGAACTCCTTTGAACCTTAACCCAAGCTGTTTGCACGATACATCCATCCATTTTTCAATATTTATGTCTTTATTTATACTGTCTACATGCTTACCTCATAATGCACATCTCTTGTAAAAGACGTATTTTTGCCTTATTCTACTTTTTGTCCTTGTATCCTTACTTTAAGATATTTAGTTGCATGTTTAATTTTGCTTATGGCATGACACCACCCACATTAAAAGAAATTAATTGTACTTCTCTGTACTTGGTGAATAAAAGATTCAGTATTCAGTATACCTGGGACTTGACATTTTTTTTCTCGAAGGAAGATTGGCATTGAGGCTAAAATACTAGGGGCTAGGCTTAAAATACTCAGGGCTGGTGATTGGACCTTACAATGCCCATGACCGTCAGTAACACAAGCATTTGATAGTTAAAGAAAATTCAAACAGTGCAAAATCAAAAGGTATCACTCAGAAAATTACAGAGTTTATCACACTTGATAATCAGCCATTCTCCTTTATAAACATTATAAATATATAAAATGCGTAGATTTATAAAATATAGTGCTCTGGGACTGTTGTTGTATGCCTGAGTTGGTGTTTTCTTACCAAAAAACTTTTGGAATGTAATTTATTTATGTACAGTCATCCCTCACCATTTCACGCTTAGACTTTTGCAGCTTCACTCGATCTCGGTTTTTTCACATCCATTAAAAAGTTGATAGACAGTGAAAATGATACAGCACGCGCTCTATTGTCTGAGTCAATTATACACCACTGTACAGTATCACAATTAAAATTTAAATTACTGCATGTATGGAGTGTAGGCCTGTGTATTCCAACACCCCCGAAATGCCAGGTGCAGCTGAATAAGAAATCCTACTTTGCAGAAATTAATTTAACGTAGTACAGTCTGGAACAGATTAACCACGATAAACAAGGGATGATTTTATAATTTTTTTAGTTGGAGTGTCCCTTTATATTTATTTAAGCAGGATCTCCCAAACAACCAGTATCGGTGTCAGTTTTTGAAATAATCAGCTATCGGCAAGAAAGTTCCTTATCGGGGCATAACTAGTTTTATTATTTATATCGCAATGTTCTGACCTGAAAAACGTTGATGTTACATTAATGATTCTCGTAACATGTGCAGAGAAAACAGGTATAGCAAGGTACGTGCAGGCAAGTCCAAAAAAAGTTAGCTCAGGAAAGCTGGGGTGGTTTCCTTGGCCTTTTCAGAAGGCCAAAGGGTTGGCATTTTCTGCTAAACATGGTTTACTGAGATTACCGGTGACATCATGTGAAACTTTGGTAACAAGTGAGGGACTAGTTTGATCTTGAACGTAGGAAAGGAGTTTGGGATAATTCTTTGGTTAGGCACTGTAGTCATTACAACAAGCACTTAGCTTTCTGTGGGCGACACACAACTTTTCCTAAGAGAAGGTCCACCATTGTCATAACTAAGCAGGAGTGGGGATCGAGGAAACAGTAGCGGGAAGGCGGAGAATCCAGAATCAGGGGCTTATTGCTGAGAACAGCCAGACGAGGTACAAAACAGTGAAGACTTCACTGAACATTAAACGACTTCAATGACAAGACTCAAGAAACGTACTCGAACATGGACTGAAATACACAGGACTCAATGGAAAAAAACAAGAAACAGCTGGTAACAATCTGTATTGCAAGCGCAGTTAATGAGGGGGCGTGGCGTGCAGGAAGATCGGACAAAAATCATCGCCTGTATAAAGTCTGCTAAGTGCCACATGGATATGCCATAAGTATATTGGAAGAGTGTAAAGTAGACAGATGGGTACAATACAGATGCTCCTCTACTTATGAATGAGACATTCTGAATTTTAACTCTACTTTCTTAAATTCAAATTCAAATTGCGATTCTGCAACCTGTTGTGAACTATTCAGAAACAATTAGGCCATAGAATGCCCAGATCTTGCACAGCAGTTTATTGACATTCCCCTTCAGAATGGTATTGTGTATTTTTAAACTTAATATAAATTTTGAAAGCTTCACCATTGGGTACTTTGCTTTCCTCCTACTATCCAAAGAGATGCATCTAGGCTAAGTGATTACTTTAAAAACCTGTAGTGTGTATTTACCCCGTGGTGTACAGGTAGCCCACCCAGGGTATGGGGGTGTAGCCCTACCTACCCTATGATTCCTGGGAAAGGCTCCAGGACCCCCCGTCACCCTGTCTAAGCAGTTGAAAAATGGTTGAATGTCTCCATTCACAGAGGATCAGAGCTAGACGACTCACCATGGGTTTTGCTGGTCACACGTTTGCGCTGGTTGCTTGACGTGTTGTGAGCAATAAGCGTGTTTTGCTGGTGGTTGGCATCAATGGGGCTCGTGGCGATGATGTTGTCCTTGTACTTGCTCATTAGAGATAGTTTAGTAGTGTCACTGCCTGATGAAATAAAGGGTATAATAAGTCAAGGAGATGAAGAGCAAGCAAACCGCTGTAAATCCTCAGCAGGGAATGCAAGTCTCCTCAAGAAAAATATACAGCAAAAACTTCAGAGTTACATACATAATTAGGTGAGATCAGCACTGTATAGTCTTGCCTTTGCCCCTTTGAATCTCTCTACCAAGCAAAATAATTATTATGACTAGAAGAAAAAGCAAAAACACTTTCTATAGTATCAAATAAAAGGAATTTCTGCTAACAATCATGCTACTGTCCTTTTAATATATCTGAACATTGCTTCTCGCTTCTAGAAGTGATCCTGGTGCTGGAGTCCCTCAATAGTTCATTCGATGACGGTGACAGTAGAGTGTGTCTGAAGAGGTTCGGCTGAGAATGCAGCTCTCGCTCTGAACAAACACTAGGCAGGCACATATAATTCATTAAAGAAGACAGAAACTTGTACAACAGGGTGTAGAACCTATTCTGTCAGCTATATTGTTCCATGATGTCTATGAAACTGCTAAAGTAATACAAAAGCAGTCGAGTACTTTCTGTCATTCTGTCCACAACTGAACAGGTATGCCAATCATTTAGGACACGCTACTGAATGGCGTAGGAAATGTTGGGGGAACACAACTTGATGACATCTGACAAAATATTCAATTTTTTTAAAACTGCATATATGATTGTCAAGCTAGTTTTACATTACCAGATTAGATTTTACTGCTAAAAAAAAGACAGACAGGTTAAACATTATGTTTAACGTCAATAACAACAAACCTCTTGTTAATAATGATAATCAAAAATTCTTGTAAATATCATAATCTCTCCATATAATATATAATGTAATATAACAATCAAGAACATGTACATATAGAGTTATGCCGCATTTAAAAAATATATAATTTTGTAGCATTTGTTTGTTTTTACTGGCATTCAAGTGAAAACTCAAAAACATTAAGCTCATTAAAATCCCTGATCTCCCTCCTAGATGCATATAACCGGCATCCATTTATTTTTTAAGTGTGAGTGACGCTAGAAAGCCCAAATAAATAAATAAAAATTCTGTAGCACTATTCAAGTGAGTTCGCTTAGTGAGCTAAGCTGGTCCCCCAGTGTGAAATCACTTGCAGGGTCTCACTGAGGGGCCGTTAAAAAAATTATGCAAGGACTACAGTACGCATAAAATATTAAAAGTGCAAATTATTTAGCTCTTAATTTGAATTCAACCAAACAAAAATTTCCTTAGAATGTGTTTATTTTCATTACAGTGTCTAACGTATTGTTTCAGAAGATATCTATTTTGAGTAGTATACAATCATACCTATAACAATGACAGAATTACAGCACTCTAATTAGATGCATCATCTTTGTTCTAAAGAGTGGCTGGTACGTGGAGAATTGTCTCAAAAAAGAAAAATAGCCAGACAGTGGAAATTAACTTCAGAGTAACCATACTGTGGGTTTGTTTTGACCATTACATGAGCCGTCTCCAGTACATCATATTGCTCTTACCCAGAAACCTTGTGGGCTCCCTTTTTAACTACTGCCTGTCCTAATGTGTGACACACTCATTTAAGAAACGTTTTATTGACTGGACTGCCTGCTAAATAAACAAAAAATGTGTATAGACGACATAAATTTGCTTAACTTGCATCACTTGAGACACATTTTATATAGTGGCTTCTTATTTACTGTATATAATTTATTGTAATATATTATTATATATAATTTAATTTCTTGTAGTTCTCAGGTGCCATCTAACATGGAACAAGGCAGTAGTATTACGATATTTTCCTGATCTTTGTTTTTATTCGGAGAGGAAGTGCAGCATACGATTCACGCACCAGGAGGGAGGTCCAAGCTGGTCTTGTCATTACAGCCTTGCAGTGAATCCAGCGTCCGCGTGACCTGACTGGCGAAGTCCTCGCCGCCGTTCATGCACTCGCGCTGCAGGTGGTGCCGCAGCTCGGCGATGTCGTACTCGTAACCGTCCAGGATGGGCGTCTCGCGGATGCTGAGTGTGCCGCTGGAGTTGTGGCCCTGGCCGCGCGAGTTGCGCAGACTCTCGCGGGCCTGGCCGCCCATCAGCACCGAGGGGATGTAATGGATCTCGTTGGCGGCCTCCGCGCTGGCGCTCTTCTGCGGCTGCGGCACGCGGCGGCGCTTACACCAGCGCCGGCGCGTGTACAGGATGAGCACCAGACACAGGATGGACAGCAGCAAGGCGATCATGCCACCCTAGAGGGGAAAAGAGATTAGCAGCGTGAGACATCAGCACAGCAAATCTTTAACTTTGACTCAAATTAGACAGCAGCTCAACTGAAAGGAGTAATCTAAGGTGACCAGATAATGCCAGGGAGGACACTTCTGAGCTGGGACAGGATTTGCAAATGACCGTTTCAATTGAAGGACCTTGATTTCACTTAAACACTGAGTTCTTGCTTTGTGCTGATTGGTCAGTCTCATATTAGTATGCATGTGTCACTAATGTTAATGTTAAAGTCTTTTGACCAATAAAAGCACAAGAAAGAACTTAACTATTTAGTCGGTTATTATGTCAGTTTTAAAGTAGTTTACAAAACCAAAAGTAGCTCAAACTTTCCTCTCTGACATGGATTATCTGGTCACTTTAGTAATATCCCACAACAGTATCTTCCCATAACTCTGTCATCCGCTTCTCAATCCACAGACAGAAAACCTTTTCTATTCTATTACTTGAGACGCAATGCTTTTCTATATTTTTCACTAGATTTCTTGCTTTTTTACTGTTAATATTTTGGCCCAAATTTACACATAGAGAAGTCTATTCAGCACAGCCATTTTCAGGACTAAATAAAAGGGTGTTGTTCCGCCCTAACCAAGTCGGCTCATCATTTGCTGTTGTCTTCACAATGCTCTGCCAGTCATCATGTTGGTGTTAGAAGTGGGATGCCAGCATCGGCGTGTCTAAACATTTTCAAGCAAATCTACCCCAGCCTGGTGGACCTCAAGATAGCAAGGGAAGTGCCAAACAAAGATAGGTGGCATTTCTGGCGAGAGAGCTGCATGGAACGCGAAGGAGAGGGCACCGAGCACACTACTGCCCGGAAACCCGAACCAGAGCCACTAGCTAACAACGGGTGGAGTAAAGGAGGCACTGCCCCGGCCGTCTGAGGAGCTCTGGACCCGTGCAGCACTCCCAGAAGCTGTCCCTGCAAGCCTGCCGACTTCCCATCCAACATGGGGTTGGAGACCAGGGAAGGCGGAAGACCTTGGAGACCAGCAAGGGCTCTCAGCTTTCCAGCTGCAACGAGACGAGACCCCAGCTTCAAAGCGCGCCCAAGGAAGACAGCAGGCTGAGACTGCTGTACTCAGCCGTGAGGAGGTCTGCTGTACTCAGCCGTGAGGAGGCCTGCTAAGTGCTGGAGACCCAGCTAGCTCAGGAGTGCAGGAAGCTTGAGGGGCAGCGGACGCAGATCAAGCAAGATTGAGCGCAACTTAAGTATGTTTGGGGTGTGGGGTGGGGGGGGGTAGAGAGCCTGTGTGTGTGAACTCCAGAAGCTGCTGGCGGAGGCCGCGCTGCGTTACTGCTTGAGGACACGCCTCAACTCGCATTAGCACAGGAATGCATGAAGCCGGAGGAGCGGAAGATGGCCGGTGAGGAGTCGGTGAGGCCACTCGATCGGGGGAGCCAAGCCGTAAAGGGAAGAGTCAGCGGCCAGAGGGGTGCCAGCTTCTTCCAGCAATGCTAACTTCACCGGCGCCACAATATTGTATTTCTATGGAAAACAAAATATTTACATACAGCAGAAGACAAATGTCTTTTTTGTGACCAGTTCTTGTTTGCTTTTCCCCCTCTTACGCCCAGAGCTCATACAAAAGCGGTGGCGGTAAAATTAAAAATAATTTCCTTATTACATATACTAGATAATGTTGAAAAAGAACCATCATTAAAATTGTGGAAAAGTGAAAAGTGTGGTTTCCTATGATTCAGTAAAAATGCTTTAGTGCAACTTGTTGGCTTGAACACAGAAGACTGTTGTGGTCCTTGCAATTTGTAGTCATAAGGACATAAAAAGTTATGTCGGTATTAATATCGCATATCCTGCAAGCTTGTCAAGGCAGTACAGTAGTACAGTGGGCAGCGTAGGTAGATCCTCCAGTTTTTTTTCACTGTCCAAAAACATGCAACTTGAAAGAGAACTGGAGTGCCTACATTTTCTGTATGTGTGACTGAATGTGACTGACTGAATTTATATTATATTATATTATATTATATTATATTATATTATATTATATTATATTATATTATATTATATTACCTCAGTTTTCAAACTCGCTAGAACTCGAATTTCTTGAAAGTCGATCAACACACTTTGACCTAGAACTTGATCTGAACATCAGAAGTAGAACCATGAACGTTGACCTAATATAAATTGTATATGCCAGGAAATGAGTCATACTACAATGCAATTCTAACTTGAATGCCTTCTCCACAAACTGGATTATTAACCAAATAAAGCAGCGCAACATTACAGTAGCTAACAATAAATAAACCACTAACTTACGAGTACTATTAGAGCATTTATGTTATTTATTTCAACTTCATTTTGCCAGGTTCTCACTGCTCTATGTGATATTTGGAAGAAATAGTTGATTGAACTGCCTGGGATACAAACGTCATGTGTATAACTAAATTCTTCAACCAACAAGGGCAAATGTGTGTCGGCACGGAGGTGTTCCAGTTTGTGCAGCTGAGTGAGAGGTCGCAATGCATCTAACCATAATGCATTGCATCAGGATCAGAATGCGTTGCTTTAAGCCAGCACTGTAAG
>JAABNY020000043.1:18152059-18165431 GCA_015164015.2 Brevimyrus niger | reverse complement strand
AGAAGAGCCAGAGACTGTGTCCCACTGTATCCCAGGTAAATTAAAATCACCCATAACCACTACATCATTTTTATTACATATAATCCTGATATCATCATATAACATTCTACTTTCCTCTGTAGCTACATTAGATGCTCTATAACAAACACCGACAATTAGGTCATTTGAGTTTTTTGGCATCTAGTTTTATCCATACAGCTTCTGTATTTTTATTATTATCAGTGAGCTCCCTTGTCTGCAAGTTTCCTTTTACGTAAACTGCAACACCACCTCCCATCTTGCCTATCCAGGCTCTATGGAACAACATATAACCATCCATATTATATTCATCACCATCATTGTCACTCATCCATGTTTTAGTTATTCCTATAATACCGTAAGTGTCTGATGAAATTAAAGCCTCTAAATCATGAATTTTGTTTCTAATACTCTTAGCATTTAAATACAGACCACAAAGGGTAGGCCTTTGACTGTGCCCACTTTTCATATTTATTGGGGCTTTCCGTCTCCCCCCACCCATACACGTACAGTATAAACTACTCTACACATACACCTCCTCAATACACTGGTTGCCCTCCGGCTCAGATGCAACCCATCCAGCTTGAACAGGTCCCACCTGTTCCAGAAGTTCTTCCAGTGCTCTATAAACCTAAACCCCTCCTTCCTACACCACCCTTTTAGCCACGTGTTTAATCTCCTTATCTCAGCTAAGTATTCCAGAGAATACCACTGTGGATGTTCTGCTTCTAAGCTCATGAGTGACTTATCAGTGATTCTATAAATTTATCCTGCAGAACAGCCCTCCTGCCCTTTCATACGTCGTTGGTGCCAACATGCACCACAACCACTGGATCCACTCCGGCTGGGGTCAAAAGCTTGTGCACACGACTCAAAAAGTCCCCTACCTGGGCACCAGGCAGGCAAGACACCATACAGGACCCTCTATCACGGGTGCACACATAACTATCTACAGCTCTAATAATTGAATCACCTAGTACCAAAACCCCCCTCTTCCTGGTGGGAGGGGGCCCAGCTGCCTCTCCAGTCTCATCCGGCTCTAAAGCTGGAAGCACCTGAAAGAGGTTAGACACCGTCACTTCAGGTGATGCCGTCTCTTTAAACTGTGTACATCTATGACCTACATTCACCCAGCCCTTCATTAACCCCTTTATTCTCCCCCCTCCCTGCTCATGATGTACACACTGTTTCCCTAAAAGGCATATTAACTCTCTCCTCTAATTCCTTGTTGTGTCAGATGAAAGACAGTTGCTCCTCAAGGTCATGAACCTTGATCATGACGCGACCCTTACATCACTTGCAGATGAAGTCGGACTGGACACAAACATCCAAAAGGGCAAACATCTTGCAAACACAACACTAACTGTGGGAAATTATCTAACTCATTATGACTCTACCCAGTATATTGATATAGCCTATTTAGTTAATCTAATCAACCTATAATTAATACAATAAAGTGCTGAGTACAACACTGAATTAACACTTGCGTTAAAACTGAACCTTTTTAATTATCCGAGAGTGTGGGAGATAACAACCTTCGAAATTAAATTTTTAAAATGACAAAATTAACAATTACTTACCCAAGACTAACTTCCTACTGCCACGTTTAAGTGAAATAAAGCAATGTAGTCAAGTGATGTTGGCAACTCGGTGTGTTCAATCCTTTGACTCATACTGTATATGTGCATATAAATATGGATTAGATGGGCAGAGCACGTGACTAGGCTCACCCGTCTCAATTGCGACGGGTAAATGTCACCACCATAGTCATCCTCATCAACATGAATCCAGTTCAGATTTCCTGTCCAACTGCGATCACCATCCTTCCCTTTTTGTTATAAAGCAAGGGCTCCACCTTCTTCACAGGAGCCATACCATGGGTGTAGTGTGTGTGCTGGTCTTTCTCGAAGTGTTACATTGCATTCTTTGCAGGACTGTGTCCATAACATGACAGAGATGTGCAGCATGACTATACCATGACGGAGACGTGCAGTATGGCCATGCTATGACGGAGATATGCAGTATGACAGTGGCAAAGTTATGCAATATAAGAATACCATGACAGAGATGTGCAGTATGCGGAGTTCCTCCTCTGCTGAGTCACTGGTGGGGTAATCAGTGGGGGTCAGGCCTGGCTGGCTCTGCACGCTGTCCTGGTGATGGATGTGGAAGAGTAGTGTCCCATTTTCCAGCCACTGCTGCCGCCAGCGCACCAGCGGGATGTCCTCTGAGTTCCCAGAGATCTCTGCGGAAGAACAGAGCAGAGCCAAAGCAACCCTTATATATTCAGCAGAGGTCTTTATCCAAAATGATGTGCAATTGAGACAGCAGGGTCAGATAGTTCCTGGAGCAACTAGAGTTAAGTGGGTTGCTCAGGGGCTCAATGGTGACCATGCTCTGTCAATCACAGAATTTGAACCAACGACCGTCCAATCACAGGCACAGAGCCCTATCCCCCCAGCATAGGCAAACTTTCATACCACAAGTACACTTTTGCCTCAAGATAAACTTGAGAAGCAGATGCCTTATTGTTGTTGGCATGTAAAACTTTTACTGTAGATGTGTTTTTTTTATATGTTGGGCTGCAAAATGTAATGTCTACAGTATTCAGTACTCCAAAAAGGTTGTTGTAAAGGACAAAGTAAAAAAATCCAAACGAGAGGGATATTATAGTAAGAGGTTGTGCAACAGCCAAGCCAGAGTCAAGGAAAAGTATTCTTTCTATCTCATCAACATGTCTAAGAGCTGAGTAATGACAGAGAATTTAATCTACATCCCACAAAATGTTCTCCTTTGCTGAGCAATGCGGGAAGAATCCTCTGTGTGACCCATTTATACCTTGACGTTGAAATTCAACTCACCTGTGACACTTGTACTCTGATCTGGTACATATTCCACATTCCAGTCACTCTTTGGCTCCTTCCCGTGTTTGGAAACATGTGTCAACTGTTTTGAGTCATTGTGTTTAAATGATGTCTACTGTGTGCTGGCTGTGCTTCACTTTTGTGACCTGTGTTTTCTATTTTGCATCAAAGTTCACCACAATGAACTTTGCAAATGGTGCAAAATGTGTTTTGATGAATGAGAATGTGTTTAGTGTTTTAATGACTCAGATCAGGAAACTGTGTCCAACTAGGTGAGCACTGTTTAAAGTTTCACCAAAGGAATGACTGATTCAATAAATAGGCTTTGGCAATTGGCAGTTTTGCCCCAAGAATGACTTTGAGTGTTTTAGCAGTTCAGAAAAAAAATCCAAATTCCAATATGGCTGCTATGAAGCTCCTCATTGGTGGATTTTGGTTTTGAACAGTTATGCAAATATGTCAAAAGTTTGCATACACTTATATAACAGTGTCAGGCTTTCAGTTCTACAACCATTCTATATTGGTAGCAGAATGTATAACTTACACCTTATAACAAATACATAACATATAACAAAAAAATTGCTAATTAGCACATACATTTATTTATTGTGGGTGTTCTGAAGTCATCACAGGGTCAAAAATTTACATACACCTACTTAGATTATTCGGTTAGAGGTGCTGAAAGTTCCAAAATATTTTTTTTACTTGTGCCAAGGCCCCTTAATTTCCTGTTAGTGAATTTGATTGAGTACAACTGATAGCTGCTCTATGCCACCATTAAAAGCACTCATTGGGTCAGCCAACACACATTACAATGGGAAAGTCCATGCAGCTCAATGCTGACTTGAGAAAGAGGATCATGGACTTGCTCAAGTCATGAATGTATTTTGGATCCATTTCTAAACATAAGATAATCTGTTCACTTTGCTAAGGTCTGGAGGTAGATACAAACTGCTACCCTTAGCTGTGAGGAAATTGGTCTAGATGGTGAGATGCAATCCAAGAACAACCAATAAAAAGGTTTGCTATGAACTGGAAGCTGCTTGAACACCAGTTTTACATGCCCAAGGCCTGAGAGGCTGCTGTCCGAGTCAGATGCGCCAGCTCTAGAATAGATACCTTCAGGCTCAACTTAAGACTGTGGCTGATCACATGGATAAAGAAAAAGATTTTCCATATGGTGGAATATTTTATGCAGATGAGAGAATGATTGTGTTGTTTAGCCACCATGACCAGAGGTATGTTTGGAGGGGGAGAGGAGAGCCATTCGACCCCAAGACACTGTACCAGCTGTGAAGCTTGGTAGTGGTAACATCATGCCCTGGTGAACTGGAATGATGCACAATGTGGAACTGATGCACAAAATTCACTAAATAATGTGCAAAGAGGATCACCTCAGAATTCTTCAACATAACCCCAAACCATCAAAACTAAGACACATTTGGGTCTTTCAAGAAGACAATGACCCTAAACACACATCAAAAAGTCAGGCTTACATAAACTTCTTGGAACAGGCTTCCCAAGGTCCGGAACTCAACCCCATTGAAATTATGTGGACTGTTCTCACTAGTTATCAAGCTTAGCAAGAAATCATGCTTTGTTATACAGGGCAATGACCCTGTGCTGGATAAGTGATGGATGGATGGATGGATGGATGGATGGATGGAGTATGACTGACACACAAAATGTACTGGAAATATGTCACAGACCCGATTAACAAAAAATGCTAAAACAAAACAAAAAAAGTTTTTGAACCTACATTTGGCTGTCTAACCCTTATTTGTCTACATGTTTATTTACTATTTGTACATCTTATTCCTATTATCTTGATTTTATTCTACTTATTGTTTTGCCTTGAATATATGTTTAATTCATATTTTCATGCCACTTCCTGCGCCAAACGAAATTCCTTGTATTTTCAGAATAAAAATTCAGATTCTGACCATTCACTACAATGTTAAAATGCTTACAGTCAATTAGAGGTGAAAGCTTATAGTGAAACAGCAACTGCATTAACATAAATTATGCAAAGCATTAGGCAGATCACAGTTCCTTTTTAAAAATGATCATGTGAATTTAATATATAATCCATTCATAACACAAGCAAACTATAAGGTGCATCATTATAAATCTTACAGTGCTTTCAGAGATCCAGATTTATTACATATTCACAAGAGACACACAAATCACAGGCTGATGGTGGATGAGAAGTGAACTACATTTAAAGAAAGATTTACTGCATATCAATGCTGCTTTCACGGGGTGGGGGGGCGCTTGATGATGGGCCTTTGGTTACCCACCCAACGAAAGCTAGCAGAGAAGATTCATAAGATGGCTTTTCCAGACATCTCATCAACGTTAAGATTTGACATTGAAAAGACATCTATGTTAATGCAACAGAGCTTACAGGGAGCATCATATAAACATTGCCATCATCATCACATTATTATAATTTCTTATAGATGTTGGTTTCTGTTATGTGCAGCAGTTGTCAAATGAGGGCAAATGGGTGAAAAGGACACACAAAGGTGGGGTGGTTGGGGGCTAGAGTGGACTGTGCACCCAAAATCTGGACATTTGGTCAACTTTTATATGCAACAAAATGCACCAATTTAACAAGATACTCCCCATTTGCTGCTATGTGATCTTATTTTCATGCCGTATGTATGCGGTCCAAAACTGGTGTGAAACTTGTGCTAAATAAAATGGGCCCAATACGACAGACTAACCACAGCCCAATCTTCCCCAACTATTTTTGGTGGAAATGATGGATTTGGCACCAAAAACAAGGTCCCATGGATGTCTGCTGTGGGGTAGCTATGCTCAGCTGAATAGGAACAGGGTTGCTGGAGACCCCATCATTAATTTCCTTACACTATTCTGGATGTACTCTAATAGATTTTATTAGTACCGGATTAGTAACATAGGCCAAATAGGCTTAACTATATGTCACAATAGTGCTTCTTCTCTCATTGAGTGTTACAAGAAAATTAAACTATCAGTTATGAGCTTAAGTTTTTCCCTTTTTTGGTGAATATGAAACTTTCCTTTTCAACTAACACTGAAGGGACTGTACACATAATAAATTGGCCTGACATATTCAAGTCTTTGAAAGCGTAGGGATGTAATTTCCTAGGTTTGTGAAGTTTGTTGTTTAAATCAGTTTAAATTAGTTCCCTCTGTGCCTGAAATATATACTTTAAGATTAAACCCTGTTGCCTAATGTCTCAGTCGTGTCAGATCACCAGCTACAATTTTAGCATTGTACAATTTTAGCCAAAGAACATATCGTGAGTCTGTAAAAGACCATGCATGAAAACAAGAATTCTAAAGAAAGCACTGTATTGTCACATTTATGTGAATACCCTGCTTTTTTTTTAAATTCCCCATATTTGAGTCTGGATTTTATGTTATTGTAGTTGATAATAAGAAGCATGGCATAAAAAGTATTTTGCAAATGCTAGGTTTCTTAATTCTTGAATAAGAAGAATTGTTGACAGCCTTCCAAGAGCTGTGTATTCCTTGGAAAATTCAACACCAGGGTGTATATTTGGGCATAAATGGTAGGGGTGTAAGGTCAGTCTCTGATCCCATACTGCTGTCACGCCCCACACCCCGTCTCACTCCTCCCGAGATCCATCAGTGGACCATTTGTGTTAAGTACCAATCCAATTTAAGTGGTCCACCCCGTGCTAGAATGAATGACTTACTTGCCCTGCTAGCTCCTGTGTGCTGGTCTCTCCTCTTACTGTATGTGGTCACGTGAGCCTGATTTCCCTAGTATCTAGTCCTGTGAGTGTGTGTCCAGCTTCCCCTGTGTCCGCAGGAGTGTCTGCTTTACTCAGCACCCCATGGACAGACCTTCTGGCCTTCTGACTCTTGTCCTGGCTTCTGACCATCTCTTTGGCTTTGTGTATTTGGTTTCTGTCGGCTCCGTGTTTGGATTCCCTGTTATCATACAGTGAGATTTCTGTGAGTTTAGTGAAGCGGGGGGTTCAGGGCTAGTTTGTTCCATAACAATGTTTAAACCAAAGCTACACCCTCGGTCCAATAACCCACTAATATTGAATATTTCCTATATAGTGGAAAAAAGCATTTTCAGTTGCCATCATTGCTATTGATTGCCAACATATTTCCCTCACATCATATTTTCCTTGTTATTGTACATATGATACAAAAGTTAACGCTTCTTATATCAGATTTGATGTGTGATTTATATAATTATGTATATAATACTCTATGGGATCAGGGCCAAAGCCAGGGTTTGTAAAATAGGTCCAGGACCCTAGAATGAGGAGGGGTGACTCTCATCAATCACATTATTGATACTGTTCCCTTCATAAGATGTTTATTTTTTTTATTATTAATTAGTTATGTGAAATGTTACTTAGCCCATTTTTTATTCAGGTGAGTATTTAGCTTCAAAATTCATTTTTAGCTCTTAAAAAATGACAGAGGTTAAGACCTCAGTGAGCTCATAGCTGGCTACACCCATGTATGGTAGTGGTTCTCCAACTGCAAGATGATTTTCTGAATTTGGTAATATATATGTATATATTAAGGAGTTTTAAATTAAAGGTTTAGTTCTTTGTTTGGCAAAATTTGGCAGCATTGTGGGTATGTGTTTTTACGTAACAAGCACAAGAACCAATGACCCATCACAACAGCAGCAGGCACACCGAAAGTCTTTCCAAACAAGAGGGACGTTCTTAGTTTCGGTCTATGCCAAAGTGCCTGGTCAGTGATCTTCTTGGTACCCCACTGAAAGTGAACAGTTGCTATGGCAATATAGATGTATTTAATAAAGACATGTAAAGAATTTAGTGATATTCCCAGATGACAGAATAATACAGGCTTAATAAAACCGAATTAAAGCTTGCATTTTCCTTTGGGATCAACAAAGCTTCTGTCTCGATCTTATATATCTAATGTATCATAAAATATGCAATACAGATGAGATTATAAGAGCATTGTGCTGGAGAAGGGTCAGGGTTAGGGTGCAGAATCCCACTGTGCTCAAGTGCCAAATATTCTTGGTTTGATTTTCACAACAAGATGTACCCTTATTATATTATAACGAATGTTCACTTTTACATGGACCTTCAGCCTTCCTGCAGCTTCTTTAGAGCTTTTTTTATCTCTCAGCTCAATTTTTATAGAGTGTAGCAGGGGCAGACATATCTGTCTCTAAACCTCTCACTTGATCACAACAGGAAAAAGACAAAACTAACGCAGATGTTTCTTCTCTGGCTTTCCTGGCTTTCCTGTGTTTACAAAACACATTTCGATGAAAAATAATGATTAATAAAAAGTAAGTGACAACAGTGTTTAAGTCCCCAGTTATAATCACATGAAATGCACATGCTGATTATGGTTTAAGGATTTTACTATGTTGGTGAAATCCACAGCTTTCATCCATATGTAAAAGAAATTTTATTTGTATTGATTCCAATCGATTTTATTGACTGAAGTCTGACTCTGCTATGGTCAATGGCGATATGGCTCCCTTCGGCTTGTTAGCACTGGGCTTTTTCCAATTGACCTATTACATCACAGATGTAAAAAACATAACGATGTATACAAATGCATATACGTAATGATATTTAGGTGGAGTACAGGTAATAAAGCTAAAGGAGAATAACAAAAGTGAGATCGTAAAGTGTAGAACTTTTAAATAAATTTTTCTACAGTATTTTTTAATGAAGAGTAAAATTCAATTTGCCTTTTGCACAAGTATAATGAAGATCTTTAGTTTTTATACATGCTGTCCTTTGAGACATACACAAATGAGTTTGAAGCTTGCGGTCTGAGCACAGGGTCCACCATTCATCTGGCCGCGCTCCCTGGTGCATTCTTGGAGGTTAAGGGTCTTTCTCAAGGGCTCAGCAGCAATGTGACTATTCTGAAAAGGATGGGATTTGAACCAGTGACCTTGTGGTCACAGGCAATCATCTTGTTTTATAAACTACGTTTACATGCACAGCTAAGTTGCGCTATGGTTATAGCTCGACTGCGCTTTTTAATTGGACTACTGTCCCAGTATACATGCACGGGATGGGAATCGATTTATCGATTGAAGTATTGCCGATTCTGCTCTGACAGGTGGCAATATGACTCCTTTCAGCTTGTTAGCACCGGGCTTTTTCTGGTTGACCTATTACATCACAGATGTAAAAAATAAGATTTATATTAATGGATGCGTGGACAAATGAAACAACACAAGCTTTAATTGGGATCTGGGATGAGTTTCCTGAAGCCTTCTTAATGCTATGTCATTCGTAAGTTCTATCCCACCATTCATCCATCCATCCATCCATAATCTACCACTTTTCCGGGTCAGGTCGTGAGGGCAGCAGTCTAAGCAGGGAAACCCAAACTTCCCTCTCCCCGGTTACTTCATCTAGCTCCTCTGGGGGAATCCCAAGGTGTTCCCAGGCCAGCCGTGACTCATAGTCTCTCCAGCATGTCCTGGGTCTTCCCCGGGGCCTCCTCCCAGTGGGACATGCCTGGAACACCTCACCAGGGAGGCGTCCAGGAGGCATCTTGACCAGATGCCCGAGCCACCTCATCTCTCCCAATGCGGAGAAGCAGTACTGTAGCTCTACTCTGAGTCCCCCCTGAATGACAAGACCCTGAGAAACTTAAACTCCTCCACTTGGGGAAGGACTACCTCTCCGACACAGAGAAAGCACTAAACCCTTTTCCAGCAGAGGACCATGGCCTCGGATTTGGAGATGCTGATTTTCATCCCAGCCGCTTCACACTCAACTGCAAACTGCTCCAGTGAGAGCTGAAGGTCACGGTCTGATGAGCCCAACAGAACCACATTATTTACAAAAAGCAGAGACCTAATCCTGAGGTCACCAAACCGGACACCCTCAATGGTCTGGCATAAAAGTTATGAACAGAATGGCAGAATCCACCACTCACCGGAAACGAGTCCGACTTAAAGGCGACAATGGAGACCAAGCTCAGACACAGGTTGAAGCACTGTATTTTTGGTACCTTCTTGATATACCAAAAGTATAGTACAGCGCTGTACATTCTCTATGTGCTGTACGTCCTCCTCTATGCTTCTGTTTATTAGCTTCATCTGTTACTTACAGATCAAAGCCCAGGATGTGGAGCATGTGCAGAGCACCTAGGCCAGTTTGAGTCCGATTAAATGTGTACATGCAGGATTAAATCGACTCCCGATCACATTATCTGGGTATCTTAGTCCAACTTAGAGAAATTCGATTTAGTAAGATTTCAATAGGACTAACACAATCATTTTCTTAGTGTGCATGTAAACATACTGGATGTGTTAAAAGGTGTAATTAATCAGGGAGGGATCCATGGCTCTGGCATGCTTAGTGCCCCGGGCAAAATCGGAGCCAAATTCCTCACTGTAGTCCCCCCCCCCTTCCCACCCAAACAATTCAGAAAAAAATTTAACTGGGGGAGTGGCAAAAGGTAAAGTCATCAGCCAGAAGTGGCTCGATGCCTGTGGTATGATATGAGCCCCCTCAGAACATCACCCAAGGCAGTTGACCATTTTGCCCTTGATAGAATCTGCTACTGCTGGGAAGCCTCAAGTCTGACTTGACTGTATTAAATTTAGAATCATGATTGTATTCTTTAGTCATATGACTAGAAATAAGCATTTTTGTCCAAGGGGAAGGTGTTTTGCAAGTTCTTGCTAATTATGAGGGATGTCATAGTACTAATGATATGTTCAACATGATCTCAAATACATGGCCACTTTATTAGGTACAACTAGCTAATACCAGCTAGCTTCCAGACCATATACAAATTATACAAATTATGTGCTCAGAGATTTCTTTCCGCACACTGGCACTATTGTACTGAGCTGTTATTTTTGCACTTATGACCTTTCTGTTTGCTGTAATGAGCCATTCTGGCCATTCTCCCCTGACCACTCTCATCAATAAGGTGTTTTTGCCCACCGAACTGTGAGTAACTGGATGTTTTTTTCCACTGTAGTGTGTGAACGTCCCAGGAGAGCGGCCGTTTCTGTGATGCTGAGACCACCATTTAAGGTACCAACAATCACTCTACATTCAGAATTGCTTAGCTGTTCTAATGCTCAGTCAGATACTAAATAAAGCTCTTGACCCTGTGTCTGTGTTGCCTGTATTCAGGTGCAGCTACATTTCACTATTTGGAGGAGTATCGAATCTCACATTTCAAGAGATCATTCTTGAATGGTGAGGGTAAATGGGCCATGAAGTTTTGTCTGTGTCAATGTGAAAAATGGGGTGACACAAATCCTGAAGAATCTCCAAATATTTCTTTCAACCATAATGATCACAAATCCCCAACATAGTACAACAGTTATTTTAATTTTCAATAAGAACTAGAATTTTAATTGTCACTTTACAAATTTATGTTAATGGACATGCAAGAAGTGATCAGTAGAGCGTGGCTGATTAGCAAAACCATAAAAAATACCATTATTGATGTCTCCAATATCTACAATAATGATTATAATTAGTCCAGGGCATTTTAGGTAAAAGGGGAAAGATGAAGCATGATTGTTCACAGATTGTTTGACACTGCTTTCTACATGACTCTACCTGTCCCCGTCTGACCACTGCTTTCTACATGACTCTACCTGTCCCCGTCTGACCACTGCTTTCTACATGACTCTACCTGTCCCCGTCTGACCACTGCTTTCTACATGACTCTACCTGTCCCCATCTGACCACTGCTTTCTACATGACTCTACCTGTCCCCGTCTGACCACTGCTTTCTACATGACTCTCCCTGTCCCCGTCTGACCACTGCTTTCTACATGACTCTCCCTGTTCCTGTCTGACCATTGCTTTGCACATGACTCTCCCTGTTCCCATCTGACCACTGCTTTCTGCATGACTCTTCCTGTTCCCGTCTGACCACTGTTTTCTGCATGACTCTCCCTGTCCCCGTCTGACCACTGTTTTCTGCATGACTCTCCCTGTTCCCATCTGACCACTGTTTTCTGCATGACCCTCCCTGTCCCCGTCTGACCACTGCTTTCTGCATGACCCTCCCTGTTCCCGTCTGACCACTGCTTTCTACATGACTCTCCCTGTCCCCGTCTGACCACTGCTTTCTGCATGCCTCTCCCTGTCCCCGTCTGACCACTGCTTTCTGCATGACCCTCCCTGTCCCCGTCTGACCACTGCTTTCTGCATGACTCCCCCTGTTCCCATCTGACCACTGCTTTCTGCATGCCTCTCCCTGTCCCCGTCTGACCATTGCTTTCAGCATGCCTTTCCCTGTCCCTGTCTCTCTGTGTGGCATGGAAGTTTATTTTGATGTTGCAAGCAACATTAACCTTCATATACTAAGCTAACATTACCTTTTCATGTATCTAGTTCCTTACTGTCTGAAAAAATAAACATTTGTATGTCCCGCTTTCTCTGCTTTTTAACTAATTCTTGGTCTATTTCCCACCTCCACTGACTGACCAATTTAAAATAGCTGCCAGATTACCGTCACAACACAAAAAGACATGCTAGGAGCAATGTACAATTAGGATTACACACTTCTGTTTTCCTTAACAGATAGATATAAATTTAAAATAAACAGAAAGCAGATCCGTTGAGAGGGTTCGTAAAAAGAAGACATTTTTTATTACTGTATATTGGGGCTCTCTTCCCAGATTGGTATTTTCTCAGTTTTGGGGGGGACATGACCCCCCAATGATGCATGGTTACGCCCATGGGTATAACTGTGCTTCAGTCATCCATATAGTTTTCAAGTAAATGTTCCGGCATACTGCATGTGACAAGTATAACAATACTCTGTGTCGGCAAAAATTTGTCTATGGTCATATATTTGAACAAAAAACCTTTTTAAGATTATTTTAATGATAAATGATAATGATATTTTAATGAGTAGAAATAGGCTGGCATTCTGCCTAGATCTTTATTAACAGCTATAACTGTCAGGATCAGTGCCCTTCTGGCCCTGTTCCGTATGTCTTGTCCCCATTTGACCAGCAGGAGTCACTGGCCAACCTGTTCCCTCCTTTGTCTTGGAGTTCCTTACTTCCTAGCATGTTTAACTAGGCCCTGACCCGCTGAGTGTCTTGATGGACCGAGTGGCTAGCCACTGTTCCTACCCCCTCTTCTTTTGCCGGTGGTTCGAGGCTGGTCAGGGACCAGTCTTAACTAATTATTATTCAATATTTGTCGGTTGAGTGTTCTCCTGGTTTAACATTTCTATAGGTATTTCAGTTCCTTGTTTTTTGCTCCAGGTTTCCTGTTGATTCAAACTTCAGTCCTGGGGGGGCCGGAGCCCTGCACACTTTTGAGTTTCCCCTCACTTAACACACCTGATTTAACACTAATTACAACAAAGCTCTTGAGCTTATGGTGGAACAGGGAATGAACTAAAGCTACACAGGGCTGCGGCCCCCCAGGACTGGAGTGTGTGTGTGTGTGTGTGTGTGTGTGTGTGTGTGTGTGTGTGTGTGTGTGTGTGTGTGTGTGTGTGTGTGT
>JAABNY020000043.1:18125473-18135688 GCA_015164015.2 Brevimyrus niger | reverse complement strand
TTGGGGGTTCAGTGTCTTGCTCAAGGACACTTTGATGGGGTCAGGAGGACCCGGGGCTTGAACCTGCAACCCTCCAGGTGCTGAACAATAGCCCTACCTCCTGCGCCACCATCTTCCCCCAAAAAATAAATGCATGGCTGAGGTGTCCCTAACGTGAGGTTTCGAAACTGAAGCAAGAGTCTTCTAGCAAGACAGCAGGAATCTTTTGGAGAAGAAATTTCTGCTACTTTTTATTGTATTACTGTTCATTTCCATATAATTTTCCTGAGCAAATATAAACTTATTACCCAGATAAATAGTTTAAATATTTTCTTTAAGGATATTTTTCTGTATGGTACTGTATGTGCTAGGAACTTAAGAATTTCAAGAATATTGTGAATTAAATGGGAGCAAATTGGCAGACAGCCGATAGTTTTATTTGAACCTTGACCTTATGGCTAAACCTGAACAACAGAGGTCTCTGCATCAAACATTGTTGTATGAACTACTTAAGACAGTGGCTTATGATAAGAATCAGCTACCAGCAATGAGTACATATAAATTAAGTAGCAGAGGAACATTTTCAAGTCATTTTGTCCCTAAATAACTTACTCACCACATGCATCTCCAGTATTTACATGCAGGGGCGTGGTGAACGGCTGGGTGGACTAAGCCTCTGTACCTGTACTTGGAAGCTTTCCAGTTTGAACCCCAACTCACACAAATGTGGGTCCTTGAGCAAGGCCCTCAAACCCCTTGCAAGTGAAGAGACGTGTCCCTATGTACTTGTGTAAATGGCAAATAAAGAATCATTTCATTTCAATAATCTGTAAGCCTTATGCCGTTTACAACAGCCACCCTAACAGCTAATCAACACAAATCCTCTAGGTGGTGCTTTAAAGCTTTTCATAAAAGCTAATTTGTGGCTTTGTCCCTGAAAGTACAGAAGATATTTCTGGAAATTAATGGAATTCTATACTGGCAACCCCAGACACATACCCTATCTAGAGCAACTCCACTCCGGGCTCTTACAGGAACCCAAACCAATGCAGGTCTTGGTTTGGATAGCTTCCCAGGAGAGTTTTATACACAAGATAGTCAGGCAAACTTCCAAAGCAAACAAACTCCCCGTACACATGAATGCAGACTTCTCGTTCTCAAAAATTAGACTACATTCGGTGCAGCACATTCAAAACTGGCATTATGACAAACTGAATTTTTGCTCTCTGGTTTCATAGTCTCCTGTAGTATCATGTCTGCCTGCCCTATTTCTCTTTGTTATCATCACGGCAGCCTTCGCTATATAAACTCAGTAAACAACGCAATAAACCCCTACACTGTGTGACAGGTGAGGAGGCGCAGAAGGCAATGGTGCAGGCAAATGCCCCCTTGGGGGGCAAGGATTATTTAGCAAATGAGAGGAAATGTGCCAAGGGCTGATGGAAATAAAGGGGCCACGCTCACCAGGTCAGGGGGAAGCAGCTGGTTTGGTTACCCATGTGAGGATCTGGGCTCCATGCCTTGGGTCCAGTCTCATCCACTAATACATTTTCACAAATTTAAGATCTAATATATTTTATATGATTCTGAATTCGCTCAGCTACCAATCAGCTCCGTTTCCTTGCTGTCATGTCATCCCAGGGTACTTAGAACTCTTAATCCAGCCCTGAGAAGCACCTCTTCCCCCAAAAGAGAAGGCGCTGGTCCTTTGTCACATTTGGGCTCAGCTAGGGAAAAGGCAGCCCCTTCAGGGTTCTCCTTCTGCAAGCTGTCTAGGTTGGCAGAAAAAAGCTATAACACTCGCCTTTCTGCTCAGCCTTTCCAGCATAGGCTTTATGCCCAGGGCTGGACCACCAGCCCTGCCTGTTAGCATTCCTCAGACGTGGTTTCCGGATTGACCATGAGGAAGCAGTTGTTGCTATTCCCGTTCATGGTGGTGATCGCCCCCTACTGGTGCATGGTGAGCAGCAAACTGAATTCCTAGGTGTGCATTCAGTGATGCATTCAGATCCTATCTAACTCTAATTAAGAATTCAACTACAGACTGCTGAGCATCATGTTGACAATGAGGGCAGAAAATCTCCAGCAAAGGCATTTTGATTGAAACTTCAGCGGCATAAAAATTTGATATAATTGAATAATATTAACAAAAGATATGCTAGTTAATACTGAGCCAGGACTCTCCAGTGATAGCAGTATATGTATGGGCTGCTAATGGGAAAAGCAGCAGCTCTGAATGTGCCTAATAATGAACTCCTACAGTCCGGCACGTCCTGTTCTGTGGAGGCTGGTATTACCCCGAATTACAGCTACTCCCGTCAAGTCAGCACATTGACATCAATCTGAGAAAAAAATGCCAGAGTTCGTTTGGCCTCCTATCGTCACACGTCTTTCCTGACCCACGACAGCATTTTCACTGGTCTTTCACCTGAGGTTCCAGCCGTGTCCTCATTGGTCAGCTGTCAGTGATGCTGCGATAACACAGATCTGTAAGGTTTAGTAGAAGATCTTAACTAGTGCACACTGTACGTCTGAGACATTAACAGTTCATTCAGTGAACAATGGAAATCACATTAACCCTGATATCAACTCAAGTGAGATGTTTACTCACATGGTATTAGATTCGTTATTAGCTGAAATGAGCTTTAGGTGTCTGTCACTCGGATGCTATGTTACCATATCATCGCTATAGCTATACTATGCTTAATGGAAAGCTATTCAGAATGTAACTGCCTACTAATTTCCCATAAGATTTCCATAAGCTGTGCAACACAGCAAAGCAGAGTCAAGAACGCCATTACACAACCCCAAGAAATACATTAAAACAAATCTAACTAACCATATACAATCCTTACCAGCCATGATCAAAGAATAATTGTATTATTATTCTTTGATCATAGCTGGTAGGCATTGTATATGGTTAGTTAGATTTTTTTCTAACTAAAAAGTTTTTTTCTAACTAACTAAGAGTTGTATGCTTACTGAGATCATTTTTAAAAATGGCTACTCAGTTTATTTAATTTATTTAAAGTATAGTGTGTGTGTGTGGGGGGGGGGGGGGGGAGGGAGAAAATGAGCTAGCAGGAAATGAATCACCTTATGAAAGTTCACATATAAGCAAATAAAGGTTTTGTTTTTATATAATTCCTCCTGCACAATGTGTTTTTGTTTTTTCTTTGTCTAAATGTGAAATGTGAAATTGTGAAGTTTGGTTGTAAAAGCTTCTGTGCATAGACTTGTATGAGTTTTGTGTGATTACCTACAGACGACTGGAACTGGGTGGAGTACCTGGGACCGGTCTGGAAAGCCACAGCTTCCAGTATGCCACCACACCTCAAACAGCTTTGGGCAATATGCATGTCGTTCACATGTAGGTGTGGGAGTAAATACAAGCATTTGGTCACCTGATTCTGCCAGTCTTCCCCAATTAAAGATGCCACCATTCGTATAATTAGACATGGATAACGCAGTGGGGTACTACTTGAACTGGAAAATAACAAAGGATTGATCAATCTAACTTAGATGGATGGATCTATCTATCTAGCTGTAGATATCTGCTGCCATTATGTTATTTTTTTAAAGTCAAAACACATGACATATTTCCCCCATTTAACAAATTGTACAGTTACCAGTTAGGAGGAACTCAGGGGGGCAGAGCCTGGCCAGCAACATCCCTACAGAACCCCCCCAGGAAATGACACAGCTCACCATATCACCAGCACCCCTGCCATGGTGCATTTTTATTGCGTAGGCTGAAAATGAAAAGCACAGCTCCATGTACTGTCAGTGGAATGACTATCTGGCAGTAGTTCAGGAGATTCAGGAGATGCTGGGAAAAGGTCAAATGACGCTCGCCCTTGTTGAGAAATGGCTGCAGCAGCCTCCTCCTACATCCATGTCCCTTGGACATTGTGGTTTTCCTGGACATGACGCAGCACCCAGTAGGCCTCAGCCTGGCCTTCTATGGACAGCAAAGACTCCATGAGGCCCCTAATGCAGCCCCAACATACCCCGCAGCTCTACTGCTTTATGATCTAGCAGCACAGAAAAGAAAAGCTCACACAAGGTGGCTGTCTCCCTTCAAGGGGGGAGTATTTTTCCGTCTTGCTGGTGAAAGATGAGAGTGCCGATCATCGCTCTGTGGTAGAGCAGCGAGATGTCAGAACACCCCAGCCACACGAAACACGGTCCAGGGCACCTGCCTGTGGTTAATGTTTCTGGGATTCAGCACCACTCAGAGAAGCACATGACACAGGGATTTCAGAACTGATACAGGCTTTATTTGTGGCATCTCACAGACATTGTTTTGCAAGGCCTGGCATTGTGCGGGATGATCACTTACATACCAAACATAATCACCCTAGTAAAGATCTTTTCAGTTAATCCAGAAATGTATTTACTTAAATAAACACACAGTTGTTGAGGTCAAATGTATTATTACTATTATCTTATTTCATTTTTTGTTTCTCTTGCGTGTTTCTTTAAAATTCACTTTATACAAGGGTGAGATTTGACACTGCATTTTTGAATGACTACAGGTTTAATCTTTAAGTTGTGCGAATGTATTGTGTTAATTTGAAAAACAGCAGTGATGCTTTTATGGGTTCACCAATAATTAAACTGTGCATCAAATTTCCCTATGGAAGTTTTCGGTCTTTCATGTATAGATGGATCCTCAAATTAAACTGTAGCACTGACAATAGTAACAAAACATTCTAAAAAGATACAGATGTACTTCACTTTGCCTTCAATAGTAGGTCTTGTCTGATTCTTTGTATCACTATTTTAAAGGGAAGCTGAGAGAATGTTAAGGGAACTGTTCATCATGCAGATCGTGGGTATGTATATCTTCTGTCTTGCCCCCCTCCCCCCCTCTCCATCCCTCCCCCAACCTTAATCCCCCTCTCCTCGCATTCCTATCTGGAGCAGACACGCAGACACCTATCACAATCAGGAAGATGTAGCCGCCAGAGTCATTCAGTGAGATCTTGATGAAGAGAGACACACTCTACACCAGCATGGAGTGTTCGGCCTGAAGGACACCTGGCCGCATTCCTCCGAGCCGGAGGCCTTTGGGATGCTGAAATGGGGCCATGAGAAGAGGCACCGCAGGAAGGGGCGCAAACATGAGGCAAATAAAAGGCCGCATTCCTAGCTGGGCTCAGCTGTTAGGCTGTTGATGTGATCACTATGAGCCGTCCCAGCTGGGAGCCTTTTATAGCACGATGTGGACTTTCACATACCTCGCGAATATAGTTTAATATTCATTTGATTTAATGAGGGGAGGTGTACTGGTTTCAACGAGAGGTGCTTTTCAGCAGTATTTATAGATCTGACTGAAGCTCTGAAGAAGAATAAGACAGCCCCCGACATTTGTCCCCAACATTACTCCAAAATAACTTTCAATCGGTTGATGTCACAAGACACAAAATGTGCATTTTGTCTTTATTCTAAGAATGGCTTGTATGTGTACAAGTGAGTGGAAAAAAAAGATATGAGCTAAAAGAGTGAGACTCTAGTTTATGAAGGATAATATTTCCTAGTTTCCCAAAAACATTTTTTGTTTGGCTAGAGCAGCAAAACAGCCATTGACTGGCTTTATTTTTTGGCTAATTGGGTGATTCAGAACCTTCTTATGATTGGATACATACTGCAGAACAAAGGCAGTTGCAGTGCAGAGTTATATAAGACATGGGATTTTAATGGTTTCGTTTTACACAGCTAATTGCACTGTATGAGGAACAGCATTTGTTTATATGGTAAAGGATAAATGGACAGTAATCCACTAGAGGCAGAGGGTTTTTTTTGGTTAAATGATATGGTCACAAAGCGTATAGTTACATTAGGACCTAAAAAGAGTTGCAGTGAAAGTAACCAAGGTCCTTCTTGATTACAGCATAACATTAGACAGCTGCTACAGTTTATTAAGATAAAATGTTAAGAATAGTCCTCTGAGAATTAGATGACCTGACAGATTAGATATGTGCTATTCAGATTAGCAGAATATGCTAACGCAATGCACTTCTTTTGATAATCAGTAAACAAGATAAAGTTAAAGCGCTGCCATGGTTCTCATCCCATCCGTCCTTAGTGTAATATTACCATTACCTCCCACCCAAGCCCCCCAGGGTCTCCTTCCTAATGTTGTTCACTCAGGATATATTTTGTATTTCTCATTTTGCCCGTGACAATTTAACAATTTATACTTCCGGCAAATTCTAAGTACCCTCTTTGGCTCTTTGAAATTAAGGCATTAGATAGGATCTGGCTGTAACGTAAGCTGGGATATTATTTTACTATTGCAAAAAAAAAGCAGCTTAAATTCAGTCATTACACATTTGTAGTGCTAATTTAAAGGGAATTTCAGAATCAGCCAATCAAAATGAATGATAAATGACATCACACTCTACTTGCTGGATACTTACAATATATACAATATTTACTGAAATACACAAGGTACTTACAGAAAAGATCTAAGTAAGTTACGGTGCTTATTTTTTCATATTTGTTCACCAAATTTATTAATTTGAGGAGCTTGATGGAACAATATCAGCACCAATTTTGAAGATAAATTTTCTGTGAGTAATGGACACCATCTGCAAAGGGGCGGTATTACATACCGTGAGATATCTGACTACATCAAAATAGTTGTGACTAAACCAGTATAAACACAGCTGCTGCACGCATGTGTGGCATTGACACCATCCCATAGGCAACTAACTGCCAAGGTCCAAGGGCCCCCCCCCCCCCCCCCCCCCAGCAGAAGGTTACTTGTGTCTAATGGGCAGTCCAGACCAATTTAACATATCAATAATTAGTGATGGGGACCAGACTGCTGATATTGAGTTCCAAAACTAGACGAAGACTAAGTAGCACACACCCTGTCCCTACAGCAAAGGAGGGGGTCCCCAACAATGAAACTTGCCCAGCTGAGAGACAGGGATCAATCATGCCTTAGGAAAAATGATATAAATTGCATATAACTAATTATAAATAATGACTGACACTAACGATTTGTCTCTTCCAAGGCAGCATTACACTCTGGGACCAACTTTTCAAATAGAAATAACTTCCTCCACTATGTCCACATCCACACCTAGGATTGAAACAGGGGTCAATGGTTTTCTCGTCCTCCTGAAGTCCACAATCAATTCCTTTGTGTTTGTCACGTTCAGCTGCAGATGATTCTGCTTGCACCATGTAACAAAGGAATCCACCACAGCCTGGTGCTCCATCTCATCACTAACACTGATGCATCCAACCACCGCAAAATCATCAGAAAACTTCTGAAGTTGACAGGTTTCTGTGCAATGGCTGAAGTCCATGGTGTAGAGTCCTATTATTCAAATCACGGTCCTTGAGGTCTGAGCACTGCTGGTTTTCCAGCCTTCCTTTACCTGTGAGCCAAGTGTGAAGCCTCTGACCAATCAGAATCAGTATTTATTAAACTAACTACCTGGGACAACTGAAAACAAGGCCTGAATTTGGAATCGAGGTCCAGATTTGAAGAGCCCTGGTGTAGAATGTGAACAGAAAGGGAGAGAGGACGGTCCCTTGCAGTGCCTCAGTGTTGCTGAACCATGTACCTTAAAAGGTACAACCACAAAGGTACAACCCCAGTGACAAGCAAAGGTACATTTTTTTTACCTTTTTTTCTGAGTGTAACTGTAAAACAGAACAAATACTTATATAGTACCTACATAGTTTTCTTTGGTCTGCTAAGGCTCAACACTGTATACCTGCCACACATAATTCCCATTTAAAACCACCATATATAGCTAATCTGTGATCTTATTAAAGATAAACATCTATAAACACATTGAAACTCAACTGTTGCATATGTTCCAAAGGAGTCTCTGGGATTATTTAATTGAGCAACGCGCAACCAAGAGTTTCAGCTCTTGCAAAATACTAAGCAGCAGCCATCAGAAAAAAAAACAAAGTTCAAAGTCCATTAGTATTATATCACTGCCTCATATCTGAATGTATACATTACTTAAAAGGAACAAGGAAGATTTTCAGCTACCATGTTGGTGGGTGGGAGGGAGCATTTTAGTGAAACTAGACTAAGGTGAACCCAAAAACAAGAGGTGATGGAGGTGGAACAACATTCTTTTCACCCATGACACCAGGTCACACATTTGGAAACTGTAATCAAGGATCATTTAGAGAACCTCAATGTATGGGACTAACATGATGCTCCTTCTGTTTGAGTTCTTCTGCAGCAACACAAACTGCAGAGCAACAGAGTTAAAAAGCCCAACTGGAACTGCTGGCCTGAAAGTTGATGTCGAGCAGAACAGCCTTTGGGGAAGAGTGATAGACACTGAGCCTGGAGGCAATGACATGGTCTATCAAATTGTCTATCTGAAATGATAGGCTGACTGTGCGTGTCAGAAAGGTAAGTCAGCCAGCAAGAGTACCATCTGTTATCACTAACAGGTCCCACAAGACTGGCCCTGCCTGACTGCAGCCCTGTCCACACTAAAATGCTGCATGGAACACTTAGGCAATAGGACTATAACAATCTGCTGCCACAAAAGCCAGCTGCTGGGGAAGAACCTACATCACTACAAACTGCAGGCAGAAATAGTTTTGCTAGAACTTGCAAGACACCTAATAAAGCATGTAAGTTTAGGCAATTTATATATCGAAATACGTGATTTTATACTCTGGTTCCTTGAGTTGTCTAAATAATTCTAGAGTATGATTCCTCTGTACAGCAAAGGGCTCAATACAAGGTGCAGAGATAAAGGGCAAGACGTTGGAATGCAAAAGCAGATGTGCAACAGGTGACCTTGCAAATCTGAATGAAGGCACAACCGAAAACCAGTTTATCAGTCAAACTGCACTGTGTCCTTAAAACGGACAACAGTTTTGAACTTCAGAGAGAAAAAAATCAAGACTCTTTGAAGCAGAGAAGCATCTGTAGAGAGTTTCTGCTTGGCGTGGTTATATCTCCAAGTTTGCAGCTTTCTGAAAAATTATGGTCCTGTAGTACCAGCAACTCTGAGTTAGGCAGCCAATCCCCAAATGTCCCTGAATAGAAAGCCGACAGAAGAACTCTGCTGATAACTAATTGTGATTGTAAAAACAGCCCAGAGCAAACCACGGTAAGGAGACAATCGGGGGCGTCGGGGGTGGGAAGGGGTATTTAGGCTTATGTCCCCACCTTCTTGAGTAGTGCACCTCCCATAATCCTTTGATGTCTAGCGGCAAAACTCAGGACACTGGAGTTGAGTACAAAGCTTGAAAAAAAAAGCTAGAAAAAACTAGGCTTTTGCACAGGAAGGAACTCGTTCCACTCATTGAGTTGCACCCTGGCCTTCCCAACAGGGAGCAGCGCATTTAACCGGCCCTGGGCCAAATACCGATGAAGGTAGTGGCTGTGACCTGAGGAGAACAAGTCGGAAATAGTTTATAAAACAAAGACCCAGTGCTTTTTTTCTGGATTTCTTCTGCATATTTCTGATTTTTGTCATGCAGTTCAAAAATGCACAGTTACAAGAACTGATGTCTCAATTATGTCTGAAGCAGTACAATATGTCTAGAATTAAGCCAACTCAAAGGTAATAACAACAATTAGCAAACCACACGCATTAAACAGACGTATGAAGTGCCAGTCGATTTAGCAGTGTTATTATAATAAAAAATGCTATTACTTATTTTTTACTCAGCCTTGAACACCATAGGATTAGGCACTTGTGCTTGTGGGTATTGTATTTTTAATCATGTTGTCTGCATTGACTTGACAGATGTGCAACCCACAGGTATTTTTTTTGTATTTTGTCAGCATATCGAATACTGCCATCTACAGGCTGATCAACACTTTTCCCTCTGCACTTGAATGGAGTTATCCAGTCAAATACATTGGTGAACGTCCAATGTTAAGTAAATATGAAGTCAATAAATAAATGAAGAATCAAAAAAGAACGTCAAACCACATTCATATGCTTGAAGCTGGTATAACAAACAGCATTTTACTGCAGCCAGACACTCGTGTAAAAAACACCATACAGACATCTGGTTAGTTAAGCTAATACTCTTAAACCTCATGACCCTACAGTGGTTAAGTGGTGGGAAGATGGTTAGATGGAAATGAAAAATTATAGGTGACAGACTTTATCTGAACAAGGCCAACACTGCAGCTAACATGTGGACTCTCAATATTTAAGTCTAGACTAAAAACACACCTGTTTAGTTTAGCTTATAGGGACACTAGTTCTAGCTCTAGCT
>JAABNY020000043.1:18107272-18125122 GCA_015164015.2 Brevimyrus niger | reverse complement strand
CTGTAAAGCGCTTTGAGACGATGTAATGTCGTGATAATGCGCTATATAAAAATAAATTTGTTGTTGTTGTTGTTGTAGTAATCCTCATGATGATGTTCAAATGCACAACATAGCCAGCTTTGCAGTTATTGATATATAACATTGATTTAAAGGCCTCTCAGTTTGGGTAACACTTGAGGGGCACAAGTAACCTAGTAACTCAGTTACCACTCAAGATGAAATCATGAACAAACAGTAACTGCATGGAATATATCAAGTGTTGTGATTGATTAATGATGAATGCACATGGATCAGCACATAACTGACACTTAGTTTCTAGTTATTTAATACATTAAGCAAGAGTGTTATTTATGCCTCCTGAGCTTGATTTGAATATCACACATGTCTTGCAATGTATAAAAATTTGGATAATGGAAGAAACATTTCTGACAAAATGCAGATTGTGTTAAGATAAAAGGTAGCACTGTATTTTATTAATGACAGGGGCTTCAGATCTCCGCTCAGGAGGTTTGTGTCCTATCTCTGAATATGTGTGTGAAGCCTCCATGTCCTCCTGATGTCAGAATGGGTTTCCTGTGGGTAGCCAGGTTTACTTCGGTAGTGATTTGGTGAATTAGCGTGTGACTGTATGAGTGTGTTACTGCAAAGAAGTGACTAAGCATCCAGAGTGTTCCTGCCTTATACCCTACATGCTTCCTGGAATTAGCTACATGCTTACCAAAACCCTATACCTAAAAGTAATTATTGACTTTGGCCAGTGCTACAGTAATAGAAATAAAAGACACACACTGCACCAAAATGTTAAATATTGCACTAATTTAGAATAGCTACCATATAAACTCAAATAGGTTCTGATGAACAACTCTGGTCACCTGTCATAGCACTAACGTTATTGATCAATGATTTCCACTCCGTGATTTTTAATAACTGATTCAAACCAAACGAAAAAGATTGCTTTAAATCAGACTTTATATTGCCTTGTATGTAGCTATGTGTCCTTCGATAGACTAACACCTTTCTTCCAGGGTGTGTCCTTTTCTTGCTGGGATAGCTTCCAGGTTCACAGCAACCCAGGATGTCAGAAGCAGTTAAACATGGATGGATATTTGGTTTCAGTACCTCCCCAAGAGGATGTTTTGACTGAATGTGTTGCAAAATACACCACATAAGGTTTGGATTGGCTCACATATAAGATACATTACTTCAAACCTATTTTTTTAAACCGAGAATTTGTGAAATTTATATATCATATAAACATATACCAGATTTAATTTTCTTTTAAGATTCACCTAAAATTTATAAACTGACAGCGACAAATGAGTTTCCAAGTACAAATAATGCGTATTAAAACATCAAATAATTAACCACACTGAATTTTCTCTGGTTCAACTTAACAAGCAACTCCTTAACTATTAAATCACTACATTCAACTGATCAGAAAAGTTATAATTCTCAACATTGAGTAAATGCACAGAAGTCGTTAAAAATTTTATCGTTTACGTTTTTGCCTGAAAGTATGTATCTGTCGCTAAATGTTTGAATCGATTCCTTATCTGAAACATATAAAAAATACAGAAACACACACAGTCCATCAGACTGCGCAATGATCACTTAAGCAACATTGAAGAGGATTAACATTTGCGTTTATAAGACAACCTGACATAGTACACTTCTTGCTTTTAATTTTAGCTTTTCACTTTCTCGTCTCGGATGTCCGCCGTTTCTATTCCAACAAGGACACCGGCAGACTGCCGCTGTTCGCTCCCGGAAGTAGGCGCTGCTCCCTCGATGATACGCACTGCGCATGTCAGCGCTATCAAGGGTGTAGTCGTACTGACTCCTGCAAGAAGCTGGGGACTTTCATGGCCGTGGACGTGTAGTGCCGAGTGAACCGGGGGATTAAAAGAAAGAAAAAGATCTGGGAAAGAGTGAAAGCGCGATTATTGATCACGCTTCTCCGATGACTTTTTAGGAAACGGTTAATTCTCAACAAAGTTTTAGGTGGCATAAGTCATTAGTCTGATTTTGCATTCAAACTTAAAAATGGGACGTTTGCTGCACGTTTTGACTGTGTTCATTTATTTGGCTGTACACAGCCATGGTGCTATGGATGAGTGCGTGGATGACTCAGGGCAGTTTCAACGCTGTATGCCCGAGTTTGTCAACGCCGCCTTCAACGTTACGGTGGTGGCAACCAACACATGTGGCTCTCCCCCAGAAGAGTACTGCGTGCAGACCGGAGTTACCGGAGTTACCAAATCGTGCCATATCTGCGATGCCAGGGATCCCCGGCACCACCACAGCGCGGTTTTCCTCACCGATTACAACAACCATGCGGATACCACCTGGTGGCAAAGCCAAACCATGCTGGCCGGCATCCAGTTCCCAAACTCAGTCAACCTCACCCTACATCTAGGTAAGAGCCGCCGCTCTTTGTACCGCACCTCTATGAGTTATCAAGCCAGATAGAAAGTTAGGAAAAGTTGATCAAAGCAATAATTAACCGGTATTTAAATGTTATTCGAGAAAGTAAAGTGGCAAGTTTGTTTTCCAAAAGAACTTGGAAATTAGGGTTTTAATCTCATGATCTGTAACTTTAACACCTGGTTAGTCGCGAGTAGGTTTTTCCCAGCTATCGCTACACTTTACTGTAGATGCATTGTAGTTTGTCACGAGAACTAGCTTGCGATCTTGACTGTTTATTTTAAGCCTTGAATTTTCGTAGTGGCCTAAATGTGACCATCTGATTTAATCACACGGGTTTTTATTTTCATGCCATCCGATCGTGAATTGTTGTGTTAACCTGGCGCAGCTAATGCGACCAAAAGTTTGTGAATGCAAATGGCGGAAAGTAGTCTGTGGTGTGTTGGAGTTGGGAATCTGGCCTACCTGTGTCCTAAGTTTTATCTTTAACAGAACATACGCCTTTGAGAAACACGTTGAAATCACTGTTGATTAAATGGTAACAGCCGCTTTGAAACATTTTTCCCCAGGGAATGCCTTTTAGACTTGATGACCGGGGGGAGGGGCGGTGTGAGAAGACGGGGTTGTGAGATATGAGTGATTGCGCTGCATTCCTTCACATGGGGTTTTTTGGGGGGACAGGACGCTGCCCATTAAGAGTGTAGCCGATCCAAAAGCGTGGGAAATTACAGCCCCGGCATGGGAGCGTGTGAATGGGGATCTCCCTGTGTGCCAGCCGTGTAAGACGTGCAACAGTTGTCTGTCCGATTGTTGTGTTCTTGGTTTCCAGAACACTAAGGATTCATTGTTAACCCGATCGGTGCTAATAAATCAGTTTCTCTCAGTAACTGTCTAGTTTTTCCTTGTTAATGCTTCATATCTCGTATAACATCCATGTTCACGTGAAATAGGAGCATGATTTTAGACAAGTTAGCGGGTGGGAGAATTTTTTCCTCTCCCCCAGCCCTTCTGATCAAAATCTTTCTCTTTCTGAATGGTCATAGTTAGTGTACTATATTGCGGAGGGAAACGTTTTGGTTGACAGTCATTTTCCTGTAATGTCATTGCATTTCTTAATGGGATTTTGGTTATATGGTCTCATATGTCTCAGTGCTAAAGTTACAATGTACTTCCCACTTCTGTCAAAAAAAAATGTATGTGGGAAAAAAGCACGTTATCCTTTAACTTTTGCCCTTTTGTATAGGATTGAATAATGGTAGGTAGATTCAGCCAAGATGGCGTCCAAACTTTCCAGGATTTATAATCTTTAAGTATTGTTGCATATATGCATTTCAGTAGTTGCAAGCTTCCAAGAAACACTTTAAACTGTTTTAGCTAGGGTCAGAATATATGCATTTTATGCAATTTTTTTTTTAGCTTTCACATAAACTGATGTATGATGCTTGGTAGTACTGCTAGAATGTATTCCGGAAGCCGTATCTGAACTCCGGATTAGTACGCAAGTACTATTTTATGTGGTAAATGAATGGAGGTCATTTTCCTGCTTTGTTTAACTGCTGCTTGCATATTTGTTATCCAAGTCATGGCAATTTTTTTTTTTTACAGTAACATCAGTAAGTCGATATGAGAGAGAATGCAATAGTACCCTAGTTAATATATTATTTAATCAAAACCTTGTTAGCTACATACCAATCTAATGTTTATTCATTATTAACCAATCATAATGATTTGTGTATCTGATGCTGTTAATGATCAACTAAGTTACTTGTTCCCCCCTCAAGTAAAAATTTGATAATGTAATGGTAACAATGTTACCACTGTTTTTTTCCTTTCATAAAGAGATACTACTGAATCTAAGTGAATCCTTAACTAATCTTAATTTACCTGTTTGAATTTTGTTAAATATTTAACATTTAAAAATGCAAATGCAACTAAATTGAATGTGATCAGCAACACAAGTAAAATACTGATAAACATGAATTCTTATTATTGCTGGTGGTAGGAAAACAAAATGATGTAGAATCGCTCATGAGTGGAGTCGACAGCCAGAATTTAGGACAGTTTTTACATCTTAGTAGATTAAATGTAGTATTCATAAGCTTTATAATGCATGATTTGGTGGGGAATTCCATAAAAACTTAATATGGTTTTCAATATGTCTTTCCCATTTCTGCTCGCACATTGCTCACACAGTGCTGCTTTACTGAATGAACCATACATCACGTATAGTTTTGTCATCCTGTTAACCTCAGCAACAATCCTCTTGTTGCTTCCGACCATGTCGAGGTCCAGTCTGTTCCTTTTGCAGTATATGTGTCTGCTTGGCAAATATGACTGAGGTCCTGAATGCCTGTTTTGAAGGCTTCTCTTATGTGACAAGTCTCGTTTCCGCTTGTTTTATTCTTGGAGCTGAGAAGCTGTAGTTGAACAATGAGCTTGGTTTATGCTTGGCAATGTAACATGAAAACTGTGAAACTGCTCTGTTACAGCTGACTATCTGAGGGTTTGCTACATATAAGGTGCTTTATTTCTATTTACAGAAATAAAAATGTACAGTTTCTTGGGGGGGGGTGGGTAGTGTGGGAGGAGTTTTCATGAAGGCATAGATTATAACCCTATGTTCGCTGGCCTAGCGAAACTCTATAGATTCCCAAGCAGCATCAAAGGCCATGGTATAAGTACCCACCTGCTACAAATTATACCAGCCTAAAAAGGGGAGACCTATTGTTAGGTGCTGAAAGGTATGATCTTGGCTCAGGAAGCATGTATTTACACAGGATATAGCCCCCAGGTTTACAGACGTTCAGGCAGGTGTGAGATCGCATCTAAAAATCCAAAAGGATCACTTCATCTTTTGTTTCTCGGCAAGCTCATTGGTTATTGGTCGGAGTTGGAGTGGAGATTATATCTGTAATCAATTTTTAGAAATACATGCCGAAAAGTTGTATTGTGAAATTTGTGCTTGTTGATTATGTATGGAGATAGGCCAGTCTCAGACCAGAGATTTTAGCTGCACAAGCTCTGCTGTTACATTCTTTGGAGTTAAAACAGAGTGGTTTGGCAATTTTAGGTTGGCAAAAAGTTGTCAAGATGCTCCTAGTTTGACATCCTGTATGGTAGACAAAGGGATTGGAAGTCAAATTGTTTTATCATCTGCATTTTTGCAGGGATTGTGCTTTGTGAGAGCCGAGTTAAAAAAAAAAAAGCAATCTGCCTCAAGACAGATGTTTATCTGCGAATCCCCACCCGCAGTGTGCTTTGTCACAAAAGTACTCGCATTGCTGTCTTCCTTTTAAAGGCTTTACTTTATCTTCTTTAATATGAAGTTCTCTGACCTTTCAAAAGTTTGAGTAAAGGCAGGTTTGTGTGTGGATATTCTAATTTTGAAAATTCCCTTTGGATGATCTTTCTTAAAATGGCAATAGCCTGTTGGCCATGTTTTTTTTTTCTTGTTATTTTGAACTTCTGGCACCTAGAAAACTGTTGTACACCATGTAATTCAAGTCCAATTCCCCCCTTTGACTGGCTAGACATCTGTGTATGAGTTTCAGGGATTAAAGCATGGTTTTTAGATGGACTTCTGTGATAGACTAAATAATGAGATGGTTGGTTTGTGTGCTCACCCTCTTGAGGTATGCCAGTAGGCTGATCAAAATGTCCTGGATGTTCATCCCCATCACAGCTTGTTAAACTTGTGTATTTGTATTACCCTGTAAGTATCCAATACACAGTTCCTTGAGTTTATGGCACCACTCAGGCTAGGCTAATTAATAAAAATGTTGTCATGTTTACAGTTGGGTTGTTAGGGCTTAGCAGTGGCCAGTGTGTGGTCTCCTATGCTAGTTCAGCTCTGCTGGATGCCGGCATGTGATAATTGGTACTGACAGATGTGAGATGTTTACCATTGTGTTTATTGCTTTTAATGTTGTTTTATGGTTAACTGAAAACCCTGCCATGGTGGTGTGAATTTCACATCTAGCAGGATGCCCGCTTTTTAATTGACCATGGAAGGCCTTGAAGAACCATGATTGGTGCATTTTAGGACTAAGATTGCTGGTGCTAAAGTTCAATCTTCATTGTATTTGTGGTTTGTTTATTATGTGTAATTAAACATATACAAAGTGCTGTGAATGCAACACTACAAATTACAATGTTTCTTACATATCAATAGTGCTAATTTGGCTTTTTGTTTGTTAGAAATTAGTTCTTCCTAACATTAAATGCATCCTTTTCTCTTAGATTGAAAATGTCTTTGCACGAAACCACAATAGTGTTGGGAGATGTCGATAAACATTTTTCATGTCAAGTATTTTTGTACCTGAATTTGGATATTTGTAATTGTTCATATAAGTTACGCATTGTTATTGGTGAATTAACAATGATCCTATGATCTCAGTTGTGTTTGTCGTATTGATTTCATGAGACACTGTACATCTTGTTACGATGGTATATCTTTTTGGACACACTTCACAAACTGCACTATAGCAAACCAATTTTATTTTTTGGGTTAATTTTAAATGTGATGAAGAATCTGTCGAACTATGACCTGAAATCTGGTGGGATAGCAGCAGACGAGAGTCATCGCACGGCATTTCTAACTCGAGGCCAACAGCTGAGCTCAGCTGTTTGGGAATATTTTTATGATGCACGTTGTTTGGGGGGGGGGGCACTTGATGGCTATAGGTGGTTGCCACAAACCTGAAATATATCTTCACGTCTTTGGGATGATTTTATATATTTATGTGCAATTAAACTGGCCTCCAACCTCAATGGTAGCACTAAACCCTTTGACCACCTCCGGCTTAATGGTAAGCTACCATTGATCACTACTTTATGTAACCTTGCATTGATTTTTTAATTTTTTTTCGTTTTCAATCAGTTTTATATAAAAGCCCACAATGCGATTTTAGGAATTGCTCGGCAGTTTGTGAATCTGAGCTACTCTTATCTAATATCGAAACACCCTTGTTTTGTTGATTTATTTGGAAGTCGGCTCGGAACCCAGCAATTGTTTTGTTGATTGAAAGCGCTTGGTGATATGGGTTGTATGTATGATTATTTTATGACTACTTTGTTAAGAAAAACATGCCGCCAATTAAAAAGCCAAGCTCCTGCTTTCCTTTTGGCTGCTGTCCTCATCTTCCCATTGGAACAACAAAGGGGTTTCTTCACTTTGTTGTGACATTCCTGTGTCCCCCCCCCCCCGCCGTGCTTCCAGCCTATTCTACCTGTACAAATTTGAAGGTCCGTTTGGAGACTTTGCGCCTCAACATTCCTCCCCCCTCCCCCCTCCACCTTTTTAAATACACCAATCCTTGGACCTTCATACAAGCTTGCATTCGTTAGTTTTAAAGCGCGCAAGACAGATTTTTGAAAAACATTAAGAACAATCAGCAGAACCTGTACATAGATATATATTAAATGTTTGCTGTGTTTGCTGCATTCATTTAGTTATGGCAGTGATCAGGTTGTACTTATGAATTTGAGCAACTCTTGCATGTCTTATGGTCCATATTTTTAACTTAACGGTTCCATAAACCTGGATCATCTTGCTATATGAGAGTAATAGTTGGCATTAATAAAAATTAAGCTTGGGACCTTCTCTAGGAACTGGCAAGTCATTTTTCTATTTCTTCAGCTGTATGATGGCTTCTGCTTTCTAAATGGAAAGTCGGGATGTCTTGACAGACATTTCTGGGGTATAGAACAACTCCGATAAGTATCCTTGGTATCTCGGCTCCTCTGTCGCCCTTTTTGTTTGCCATCTTGATCAGTGCCGTAGTTTCTCTCCACATTCCACAGCTTGCTTATAATTTTTCAGTTAACACAGGCTGTCACATTCATTCATTTAGCAGACGCTTTTGTCCCGAACGACGTATGTGAAGGGCAAATGGGCTTGGTTGCTTGTGCAAATCATCCAACATTGTCAGAAAAAAAAAAAAAAACTGATTTGCAGCCTGTACTCTAAACAGTATCTTGACTCATTCTGTTGCATGGGTACTGGCATGTGGTTAATATTTCATCTCTCTCCTGTCCCCACTAGCTTTATGTTGGGAGGTGGTTAACGGTATAGCAAAGTAACCTCCCAGCAAAAGGTCTTGTGTTTTCTATAAATAAAAGAAAAACAGTGGGGTTGCACACAAAATAAGACAAAAGTGTGTTTCCTGTGCTGAATTCCTGCTGCTCTTGGCAAGTTGCACCATGTGATGAGCTCCATTTGGAGGTTATTCTGTCCTGCATCACTGCTTTGTGTTTGTTTTTCAGTGGGATTTCCCCCATTGAGTTCAGCTGCCATGTTAGCTCCTCCTGTCAAGCTATTCTACCATGTTAAGATGAAAGACTTTTGACACCAGTTGATGAATAGGATTTGCAGTATGTCATGGATTCTGCCTTTTGCTTTTCCGAGGCCCACAGATACTGTGCAGGTGAATTTTCCAGTAATGAATGTTTTAAAATCGACCCCAAAAACTGACCTCTAACGGGCAAGATCGCCCTCAATCCAGATTCAGTGTGCCTATAGCCTTTTTTGTACTCCAGAGGAGTGTGATCCCTCTGGATTATTTTTGCCTCTGCAGGGGTTAATGCATTCTCCCATATAGGTTAGCCTCTGAAGCAGTTTGTGAAAGATTGATGGTGTTAATAACATCATTACTGGTGTAATACAGTATGTGATGAACAAGGTGTGGCATCTGAATAAAGCCGAAATGTCTCTGTCTGTCACTGCATCCATACTGTTATTTTTTCATTAAAAAAAGATATTATTCTCAATGTTTGCCTTCTATCCACACTACTATTGAGTTTTGAGCCCCCAAAAATGGACACATCTGAAACCACTCTGTGTTGTATACTTCTGAAAACTCTGTTTTAGTGTCACTGTGTGGACAAGTGAAAATGGAGACCTATGAAAACACGGACTCTACAAGTGCCCAGATTGTACTCATCATGTGGCACAAAGTTACACACTCTCATTGTATGATTAATCACCTGTAGACCCACATGAAAGTAATCAGTATTCATGGATGTAACATGGCGGACATGGAGGAACTGCTTTCTGTAGAGTCCGTGTTTTCATGTGCATCAATACTGTGCTAGGTAAATTAGTGTCTTTTTGCACCCATTTGCAGCAGTCACACCAAGTAACAAGCTATTTAGTCAGAAGGAAAATGCCATTGAAAGCAGTTCCTCCATGTCCGCCATGTTACATCCATGAATACTGATTACTTTCATGAGGGTGTACAGGTGTTTAATCAGACAATGAGAGGGTGTAACTTGCCAGATTAAATTAGAAATTCATGCTCAATGTAGACTAATAGCTGTGTCATGTATACTTCTGCTCATTTCACTGTGGCTGAAAATGCTTTAAATATTGACAGGGAAAATGCCTGTGTGGATGTAGATCGTTTTCATTTGAAACCTGAGTTTTTAAACAACAGTGTAGCAGTGTGGATGTAGTCTGTCTGTCATTCAATGGAGAGCCTGCAGATAATTACCATAGTTTTTCCACCAACCACTGTTGTAGGAAGGGAATGTTGCGTTTCTAACAAGACTTGTTGGCAAAAGCCTGACACGTGTCTGGACGCTCAGCCTCTGCTCCTTTATGCATGCATGTCTTCACCAAACCATCTGAATACAGCTTCCATGATGTCACGTTCTGTTAACGTTTACATAGTTAGCTTTTGCAGCTGCATCACTGCTCTCCCAGCTACGCTTAAAAATCAGACTGCTCTTAATTTATTTGAAGTTTTTTCTGAGTTACACATATGAGCCCTTGAGTTTTTCAGCCTAGCCGGTCTTGTTCTTTGGTATATCACAGATCTATTCCTTAAGCTCTGTCATGCCCCCAACCTCCCCGAGTGGAAAGAATAGCGGGGATTTTTATCTTTTATAATTGTTTTGTGTGATTTTCAAATTAATGAATGTGTTCTATAAACAAGTGTTTCTCAACTGGGTTAGTCTCATGTCCCCCAGATTTTTTGTCTTAGTCAGTAAATTACAACACAGATTCACAATGTAAGTTATGTAGAGTTAAAGATTGGTGTCAATAGGGTCAAGCTGCTGTTGAATATTGTAATTTTTTTCAGTAACACTTTACATTAACTGCACCTTCATAATGCTGCTGTATTGCATTCATAAAACGTTCAGTACACCTTCATAATATATTCATTAAGTGTTGATAAAACCTTCATAAACATGTATGTATACCTTAAACTCCTAACATTCCTTAACATCTGTGATATACATTAATAACAAACATTATATAATAAGCATTATAATTGTGTAATCATGTAATGTTTGCTAATAATGTATATTAAAGCTGTTAAGGGATGTTAGGATGTTAAGGTATACTTGCATGCTGCTTATGAATGTTCTATGAATGCTTTATGAAGGTGCACTGAATGTTCTATGAATGCTTAATGAAGGCATTATGAAGGTGCACTTAATGTAAAGCGTTACCTTTTATTCAACCATTCTGGTGTCTTCTGAACTAGGAAGAACAATTTGTAGCTCCTGTGGCCAGGCTTGTTGTATGTTGGTGCTAAGAGGGTATCTCAATGAAGAGCTGCTCTGTGTTACTGGAATGTTCCTATGCCCAAGGGGCAGGAGTTTCTTCGTTTCATAATGTCCAGTTCTGAGAGCAATTTAGCTTTGGTCACTTCTCATAATTCCTAGGAAGAAAAATTAATTTGCTGTAAACTATTATTCAACATGTTACATATTGAAGAATTCGACTGGTGAGAGTAGCTAGATGACTTGGTTTTAAAAGACGCTAAGAATCGGAGTTGGCAGGTTGGGACTGACGCCAGTGCTTGTTTGGAAGGAAGTGGAGGGGGGACATGTGGCTTGGCAGCATTTCACTGACTGTTTATGCAGCTGTTGGTTGTAGAATTTCACATTCAAAAAGCAGCCCTGAAAATCTCAAGCAGAGATTGCATGGGAATTTGCTTGCTTATTGTTTCTTCCTGTGGATTTCATAGCAACGTTTATTGCATCAGCTCAGCATTTTTCCAATTGTTGCGTTCTGAAGGAGATCTGTGGAAGACATAAGGATCAGGCTCAGGCTCCACTCCTTTTCCTATCATATGTTTCCTGTCACATTAAGTGGTGTGGTATGTTGACCATGTCTTGGGGAGTCAAACTTCTATATGCCTGGGGGGCAAACATTTTAAGCTTCATAGCACATTTATAGTAAGTGACAGAGAGTCCCATGTAGCTCCTGACAAATGTAGTTTGACAAAAAGGTTGGCATGTCACTCAACAGTTCGATAGCGTAAGGCTAGATTTAATGTGACCGAGCAAGTCTTGTTATATTGTGAATAATTGTTGGTGGGTTGGTTGTGAGTTTTAGTAAGCCTCTCATCACTTGGTTTGGTGTGCGTGTGTTATCTGTTTAAAGGTAGTAATTAAGGAATGTCACACTACAGTGGATTTTAATATATCTTATCTGCTGATGTTGCAAAATTCTAAACTTCAACATGGGTGCAACACTTGGTGAATCTGGTTTGATTTCAGTATTAACTTTTTTATACTGTTACTTCACATGATAAATCCACAAAAACAAGCATGTTTTTTTGAGAATTGAGCAGGTCTCAAGCACTCCCCTTCCAATGCGAATCATAGTGGCCTCGTGGGATTTTAGTCAAACAGATGTTCCAACATATCTCCGAGGCATATGAAGGAGAAGTCGTGCAGAGATCGCCATGCCCACACATCAAAAGTCAAAGCAGCCATTGTTCATTTCCTTAGAGGAATGTGGTGATGTCATAGGAGGAAACTTTTATTCACAAGTAGGAAAGGACAGGGGCCTTGAGAATTAGTCTGTGACACTCCATTCAGTGCCTTCAGGTTAGTCTGCTCAGCTGCCTGTTTTTGTCTTGTGAATTTTATGGAGGAAAATAACCATAAATGTCCCCTAGTTTATCGTTTCTATTGTTTTAGATGTTTTGATTCTTGGCAGAAACGGTCAAATGTTTTCACCTTAAGATATCTGGGGAAACATATAAACCCATTCTCACCACAGGAACATTTTTTCAGAAACCCGAAACTACTCTTGTGTTCCCACTACTGGAACTTGGCCCAATTTGAGTTCCTCTGAGCTAGTTCCTGAACCTTTTTTAGTTACTACTCTAAAGTAGGTACCTATCGCTCGACTGAGAACTACTGGGTGAAGCTTACAGCAATGAAATTTACAAATTGGTTGACCACAAGCACTGGTGATTACTTGGGAGTTATTCAGAAGTATTTGGGAAAATAGATCAAAGTAATGGAGCAAAGACTGGACTAGGGCTGGACGACCTATCATTTTCAAATCGAGATCGCAATTTGAAACAGGATTAGCATATCGCAAAGGCTGCGATATAGGACATACATTATACAGCACGTCTGACTGTTGTGGGAATAGTTTTACAAAATTATGCCGTGCTCCCTGTGTGACAGTCATTCTCACCGATCACAAGTGACATGCTTCTCGCGTGCCAGCCTTGCTCACCAGTCAGTAGTGGCCCAAGAAGACTGCCTATAGGCCCACAAACGGCAAACATATGAAACCCAAGGAAAATGTTGTATTTGTGGTGGGGAAAAAATATTGGTTTCCGCTACTGAGCTGTAAGTGGATTGCCTTCATGTTTCATGGTCCGAGGTTGTTTGTTTCAGAAAGTCCCATCATCAGTTGAACTGGTGACCTCCTTTTAACCCGCAAGCAGCGACGTACTTCACCGTATCACACCTTTTGTTTTTGTCAATGGGTAATAGCATTAGCATACTGCTAACCCATCAAGACAAGGACAAGGTCAGTAATTTCCACAGCAGTCTGTCCCCCCCCAGAAATGCCAAAGAAACCCATAATAGTCGAGTTTATGTTGTATGTTTTTGTGCTTACTAATTTAAGTATTTCCAAAGATTAATATTATGAAATTAATCTTAATCCCACAGCAGTAATAAAATTAAAGCCTCACCTTAACATAAATATTAAAAGAATAGATCGCTTTAATCGCGGTTACAGTTCGGTATGGGCAAGCGGTCTTATTTAGAAAAGGTACAAAAAGAGACGCATATAATGTTTATGTATTTGTTTTGTATTTGCCCAAGTAACGAGGCAAATTAATTATAAGCCGCTTTAGTCAAAAACTGCGTTTTCACTTCTCATTTTAAATAAAATGCAGGGTTGCCAACTTTGGTTAGCTGCATGTGAAATGAAATTCTAATATTACCCGGGAAACCTACCAGCCGTCATTAGATTGAGTGGAATAGAGTTACATTGTTTTTTATTTTGTGGAAAACAAAAGATTGATCTGCTGGCCAGATTTAGTATCAAAGTATAAATGTGTCATGGGCTGTATTAAAAAAAAATGGGCCGTGTACTACTCTGAATCAAAATGGAACACTATATGTCCTGAAATTTCTGACCATGCAGTCGATCCCCTCAATAACCAAGAAATAACTAACAAAACAACTTGTTAGTCCTTTGTTTGTTCATTGTTATGGGGCGGTAGAGTGGTTCCCTATAAAATTATGTAACAAGTTTATTCTACAAGTGTTTTACGTCTCCCATGCTTATTTAACATAAAGGTCACAGTTCCTGATGTGTGGCGGGAATGCGACACACGAAAGTGGCGGGCAACTACAAAAGTTCCCCGTTGACAGAAATCAGAACCAGGAACTACTTTCCTAAACTTCAATGGGAAAGTGTCTATGGTCATTCATATCAATCGTTTTCACTGACAGTAGTAATTCTAAAATTTCTGCAATACAGTATTTGTAGTACAGGCTTTTTTTGACCTTTTAGGAAGGTCAAACTTTATATTGGCTGCTTTCACACGGCAGGAACTCTGCTGGATTGTGTCTCCTTGGAAGCACTTCTGGAAACTTTTTGTTGGTTCCTCCTCCAGACTAGGTACTTTTTGTTCAAATATAAATGTGTGGGGAGCTGCTTACTAAGAACTTGACCACAAGCACTGACGCTAGAACTCGGAAGTTATGTGGAAGGGCAGTGAAAAGAGACGAGAGCAAAAAAGCAGCTTATGGAATTATTTTTGTATCTTCTACGTTTATTGCATTAATATCTTTTTGCTTACCTCTTTTCATATTTCTGCATCGGAAAATTCAACTGATAACCACTTTACTTTTGTGTGATATTGCAGGTGCCAGGGTTTATTAGCAGAATAATGTTACATTGTTTTTTTTTTTTAGTTTAAAAAGAATCATAAAAATGTCATGGGTCATGGATATAAATGACTTTTTTTATCCTCCATTATTTTGGCGTGGGGGTGTAGTTTCATTTTAAAATGTATGAACTTTAACCTGCAAGTTTTTTTGCATCTCCCATGCTTATTTGGCACTAAAATCCCAGTTCCAGTTTCGCGGTGTGAAAGCAACACACCAAAATAGCCAGGAACTACAAATGCTACAGGTCGAGACAGCCCAAGAACTTGTAAACAGGGATCAGGTTCTGCAACTTTGGTGTATTGCACTTCTGATATTAATATTAACAATTAACATTAATATTAATATAAATATATTGTTATCTTCACAAAAACGTAGCATCTGTCACTGAAAAGTAATTCATATGAATGAATTTTAAGTTTCTGTTGGGTGCTTATTAAATGGCTATTTTGGCATATAGGAAATGGTGTTGCATTGTCCATTTATTGTCATTTTTCAAAACATGTAGGTAACATGAGTGAGATCTGCCATTTTTATCTGAGGTGGTGTTTGGCTGGTTAGACGATGACTTCAGCTGGAACACATGCGGCTCTTCGAGGTCTGAGAACATTGAGACCTTTTGAGGGCTCACTGCCAGATGGAATCTTAAGGGAAAAATGGAACATGAAGATATCCCGATTCACCTGGAAACCTATGGCTACATAATTTTTGTCTTGTCGGTTCTTTTCAGAAGTGTCCTGCGGGGTGCTTCTTCTTAGGCTGCTTATATTGTCTTTGTTTTATTTTGCCCACTGGTATCAGGTGAGAGCTTCTGGTTTGTGGGTTTATTGGACATCAGTATTCTTAACCAGTAGGTAAATGCCTCTGTTATCTCAACAGGAACTTAACTGCAAATTTTCACATCTTATGAATTTCAAATTGTTTATCTGACAATTTTCCCCCATTTCCCTTAACATGCAGTGCTGAAAATTTCAGTTTAACTGAACCAGCAATTTGTCATTCTTTTATTTGTAGCATGACTGTAAAATTTGCACATTAGACAAAATCAGTTGGTTTTCAGGCACCAAATAAAGAATTCTTTTTTGCTTCTATTGACCAGCTTTGGTGAATTGTAGATACATGTTAATTTTGCACATTTGGCCCAATTGTACCATCAAACAGGTCTTCTGATCAACTATGCATCAGTTAATGTTTCTCTTTTCTGAAATCTCTGAATGTATTTCTCTACGCCTGCTGGAAAATGGTTCTCACTCATTACAGATGGATTTATCAAATGAAAATGCCGTCTGGGATGGCTTCCAGGCCTCCCTGCTCCCTTATTGCCCTGTACTGGATATGCAGCTGGGGGATGAGTGGGAGATGGAAGGAGTGGGGAGGGGGGGGGGGTTCTGGGATTTGGTGGTGCTGCTAGATTCAGGAGCTGTTGAGCAAGAGAGGCAGAACTCTGCTGGAATGTTAGCACGCTCTGGAAGAGTGAGGCTAAATCAATCTTAAAACAAGTCTAAAATGGGCAGCAATAGAAAAGATATTCATAGTAATCAGCCTAGGTTATTGAATGATTTTTTTAAAAATATGCTTTAGTTTTTGTTTGGACCACACCTTAAGCAGAATATTTATTCCCAGGTAAAGTAGCTGCTAGTGCTGACATCTTGGTGCTAATACACTAATACATAGGTTTTGTGCCCTTTTAGTTGCTCTAGCTGTACAACTGAAGCACATGATGTAGATTTCTGATGATATAAATTCAGTCTTGCGCTGGCTCTAAACCTATAGATTGCAGAAACCAAAGGAGGTGGTGCTTTTCTACTGGATTCATGCGTGCCCCAGCTGTTTCTGTCAAGGTTGATTTTTTCCTAATAGGTTTTCACACTTTTTTTTCCAAACATGTTTTCAGTCAGACTTTTCAGATGTGGTGTTCAATTCACCACCACCCCTCCGTAAAAAAAAAAGAAACTCCCAAACACGCAGTTGCAATGGATTTACTTCCATATTTCACAAAGTGATCCTTCCAGAAAATTTAGCGACAGCTGTGTCGTTAATGGGCAGTTCAGCAGTTGCAAAATAGGAACTAACTAGGGGAAAAAGCTGTAAGACAATGGGAGGGGAACTTTGGGGGCGGGGGGGGGGTCGTCGCAGCTACACTGGCTGTTGCTCCGCCCTGCACTGGGGCATGATGACATTGTGCAAGTCTGAAACAGGTGTGTACATGTGTGAGCAGCCAGAGGAGGGGGGGATAATGGGAGTGGGGGATAGCGCTCTGTGCAGGCGGGGGGGCTGCCTTCCTGCTGTATGTACACTCTGACTTCTGCCTCAAATCCAGCCAGTGGTCTCCCTGACTCGGGTGTCCAGGCATCCTTATAAGCAGAAAATATGGCGGAAGCCCTGGTCCAGAGCTGTACAAAGACAGATGGCTTCGGGTACATGATGTGTGCTTACGGCCAGGTTGATCCTTGAGGCTACTAATAGGGTCATGCTGAAATTGTGTAGGAATCGGCAGAAGGCCTGCGCTCTGCATTCTCAGTTGTGTGTATTAATCAGCTTCGGAGGGGCAGAGCCGGTGAGCTTTGGCCCCCGCAATATGGTGCCCCGGGCTGCTTCTCACGTCTGCTAATGGGTTGATGGACACTGCTTGTTAGTTGAACGTTCTTAAATAAATGTATTTATTAAATTTCACCACCAGGGCAGTTAATGAATTAATTCATTTTAAAAAGTCAATGAGATATTGATTAGCTACACGAGGTGTGCTAGTGGTCAAGTGAAAAAATACATGGGTGGTATTGTATGGTTGCTGGAAATAATGGGGTGATTTTACCTGATGCTTTGAAATGGCTAACACACTTTGACAGGCATAACAGCAGTTTTACACCAACATGAAGAACATTTAAGAACATAAGAAATTTACAAACGAGAAGTGGCCATTCGGCCCATCAGGCTCGTTTGGGGAGAACTTAACTCAAAGTTGTTAAAATCTTATCTAGCTCTGATTTAAAGGAACTCAGGGTTCCGCTACACTAGCAGGAAGACTATTCCATACTCTAGTTACACTCTGTGTAAGGACGTGCTTCCTCAAATTTGTTCTAAAATGTTCTCCCGCTATTTTTCACTTATGGCTATGAGTTCTAGTATTTAAACTAATATTGAAGTAGCCATTTTGCTGAACAGCATTCAGACCTGTTAGAATCTTATAGATCTGGATCATGTCCCCCCTTAGCCTCCTTTGCTCAAGGCTAAACAGATTCAGCTCAGCTAACCTCTCCTCATAAGACA
>JAABNY020000043.1:18064392-18107172 GCA_015164015.2 Brevimyrus niger | reverse complement strand
ATTCTAGGTGGGGTCTTACCAAGGAATTATATAAATGTAACATCACCTCCCTTGACTTAAACTCCACACACCTAGAGCGATTGTCTTTGGTGTCCTAAGATTTTTTGTATAGTTCTCTATGTGTGTCTGTGTTCTTTTGGTTACAGTTCATCCAGCTACAGATACTGGCATCAGTTGAGCTCATCTCTAGGATTATTATCTTTAGCAGATAACATGACTGATAATGGACAGGCCAGTCACATGACACATTTTAAGACCTCAGTAGTGAAAGTTAATGACATTCTTATTTTACCACCAAGTTGACATTAACTGCGCCTTCATAATGCTTTTATTGCATTCATAAAACGTTCAGTAAACCTTCGTAATATATTAAGTATTCATAAAACATTCATAAACATCATGTATGTATACCCTAACATCCCTTAACAGCTGTAATATACATGAATAAGCATTATATAATAACAAACTTTATGATAGTATAATCATGTAATATTTGCTATTAATATATATTATAGCTGTTAAGGAATGTTAGGATGTTAAGGTGTACTTGCATGCTGCTTATGAATGTTCTATGAATGCATTATAAAGGTGCACTTAATGTAAAGTTTTACCGAATACTATAGTATTTCAGTGCTGAAAGATGTTATCATCCTGCTTTTGCACGGCCTAAGTGGTAGCATCTGGAGAAAAGCGGTGTCAATGGACCTGGGTGGGTCTGAATATAATGGACCAGACCCATCCCTTGCAATATGATTCTTTTCCTCCCTTTTCTGGATTGAAGGCTATGCATAAATTTGTAAATCCAATTCCATATTTGTCTAGAATAGAAATGATCAAGTATATCAATTTTAAATGTACTGTTGTTATCCAAGTGTGGTTGCATTGGGTGAGGAATTTGACAGCATCATTACCACTAATGTTGGGTAGCATTAAGTCTAGCTATGGTTCTAAAAAAACTGAGGATGACTTTTGTGTACGTAAGGGGTGGAGAACCTGATCCATGGAGGCCTTGGATGACCTCTCAATCAGCTAATAATAAAGCAGTGATTCTTAACTAAACTCCACTGGGAATCCACTGTTATTGGCTGATTGAGAGGTCTCCCCAAAAACCTGCACCTACACCTGTACTGGCCCTGTACATGGATCCGGTTTCCCACTCCTAGTCTGCAGGTATAGAGGGCAAAATAATAGCTTTTTTTGAGTTGTGCCGTCGGACCTGGTAGATTTAAAAGGACTGAGTCATAAACGTAGATCAGGATTCTAGTTCTTGGGGTCTGTACACCAATGGTGTTTTCCCACTAAACGTATGGTACTTCAAGGTGTTGGGTTTTTACTGGAGTAACAACTGGTACTGGCACCAAATGACCATGCATGGTTGGGTATTTTGTACTGAATTTGAAAAATGATTGTAGTGTAAGACAATGGGAGGGGAACATTATAGGACAGGGTGTTAATCTCACCATATAGGATGTTACCCTGTCACAGGAAAAAAATGAACTTGGCAAGCTTTGCAATTTTAATTATTGTTCCTTTTTTAAATATATTAAAAATTGAATTTATATCAGTGGTATATTTAACAAAATCACATCACTTTATGTACGTTGTATTAGTATATTTAACAAAATAATTTTTAATTTCCTGTAATGTCAACCTTGATCTTTATGTTGTATATGTTCCTACGACCAAATCACGTTTTTCCCGTTATTTTCTGAGTTTGGAACTGTTTTCATGGCGGTGTTTGTGTTGCGTTTCAGCGGCAGGCTGTTTGCATAACCAATCTATAAATTGGTTCAAGTCCCACCCTAAAGTACTTAAGTATTCCAGCTGGTTTGGCACCTTCGGTAGTGGAACTTTTGGTACTGATACTCGACCGAAAGTCAATGGAAAAGCAAAGTACAGTACAAAACTACGGTATTTGGTGCAGTGGAAAAGTCCCCCAAGAGTCTATGGCTATTTCAGTTATGATGGATGTGTTTTCTCGGGTTTGTGTAATGGACAGTCATATTCCTGGATTAAAAACAGTTGTCAATTTTTGGATATTCATCTTTAAAAATAATTTCTGCCTGATTTTGAATGTGAATGGTTGTAGTCTCTCAACTCTGTTATTGCGGCCATGTAACCCAGAAGTATGTGACCTTGAAATGGCAGATAAAAGAAACAAGGAGCAGTGTTTTGATATATCTGTATTATTTTAGGGGTTACTGGGCAAAGTTTAGTCTGCTCTGTGGGAGTGCAGTCTGAAGGCTAGGGAACAACGAGAGCCTTTTAAATACAAAATATCCATTTGTGATCCAAAATGAGTCATGCTTCATGATCTTGATGTATCTCAGTGGGCTTTATGTCTGGACTTTGGTTAGGCAGTCCCTCTTTGTTTTCTAACCTGATATAGACTTCCTAATACATGTTGTCATCGAGACAATGAGCTGTTTGTGCTCCATACAACACCAACAGCATGCCTGTCTGTGTAGTTGAAGGCTTGGTGTAGTCTATACACAACGTGGCGTTGTTGACCAAAACATTCCACTGTGGTTTCATTTGTCTATAGAGTATTGTTTCAGAACTCCTACAGTTGAGTTAATTTCCTACTGTTCCTTGTGTCCTATTTATGTTCAAGTTAGTCTTTCAAATAGGAGTCGTACACTGACTTCGGCTATGGAAAGAGGGCCCTGTCAATTTCTCTATTACAAGGTTTCTAGTCTCGTGAAGCACATCAAGCAATTTTAACTTAAGCTGTGAATGTGTTACTTGAGATCAGTAAAGTCAAGTCTACGCAAAGGAAGTGAGTGTGTAATTACACAAACTTGAAGATTAATTAATTGCTTCTTGCTTTTCCTCAGGCAAGTCCTTTGACATCACTTATGTCCGACTGAAGTTCCACACGAGCCGCCCGGAGAGTTTTGCCATCTACAAACGTACCGTTGAGAATGGGCCATGGATTCCCTACCAGTACTACAGTGGCTCCTGTGAGAAGACTTACCAGAAGCCTAACCGGGGGTTTATCCGTACCGGAGAGGACGAGCAGCAGGCTTTGTGCACAGACGAGTTCAGTGACATTTCTCCGTTGACTGGTGGTAATGTGGCCTTTTCCACCCTGGAGGGGAGACCCAGTGGTTACAATTTTGACAACAGCCCTGTGTTACAGGTAGGTTTCATCCTGTAATGTTGACTGCTGTGATTTAATTATGGCTTGATTGCGTCAACACTCAATACAAATAAACACATCTGGAGCCGAGATAGCAAGCTGTGACTCATTCACTATGGAATAATGAATAACTAAGGCTTAATTGATCGGCATAGGATAGTTGCACATGATGTCACATATTACTGTGAACACCAAGCCCGTCAACCTCTATGTTGGCGCTCAGTCTTCCGTATCGTGTAATACTCTGCATGTGCTGTTTGTGCTCTTTTTCTGTCTCTGTCATGGTAAGTGTGCTGCTGTCAGCTGCAGAAACAACAGTCTTTTGTGACAAAGGTAAAAGATCATTCCCCAAAGTATTTAAAAACCAGTGATCTAGGGAGGTGACCTGAAAATTTATGTGGTGGACGGCACCGATAATGGTTACATAGCGGCTCATACTGAAAAGAACTCTAACGGTGCCAGAGTTTGCAGAGATCGCTCTGAAATTGGTAAGAATAACACAAATTTTTTGCGCTGTTTTTATGTGTTCGGGTCTGCAGGGGCACAGCGGTCTGTCTGTAGCGCAAACATCAAGAACGGAAAGCAGGAACAAACAACTCGCAGTCCCTGCAGCCAAATAAAACTGCATATCCATATATGCAGATATATATAAACTAATATAACTAATAACTATATGTTGACTAATTTGCCATTAAATAACAGCGGGCGGCTCACAACCATTTTGTTTTCAGCGTGTATGAATCACATCCAGTAATGTCTGTTCTTTTTACATCATTTGCTTTTAAGTTGCTTTTATATCACATTTATATAATGCTATTTTGTGTCTCAATATGCAGCGCACTCATTGATTGGTGCAATAAGTTCTGTTTGACTTAACTTGCTTGCATTAATGTGCTTAGAGGGTTCTATTACCCTGACTAACAGCGAGATGGTGGCACAAGGTTATTGCGCAATAATTAGCTTTCCTCCTATAGTTGTACCGATGGCCATAATCTTGGTTTTAGCCTCTAGGCTATTCCCCTGCTACACTCACTGTGCTTCCTGGGATAGATTCCAGCCTCACAATGACCCTGTACTAGACAAATGGATGGATGCTGCCTGAATCTTTGATTTATGAAGATCTATTAGCTTGTCTGTGTTTCATGAGTGGAAGTTCGTGCCTTGTTGGAATGTGTTAAAGTATGACTGAACTATGGGGTCTGTTCTCCCTTCAGGCACGCAAGTTAAGTTACACGCTTTTCAGTCACGTATGTTCTCCCCTCATTTGTGTGGTCATGCCCACTGCCCATAATTCTAAAAAAGGCATGGCCGTGCATTAAGGCGTACCCCAAAGACAAAATTGACAGTTTAGACGTCAACTCGTATAACGTGAAACTGTCTTCAAACTAATACTAATAATAACAAGTGATGCACAAAATTTCTCAACTTTATTGAATACTGACTTGTGTAAATTTAAATATAAACTTGAATAACAAAAACACAATGCAACTTGTAAACGACTTCAACTTATGAACAATAAAAATGACAGCATCAGAATTTCTTTAGCAGCAAAATCCTTCTTCAGCACCCAAGCTCACCAGTCTGCTGCAGATATTGCACCTGGCTTTTCCTGGTGTTGAATTGGTGAAATGCTGCTATACAGGATAAGATTTTTGTTCAGCCATCAGACAGTAATTACTAAAACAGAAGAAAAAATGCAAGGCTAGCATTTTTATTATATTGCCTTCATCTTCAATTCATCCTACAATTCCAGTATTCCATGCACACTAAAACAATTACACTCTAATACATCTCGAAAGGGGAAAAAACTCTAAGTGCATCATGGTATGATGAGTAGTGCACAAGGCCCAAAACCTTTCATTAACATGTTGTTTATGTTGTTAGCAGACAGAGAGCATACATATTCACAATCAGAATCTAGCAGTCGCGGAAAACAAAATAATTGTATTGCATAGCCTTGTATGCAAGGACAACAGAAGCCCCTATTGATTGTGACGTTGTCGACTATGAGCCCGTATTAAGGATAAACATGTTTAATGAGGAAACTAACTGTGCGGTCGTCTGACAAATTTTTCGAATCTCCGCTCTCAAATGCAAAAAAGTTACACAGAAGGACCATTATCAGCATCAGCTCGAGTGAATGGTAACCACGCTTTCGGACAAACAGTTTTCGTCGATGTGCATTGTTCTTAGCGGCTCTGTGTCTCCGCGGACGGCGCTGTCTGTGAACGGGGCAGAGTAACGCAGCTCATGCACGCTGCAGTGTTTGAGGGTGTCTGCTCCATCCCGCATGCACAGTGAAACTCCAACACAAGAAAAAAACAGGACTGATAACATCCGGCTGATATGGTAATAATTAAAATGTTAACAATTAAAATGATGTTCAACGATTAATAAAACGTCTGTGAGCCCAGCAACAAGTGCACAAAACTGTCAGAATCAATAATCCTTAATATTACCTGTAAGCTACAGTTGGTTGAAGGCTCATTATAATTACCCCTTTTCTTTTAAAGCAACATTTCATAGCAAACCATTTAAATAAATAGGTCATTGAGAGATCAGAATTTAAGCCTTACCGATTCATCCTAGGACTCTTCCAAAACTTCTGGCAGGGGGTCCTGCACAAGGCAGCATGGGTTACGTGTTCCACAGCAACAGTAACACTGGGCTGTCTGCAGAAGTGCCTGTCTATAAATCGGCGTAGTGCACTTGGATATCGGCTGATGCTAATGCTAAGTATGGGCTCGATATATCGGCCTGTCGACCTCTAGTGTTGTTATGTAGATTTTGACTTGGTCTCACCATGGTCTCATTCTTGATACACTCTGGTCTTGGTAATGACTTGGCCTCGGCTTAGGTGGTCTTGACTACATCACTGCGTGGTACATTGCTGTACGCCCAGAACACAACTACAGGACACTATTTACTCATGCCACACCCCAGCAGACACACTTGTGGTATAGATTATTATATTGTACATGTAGTAATCCAACTTTACCTGACCAGATGTGTGACTATTAATAATCCTGACTATGTATCTGCACTGGATGTCACTGCATGTTCTTAAAGGCGGGTGGCCCGGACCAGTGGATCTCGTCCATTATAGATGATATTCCATTATAAGCGAGTCCACTATGATGGGATTTTACTGTAATGCAATCAACTGTGTAGTGTTAACAAGCTTATGTGACACAGTGCAGGACTGCTATGTATTGCTAGTTACTGCCACTAAAGACTCAGATCTGCATCATAAAGACTTGAATTACCAGCTACGTGAGTGTCCAGGGGCCTGTGTCACAAAGCAGGATTTCTTGCTTAGCTGAATAACTTAAGATTTAACTTAAGGTTTCAGATTTAAGTTGCATTTGGCTAAATGTAAGTGAACACTGATCAGGTGTGTTTAAACTAGGGTACTTTAAATCCCACATATCTTCTGCCTGAGCATGAAATCTGGACATTCTTCTGTTCAGGGGGTCCAACAGAAACCCTGACCTTCTGTTGATTTTTCCAACAGAATCCCATATTTGTTCAGAACAAAGTCAGCACAGAAAGATTTACCGTTTCTTGTTCTGCACGGTAACATGTAATGCATTTGATGTGGTCATTTGAAGTACGTGAAGATGATGGTGGAATATTCTCGGGCTTCCGTCTTTGCACTTTTCTGCCCGTCTCACTGCACATGTGAGTACAGGCACGACGACTTAGGATATTGAGGACATACTTCTTTTCATTGAACCCATTTTTTCTGATTTTAATCAAAACATTTTTTTTTTTTATTTCTCCACCCAAACAGCATATCTGGCCTAAGCACCCATAAACCCCAGGCTTGAGTCGATGGGAGAATTTGCTAGAGTCGGGGGGGAAAAGCACACAGCTATTTGGATGGGAGACTCAATCCCTGTGTAGGCCGCTTGATTTGGTCAAACACATTTTATTGATATCTCCAGGTGGGGTTTGAGTGTCTTGGGAGAAAATGTGTATGAACATACTTGTCATGGATTTGGGTGGGTCAGACCAGACAGATGTTCGGTGTTTACTCTAATGAACGCAGTATGATGTAATTTGCCCCCTGGGAGGCCAGCTGAGACGAGCTTTGTGGGAATCTCATTTCTGTCCATGAAAGACTCAGAGGTATTCCATGGCTAACTGCTAAATTAAGGCTACAAATTAATATATTGTCATTTTTTAACTGACATCAGAGATGGACTGGACTTACAAGGCAAATGTAAAGAGTGCTTAGTCTTCTGATAATGCTATATGACAAACCAAATTCAAGATGACAGTCAAGTGAAGTTCAAGGGCAGAGGTGTCCAAATTTATTGTGCTCAGTCTACAGGAAGCTAAACATCGTAATAAAGCTATTTGAGCCATATCACCCCCTGCCGCTGGTAATTACAGTGGTACCTCAGTTCTTAAACTCATTAGAACTCGAATTTCTTAAAACCATTAATACATTTCATTCTAATTATTGTTGTGCCATGCGTGGACAGAATGGAGAAAAAGGCACAGACGTCAGGGTATCGGGGAATATGGGGTTTAAATACAGCTAAGGCAGGCAAAACGCAGATGGACAAGATAATGACCGGACTGGGGAAACGCACTGAAACGCGGACGAAATACAGTGGACTAATGACAACAAACAGAAACGGCTGATCACATGGGGATCCCACACAGGGTTAACAAGGGGGTGTGACACGCAGAAGAAGCGGACAATCGGGGCAAGACACATTGTTTGGATACATTTGTTTTTTTTACAAATGTGCTCAGATGTGTTTAGTTCAGTATATGCTCTTGTTTTATCTGGTTCCATTTGTGCTTAAATGCTAAAAAACACATATTTTGTAATTTTGGGGGGCTGGGAACTAATTCATTGGTTCTTCATTATTTGTTATGGAGAAAATTCTATCAGAACTCAAACTATTTAGGATTCTATCCAGAGTTCTGAACAAATTACGTTTGAGTTCTGAGGTACCACTGTATTAGGAAAAAAATAAACCCAAGTGGGCTATGAGGCTGTTAAGGATACAGTTGCTGTCTGTGTAATAGGTTTGACTGTTCAGATTACACTCACAAGAAACCCGATTGGAGAGCTCGACAAAGCTTATCTGGCAACAATAAAACAATGGCTATGGTAGGGTTGTCCAGTCATTATGTCTAGCTGATGCCTTTGTCCTAGGTGACATACAAGTGAAAAATCAGGATCAGCAGTAGTTTGGGGTAAAGGGCTGAAGCCTCTGGATTTGAACCAGCTACCTTCTGGTCAGGGGCACAAAATCATTGGAAGGGGCGAGTTGACCATGCTTCTCACCCTTCCCAGAAAACTGTAGCTGATCAAGTTATTTCTGTATTGCCCTTTCCTACAAACCCCATGGAAAATGTACAGTGCCATTTATTAAACAACAACAAAATGCTAAGTTGCTTTTCTGATTTTCACAGCACTCATTTCTTGTTTTTTATTGTAAAAGCGCAAATGAAGGTTACTTGGTATCCCAAAGTCTAGTTTAACAGCCCTGTGCTGGTCTGGTCCAAATTAGCAGGTGACAGGGTGAAGCCGGTCTGGCTTGCTCCAAACAGATTCTTGACTACAGATGTCTCCTTGCTATTCCCGGACACATTCCTTCCTAAGAGGTGTAACATGGGGAGGGGAATAGCTTGTCCCTATGTAAATAAACTAGGATTTCACATTCCTCCCTGAACTAGTTTGTATAAAGAAGTGCGACATTGGATTAATTTTTAACACCCTTGGGTTTGAAAACCTATTACTGTTTGTAATAGCTTTGTTTGGCTTTGTTTTCTATAGCAATCGCTTTCTGTGAAAGACAGAAACAGATTGGTACGGCTCTTTCAAAAGGATATGCTTCAGTTATTTTGGGATAAATAAATATACCCATGGCTGTAAAAGTAGCATTACGTTGATATGTTGGGTGTTTCCAGTTTTGTTGCCCATTGAACCTGGATGATAATATGAATGCAAAAGCTTGTCATTGGGTGATTAAGCGTTGTCATATAAAGACCTGGCATGATTAACTAAGAATGTGAGACGGTTTAGCTTAATATAGGGCATGACAACATGTGACATTTAAACTCTTGACATGGTCTGCTGGATATTTTTATGGAAACGAAACTGATCCTCATTGGCTTCTTATGGGAGGTTTCTTGTCTCACTTGAAACAGTGATGCTGTGTATTGTGATTTCTTACCCAACCTGGTGCCCTCAAAGATACTTCAGTCTACTTGTTAGGGGTGTTCATAACCACGAATCTGTTTTTTTATTTTTTTTATTTAACACTAACCCAGTATATTGGTATCTTCTCACTGCATTTAGGTATAAGATGAGGTGCTTATGTCAGGTAGATTTTTAATTTAATTATTACATTTGACCTGTGGTATGTGAAGCTGTCATGTAACAGAGCTTCTGAATTAGCTCCCCAATATATTCCTCTTAGGTACAGTGACGGCGTTTGTCATTCACAGATGTATGTTGAGTCTGTCTTGGACAGCTGTGGATCGTAATCAGGTTCTGGTTGTATAGCCAAGAGATTAGAGTATGTTTATTGTAACACTATAGTCGGCTTTTCTATGGGAGAGCACTAGCTATCTGCTTGTGGGAAGTTTTCCAGCCTTTGGGGCAATGTTTCTTTATGGAGTAGGCCATAGGAATTTCATCCCTTATACTCGCACACATACATGAAGATGAACAGTTTTAAAAGCTATTTTTGGTGTTAATACCTGTGGTTTTCGCTATGAGATCCAGGCTAATGGAGGCTAATGACTTTGACCAGTGGTAAGCTGTGGTGCTACTGTACATGCTTTGAGTCATATGAGCAAGAAATGGTTTATTCTGTGCCTTGTTCTTGTGGGAAAACAAGAACTTGAATACATATATAGAATGCTGTTGCTTGTATTTTCCCACATTCGAGGTTGGGACACCTGCCCACAGTACAATGCTCAGAGGATCAGTTTTAAGTCAGTACTGCTTCAGTTGGTCCTGCTACAACACATACTGAAGTACGCAAATCCAATGAGAAAAATAGGGTTGGAGGAACACAACTCCAAAACTTTGTTATAAAATAACAAAGAGTGATACCAATGACCAATAATGCATGATGATATGCATTTTATCTAAAAAATAATTTTTTTTTATGGGGGGTGGGGAGGGGTTTGTAGTTTGTGTCCTGTGTTCTATGCATGTTTGAAAATGCTGAAAATAAAATACTCTAAAAAAGAAATAATGCATAAATCAGTTATATCATAAGCATCTTTTATGGGTCTTATGAGTGACACGAGAACTACCTAGTAGCTTCAGCTAACTTGTAGATCGTGGAGAGTTGGGAATAGTGAGCCTCAGCCACCGTGCGACAGGGCGTGCACACAACATGATTACGGCAGATTACGGAATGCGGAGGGGCACTGAAGGCAGCATGGCTGCAGATCTTCAATGAACAGCATGTTTTTATAGGATAATTTGTCAAATATTTTTTAGAATCTAAGACTTTGGCCATGCATGGATGCACACAGATTGATTCTTTTAGATTTGAAAACCTGCTTCACTGAAAAGAGCCAGTTTAAAAGAGATTTGTTCCTGAGCTGGATATCAGTCATTCACTTGTGTTGCTGTGCTTTTTGCTAAGACCATATCGCTTTGTAGTTTGCATGGTGCATTTAACTCCAACCCCGAAAATTGCGCAAAAAAACCCCAAAACAAATCCAATTCCACGTTGTATTAGACCTGCGTACTAATATATCAGTTGTGTTAGAACAGACCATGCAATCTGGAGCATGAATCTTGAGCCTTGACATGTATAAGACAGGGGAGTCCAATCTTATCCCCAACGGGCCGGTGTGCATGCAGATTTTTGGGATAACTGGTAGGTCAGCTGTTCAAACTCGGGTGTGAGGACTCTTCAGCCAATCAGTCCTCTAATTAGTAATCTAATTAGGGAATTGCAGCGAAAACTCGCATACACGCAGGCCCTTTGCGGATAAGATTGGACACCCATGGTATAAGATATTTTGGACAATTCTATGCTTCCAACTTTATGGGTTCCGTTGGGGTAAGGCCTTTTTCTGTTCAAGTATGACTGTGCCTCGATGCACAAAGCTAGGTCAATAAAGGCATGGTTGGGTGAGTTTGTTGTGGAAGAATTTTACTGGCCCATGCAGAGCCCTGACCTCAAACCATGCTGAACACCTTTGGGATGAACTAGAACAGACTGCGAGCCAGGCCTTCAGTTCCAACATAGTACATCACAAACGCTCTTCTGGATGAATGAGCAAAAATTCTCTGAAACATTCCAAAATCCTGTGGAGAGTCTTCCCACAAGAGTGGCAGCTGCTATAGCTGCAAAGGGGGGACCAACTCCATGTTGGTGCCTATGGACTTAGAGTAGGATGTCATAAAAGGTCCTGCCAGTGCAACGGCCAGGTGTGTCCCAATACCTTTGTCCATATAGTCTGTTAGCATGTTACGCTATACATGCATATTGCTTATGAATGTTTTATACATGCATTATGAAGGTACACTGAATGTTCTACGAATGCATTACAGAGGTTTAATTTTTGGTATATTTTGGCTTGCTGGGGTTGAATGAAAACTAAACACGCTTTGCTCCCTAATAATAAATCTAATGCTGCTGTTGAGCATTGAAATTCAATTTGCTCCATAGAAACTGGACAGATCATAATATAGATGAAGTGTATTAGAATAAAAGTTGTTTCTCCAGTCCACCAGATCTGGCAGGGATTGATTTAAGGTTCTTGGAATTATGGACTTGAAAGAGATCAGCTTTTTAGTAATATTATGTTTGTTTTATATTCTGTCTGTTGCGGTGGGGTTCACGATGTTCATATAGGCATTTATTAGGTTAAAGTTTAGTTTACTGGTTTGATTGTGGAATAGGAACGGAATGGCTTGTTTAAAATTATTTTCAATGATGTTGATGGTTATTCAGGTTCATTATAATAATTATGAACACTTAAATATAATACTAGTGTATGGGTTTCATGAACTCTGCAATAGTTTATTGAACCCGTAAGTTAGAAATGTAATGAGCAAAAACTGGATCGTTACACTTGAAATACTTCCACTTGATCTCAAATACAAATACAAGAAGTTTAGCTGCCTCAATAAATAGAAACACAGATACAAATACTGGGCTTTCTGCACATCCCTTCCAAGTCATTCTACTGAGGTCGGTACACGGACCATTTATGAAATCCTTGAATCCTTTTGTTGTGTTTTAGCATTAAAATTAGGCTATTTAGGTGAGCCCATCAGCCTTGATTAAACTAAGTGCTTTCTGAAATATTGTTTCAGAACATAGGCTCAGTAAAATGGGGAAAGTTTACCAGGCATTGTTTCTAAGCTGAAGTGGCTTTTATGTATTTCTTGAGATGCCTTTGAGTGCTTTCATCATGCTTATTTTACTGTAAAGAATAAGTACACAATATCATATGCTTTTTCTGATCCCTTCCTTTCTAATCACCACAAACTTGTGTGTTTGTCATACATCAGGCAAGCAGAACAGTGTTTGTGGCGTGGTCTTTCTCTTTTTCGAATTTCTATTTTGCTTAAAGTTCTTAACCTGACTGACTACACGTTTGCTTCAAACATCCTGTTACCGTGCAGTTTGAGGTGTAAACAATTCTGGCCTCAGATTAACAGACTAAACATTTTAGCAGTTCCGATTCAGGTTTATTTCCAGAGATGATAAATTAAACAACAACCCATCCACAGGAAGATCCATCACCCGTGTAAAATATTGAAAGTTCGTTAACGAAATTCTCAACTTCTGACCTTCCAGTTGGCATGTTACTGTTTCACATGCATGCTGGAACCAAATAAATAAATTCCTTATGTAAAATCAGACCTGTAGGCAAGACTGTTAACTAGGTGAAAGCCTTTAGACTCGATTGAGAACCACTACGGTGATAGAGTTGGGTCTTGTGCATACAACTCAATGAATTTATTTGTCAAGTTGAGTGCCACAGTTTTTTTATTTGAAATCGGTCCTTTTTTGTAAAATTTACCACAGTGCATCTTCCTTTGCTTTTTCAGGATAGTGAAATTGTTAAATAAACGTCAATGCTGCTGAAACCGCTGTTTTTTGTCCATTCACACGCTGTTTCTCCTTTTAGGACTGGGTGACTGCCACAGATATCAGAGTGACCCTTAACAGGCTGAACACCTTTGGAGATGAAGTTTTTAACGACCCTAAAGTTCTCAAGTCCTACTATTACGCCATTTCTGACTTTGCTGTCGGTGGGAGGTAAGACCGGGCTCAGCATGCACACACCTGCAATTAACATCAGATTTTAACTAATTTTAATAACCAGTTAATCTGATATTGAGAATTATGAAAATTACACCATTGCTTTATCATACATGCCGAGATCCCACATCTTGTGCACATCTGCTGTTACTCTTTAAAGTCCTTAAAGTCACAATTTATTTTTATGTATTTCATTAGAAGTTGATGGACTGTAGTCCACCCATTCAGTCAAAAAAGGGAGGGTCTTTCAGTTGTTCCTGAGACGGTAACAAGTGAAACTTCTATTGCTTTGCTGAAACTGACTTGGAATTCAGAAGGTGTGTTGCAATGAGCATAATCCATATCATGATTTTTTTTTGAGCAACACTCATTGATACAAATATGAAATGTATGTCAAGCTGTTACATGTGGAGTTTGTTCCCTGTAATGGTGTTATGGTTAGGGTGGTGCTGTTTGCTCTGTGCTCGCTCACTCGTACTGTTCCCCGTATCACCGTCTTGTTAGTCACCATCTTGAAGGGCAGTCAACTGACCGAGTACATATTGTCCCTACTTGTGACCTGTTCCATCTGTACACTAACTTAAGGTTTGAATATGATAGTTTAATGACCTGCTCTGACCATGATTTCTCCCCTGCTCCAGGTGTAAGTGTAATGGACATGCCAGTGAATGTGTGAAAAACGGCGCGAACAAGCTAGTGTGTAACTGTAAGCACAACACCGAGGGCACCAACTGCGAGATGTGTAAGCCCTTCTTTAACAACCGGCCCTGGAGACGAGCCACAGCGGACAAAGCCAATGAGTGTCAGCGTAAGTCCCCCTTCTAAACCTCTGATTAAAATGAAGGGGAAAATCGTGATTGAAGTCGCCTTTACACACTTGTAAGCTGTCTTCCATTCCCTCCACTATTGCTCTGCAAGCGATCTCCCCTAGCAACCCCCAGTGTTTACCTGATTGGATGATTCATCATCTCTTCAGCTAATTGTCACGTGTCACTTTACAGTGGCTGTCATGTCAAAGGTCTTCTGGCTCAGTGTGGTTTCAGAGGCAGTGTGCTGGAATAGTTTAGGATATTGTCTAATCTGACAGCTTTGGGCTCCATTTAACTATGTTTCTGCTGTCATGTGCTTCCTCCTTTTGTTGCGAGCTGCTTAATTGTAAGAGACCAGATTTGCTTGCCCTTGGTGTGCGTATGAAAGTTCAATGCTATTTGGGATATTTTTTTTTAACCAGGATTTTTAGTGTTTGATATTTTACAATCCAAAGACATGAAAAGTTTCTATTTAGTGATAAATAGCTTGACCTTTGGTCTGAGGAAGTGTCTTAGTATCTCAGATCAATTTTGGGTATTTTACAACAGTAGTTCAGATTTTTTTATTTTATTTTTTTCCCCTTCTCTCCACATTCCTCCTCAAAAGTGTGAGGACCCTTTTGCTCTCTGGCCTCACTGTCTGTCCTTCCTCCTGATTGGCCATAATTTACATAGAATTAATTTCTTCAGTTAAATCTTGAACTGAACGTTTAACCTGGATCTACTTCAAAAGAGACACTCGTTCATTCATAGTTTTACTGGCCTTAAACCTACCTTGAACTTTGCTAATGCGACTGTGCTGAATTACCATGTTCACTGCTCATGTTTCAATGGAACTTGTTTTGGAAAAGACGGTTCTGTGTCTTTTGTTCCAGATACTTTTCAGAATTTAAGGCACAATTATGTTTTGTTGGTTTGTGTGTGCAATTTTAAAACCAATCTATGGTTTTAACTGAGCTCTCCTTTCCCAGCATGCAACTGTAACGGCAAATCCAGTGAATGTGTTTTCGACCCGGAGCTGTACCGGGCCACGGGGAATGGGGGACATTGCCGCAACTGTGCTGACAACACGGACGGGCCAAACTGCGAGCGATGTCAGGACAACTATTTCCGGGAGAGTGTCAATGGCTACTGCTCTTCCTGTAACTGCAATACTGTGGGTAGGTTCATCTCCACACACACCTGTGTTTTTTATATTGTTCTCTTGTAGTGCATGTATATAATGTCTTTTTACAGACTTATGATTTTAATTGTTCATGGCTCTATTTCCTGGGCTAACTCTTAATGAGGTGCAGGAGTTCTGATGCAAAACTGGTACAGATTGTACTGTTGTCTGAATTGTACTTGCGTCATATGGGTCAGATATCAAAATCTTTAAATATTCATTGTTCATGTTCATTATTGTGGTTCTGCGTATATAGTATATAGCTTATTTTTTTAAAAAACCTTGCAACTTGCTTATTTGAATTTAAATGTATTAATATTTGGTTATTCAGGAATAAAAATCCATTGTATAAGCATACACCAATCAGCCGTAACCACTGACAGGTGAAGGGAATAAAATAGATTATCTCAATACAGTGGCACCTGTCAAGGCACTGGCATTTTATTATAGTCAGTTCCTGAAGTTGATGTGTTGGAAGCAGGAAAAATGCACAAGGACCTGAGTGACTTTGACAGGGGCCAAATTGTGATGGTTACATGACTGACTCAGCATCTCCAAAACGGCGGGTCTTCAGTGGTCGGTACCTACCAAAAGTGGTGCAAGGAAGGCCAAATGGTGAACCAGTGACAAGGTCATGGGCACTCAAGCCTCACTGATTTGCGTGGTGCTAAGGTTAGCCTGTCTGGTCTGATTCCACAGGAGAGTTACTGTAGCACAAATTGTTGAAAAGGTTAATGCCAGCTATGATAGAGAGGTATCAGAACATGGTGCATTGCAGCTTGCTGTGTATGGGGCTACATGTTTACCGACTGGTCAGAGTGCCCATTCTGACCCCTGTCTACTGGCAGAATTTGCCTGCAATGGGTATGTGAGCGTCAGAACTAGACCATTGTGCAATTGAAGAAGATGGACATATGAGTCATATTTTTTGCTACGTGTGGACAGACCGGTGCGCGTGCATCATTTACCTGGGGAAAAGATGGTACCAGGATACACTGTGGGGGGAAAAGACAAGCTAGCACAGGCAGTGTGATGCTCTGGGCAATGTTCTGCTGGGAAACCTTTGGGTCCTGGCATTCATATGGATGGTTGTACCACCTACCTAAACACTGTCACAGACCAATGTGCCCCTTAATTGCAACATTATTCCCCCAATGGCAGTGCCATGGTTTAGAAAGATGTGTCCTGCAACGCCGCAAGAATTGTTCAGGAATGGTTTGAGAAACGCAAAAAAGACTTAAAGGTGTTGACTTGGCCTCCAAATTCCCCAGATCAATTCAATGAAGCACCTGGACAAACAAGGCCCCAGAACTTAAAACATTAGCAGCGGATCCTTCAGTGCCAGATATCACAGGGCAACTTTGGAGGTCTTGTGGAGTGGAGCCTCGACGGGTCCCATCTGTTTTGGTAGCATGAGGTTGACCTACACAATATTAGGCAGGTGGCCTTAATTTTTACAGCTGACTGATGTAATATTCAGATAAAATTGCATATCGACACATAGCTAATATTTGGAACATAAACTGAACATGTGGAGGCAACACAAATTTCCCTGTAAGCAACTTTTGCTGGTTTGCCTAGTTCCCTGTAGTATTTAACTTTCATCTGTCAACCCATAATAACATCTGACTTTGTTTTTGTAGGCTGTTCTTCCCACCACATGGCTTTGTGTCTGTCAGACCCTCTTGTTTTGCCATCTGTAGATTTAACTGATTTGTAAAATGGCAGAACCTACAGTACATCATAAAGAGTAACAGCACAAACATGGTACTCCATAGTGCTCCACTAACTAAGTGCAGGCTTGTTCCTCCTCAAAGGGCACATTACTTCCAATAAAAACATTTTGCGTTTTAGTTTTAGCCTTTTGGGTGTTTGTACTGTGATTGCCATAGTTGCAGTTTTAAGGAATTACAAAAGATTTGAAGAACATGTCTCTTCTTTTAGTGTTTGAGTGTGCCTTAACTGTTAGTGTTGCATTAAGTAATTTATATTTGGGTTTCTAGCATGTGTTCATCCTGTTTATCCTGTTTTCCCCAACTAGTTTAAATATCTAAACCCTCAGTGCTCTAGGGTTCTTATGACCCTCCGGTTCTGCTGTAAACTCTTTAGCTTGGACAGAACCATCTGTCCCAGAAACAAATCCCGCTCTTTTACCTCAGGATTTTACTTGTATCATTCATGTACCGAATGATTGAATACCCAGGTTCTTGACCTTGTACAGTGTTCCTCCAGCCAATCAGAAGTCGCTCAGCTTGCAAAGCATCAAAAGCTAACTCAGACTATGTCGGTTCGCTATAGTGTTAGTGCACCTGTGTTTTTGGCCTCTTGTGTACCGTCTTGCCTGTTTTGGCCTAAGGCATTTTCCCTTAATACATTCTTGTTTTTTAGCTGGTATTGCACTTATTTTATCAGCAATAACTCTTTGGTAAGCCATGACTAGTGACTGTGATCTTTTGAATGTGAAATTTTCATTCAGGAGCAGCAATATGTCACTGTCAATGGTGAATAGGGGGCTGTGAATCAGGACCTCGTATGATAACACTGTCAAATCCCTCTGTACTCCAGGCTCACTCAGCACACAGTGCGACAACAGCGGACGCTGCAGCTGCAAGACGGGCGTGTTTGGAGACAAGTGCGACCGGTGTCAGCCTGGCTTTCACAGCCTCACCGAGGCGGGCTGCAGGTGAAGACGATTCCCGCTGCGTTTCAGTCTCCCTCTAGTGCTTTTTGGGACACGCGGCACTAAAGCTTCTCTCCCCCCACCACAGGCCCTGTTCCTGTAACTCCTATGGCAGCACCCAGGAGTGCGACATCTCCACTGGCCGCTGCCAGTGCAAGGAGAATGTCGAGGGCTTCAGCTGCGATAGGTACGGCATCACCATCAAGCCACTCTTATCGTCCAGCTAGTCTTGTTACTCCATCGTCTGAACTTTTCCAGGAAGTTGAGTCAATTTCAGGATGTAACCGGGTTCACATTCGGCACTTTGAATCTGCGGTCTTATGAGGATAGTAGGAGTTGCCAAAATGTCGTCCGCTTCGCCATATTTCTAAACTCAACTTCCTGTTTATAAAAGTATGCATGCCTTTAACCAAAGTGCGGCACGCATGGCTGTAGAAAGTCATTCGGCCTGGCGTTCCTGGCTGAAGGTGAAAATAGCACTTAGCCCGCCCCCATCCTCCCTCCCCCCCCGAGCTGGGAATGGGCAGCCTTGCCTTGTATGGCTTTCTATGAGGAGAATCCCAGCATACCGCCTCAGGCCACTATTGTCCGGTGACCCTGTGAATCGGCTCCCGAAAGCCAGACAAATGGGCTCCCATGCAAACAGGGACCTTGTCTCCTCACCAGAGATGAACAGACACTGAGTGGAGCCGCTCAGTAAGGAAACAGATTGAAATGGCTAATATTAGCACTGGGATGCGTGTGTCGTAAAGAGAGTTGGATTGGCTGTCTTGTTTGCAGGGCTCCAGCGCAGGATTGGGAAGTTTAAATACTGTACAATGATTTAATTATTTTGGATACCTGGTCGACGTACAATCCCGACATATAATTTTATTTTCAGATTTATGTTGGTGCCGTGAAGCTTAATGTCTCAGAATATATTTTATGGAAAGTAAATATTGGCTATTTAAGTTCTGTTGCACCATCTTAAGACTTCCTGTGTATAGTGTAACAGCACAGCCATTTGCTGTAAAGCTGTCCCGTAGATGGGTCTCGTCTGTACTAATGACCACAGCATGTGCTCCCAGCTTGTTTTTGCACACATGCTATCTTTGTTCAAACCTTCATGATAGTTTCTCTCGCTGTGGAGGAATTTTGACCCTGAAACATATGGACCATAATTTTTATTTAGTTCTACACTTAGACTAAAAGTGTAAACTATTGTATTTTACAATGTCACTCATTAAGTCTTTAAAGTATCCAGTTTTTTGTGATGAATACCATAATTGATTTTAGTGTGTAATAGTGAACTAGAGTAAATTCTGTAATAAATTAAGACATTGGCTTTTTCCAAGAGTCAGTGTTTTGTAGGGTTACTTTAGTCTTGAACTGAACCAAGCATAATGAATGAACAAGCTTGAGTTGGGATGTGTTGGCAGTGGGGGTGTTTGATATTGAACTCTGCTCAAAAACAGTGCATAGAGAACTTCATGGAATGGGTTTCCATGGCCGAGCAGCTGCATCCAAGCCTTACATCACTAAGTGCAAAGTGTCAGATGCAGTGGTGTAAAGCACGCCATCACTGGACTCGTCTGCCCTGCTCTGGTGTCCTTTGGAGTCATGTATCACACTTCTCTGTCTGGCAATCCGATGGACGAGTCTGGGTTTGGCAGTTGCCAGGAGAACGGTACTTGCCTGACTGGATTGTACCAAGTGTAAAGTTTGGTGGAGGGGGGATTATGGTGTGGGGTTGTTTTTCATGGGTTGGGCTTGGTCCATGAAAGATGAAAATCTAATCCAGTTCAAATGTCTTGTTTATGTCTTTAGGTGCAAGCCGGGATTCTTTAACCTGGATCCACTGAACCCCCAGGGATGCACTCCCTGTTTCTGCTTCCGCCACTCGTCTGTGTGCGACAAGGCAGAAGGCTACAGCGTACACCTAGTGTCCTCCACCTTCGACAGAAGTAAGCCGACCTCTTTAGCCAATCGCAACCACCACATTTTTTCGTTTTTATAGGAAGTGACAGATTTTGTTTTAGGGGGTAAAAACTGCAGTGCAGTCGGTTATTTGGATTCACATCTGGTATCTCGATAATATGAGAAAAAAAACACGAGTGGCTCCTGCTTATGGAGCCATTTGGCAATTGGAGGGCAGGGTACCAATGGCCAAAAGCTTGAAGTGAAGGTTACTTGGTGATTGTTAGTTGTCGCATTATGTTGATGCTACTCTTGGTGAGCAAGGGAAAGTCATCTCACTCAACTGACTGACAAGTCTTGCTAGGTGCCATGAACACTTTTTACTATGTCACTTTCTGTGATGATATCAGGCTTTTATTGTTTTGATGCAACTTACCACTTGAGTGGCACATGACTGTTAAAAATAACTGATAATTACTGTTAATTTCTCAGCAGTTGGTTAAGTTTTGCTGTCAATGTTCTGGCTTGTACCCAAATGCTCAGATATCCGGATCCTTGAGGTATCCCGCCTACACGTAACATATCCATGAAACGGGATGAAGTTGGCCGGTCTCAGTAGCTCCCAGACGTGTCCTGACAACTTCTGTAATAGTCAGAGGCCTCTTGCAGCCATACAAGCCATGATTATGGTTGATCAGGCATGCCTGGCATTTTTAGACATGAAGCAAAGTGAGCTGGGATATTGAGTCGTTCCTGAGGGGAATTTCTCATTGTTGCCAGCTATAAATTTAGACTACAGCTGTCGCTGTTTATTATATGAATAATTGAGTGATCTAGAGATTCATTGTATGATTAATCAAGTAATTCTTAATATATAGTATATACATAGGTAAAATAAAATATTTATACATTATTATAATTAGCAAGAGGCAAGAACCAACCCTTGAAGCGGTGCCAGGCCGTCACTCTGTCTTGCATACGGTCATTTTCGGCACCTCAGTTCACTTAAATGGCATGTTTTTGGAGCAAACTGGGGAACTGCTAGCCAGAATAGGGCTTTTTCTTTTGCGCATATTGGAACACTGTTTCAGACCAGTTTCATACAAACAGGATGTGCCACTGAACTAGCTGGTGAAGGAATGTTTTATATGAACAGAATCAAACGAACTGTCCCAAAAAGAATAATTTCTCCCATCCTTACCTGACAGTCTTCGGAATCTCTGCATTTTCTTTCACTTAATTCTTCCACATATCTGTTGCTCTTTATTTCGACTCTCATCCGCTATGCCATATTGCTGAGTCATTTGGAAGGGAAATTATAATTAATGCTCTTTTAATATAGAAACAGTGAGAGCTCTAAATGAAACATTTCTGAAGATTAACCATAAAAATTAACTTTTTTTCCCTTAATTGGAAACATGGACAGTAAAAGGATGGCCTTTGTATGCATATATAAATTACATAGAGTAATAATTTTGGTAGAAATTTGACAAATTAATCCATTTCTTCTCTGAACAAATGAGTTTATTGGGAACCACAGTTTTTTATGGTGTTTTGTCCTGTAACTAAATATGAGCACAGTTTAAATCCTGCGTTCTGTGTGTGCATCACGGAATTCTGTAGTCAGATAAGTAAAGCATATTACTGATAAGCAAGTTTAACAAAGAAATCTTGAAATTTTGATATGAGGCTTGAAGATCTGAGGTTTCACATCCTGTGGCTGATGGCTGTACAGTGTGCTGCTGTTAGTTAAAGGCAACCAGCCGTTATTCCATTGTAAACCACCATTGCTTTAAAATACAATACAATGGATTTTTATTCGCAGCGTTACAATTTGCTATGACAACAGGATAACATGAAATGTATGTAAAGTGTTGCGATCATTTACCTGCTTTTCACCATTCGCTTCATAAATCAGACTTGGAGAAGTGCACTAATTGAACTCAGTAAGCTTGTCTTTAATGCATTCCTTTTTTGAAGATAGAAGGCTTCTACAGTGCCTTTCTTTTCCCTTATCATGAGGTTGGCGCCTTATTGTGTATGCCCCTATTACATCTCAATCTTACATTTTTTTTTTTTTTGAACTTCACTCCAAGTAGTTTAATCATACGTGCTTGTCAGACAATTTTATTGTATTTAAGCACTTTGCTAACTGATCATGTTTTCTGGGAAACCGAAAAAGGCATATTTAAGAGGAAATGAAGCCAAATGTTCCCGCACCCAGATGTACAAGAGCGACGCCTTCCTACCAGCTGGGAAAGATCATGAAATAAGGGATTCCTCATGAATTACTGCTCCCCAGTAGGAATACCCTTCACACTTGTCAGTGTGATATGTTTGTGACAAAAAATGGCTTCGTTTTCTGAATGAGTGATTTTAATAAGATGCTTGTTTTTTGAGTGTAATTAGTACTAGTGGGATATACCCAGATTACGCTAATGAGAGAGGTTCAGTTTATGGAAATGTTAAAGGACCCGCATGAATGCTATATCAGACCTACTAAGAGCTTTCTGGATTTTTTATTTGTTTTTCCTTGCATGTTTTGCCAGTGGAGCCATCACTGCGCTGTATTCCGGTCAGTCTGAAGAACTTGACCGGAGTTTCTAGTTTATATAGCTGTTTCATTATGGATTCTGTTCGTAGTGCTGCAGTGTTTAGTTTTTTTAATTTTATTTAAGAACTCATTATTGTGAAATTGAAGGTGATTTTTCTGTCTGTTAGAACTGGGCCGTACGTTATTCTAGTGGTATTCAGTATTTCTAAAATAAGTATTTCAGTTTGTGTTGCCTGATGAAATCCATATTAAAGTCCAGCTGTTTGGTTCTTTAATTTTATTATTAATCATCCTGCACTATTCTCTAGTTTCACCTTGTTATATTTATCTTTTGTTGTAATTATCAACTTTGTGTGAGCAGTTAAAATGAATAACTGTGACATAAATGTATAGATCGGGCCGGCATGTAATGCTGTGCCTTTATCTGGCCCAGGCAATGAGGAGTGGACTGGCCAGCGGCGCGATGGTTCCGGCCTCCCGGTCCAGTGGTCCTCCAGCAGGAAGGAGATCTCCCTCATGTCCGATGATTACTTTCCCATATACTTTGTGGCTCCAGGTATGAAGCACATAGGGCCCATTTTACCGGAGAGACCTTCTGAATATATACATCTGTGCATTCTGTAGAACATTTACATTCATGTCTAATATGTGATAGCAGTGTGCTTCCGTTTGCTGCTTTCTGTTAAACGTCCATTTCGGCCGCGTTCTGAGATGTTCTGCCGCAAGCATCTTCCATCAGTAAGGCAGTCTCTGTGGATTCTGTTCCGACAGCGAAGTTCCTGGGCGACCACCATCTGAGCTACGGGCAGAACCTCACGTTCAGTTTCCGGGTGGATCGACGGGACTCGCGCATGTCTGCAGAGGATGTGGTGCTGGAGGGGGCGGGCCTGCGTGTGGCCGTCCCCCTCATCGCCCAGGGGAACGCCTACCCCAATGAGAATCCGCAGACATACGTCTTAAGGTATTAATGAGTTTTAAATGGAAGGCAAGACGCTTAGTCGAATGTGAGAGGAATGCAGGACAAAAACATCTGCGGGGGTCTTCAGAAATATGCAAGGCTTTCTGCATTCAGGATCCAATTTGTGTAGTTCAGCTCTTAGTATTCTGCTCTTTTGTTTGGGACACCCTTTTTGGGGGATTCATTCATTGTAAGAGTGTCTGATGATCTCCATGTACCTTTGCAGGCTACGTGACGCCTCCGACTACCCCTGGAAACCCATTCTCACCTACTCAGACTTCCAGAAGCTGCTCTACAACTTGACCTCCATTAAGATCCGTGGCACCTACAGTGAAAAAAGTGTGCTCACGCCGTCAAGCATTGCTGAGGGATCTGTAGAACATTTCAGTAGTCTCACCTTATGAATGCATCTACATTTATTAATCATCAGTAATGTGATTGTCTTTATAAATGGTTTTAAGATTTGGAGTTTATCAATGAAGTTAAATTATGTGTGGGTTGCGCAAGTCTGTTGCGTAATTTGTTTAGATGTGGACTGAAAAAACAAGTGGTTTAGCGTGCCAAGGAATCTTAAAGCATATGGTGGAGGACCTGCCTTGGATTTTCTCAAGGGTCGCCTTACTCAGTCTGCTCCTTAGGGACCCTGAGACAGTCCACATTTCTGCATTCATAATTGTTACTGATTTTGTATAATACAAAAGAGAGTCTTAGTAAGCACAATACACCATTTTAAATTAATTCATTTATTGACGAAATTAATTTCTCCAGCACCCAGATCACTCTTGTGCTAGTAACTGCCCTCTAAATTCCATACTTGGTTGTTCTTCCTTTAGCAGCAACAACTGCAAACCAATGCTTCCGGCATCGCTGTGGTGGAATTTCAGCCACGTTGCCCCACACCGTTCAGCCCATTTAAGGTCCCGCCCCAACATCTCAGTGGGGGTCAGGATGTTGACTTGGTCACTCCAAAACCTTAAGTTTGTTTTGTGGACTTGCTCCCTTGCTGTGGATCGTTGTCCTGCCGCATGACCCAGTTCTGCACGATCCTCGGATCAGCTGACCAGATATTCTCCTTCAGCACTTTCCGGTAGTTGGCTGAATTCATGCGTCCCTCGGTTATGGCAGGTCGCCCAGGGCCTGAAGCAGCAAAGCATCCCTGCACCATCACACTACCTCCACCGTCTTTATGCCAAACGTAGCAGGACCCTTGAGCAATTACTTTTCACATGGGTGATAAGTGTTGGATCATAAATGATTAAAATCGTGTTCACTCAGGTTGTCATTTGTATTATACTAAATGGTTCCGATTAAGTGTTACTAAGCAAAAACAGAGGGAATCAGAAACAGAGGAAGAATATCTTCCCAAGACTATATATTGAACTCTCCCAGTTTATGGTAGCTTGATACCTTATGGAAAATTCCACATGTTAATAAGCTAAATTCTTCTTTAGGTGCTGGGCATCTGGATAACGTGTCCCTGGTGACTGCCCGCAAGGGTCCCGGCACACCCGCCCACTGGGTGGAGCAGTGCACCTGCCCCCAGGGCTACACGGGTCAGTTCTGTGAGCGGTGTGCCCTGGGGTACCGCAGGGCCCAGCCTGAGCTGGGGCCTTTCAGCTCCTGTGAACTTTGCAACTGCCACGGTCACAGCGACTCCTGTGATCCAGAGACAGGTTAGTTCCTGGGAGTAATTTTTGGACAAACACTGTTGAATAAACCTCATTTTCTTACAATAGCCCTTTAAATAAAAATTGTAAACGTGTGATTAAAAAAAAAAAACTTTTAAATGTGCTATATGTTGGAAAGCAATTACATTGCTAATAGTTCACTGGTATAACAGATCCTGTATGTATGAACTTGATGGGTTTCACACTTATGAAGAGTGACTTTGACTCTTCGCATGGCTCATATTGCCATCTAGTGGCAGAAAATATGATTTACACATTTTTATCACAGGGATGTGTGCTTGCAAGGACCACACTGCTGGTTCCAGTTGTGAGAAGTGCAGTGATGGTTACTACGGCGACGCTACTCTGGGAACTGCCTCTGATTGCAAGCCTTGTCCCTGTCCTGGAGGCTCATCCTGTGCAGTGGTACCTAATACCATGGAAGCGGTTTGTACCAACTGCCCTACGGGGACAACAGGTATCAATTTAAAGAGCAGCCAGATCATATGTTATAAATAAATCCCCCCTGGGGAATAGAGAATTATTTTCACTGTTTAATATTGAGTATTTTTGAGTGCTTCATTTGCAACCAGGGCTTGCGTCTGTTGGCATGTGCACAGGGCACTCTATAGCGTGCAGTAGCGAGTAGCTTTGTGTGATGACCGTTCCCAGGGAAGACGTGCGAGCTCTGCGATGACGGCTACTTCGGCGACCCCATGGGGAAGAGCGGCCCCATAAGGGCGTGCAGGGAGTGCACATGCAGTAACAACATCGACCCCAATGCAGTGGGCAACTGCAACCGCGACACCGGCGAGTGCCTCAAGTGCATCTACAACACCAATGGCTTCTTCTGCGACCGCTGCAAGGACGGTTTCTATGGAAACGCTCTGGCCACCAACCCTGCCGAGAAGTGCAAGGGTGAGAGTGTGGTCCTCGCCAGTCGAAGACACTCCATTCGACACACTGTATCTTGTCCGTCGTACGTTCCATAAATGCAAATGGTCAGACAAGATCCATTCACAAAGTTTTAAATGACAGCTACTTTGCTGATCCCATTACAAATTGCAAATGTTATAACGGCAAGCTGGGGCATAAAAAATAGATAATGACAGGTAACCGAAAAATGCTATGTGGAAATAGGTCGCACATAAATGTACAGCAGCAAACAGAATGCGGTCTGATAAATGAGGTCAGAAGAGGGATCCGCTGCAGAGCCGGATGGCAGCTGGACAACCGAGACATGGTGCTCCAGAAATCAGCCAGTGTGCTGCTGAATCTGCTCTTTTGTTTGGGCAGGGAAATGGTCTTAATTGTGTTTCTTAGGCACGGAATACATATGGTTCTGAGACTGGGCCATCGCTACCACAGAAGCTTCCTTGTTAGAGTGATAACTCAGAAACTCAAAAAGTCACGGTTAGTTAGTTATACCTGCAGAACCCTGGAGAGGCCTGGGGTTTCTCCTTAGACACACACTGGGGTTTCTCCTTGGTCACAGAAACTGTTGGTCATATAAGCATTTAAACCTATAAAGAGTAATTAATATAAATGAAATGATAAAATATAGACACTAAGACAAATATAGTTTATTTTTTGAAAAGATTGTGACAATTGGCGTGTAAGTGGAATGTACAATGAATGGATAGGTTTAGTAATGTGTTACAACTAGGACTCTGGGCATTCAGGTAAAAACACATTGACATTCATATAATCAGATGATCCATCTAGTACTTCTAGAAACTATAGAAGTTTGAAGGAGTTTGGATTTGATGGGGAGGGGTGATAGAACTCTCCAAGGAATACAGTGCTGTCAGTCTGACAGCATCCTTTCTAGTAAAATGATGATAAAATGGAAACGCATGTTCTGTTCTGTGGCTTGTAGATGTTTGACTGTAATGAAAGATCACATCATTCGTTTCTGTGCATTATGTGAAGCTGACTAAGCTGTTAGATTAAGTCTGAATAATGGTTACTACCACTGCTTTTGAGAATATAGCAGGTAGATTCTGATTGGTCCGCTCCCTCCCCCCAGCCTGCGACTGCTCTCCTTTCGGCACGGTGAACAAGGGGACCAGCTGCTCACAGACCACTGGACAGTGTCCATGTCTGCCTCATGTGGCGAACAGGGACTGCAGTGCCTGTGATCCGGGCTACTTCAACCTGCACAGCGGCCTCGGCTGTCAGCGGTGAGCTTCCGGGTTTTACCTGCAGTGTGGAGAGCTGTGTCCTTATAATGCATGACCAGAACATGTGCTTATAACCACAATTTCCTTGACTACTCTATTCTAGTTATGTATATCAAAGCCTACAATCGTCTGTACAGGTGTGACTGCAGTGCAGTCGGTTCCACGAACGGCCGCTGCCACATAAGCAGCGGTCAGTGCGAGTGCCAGCCGGGAGTCACGGGTCAGCACTGCGACCGCTGCGAGGTCAATTTCTTTGGCTTCGGGCCGTCTGGCTGTAAACGTAAGATGCTCCTTTAATCTCCTGCTTTTGCCAATCGCCAGCTGCATATCTTGTGAAATGCAAAGTATGTCCATCTTCCTAGACAGAGCCATTGATCGTGGTTCTGTATTGAGGCATTACGGAACGCAAGGCGTAAGACGTGTTAGGGATCCGTCTCCGCTCTGACTCCGCCCCTCCCCCCGAATTGCAATGTAGCCTGTGACTGTGACCCCGAGGGCTCCCAGTTAGCCCAGTGTGAGGAGGATGGACGCTGCATCTGCCGGCCCGGTTTCATCGGCGTTCGCTGCGACATGTGTGAAGAGAACTACTTCTACAACCGTTCTCGGCCCGGCTGCCAGCAGTGCCCCTCCTGCTACACCCTCGTGAGAGACAAGGCGAGTTGATGCTGCGTAGAGGGAGCTTATTCTCCGCAAATGCATCCCGGCTCGCTCACAGCCTTTCTTTCGCCTTTTCGTTCTAGGTACACCAGCAAAGACAGAAGATGCAGGAACTGCAGAATCTAATTGACAACCTGAGCAGCAGTCAGGGGACCGTCAGTGACAAGGCCTTTGAAGAACGTCTGCGGGAGGCAGAAAAGGCCATTATGGACCTGCTGTTGGAGGCTCAAAACAGCAAAGGTGCTGACTGCTGAAATAAAGGCTAAAATATTTAAATGGTGATCAATACATGATAGCAGCAATGTTTAAATAAATACCAGTTTCCACGTTTGCTGTCAGCTCTTTTTGCTGGTTATTTTCCTTATGGACTTGGTAACAAACAATACTGCAGCACGTCTGAAATTCTGGAAGCTTGCCTGCTCGACTTGCTAATACCAAATTTTTCAATTTCTTACAGATGTTGACAAGGAGCTCCTGGAGCGACTGGCTCACATCAACAGCACCTTAGTCACCCAGTCGAAGCGTCTCCATAACATACGGGACACTGTGGACCAAACGAGCACGTTGGCGGACAAGTCTCGAACCCGTGTCCGAAGCGCAGACAACCTGATCAACCGGGCCCGCGATGAGCTCCAGAAGGCCAAGGATGCCATAAATAAAGTGGTGAGGAACTCAAACAATTATTAAGTCGCTAGTAAATAAGACACCCCAGTGTCTTATGTTAAATGTCACCATTGAAGTTGATAGGCAAATGTGTATGGTTAATTTTCTTTGTAGGATATAAATGTACCAACAAACACTGGGGATCCAAACAACATGACCCTTCTAGCAGAGGAAGCCCGGAAACTGGCTGAGAAGTAAGAACTACGTTTGAGTTATTAATGGTGTCATTAATTGTTGTTTACATGTACTTCTATCTTGGGAATGGTAGTGAATTGATTTTCTACACGTTTCCGATTAGACACAAGATTGATGCAGATCAGATACATAAAATCGCAAAGGACGCCAATAGCACATCAACTAAGGCCCTGGAGCTGTTGAAGAAGACTTTGGACGGGGAGAACAAGACGAGCAGTGACATCGAGGATCTCAACAAGAAGTATGAAATATGAAACACGTTTTTTGGTTTTTTTTAGCTGTTAGGAGGAACAACAAATCTTACGGGTGTATGGTGCTTGCAGGTTTAATGAGGCTAAAGACTTGGCACGGAACTTGGAAAAGCAAGCGAGCAAGGTGGACGCTGAAGCTGAGGAGGCTGGCAGCAAGGCCTTGCGCATCTACGCAAACCTGACTGGGCTGCCGGGTCTCGACACCAAATCGCTTGAGGTTAGCAGGAACCACTGGCTAAAACATGCCCGACGTATCCATGAGGAAATATGACGTGAAGCGAAAATACAGTTGTGTGCACAAGATCGGGCACTCTTTGCCAAATTGCAAATTCAATCTGTTATGTAACTGATGAAGTTTACAACTACTGCAGGAAATGTTAACGCACTTGACATTTACATTTTATTCCATGAATGTCAAAACACAGGAATAAATAAAATAGTAACTATGGAATTTGCAAAAGTTTGGACACTTCAGTACGTCAATATTTAGTAACACCCACTTTGTGTCCTGAGTAAATTTGCGTTATAGGGATTTTTGCCCACGATTCCACTTACAATCCTGACATATTCTCAGGCCCCCCTTGTTGTAGAAACCATCCCCTTCTCAGCCTCAGCTTCTTGGCTGTCTAACACTGCCGTCCAGAAAGTGCTAATACCTGGTGGAAGCCGTTCTTCCCTCTACCATTGCAATGTTTCCTGTGGCAATGGTAGCCACACAAGCCCAAAGCATAAAGAGCAACCCCCCCCCAAAGGTTTTACCACTGGCAAAAGTGGGTTTTTTTCTCCATGAAAAGCTGCTCCTTTTTTTCCCTCCAAACATACCTTTCGCTTTATTTAAATTTTTTCACTACCGATGGAATAAAAAGTAACCGTTTAACAATAGCTAATTTTTTTCCCGACGCCATGTTACTTTTCACTCGCATAATTGACTGAACATGCAATTTAGCCGGGGGGGGGGAGGGTGCCTAAATTTTTGCATACAACTTTGAATGTAACTTGACACCCCATTAAATAACTTCCTCTTTTCAGGACGAAGCAAACAAAATCCAGAAAGAGGCCTCGGAGCTGGATAAATTGATTGATAAAACTGAGAAAGAGTATATGGACCTCCGGGAGGACCTCAGAGGCAAAGAGACTGAAGTCCGTAGACTGCTGGAGAAGGGAAAGACTGAGCAGCAGGTATGCTTAACGGTGTCAAATTTGAATTCTCCCTCGCTTTGTTAAAGAGCGGGCGATCTTCAGCCCCGAGTACATGCCTGTACTGCCAGCTGCTGTTCCAGGCAGTGTGCAGTACGTGACTCTCGGTATCTGACTATGACTAACCCGGGAAGCAGGCTCAGGCTACAAACACAGTGAGATAACAAAGACTTCAGATTTTAGTTTTCAGTTGAGCTGTATGCGGCCGTTTCATTTTGACCACTCTTGCTCTCTCCCGCAAGTTATTTGACCACTGATGGTTTGGTACATGTTTTTAAATCATAATTAAATTTGTCCCACCAGTCAACTTCCCAGAGAAAGTGAGAGACTTTGATCATCCCCGCTAATCAGTAACCCTCTCCTGGTGGACAGGTTTTAGTGCCAGCTGATTAGTGGATTACGCCGGCTTGTGTTTTTCATGTTTTCACGTTATTCTTTTGGAGAAAACAAATAACTTTATCTTCTATCGTGATATTTTTTTTTTCCAGTTTTTTGCATATTATTTAAAATATTGCATATATGTTTTTTAGAAATCGCTCATTTAAACTTGTCTTTGATAGCCTGGTTGTCAGTTTAAGAACTTTTTGAAAGTTAAAATCACAGTTCCCTTTGGAAGTTACCTCGCTGCTGTGCTAATGCCCCCATCTTCCAGACTGCTGACCAGCTGCTGGCTCGAGCCGATGCCGCCAAGGCCTTGGCTGAAGAAGCATCCAAGAAGGGGAAATCCACGTTCCAGGAGGCCCAGGACATTCTAGGGAACCTGAGAGGTTAGCCCATGTTATCAGAGAGTACAAAAACCAGCATATCTAGGGCTAGGGCTTGAAAATGTTTATTTTTGATTTTTAGTCTTTAATTCTTGAATTCCGTCATTGTAATTAGTAGAGATGGGCCGATCCAGATTTTTTTCAGTTCCGATGTTATTCCGATTGGATCAGATTCCAGTTCACAAGCTCTTTGTACTTTAATATGTTGATATAATGAGTATATAGTGTGCACATTTATACATTAATATTTTTTAACTAGTAAATACAGATGAAAAAATGTGCCATAAAATCTTTAATTAGACTATTAGAAGCATGAATAACGTACTGTTCCACCTTGTTCGTACATCTGGTTTTAAGCATTTTTGAGGCAGTTCAGTCTCAGTGTCTTCCAGTTCAGAATACACAAGTGGTGAATGCCTCAAATTCCCCATAATCACATGCTGTTTGCTACTCCCACCTCTCAAAACTGTTTTCACAAAGACTGTAAATCACTGTGATACTAGTTGTTAAAGGTGTAAAATACTTCCAGACCGTCACCCCCTTATCTGCTGTTTTTAACGCTTCTCTTGATGCAAAGGGTATGCGCATGACATCACAGCAGGCGGGAGTCTCAGACCTGCTCAGTAGCAAAAAATTGAGTGGCAGCGTTAGGGTTCAGCTTAAATGGCACAGAAAAAACACACCTAGAATGTGAAAGAGATGTAATGCAATCTAAAGACTAACAAAAACTAAATAAGTTAATTATAGGACGTGGATCGGTCAGGTACAGCCGATACCCGATCCGTCCAGGTTGGCACCGATACTGATCTAAATATCTGTAAATATAGTAGATCTAGTCTGTATATATAGATCTGACATAATTTTTAACAACGCAACAAATTTTTGCGGCAGCAGCAACTTCAATTTATTTCAAATGGTGAAGCTGTAAAATGAAATCTCCCAAAAGTCATATTTTCCATTGTTATTCTTTACCATGTAAGTGTATCTCGAGTTGACTCAAAAACAGTTTAAATTACAAGTTTGTTTATTATTTAGCAATGTGCTTAGTGGGGCCCTTGCCTTCCATAGAAAAATACACCATAGGTAGTTTTTTTTTTTTTTTTACTACGATTTGTAATAATCTCTTTTGATTAATTCTTGAGGTGGGAAAAAAAAAATCCTAGATGGAATATTTTATACGGGTTTAAAAAAATCTAGATTACGTGGCAATTAATGGATTCAAACTTTGAAATGCTATCAGAAAGTCGCTAATCTGCGTCTGTTTCGTTTCCCTTTCTCCATGCGCAGATTTTGACAAACGAGTGAATGACAACAAGACTGCTGCAGAAGATGCCATGAAGAAGATCCCAGAGATTAATGCTACCATCGCTATGGCTGCCGAGAAGACGAGACAGGCGGAGGGAGCACTGGGCAATGCTGCTGCCGATGCTGCGGAGGCCAAGAACAAGGCGGAAGAAGCAGAGAAGATTGCCAATGCCGTTCAAAAGGTACATTTCCTCATTGGGAAATACGTACAAGCAGTGGTCTTGCTTTGTGTGCCAAATAACGTTTTTATATGAGCTACTAGCATAAATGGAGTAACCCCTTTACATCTGAGCATTTAACATTTTCTTGTTTGGTTGCAAACTAGCTTGGATAATCAATAGCATAACAAATTGCAGCACTGATAACCCAATAGCAAGCGTGCGCACTTGTTTGCTGTTAGGGCATAAGAATGAGTAAGAACACCACCAGTGCCTGGCATTTGTTTGGAAACACCATCGAGTAAGTTACCGAGTTACCAAAAACCCAGAATCGTTTAGTTAGGTTGGGAAAAAACATTTTTGCATCCCATGTTGAGGGAAACGTCTTAGCTGAATTATGAGCTCAGTCCTCAGGAAATTCTCTGCTGACGTCTTGGCATTCCTATGTCCCAGAGTGCTGCAAAAACCAAACAGGAAGCAGAAAAGGCCTTTAATGACACCATGAAGTTAGACGATGAGGTCAACGATATGATGGCCAAGCTGTCGAATGCAGAGATGGAGCTGGCCAAGAAAACTTCAGAGGCGGACCAGGACATGATGATGGCCAGCATGGTGAGTCTGCCTGCTCATCCTAACCATGCAAATATCTCGAGGAAGTGGAATGAAGCTGAATGGTCAGGAAAATTCTAATGGATTACAGATCTCACCGGTCATATGGAAATAAGCACTAAGCATGTTTGACTTTGTTTGTGGCATTTGTTTTCTAGAAATAATTAGAACCACAATTGACCTTTTAACAGCCTTATTTAATTTTCATAAAAACATGTAATTAATTAATTAAGGATATATTCATTTTCAGGGCAATTAGTTTTAAATACTGTACACATTCATAAAGGTAAAGTATTCATGGGAAAAAAATGGTTTGAAAAGTTCATTGTATCATTTGATGTGAAGTTTTTACCACACAACACATGTAATTGCATGAATTTCTTTGGATGATATTCCTGTTTTTGCCGCATTTGTCACTTGAGTGTCACCATACTTCCCACTTCACAAGAACAGAAAGATCCGATTGGCTGCTTTGTACAACATATTTCTGCACTTTATTGATTTACTGTATGTTTTAGGTCTCACCCATCCATGTTGAAACACATACAATTCAGCAGTTGCTAGCAAAACTTCTGTAAATGTTTATCTTTATACTAATGCATTACAAAATTCTAATCTATACTTTGGCAGCTTATTTTTGAGACTTGACCTGAGGGCTAAACATTTTAAATTGTTGTTTCAGTAATTTAGCAAATTTAATGACTTGAGAATGTTGGCGACTCAACATGAGAGTTTCCTTGGCTTTAGCATAAATGTCTGTGTGGTCATTTTCCAGGCCTCTGATGCGGCCAAGGAGGCTGAGGATAATGCTCGCAAGGCTAAGAATGCAGTAAAGACAGCTTTGAATACAATAAATCTCCTCTTGAAGCAACTGGGTACGTACAGCATGACATTTGTGACTGGCGGTGCCTGTGATTGAATTTTGCCGCGTCAAATTCATTGAACAGATTTGATAGGTAATCGGGTCTAGTAACCTGGCTCTATAATTAGACCAATGAACACTTCCATCTGGGTTTAGGCAACATCGACAAGGTGGACCTGAGCAAACTGGACCAGATAGATGGGTTGCTGAAACGTGCCAAAGACCAGATGGACAACAGTGAGCTGGACCGCAAGCTTAAGGAGCTCAGTGACGTCGCCAAGAGTCAGGACACCATGATCTCTGACTATGACCAGCAGATCCGTGACATCAGGAAGGACATTGACAACCTAATCGATATAAAGAACACACTACCAGCAGGGTGTTACAATACTGCTTCCTTGGAGCGGCCCTAACTTGGGCCCTCCCCTCTATGTACCTCTGCTCCTCACCTATAACACTGGCTAAGTGCCGTCTTTTACCAAAACTACTTTTTTTTTTTTTTTTGCTTAACAAAAAAAAAAACATATCAATATTTTGGTTAAACCAGGATGTTATAACAAATAACTGCGACTCATATATGCAACAAGTTGCAGAAACAGAGCTGTTACCACAGTTACCGACTTTGCAGTTTGAGTGCAGCCACTGTTAGAGACAAAACGGTACCATCCGGGAAAAAAAAACCCCATATGACTGCAACGGCTTGTGTTTTTCAGAAGTGCCTTAAGTGCAAGACGCAAGGACTCTTGTCTGAAATCCATGTGTCTTATTCAGAATAAGCTTAGGTGAAACAGACTTTTGGCAACTTGTTTCATTTTTTTTTTTTGGGCGCAGCTAGTCATAGCAAATATTCAATACATAGTTTTTATTTGACCATGACATGAGTAACCTTGCCCAGCAGTGAATGAATCCCTGGTGAACTCAAACCACTTATTTTGTCTACTGTAGTGTACGCATGTAAACATGAAAATTCAAAACCCATCAAGTAAATATATCGAAAGTGTGAAAAGGCACTTGTAAAATTTCAGCTAACCTTATAGATGACCACCTTTGCTGCATAACTACCCATTTCCTGCAACATACTCTGAATTCAACACTATGCAATGTTGTACATGTGCGTAACAAGACTTTGATACACTGGTGCTAATAATTTCAAATGTTATATTTGTGTGAGTGTGTTTATTATAGTGTGAGAATGGGATTTTTGTGTAAATATATGCATTTATATGCGCAGGACTGACTACAGTGCATTAGCCGCCTCGTCGTCCCATTTGCAAAAGCAGCTGAAACTTGTACACACATGGTCCTAGCATTACAAAATAACTGTACCTGAAACCTACAGACACAGACCCACACACCTGTATAGGACAATGCTCGCTTGTATTAAAGGTTTTGCTTGTTAATCGCAAACATGCCTTTACTTCCAGTGGTTGCTTCCTTGAATGGAAGCGATCTGGCTTTTCTAAGCCATGTATTAATTACTGGTGTTAGTGTTAACAATGTAAAGATACCTACTTGTGTTGAACGCATGAAGGAGCAAGTTGCAGAAAGACCAGCAAATCCTCTGATGCCAGTCATGCCTCCTCTGTATTTGCAAAGCACGCCATTGTGGAAAGAATGTCACACATACTATTTTATGTATAAAACAGTTCTTATTTATATCAAGTATTTAATCATTTATTAGTTTTTAAGTTAGTATTTTTATTTTCAAATCCCTACATGCCACGGTGACATTTTTTGAAAAAATCTGACAATTCCTGTTCATATACTGCCTGTAAATCAAATTGTTCCAATTAAATTGTTGCTACGAAAACAAACTGTGTCCAATTTTGTAAAAATGGTTCCCTTCCAAAAACTGAATAGTTTGCAAATTAGTTTAGCAAAGCTTTTGGGTAACATGTCACATGAATGGTATATAAACTATTTTATCATACAGTAACTAGTTAGAAGGATGCAAGATTAGTACTGAGTTTCCCCTGCTCATTCCTTGATCTTAAAAATGTGTGATCTAGCTTTCTGATATTAGTCGTTCTAATATGGTAATACATGATGACATTCTCAAAATATAAACTGGCGCAAGTGTTGCTTTCCCAACATTAGGAATATTCTGCTAAGCATATGATAAGTAAATGTGTGTTTGCTTTTTGTGCCCAAGAACTGTGTTGCAAACTATACTGTTCTAGTTTTTTTTAAATAGTTCAGTTTTCTGCCTGACATGGATTTACTGGCCAACAACTTCTAAGTCAAATGCATGTAAGGGTTCTGGTGACCCTAGTCCAGAGGAGGTGTCCTGAGAGGAGGGGTCCAATTCTATTCATGAAGGTAAGCGGGAATGTGAGAAAAGCAAATTGGCCCAGTGGATACACTACATGTCTGACAGAAAAGCTGGAACTAAGTGGTGAAATGGCTTGTTTGGGTACCCAACCTACTGTATGTCATGAGCTATGAGTAATAACTAAAAAAAACAGTCACAATATAAGGATGGTCTGACACACTTTTAGTGAGTAGTTTTCGGAAGGATCTCCAAATAGAGCTGCTGCCCTTTTAGTTGTGAGGAGTCATCTGAGGTGATTTGGACATCTTATAAGGATGCCGTGTAGTTGCCACCCAAGGCAGCTATTCTGGGCGTGTCTCACTGGGTGAAATCCCTGGGCAACAGCCGGGAGGCACTGGAGGGATAATTTCTCTTAGTTGGCTTAGGAGCATTTGGGGTACAGGAACAAGGTACAGTCTGTGGCCCCAGAAAAAGAGGTCTGGTCTGTCTACTCGGCATGCTGCTCTTGTGACCTCCTCGGGAAAAGCAGTGTGAAGAAAAGAATCAGTCCATCCTTATTAAACCTCCATTTTTCTTCAATAAACATTTTAACTTAAGTTTTGAAATCAAGGTAATTAAAATTATTATTCATGCTAATCAGAGGGACTAATTTCATTGCTATAATTAGTAATGTGTATTAAAACCTAAATAAAGCATGTTAAAATGTACTAAACATTAGCAAAGAATTATGTCTTTATATGTATTTATTTTAATAGATGCATAACATCTAATGATGCAACTGCATTAAGATGTTGGTTGGAAAAAAAAAACGAAAGAACCAAAGCTTTTTCTTTCAGAAAAGGGTTATCATGTGAAATCTATGGAATAAACTAAAGTATAGAGTAGATTTAATCAAAACAAATGACGATAGAACCAGATTCTTGTGATGACAACACAACTCAAGTTAGCTTTCGGGCAGGTGCACAAGATTGTGAATTAACTAATGAGCATGTATTGAACAAAATTTATATAAAGATTAGTTATCTCGACATCAGAGAATTTCATCAACATTACACATTCCCCAATATCACACGGATGAAATCCTAGGGACAGCAGAATATATGGCCAGTGGATTTCTCGTTTTATAGCACCCTTATTTTTAGAGGCGCTGTCTGAACAAACTTATGTTGGATCGAGGTACTTACTAAAAATGAGTCGCTCATATTAAAACCACTTTGCGTTTGTTTTTGTGAAATACAGATTAACTAAACGTCAATAGTCATCATTTTTAAATAAAATTTGAAATCATGGCCAAGTACTTAAACCAAAATAATCACTCCGAAAGCAGATAGACAACATAAAAAATAAACAATAAGAAATCAATTAATTAGCTACACTATTATTTGCATAAGTGAAATACTGGAAATTTGTAGTTACGGGGGGCTATTCTTGTTCACCATTATTCTACATACCCAACCACCTATCTGCCATCTTGCTTTTTTCAGTTGCTGTCAGGCTTTCGAAGTGACTGATGGGAATTCGCACCCAGAGCACTTCCGGGTTCGTGTTGTCCATGCGCTCTTTGAAGGCGACTGAACGTACAAGTTCTTCGGGAAGAGCCTGTTAGTTCGACACATTACATTGATCCCTATTCATCCCATAATAAACACAAGTTGGATGTTTATTATGCTGGCCAAATTTTACCAAATGCTCAGTTAAAGCTCAATGAACAGATTCGTTTCGAATGAACCCTTATTTTGAATAGTGAATATTTTTATGATGGATGGTGATTTCTGTTCGTGGATTAACGCTGCCGACATAATTAATTAACAACAATCTACTCATCTTCATCCTACAAAATCATCCCCCACCTTGTCTATCAGCTACCAGAAGGAAGAAAGGCCGCCATGTTGGCTCGCGCGTGAGCTGAAAGGTACCACTTTAGAACCAAAATGACGCCTGTTTCACAAAGCCGGGGGCCGTGCGGCCGAGCGGAGGCCGATTAGCTGGCACGCTCAGCGGCAAATGATTTTTTTACCCACCACAAGAAATCGCCGACGACGTTTTTTTAACGTAGTAGTTTTTACCTTTGACCATCGTAGTGTAACGCGTTAAGTTGACAAGCTATATTGTTTTCTGAGACCCACCGTCGCTGCGGTGGTATAAAATAACTGTCCTATCCGTAGTTAATTATCCTTCCGGCAATCTAACCGACACCAAGCTCTTTCATTTCCTAGTGTTTTATAGGGTTTTGTACTCGGCCGATCCGGGCCGTCCATGCTAGCAGGATAAGCCAGTTAGCTTGCCTGACGGCTACCGTGGTGACCGACTGGGGAACAATATGGCGCCAGAAATCACTTCGGTTTCTCCCGACACAGAGCTCGTTTAAAGCCCGAAGACCGAGCAGGATGAACCTTTGCGTCCAATATTTGAGGTAAGCGCCTGTCTTTTAAACCCAAATAATAACTCCGACGCTAAACATTTCAGTTTCAGCCCGGCGGGGGTTATGTAGAGGTCTGTTTGAAAGTGGCCGCAGTGTTGTCTCCGGGCGCTCGGTTTGTGCTAAGCTAACTAGTTAATTAGTTGGCACGGTTCTGCTTTTAGATCACCAACACAACTTGACAGTCGGATTTAATTTGTGGGTTTATTGATAAGCGAAAGACCAGTCGTCGTATACCCATTTTTTTAGTTTCGCTGGCTGCGCTATGATCATCGTATACATCTTACAAGCGTATATATCACAGTGTTAAATACACCGGTGTTAAGATCACGGCTTGTGCGGCAGGTTCCCATGATCAGTAGATGCTTATAATCAACTAAATTTGCTAGATATAAGTATATGCACTTTTTTTGCACGGTTAGGCAGTGGTATCTGGTATGCAGATGCTCGTGTTCAGAGCACCAAATCTGACATCAGTCTTAAAATGTGGCTAGTTAAATGTGCCCAAATTCATTCGAGAACGTGGAAATTCCAGGCTTGCTGGTTAGTAATGTAATTATAAAAAGTAAAATAAATGTTAAAGCCATATAACATCCAATTCTGGATCGGTCATTGATTGATCTAATACTTAACGTGAGAATAGCAAATAGTCCATCTGTCACTAAAATGGCTGATGTTTTGTATGAAATGTTGCCAGGTGTGTTCACAATTGCTTGCATGAACTGGCTAACTCCAGTATAACCTGGGGTAACAAGACTAACCTCAACTGGTTCTGCATATTGTTCTTTATCCTGTATGTCGTTCATTCGGTGCACAGGGCAATACGCATCCTGTAGCAATCGTATATCGGATGGTGATGTAAAATGTGTTAGCATCACAATAAAAGGTAAATCGGTGTGGGTTGCTAAACCAGCCGATTGGTACGAAGTGATCTGACCACGTTTTTAAACAAAAATGGTGATGTAGGAGATAAATAACAAGGGTTAATCACGCCCCCACAGAGCTGCACAAGGCAGTATGGACACTCGTGGGCACTATGGCGTGTTTCTACGCTAACTTTTTCCCCGTGTGCTTTGCCAAATAGCGAGTTTCTTTTTGTGTATGTTGATTTTTATTTATTTATTGGGGGGAGGGGGTGTGGTGTAACACACAGGCCAAGTTAGATCCTTTGCTTTTTATGAACTGTTCAGTTGTTGAGACCGTTTCCAAACGAACGTGTAATATTAGATAAAGGCTGCATTATTCTTGTTTAGATTGACTTGAATTTGGTACTGATCAGGTTTAAGGCTGTCCCTTATAGATGAATATTTGTCATTAGTTACCGGTTAGCTAGTTTTTGTATGTACATGCAGCTTTGACATGGGCATTCTTTGTATATTCTGTGTATACATTTTTACGCATTATATACTGTATAACACCAATCTGATCTAACAGGAAAATCATGTTCCCGATGTGTTAATTCAACTGCGCGGAAACTGGGGGTTTTGTTTTAGATATTTTAGATTAAATTTTTTGTGTGATTTTTATTTGCATGTGTGTTATGACTACAAGTCAGTCATTTCAGTTGCGTAATTTCAGCTTAGTGATTTTAGTCAAATGGGATGAGCACAAGCGCCTCTGGTAATTGAGTATGGTTCAGAGTCGTTGTAATACTCGGTACCGGTCTCCGGTAAATAAGAGGGGTAACGCAATTTTCACGTTATCGGTATTATTATTTGGAGAGTGGGCATGCAACTTTTTGCGATATGGTAATATATGAACTTTGACCTTTGTTTACTCCAAGTGTCTTCAGGGGTGGTGTGGTTTAAAAATTAAACGAGCTACAAATGTTTATTTAATATGTAACTTGATCAGTTTTTTCCCTTCTCCGTGATGTAATGCACGCTTTTATTCTTCCAATGACTGAGTCATGTTCATATTTTTTTTCTCATGCTTTACACGTGAGCACTTTGTATTACTGTTTTAGTGATCTGTCTTGTAGTATTGCATGAAAAATATGACTGCAAAGTTCATATGTGGAATATTTAGTGTGGAGGTAGTGACGTTGTTTTGGTTTGTTGAGACAAAGGCATGATGCAGTTACACTGAATTATTGCTAGAAAATGGACTGCTTCCAGTGAATTTCCTATTAGTATTGATGTTATTAGAATAATAAGTAATGAATGATGGCATAGTATCCTGCTGAAGTGAATTTGACAGAAAGAATTGGGGGATGGGGAGGTTGGTGCTGTCTGAGATGACATCGTATTTTCCAGACAGCCCCCGTCACCTGCTCTACACAATATGTACTCCTCACCTATTCAACAACCTGTAGATTTTCAATAAATACTGAATGGATCACGTGATACTGTGAATGTGGTTAAATGCTTTTACCTGGATCTTTTCAGTCCTAGTTGTGATGTATAACTCAAACTACATGTATTCATTTATTGCATATATCTACTCGCATGTCAGTTTGCACGATCATTCCCCACAGACATTTTTTTTTGTTCTTGGCTTATTGTGCAGGTCTGAGTTGTTCAGGGTCACCCTTGGATAATTTCATGTGACTTTTTTTTGTGTAGTTAGGTTCACCTGCAGCCTATTTCACAAAGAATTTAGAAGTACAATTCAGAGATCAGTGGTCATTGTCACATCTCAGCAGGCAGTGGGCAACAACATAATGTGTCCTCTGCATTTAACCCATATGTGACATCGTAACACAGCAGGGGGCAGCTAATTCAGCGTCCGGGGAGCAGTGCTTGGGGACGGTACCTTGCTCAGGGTACCTCAGTGGTGTCTTGCGGATCGGGGATCAGCAATCTTTCAATTATAAGTGTGCTTACCTATCCATTAAGCCACCACTGCCCCCAAAGCCAGGTAACTTGATGAGTTTAAGGGACCTCAGTTGAAAATGCTTAATTTTGGTACATTTTGAAAACGAACCCGAGTAGATCTACATTAATTTTTATGTTTTTTTGAAGCAGTAATAAATTCCATCTTTTTCACTTGTCACAAGGTTAAATGTCATCCGCATTCACACTTCCCTTTGCTTGCCACTAGGGGTGATCTGTGTCAGAATTTAATATTTTCCAGTTCAGCACCCATGGAACGCTTCTGAAAAGTTGGAAGAAGGTCTATAAAAACTTTTTGAGTAGTCAGCGTACTTTAGCGTATGTGGAGGCAGAGGACCAGTCCCACAACCACATCCCTGATAGCACATACACGTCTGCCCAACACGCATGTTACATCTAAATAATGTAATACTCGGTACGTTTGTTGATTGATACGATGTCTATGTGCGGCCAGTTTCTGATCTGCAGTCAACCCTCAGGTAATTTTTCCCATAAGGTGTTTAATACATGTAACACATTATGCAGTGTAAATTCATTGTGGGAACATGTTTGTGTGCTATACAAGGATGTCCCCATGTCTGGAGAATACAATTAGGAGTGATTCATTGTTTAGTAGTTCACCATTAAGATGTTTCTCTGTCTGCTACATTAGGTTAAATGGAATGTACCAGTCTTCGAGTCATTATTCATTAACACCTGCTTTAGTCTTAGCAATGAAACATATTAAAAGTAGATGCTAGCTGGTTTTTAATGTTTAATGCAGAATATTTCATTATCCCCAACTGGAAATGCAGCTTATGGGCAGAAAATGGCAGAGTCATGTCATGTTTTTGTCCACCAGGTGAATATTTGGAAACGGCCAGTGTCAGTAGTTGGGCATTAGCCCAAGTCATTGCTCTTTGCACCTTTATCACTATGAAAACTTTACTGTAGTGTGTGTTAACTTAGGATGCTTGGGTAAGCAGTGAGCTGGGACCTGGAGGAGTAAAACTTACTTGTAACGTCTCCAAGAAGTAAAGAAATGCACATTCCACCAAAAGTGGCTGGAAGACACATTTAGTACATGGTTGCAGCCTGTTGGTGGTCAACATGGAGAAGGATTTTGCAGCGTTTGTAAAACAGTATTTAAGCTAAGTTCAATGGGTGTCAATTCCAATAAATCTCCTACGCAGGGGATTGATCCAGGACCGATATCATGGTATTGGAAAATTTCTAAATATTGCAATGTGATTTTGTTGTTATTAATACTGGGGTATTTAAAAAAACAAA
>JAABNY020000043.1:18041095-18064292 GCA_015164015.2 Brevimyrus niger | reverse complement strand
ATCATGGTATTGGAAAATTTCTAAATATTGCAATGTGATTTTGTTGTTATTAATACTGGGGTATTTAAAAAAACAAAAAAGAAGTTAAATTTATCAAAACTCCATCTAGGAGTGACTTGTACAAAAGCTCTGAAGGTAAACTTTAAACTGATTTTTTAAACATGAAGTAGATCTTAAAAAAGGAATAATAATTAAAATAATATTTATTATTTTTACTCAGTTTTAGCAAAACCTAAACTCTCTGCACCATGTCTGTACCAAACTGAAGGTAAGAAAAAGCCTGATCTTATTCTAGCTGACCCTTAAAGTAATAATTGCACATGGGTTTTTGGTATTAATATCGCACATCTGCCAGCCCTATAATATACAGGCATTTTTCAAATTCGGTTCAAGATACCCGGCCTCGTGCTGTGATTCAGTATGTCATTCAGTGCCTGTCCCGGTTTTTACGCCAGTGAAAAACCAACAAGGGGGGCACAGGAGTACCCATGGTTACAGATATTGATCGTGTATGACATGAAAAATATTGAAAATGTCATTAAAAGGCATTAAATAGCATTAAATTAAAAACTTGATAATTGTCAACCATTTGCCACAATACGTCTTTTTTGCCTCTTATTTAGGTCTGTGGCACCAAAAACATTCTGCATTCTCTTGAGTGTGGAATTTGTTATATTAATGGTCTGTCTAAACTTACTGTGCTGTAATTACCTGTGGTTCCTTTTAAACAGAGAGATGTTTAACTTCATCAGATAAAATTGTAAAATTAATTTTTCTTTATAAAGATAAGACTTGGTACCAGTCGCCTTGCTTCAGTGTGTGTTGACATGCTTATCTTTTTACAAAGCCTCACCACAAAGAAATAGGTATCTTATTAGGATACTAACTTGGCTTATTTAATTAGGGCTGTGTAATGTGGCAAAAATCTCATATCACGGTACAAGTCATCTCATATCCCGATAATATCTCACGACTGCACCTCATATTTATGGATATTTTTTACAGATCAGTTACGGTAGGAATTGCCCAAAAAGGAGCATGGTCACAATTGAAACATTATCCACAAATAGACGGGAAGTGATACATAAAGTGTGCAAAACACTGACTTTGGGGATCAAAAGTTCTTGGGCGCGGTGCAGATCACCTAGTTTCAGTACAGACTTAGACTGCTCCCTAAGGTGTACAGAGCTGAACTGTGAGATGATTTTGGTTTTCACAATAAAGGCGGTGTCGTACTTCATGTAACAATTTCTACTTTGAAATCTAATTTCTCTTGAATTGTTAATGGGTTTGGATAATGCCAGCATTACACCTAACTTGGACACTGTCCACACTGTCCTACCTCTCCTGGAAGTTCCAGGAGTCTCCTCCATATTGGTAGCGGCTCCCTGACTCACATAAATAATAAATGTCCCAGAATTTTATTTTTTATTTTTTTTTTGTCGCAAGTCCACATGCACATGATGGAGAGTGTGTGTCTGTGTCGGGGAGACAGAGAGTGAGTGACAGGTGTAGTGACAGTAAGAGAGGTCTGCTTTGTATTAACCTAAACTGTTAACTGATGTCAGGTATACAGCATAGGCTACAAAGTTGAGTAGTGTTGAGTGTGTGTGTGTGTCAGTGATGTGGATTGATTCAGCATGTGTAAGTGTAATTTTTGCCTTAAAACAGCCTCACATGATGGCTTTCCTCCCAATACAATGCAGAACTGATTGTAAAGTTCAGTTGCAACAGAATGTAGATGGACAGCAGAATGCACAAAGGCCAGAATGCACATTTCTGTGCTTACTGTTAAAATATAAAATTTAAATTTAGAAGGATTGTCTGGTTTACTTGATTTAGGGAAACTGATGTAGTTTTGGTATATTTATTTGCTGTTACATGGCTTATCCTTGGTTTTAAATTTTAACAGGACAAATGGATATTGGATTTTTAAAAATCTTTTTAACAGGAATCTTCATTAAGAGAGCAATTCTCAATAAAGTATTCAGCTTTGTCTTTATTGTTAGCAAATGCACAAAACAACCTCAAGCTAGATGTAAAAGCTGATAGCTGATACCAAATAGTGCCATTTGGAAAATGGAAGATTGTTCCAACTCAATGGTTATTCATTTTAGTAATCAATAGATTGACTATCAAAATAGTAATTTGTTGCAGCCTCATTTGACCTAACAGAAGACACTGTTCATGTGAAATCTCTCCTGCTTTACAAATGGAGCAGTGGTGGCCTAATGGTTAGGGATGTGCACTTGTAATTGAAAGATTACTGGTTCAGATCCCCAACAAGCAAGGTACCACCCCGGATGATCAATTAGCTGCCCCCTGCTGTGTCATGCTGTCACTTATGGGTTAAATGCAGAGGACACATTCAGTGTTGTGCCTAGGGTGGTGTGTCAACAATGATCACTGATTACCCAATTCTAATTTTCTTAATTCTAATTCACTTCCTCCTATGATGTCTCGATCAACTGTTTGGCCTATGATGCAATTTTGAGCTTAAAGTTATGCCTAACTAATAATAAAAAGCATTAACAATATCAAACTAATACACACATGAAAAAGCACACACACAAAAACAATAACCATGAACTAATAATGAATGAGCACTCTACCTGTATCTAGGGGAGCTGATGGCATATTGAAAGTGTCAGGTGAGGAGGAGGGATGGAGGGTTTTTTGTTTGAAAAGGGGAGACGTAGCTTGATCCAAGTTTTAGCAGGTCTGATTTGTTTTGTCGTGTTCCGAGTTTTGCAGCTCGATTTTTCTCGACTGACCTGTTCGAGGTCCGAATTGTTAGAGTGGAGTGTGTTTAGACCCATACAAGTTTTAGCAGGAACAGTTGAGATTGACATTGACAAAATAACCTTTTCTGTATTCTTTTATGTTAATGGTCTTTCTAATGTGTTTGATACAGTGTTTATCTGGGAAGGTGTAGTTCTGTTTATGATCATGTTGAGTGTTTAGAGTTGGCTTTTCTTTTTAATGTTGGTTCGTTTAATAAGAATTGTCCAGATTAATCTCCATTTTGCTCCCTTAGTCATTTGATTTTTGTTGTGATTATTGTGTGTCACATTTTTATTTCTGGCAATTTATAATTTTTTAAATAATGCCAGCTTAATTATATCAGTTTCTTTCCTTTTATCAGATTAAATTCCTTTTGTAACCTAACCAACTTTGTGTGCAGTATGGGACTGCAAAATTGTTTATATATACATTTTTAACATCCGTAAAAACCAATCTCAATATATTCCTAACATTGCAATATGCAAACCAGCAGAGAAGAGGGATCTCTCACACCTCATTAAGATCCCAAGTGTGATTAGATTACGGTGCATGACTATAAACTTAGAAGCTTGTTTGGAATAGAAAACCTTGATGGTGTTGCTACTTATTCATTGCTCACTACTGGCTCAAGGGTGGAGTAGTGTGTACCTTGAAATTTAAGAAAAAAAGGCAAGGAAAAAACAATAGAATGACTGATCATTCCACTGTAACCTCAGGGTCAAATTGAGAACTTTTCATTGAGTGATTGTCTGTTAATTGTAAATGGGTTGTTTTACTTTATTTTTTGTTTACTAAACAGGCAAGCTGAGGCGCTGAAGGCTGACATGACAGGTATGTTCTGTAATTTTTAATAAAGTTTTATAGGTAATATACTTTATAGTATCAAGGGTTGGCCTAATCATTCCTTATTTGATCCTTTGCTTAAATTAAATTTTGAAGTAATATTTTCTATGGTTCTTTACTTAAGACAGTTTGAGGAGATGTATTCGGAGAGAAATAGACCCTCCTCTACTTAACTTTCAGACATACGAACAAAGAGGACTGTAAGTCCAAATTGTGTTCATTGGGCTCCCGTCTCCTGTCTGCCATATTTTATTTCTGCGCGCCAATTCCAACTAGTATGACTTCTGGCTGCTTCTCCCGCCGCGCAGCAGCGTAGCATGTGAACTCCCAGCATCCTAGGTCTTTGTACTTCCAAATACCCTTAAAATGATGTTGAATAAGGACTTAAGTTCACAAGTAGAGGAGCGTCTGTACTGCCTTTTGGAAAGGATAGTGGCAGCAGTATCGAAGATTGTACTTTCTGTTAAATATATACAACATACATGCATATATAAAGCATGAAAATATACATTGCATTGCACCAAAAATCTGTAGTATTAAAGAATTCCTGCTATACTCAGTCTGATGCACAGCCCCTGTTTTGCTCATTCACAACCTTTTTTTTCGTTTTGCACATTATGCAGGATTAAATAAAATGACACTCTTTCCACTTCATTTAGTGTGACATATTATATTTAAAACAAATATAATCAGCAGAATACAAGTCATCAATTGACCTGTTTCGAATCATTATTTGGTCCTTGCCTCTCATGTGTCGGTCACTTACTTTGATCCACAGGGGCATCGTGTTATAAATTGCGTTATATTATCAGTAATAACCTTATTGATAATTTTGTGTATTAAATATCTTAATTTAACAAGAGATTCCTACACCCTTCAGCATTGTGGGGCAGGCAGTTAAACTCTTATGGTCACTAAAAGCTTATTTGCTGCCGTTTCTCACAGGAGTAACACACTTCGCCAAGGAATAGATTTCACTTTCAGCATCATTAGAGCTCAGTAAGCTGTTGCTTGACTACATGTGATATTATAGTTAATGTTAGACAAATCAACTGGCAGTTATACATTTCAGTTGCTGTGCTCCCCAGTAAAGCACTAATGCTGAAAAGCCTTTGTCTAATCATTAACTGTTTTGAAGTGTTTAAACTTATCTAGTTGTTTGCTAAAATGTTGGCTACACATTTGGAAATTGTTGAAATTATGCATACCATCACTTCCATATTGAAAAATTGTTTTGGTTATATTGCAGAAGACTATGCTTTGTACTTGTTCTGTATGTTCCTCAGTACTTCTATTTTTTGTGTTCTTGGAACACTGTCAGTCAACACTTTTTACCCCGGTTTCTTCATTCCTTGTATGTGATTTTTTCCTTTCTCAGTTTTTATTCTTTTGTTTCTGATTTACGGCAGATTCGAAATTGGGTCCAGCCGACATTTGGACATCTCGACAGGCTCTGCAAGATGTATATCAGAAGATGCTGGTCACAGATCTGGAGTACGCTTTAGATAAAAAAGTGGAACAAGACCTGTAAGCTTTTTAGAAATATGATAAAGCAGAATTTGTCTTCCTTTCATGCATATAGTGATGTTACATTTGCACAGAGTTTTTTTAAACTAATAATAGTAGCTGATCAAAGCCTCTATATATATCATAAACCTTATCTATCACCATTTTTTGTGAGATACCATCTTATCTTCTGCAATATAATTCATACAGGCCACTCATCCATCAAGCAATCATTTTCCCCGATCTGTGCTGTTTTTGCAGGTGGAATCATGCCTTTAAGAATCAAATAACGACCCTACAAAGTCAAGCCAAGAACAGAGGCAACCCAAACCGGAGTGAAGTACAGGCCAACTTATCCCTGTTTCTCGAGGCAGCTAGTGGATTCTACACACAAGTAAGTCCGGAAACCCTGTACATCCTTAACTGTAATTGTTCATTGCTAACCTTGTGTAGCCTGTGCTTTTAAAAGCTGGTCATTCACAAGATACTTTTTCTTTGCAGCTATTACAGGAACTGTGCACTGTCTTCAACGTGGATTTACCCTGTCGGGTGAAGTCATCTCGACTTGGGATTATTAGCAATAAACAGAGCAACACCAGCGCCATTGTCAAACCCCAGCCAAGCTCTTGCTCCTACATCTGCCAGCATTGTCTTGTGCACCTTGGAGACATTGGTAAGGAAGTGACCACTCTGTTGAGGAAAATGAATGGCACAGCGAAGACTGTGAAATAGATGGATGCCTGTGTTGGTATTTTTTCCCAGAAGCTTTTTATTTGTCTTTCAAGCACGATATCGCAATCAAACCAGTCAGGCAGAGTCCTATTACAGACATGCAGCTCAACTTGTACCCTCAAATGGTAAGTGTGTAATTTTATTTTATTCATATACCCAAGCAATACTTCCCAGTTATTACCATTTTGTCAAGGCCGGATTGGGACTGACCAGTCAAATTGGTGGATGACTGTGGCTTACTTGAAAGCAAAGACCAGTTACTTGGAATTTAAGAATGCGGTGACGGAACCAGTCTAACCCACAATTCTGGACTTTTCTGGACTATCATGTGTCTATATCCCAGGCATAATAATTATCCTCTAGCAACAGGGTGTTGTAGCACCTGCCGCATTCATTTTTGGGCTTTGTGGTATCTTTCTAGAATTCACATTGTGTGAAAGGTGTGTTGGGTGTGGCTGTGAAATTTTCACATTGCATTTATGAAGGTAGAATGGTCACAAAACCCTGAGTCAGCTGAGGTTATAAGAAATCTGCTGTAAATCTCCCCTCATGGGAGATTGAATGATTAAGAGCTAATTGGGTGATTGGTGGGACATCATCTCTCTGGTATAGGATGGGACTGGTTGTGGACTGTTGCTATCTCATGAGAAGCATCCTAACCTCAAACTGTTTGCTCCGACTTTAGGGAAATTAAACCAATAAAAGCCAGAGGTGCAACAATGTAGTTGCAGTAAATGAGTAACATGGTTAATTTCAGTTCTGATTAATTCATTTCAATCTAATAAATTTAAACATGCAATAAAAGTCGGATATATTTTAAATAAAGAACACACTTCTGATATAACCGTACCAGGAAGAGCGCAGATGCATAGACTGACACCACTGAATTTACATGGTTAAAGTTGTATCCCTGTTACGCACAGTCTTGCCTGTCGTGTTTCTCCTCCCGTCATTCATGTATTCAGCCTGGCTCAGAGTTTGCTTCATGGTGGATTATAAAATGGCATAGGAGGTACGTTTCTGTCTTTTATTGGAACCGCAAAAATTCATTGCTCTCTTTGGCCTCGTTTCCACCGCCGTGGTGCTGGTGCCAGTCTCTTACCCAGTCCAGCACTAGTCAATACCGCCAACTTATTTGACAGACTCTATTAGATAATATATAATAACCAGCTCTTTTTGGCCAAGAATTATTTTGGGTAATTTTTCAACTCATTTTTTGTTACAGAAATCGAGATAGCTATTGCGAAAATGTCAAATATCAATGTTTTTCCCCCATCAAAATAGTTCAGTCAGTTCCAGCTACCTTTTTTGTGAGTTACAACCATTACATGTCTCTTTCCTTTAAGTTCTGTGTTGTGTATTTTTGTTCTTTACACATCACATACTCACATAGGTAATAAATTGTGTTTTGGGAGGTATCAGTTACTCTCATTCATGCAGCAATGTGTTGTAATTGATATGCTGTGAACTGTAAAGCTCTTGCAGATATTCTTTTTGGAAAGAATGATCCATGAAGCCTTGTGTTCTCTTGACATGTCCCAGATGTATTTGAGAGCGATGGATTTGCCGAGTTGGAGCATGATTGGTTTTCTGAGTATCTCAGAATTAAATTCCAAGTAATTTTATACAGCTTAATGTAAATTTCAGTCTCTTTTAAACCAGAAAATGAACAAACTAGATGAATCATGCATTGAGAAACACAGATTAGATATCTGAAACTTACTATGGGTTTAAAGAACTCGCACTGTAGTTTAAATAGTTTACTTAAAGCAGGGTTCTCCAGTTCCAGTCCTGGAGGGCCACAGTCAGACACAGTCGGCAGATTTCCCTGTTCAGACTAAACCTGGCAGATAGTTTAAGATGTTTGAGCTGGGAAGTCTGTACTGACTTCCGGGCCTCTCAGACCTGGTTTAGGGAACCCTGCCCTAAAGGGTTTTTGTCCTTTTGTCATATCTTTGCATTGCTTCACTTGGCCTCTAACCCCCTTCTATTTCACACAGGGCAGCCCTATAATCAGCTGGCTATACTGGCCTCCTCCAAAGGGGACCATTTGTCAACGATTTTCTACTACTGCAGGAGCATCGCGGTCAAATTCCCCTTTCCAGCTGCCTCAACCAACTTGCAGAAAGCCCTCTCTAAAGCCCTAGAAAGGTAGTATGGAGAGGTAACACTCGTTGCCCCATTTGTTTAAAGGTTTTACCCCAAGTGTTTATTAATTCGACCTTGCTCTACATCTCCGTCTAATCAAAGAACGTTCTGTCATAGGCATCATGATGTACTATTATGTCCCTCCTAACTTTGCACAAGTTTAAATGCATATGGATTTTTTGGCAATATTTTTCCTGTTTAATACTTCAGAATTCGATGATCAGTGTGATCATTGTTGACACAACACAGGACACAGTGCACAACAATGAAATGTGTCTTCTGCATTTAACTCGTGTATGACATCGTGACATAGCAGGGGGCAGCTAATTCAGCACCCGGGGAGCAGTGCTTGGGGACGGTACCTTGCTCAGGGTACCTCAGTGGTGCCTTGCTGGTCGGTAATATTTCAATTAGAAGTCCACTTCCCTAACCATTAAGACACCACTGCTCAGAGTAAGTCTAAAGAATTCCTGTCTGGTACGTGAATACTTTCCCACTGTCTGTTCGAATAACATCAGATTGCTGAATGACAGAATAAGTCCTGGAGTCTAATTGTACTTTTTTAACACCACAGTCCAAAGCCATAATCTGTTACTCTAGGCAGGAAATCAGAGTTCAGAAGTCAAAGGTCGATGTTGATTTGGATCTTCCTTTTAACTATCTGACTGACTGCCATACTCTAACAGTATTTATTTTAACAGGGTTATTACAACTTTCTTTTATATGTCCAAAACTTTTGAAAAACCATTGCTGAAGTGCATTACCTCAGTGAAGATCTTTTAGTGTCTGCCCATGTAGATGAAGCCTTGTTTGACACCTAATGAGAAATATGCCTTAAATGTGAACTCAGCTAGTGCATCTTATCTTGAGAAATCCATGCAGAGTTATCACTGAAATATTTGTGGATGATTTCATGTAAATATTGTGCATTTTTGGCTCACAGATGTGAAAAAGTATTGGGTACAAACTCGTAAGCCTAATCTGTAGTAACTGTGGAATAGCTACTGACATAAATCAAATGTGTAATCAATGGTAAACTACAGTGCACTAAGTTTTGCTTTGATCTGAAAATGTATTTGTATTAAATGTATAGGAATTGCCTATCATTGATGTCTTTCTGTTGCACTGAAATTTTAAAGTGACTCTTCCAAATACTGAAAATTAAATTTCTGGTAATTTGTCTCCCCCCACCATAGCCGCGATGAGGTGAAACCCAAATGGAGTGTTTCTGATTTCATCAAAGCCTTCATCAAATTTCATGGCCACATCTACTTGAGTAGGAGCCTCGAGAAGCTCGGTGGTCTGAGGGAGAGGCTGGAAGATCAATTTCAGGTTCTTCTTTTTCTTTTTTTCTCTAAATAATCATTTCTATGATCATGTTCATGTTGCATAGAAGTGTTTCTTCAGGGACCTCCAAACATTTTTCTGCTTCAAATAGGACCAATTTCAGAAACACTGGCATATAGGATGTGATAAAAAAAAAATACCACCATTTGCTGTTTGTACCTATTTAGAATATTTGCATAGTTTTAGAAATCATACTTTTTGTCCATCCATGCTAACTGAGAATTTCTGTTCATGCTCTTGGGCAAACAACTAGCAGTTCAGCTTTTGGTGGTCTTGTCTGCATATTTCCTTAATGGGTGACACTATATTTGACTGGGCACAAATAATGTATTGTGGTATTAGTTATGTATTAACAACAAACTTAGTTTAAGTTAGTCTTAGTTACATACTGATCTCATGTTAATTCATCATTGATGAATTGTGGCGCATCTTTTATCTCCAGCAGTTACAATGTTTCTTACCATATCTGTTAATTCTGTTACCCTTTATGAACTACTGAATGAACTGCTGAAAGCAAGTCATGAATAACACAAGTTAATTACTGATCTCATATCTTTGTCATTAATGATTTGTGACATAAGTAGTGATCTTAAGTAGCAACTATATTTGTTCATGATTTGTACTTCAGTAGTAACTGAGTTATTACCAGGTATTTGTGCCCCATCAAGTAAAGTCTTACCTCTTAATGTGTAATGTGATATGTTTTTGTCTTTTGATACCTTTTTAATTTTGGTGTCAGCATATGGATTAACACTCAGGAATGGCAGTCCATTATAAAAACAGCATGTCTCTCTGACCTGTTGGCATTCTTTTCTCATATCACCCAGAATGATGACACTATCTGTAAACTTAAAGCATTTGAGTAACCTTGAGAATTACAGTAACACTTGTTTTCCCCCTGATTGCTGTGATAGACGTTGATTCTTCAGAAAGCATTCAGCTCTCAGCAGCTCGTCCACATCACGGTCATTAATCTGTTTGGCCTGCATCACCTGAGGGACTATGGCAGTGAGGCAGATGAGCAGAACTTCAGCCCCGATGAAGAGATCAGCTGGGTGCAGCTCCTCGCACTCTTCAGTATGTACCGTTATCTACTTTTTAGAAGAACGTTCCTTTTTTGCTGTTGTTGAGTTATCGCCCTCTTTGTGCTTGAACTCTGAAGACTGCTTTCCCACCTCACCCGGTTCGTGACCGTGATGTATTTTAGGGCTGGATGATGTGCGATGATAATACCAACATCGCATTTTTAGGCAAACGCGATTCCTGCGTCACTAGTAAGAGTTTAAGAACAGGCTATTTTTTTCCAATTCTGAATGGACATTATAGCACATGGAGTTTGTTTTGCTAAAACATCCTTACTCTGTCATAGAAAGAGAACACTAGTTTTGCAATTTTACTTATTTCTTTCATAGATTATCTAATATGTTTAAAAATTAGCCTCAGGTAACTAGCCAGAAGCAGACAGGTTACCACAAGGCAAAGTAGGCTTATCAAAAAAAAAAAGGTATTAGCTTAGTTAAAATTTTTCTGAATTTTGTATAAGACCCAAAATGAACACCGTAAGCAGACTACTTGATTACTTTAAATGGCTAATTTAAACAGTATTTGTACAGGAATTATTCTGTCCCAAGCTTTTTGATCCATACAAGAGGTTGCTCACTTTAACCTTAATCACTGTATTTTGGCTTTGCTACTTCTGCATTTCAGAATTCAAAATTAATTCTAATGAAGTAAAATAATACCCGAGTATGAATATTTTTCTATGAGTTGGTACCTTTTGGTCATTAGTTCAAGCTAAATAGCCCAAGGGTCCACAGACATGTGGCGATGCCCTTAACCCCCAGCTCCATGACCACCGCTGCAGGTGGCTGCCATTCACTGCCAAGTTCGCACTCACCTACATGTGTGTCTGTGTCAGAGAGAGCAAGATGGGATAGGTGAGAACAGACTGTGCTGCTTGCTGTCATTTCATAATTAAAATTTATATTTGATTAAAGAGTTTTAGCTTAGTGTTTATCAGGTTGCTGAGTATTTTATAATGCTTGAATTTTGCATATATATACTTAATTGGTGGGACTGTGGCTTAGTGGCGGGAGCCGTTACATCTCCCCAGCTGTCGGATGTTCTCCATGTTGCATGGCTTTCCTCTGGCTCCTCGTTTAACTGCCGTTTTGCCTCTAATCGGGGGATCAGCAATCTGTAATCGCGGGAACCAGGCTGTACCGAGCCGTACTGCTGAGGCGCTAGTCGCAGTGCACTTCCTGTTTGCTTCAATTCTCCACTGCAGGAGGGTCGGCTCAGTAAAGGCGCTGCCGGGTTTGGAGAGTGACAGTGACATACAACCAAAGAGACGCTTCTTTACTGTTCACACGATGTACATCCTAATTTACTGTGTGTGTGCTAATTTCTGCTAGCAGATCTTTAGGAACTACCGTTATTTTAGCATCGAATGCTAGTGGAATTATTAGAAGCTTATGTAAATATGCATTACAAATTCATTCCGTTCAGCCATTCTTAAGTACTTTTTCCAAATAGTAGGAAATTTCAAGCTCTTATGAATGCATCATTGAATTGCAATGCTATCAATCTATGCATATCAACACAGATCTTTGTCTTCATGCATTTCAACCAGTCAGATGGTGGTGAGTGACACAACCAGTTTGGTTTAGTCATGCTTTAAGATCTGCTAGTAAGTAGGACTATGTCAGCACGGTTATGCATTGGATATAGCTTTCGTAATTTACAATGGAAAGCTGTTTCTTCAGTTTGACATGGGTACGGCACAGTTCTTGGTGGTAGTGGAAAAGCTCCATAAGTTGCCCATAGTATGTGCACATTACTGGCATCCCGTAAGTAAGTCTTGTGTATGGATGGACAGATGGACATCTAAGCTGTATTTTTGCTATGCATCCCTAAACTTGTTGATTCTTTTTCATATATAAATTTAACCTCAAATCATGTCCAGAATATTGGTAGTTACAGTGGCACCTCAGTTCTTGAACTCATTAGAACTCGAATTTCTTAAGTCGAACCAACCAGTTCGGGGAACTGAATCTCAGATCGGGGTTAACTAGGGCCTGTGGCTGGTTTCCGCACTCGTAATTAAATGGGCTGCTGTAATTAAAGTTTGATTAGCAAAGCTTTTCATAATCACACTCAAATGTGAATCTAGTCAGATTTGACCCAAATTTTTTTCAGAAGGAGTATTTTCTGGCTTTTGTGGATATAGTGTTTTGTTTGAGTTTAATTTATTTTAGATGTTGAATGAGAACATGTTAACCTATTCTGTGAAATGAATTACTTTGTCTTTCTGTATTTTTGTTACATTAAGCTAGTTCAGCTAGTAATTTCTACATTATTGGATGCAAAATAATTTCCTTATCAAAGTACATATTTGTATCCAGATAATGGGACAAGTTTTTTATACTCCAGTCCTATAGGTGGCAGTAAAGTATAAAATACACAATTTGAAGAAAACCTTGATACACAGTCAGAGACTTAGAAAGCAAATTGAGATTTCTTCAACAGTTGTATTCTAAGGTTAGGATAAGAAACCATGTGCTCTAGCTTAAAAATAATTTCTACAAAATAGTTAATCATTAATGGAAGATTTCACTGTGAAGTAAAACCTGGGGGATATGCTCTAGTTCAGTTATTCTCAACCCAGCAAGCTTCTGTGCTGATCCACGATCAGATTTCCCAGCCTCAATCCTAGAATTATCTTACGTAAACAGATCTTTGGTCTGCACATGCTTAGTGCAAAACTAGGGAACACTCAACCAATCCAGCAAGCTAAACCACAGATGCTTAAATAAAAATTCAGATTTGTGCTATAGGCATCGATTGTAAGGTGGTTTAGAATTATGGAAAGCCATGTTGAAAAATGATTTTATTTTTTTCTGTGACAAATATGCAGAGTGCATTGCGTGCTTAATCATAGCATTAATTTCAACTTATACTTCATATAGGGTCGCGACTCGGCTGGCATGGTAAAAATTGGGTCACAATACAAATAAGTTTGAGAACCACTGCCCTAGTTTTATAGGTTCAATGTTCAGGTAACACGGAGGTTTAAAAAGCACCGTGTTGGTGCCTTACACACATCACTCAGTCCTTCTGGTAATAATATCTGGCCGTCTTTGTTTTTAGCCTTTATTCCTGTTGTGTCATGAGTGTTCTTCCTAAAATTATTAAACTTATGAATGTAAATTCAAAATTCTTTGCCTGCAAAATGCTGAAGAATCATTCTGCATGTGCCTGCTGCTTCCCCCCCTAGTGTCCTTCCTGGGCGTCATGTGCAGCAGGGCCGTGCTGAATAAGAACAGCGTGGAGATTCTGGGCGAGTGCCCTCTCCCAGCTATCAAGGTGTCCCTGGATTGGCTCAAACTGCGACCTAGAGTGTTTAACGAGAGTCCTGTGGACAAGAAGCAGTAGTGAGTATTCTGTCCTTGTGTCACCTCTGAAGTCCTGTTACCTGTGTCACTCTCTCCATGCGTTTGTTTGCAAGCTTTTCAAATACTCTTTATTGTTTACTGTCCAGGTTGTGTTAATGTACTGCGTCTTTGGCCTGGAACTTAATTTCCCTCTATTGTACAAGAACATAAAGGTTATGTTTAGGAAAAGAATGCAATATGGCATTGGTTTCTGAATGACTTAAAATTCACCAAATATTATCCAGAAACTTTGAATTTGAAGTCCCCTTCTTGAGTGGATTCCATGCATTCTAGGCAATACTTGGTATTTCAAATATGTGATGATATTTTGGTAGGTGAATACAAGATTTAGTTTTTCTTTCTCGTTTTCACCAACATCTGTATTTCTCATTATACTACAGTATTTGGTCGTGGCTGGTTGCGATACTGAACAGTTTTCAGCCAAAGGAAGATGATGTCTCCTGTCCGTCAGGTATGTGTCAATATGTGTTGCTTTTGGTTAGTATATAGATTAAAGTATAAACATCTGGGAACTAATCATAATAAGCAGCCTTTACAGTCCTGTAATTAGTGCATAAAATATAGCTAATAACGGTTAATACCGGTAGATAACTGTAATTTACTGTAGTGTCTATGTAAAGAACACAAGGTTCCATCTTGTCAATGCTATTTGGAACAAACAGCTTGGTCATTGTTTTTTTTTTTTTGCATACATTTACCATGAAAAGGTGATGCATTTATGATAAATATAGATAAATAGTGTTCCCACTTCAGACTATTCTCGTTTAACCAAACTGCACTGAGTAAAGTATGTGGTTTGATAGCCATAAGCATGTTGTGCCTGTGGTTTGACAGTCATAAGCATGTTCTCCCTGCCCTTCCTTTAGTCTTACCGCTTCCAGAGGAGTTTGAGCTGCAGGGCTTCTTGGCTCTCAGGCCTGCTCTACGGTATGCAGTTTCTATTCACTTCATTTCTGCTTTTCTCATGTTTGCGTACAGAGTGCTGATGTGTATGTCTACCTTGGTCTTACGGCCTTTTTTCTCAATCTAGAGCCCTGGATTTTTCGAAAGGGCACCAATCCATCAATGGAGACAAAGGTCTGCCCAGCCGGGCTCGTCACCAGAGGCTTATCAACCTCGGCAAGTGGGTGGCAGACAACCAACCCGGGTAAAAAGGGGGCACTTTCCTGTGCCAGCTTAAAATCACATTGCTAAGAGAATGAGTCCTCAAAAAGTGTTCTCTGTATTGATGATCTAGACACCATCTTTGGTGCGTTTTATTATGTTCTCCAATAATAATAATAATAATAATGATAGGAAATTTAATATTCTTAGTAGCAGACCTGTGTGTTTTCCATATAGTTGCAGTTTCTGGTTTCATGTTTTTGAGAGTTTTTCGAGGTTGGAGGGTGTGTGTGGGCTTAGGGTTAGATCGGGTCGGCAGTGTTTTCCTGTCTGGTCATTGTTCCCAGACGGTCCACGTGTTTGTCCCTCCCTATTTACTGCCAGACAGTCCACGTGTTTGTCCCTCCCTACTTACTGCCAGACAGTCAACATTTTTTCTCCCTACTGGGAGCTGGGAGGGAGCAAAAATGTGGACTCTGTATGGGTCCCCGAGGACCACATTGGGAAGCACTGGGGTATGGAGTGTTGGGGTTGTCTGGGGAATACTTTCATTCCAGTAGCATTTTTTGGTCTCAAGAATAGGACTGGTCATCATGCAAAAAACACGTTTAGATTTATACCCTGCAAAGCTATTTTCTCTGGTTAAACCAAAATGACTAGTGAGCTGTAATGTATTAAATTCTGCCTGGCAGAATGTAGTTCTGTCACCTTCATCAACACATTGCTTGGGCTATTTTTGGGATATAGTGTCCACTATGGCCCTTGCTGAAAACAGGAATGGCTCCACAGTCAATTTTGGCTCATTGCTTTTCTGGTGAAAAGCCTCAAACGGACTAGGCCTGGTTTTGCTCTGACTTACTAGTGGAGAAATTTGGGCTACTTCAGATGGATCCGTCTTTTCTTTATGCTTAATAGTTTGTGCCGCGATTGTCTTTTCCCAACACTATTGAGTTTGTGGTTGGAATTTTAACATCTATCTCTTCTTCCTTTAGGTTGATCCAGTACCAAATCAATGACGGCTTGATCCTGTTTCTGACCGATGTCCCGGAAATGGTCATCCAGGAGCCGCAGGAGAAGGATGGTCCAGTGCTCCAGGAGTCTTCCAACAGCGAGCCGGTGTGTCATGAAGACGGCCCTGCGCTTAAGCCTGTTCTGTCCATGGGCAGGACCCCTGGTACAGAGTGCAGTGAAAGGCCCGTGGTGACCTTCAAAGAGAACATCAAGCCCAGGGACCCTAGCCGTGAGACGGCCCGCAATCACCACCAGAAGGAGGCGGTGAAGGAGCGAAGGGATTACGGCAAAGGCAACGGTACCCCGAACAAGAACGAGCAGAAGAAAGACAAGCGGAAGAACGAAGCAAAGAAAAACAACCATGAGAAGCCTTCAGATGCTGGGAAGCAGGTTGGGAGCCTGTCCTTCTATTCCAGCCTTTTGGTTCCTGCTGCTTTTACATTTTTCTTTATTTTCATTTTAGGCTCAGATGAGGTTAAGCTGTTTTACCTTTTATGGCACATAGGTGCTCAGACAGGACAGGAAATTGTTTTTGAGATATTATTATTATTATTATTATTATTATTCAAACATTGTTTGCTAACAGTCATTAACCCTATCCCTTTCACCTGTGTATTTGTAGGTAAAAAGCCAGCCAGAGATCACAAAGACACCAGTGTCCGAGTTCCGGAAGACTCCAGTAACGCAGACACAGACAACCACCTCCTCCCAATTCATTCCCATCCATCACCCTGGGGCATTCCCTCCTCTTCCCAGCAGACAAGGTACAACAGCTTGCTTTTGTCCGACTACTGGTTAATGGTAACAATCCTCCTCGCACTGTCCTTTCATAACTAGTGAGTCTGTTCCGAAATTCTGCCTCATTCCACATTCTGATAAATACTGAATCATAAGTGCCTCACTAGGCAAACCAAGATGCACCTTGTGATGAGCAACCATGTGTGATTCCCACTGAATTCCGCTGCTGATTCCACATGGGGTGGCGCAAATAATTCTGGGTCTAGGAAGGTTGTGCATCAAAGCCTATATCCAGATTCATGGTTTCATAGGTGTTTAAATAATTTTTTTAATTATTATTATTATTTTTTTTTTTTTTAAAAGTCCAGCCACAACTCATAGATCCCTGCTTTTATATGAATAATTTAACACTCAACACTTTACATTTGTAAAAAATTTGAATCAATGCTAAAGCAATTTCTGTGCATCGGTGCATGAGTACCGCTAATCATTGTTTTAAATAGTTCTTAAAATGTCATTGTTTTAAATATAATCACAGACTTGGCTCTTTTATCGCTACCCTCCATCCCCCCTCCCCCCCAAAATCATTGCAGGCTTCCCCCCTCCAGCCTACGTCATCCCCCCTCCTGTGGCGTTCTCCATGAGCCCGGGCTTCACCTTCTCCACCGGGGTGTCAGTCCCAGGCCCGTTCCTGCAGGCCACCTCCCACGCTCAGAGCAGCAGCCAGATGCCGGCCGGGAAGCCATCGCACATCCCCTACAGTCAGCAGCGGCCCTCCGGCCCGGGAGCTCTCAGCCAGAGCCCCCAGCAGCAGCAAGGCCAGCAGCCCCAGCCACAGCCCCAGGCACAGCAGCAGCAGTCGCCTACTAAACCCATATCAGCCCAGCAGGGCAAGAGCCCCCCTCACCATCCCACAGTGCAGCAGGTATATTTGCGGCTCAGCCCCAGCTGCCGGGCCATTCATGCCCTCTAGAGGGCCCCGAATCCCATCCATCCGTCTTTTTTCTTTTCTTTTATACATTGCTGAGACCAGATTTCCCTGTTTTCCCTCGTCTTTTTCAGCATATTATATTATATTGAATTCAGCAAAATATATACATTTCCAGCACTTGTCTCAGTCATCTTGTAGTAGTTTTCATCTTTTCATTTACACAACCTGTATGTCATCCCAAAGTGGTCAACAGGAGAAGGTGGGGGGGGACTGTAGGAGGGCCGGTTGCAGTTACAGAAACATAGTTTAGGTGCATTTTAACTCTTGTGGTTGCTGGCATATACCTTTACCTTTTTTATAATATACCCTTATATGTCTGTCTGTCCATTCTGAACCAGTACATCCAGGTTTCAGAGCCATCTGGGCAGCTGTGGAACCAGCACCAGCTGCAGCCGTCCTTCCGGAAGATGCAGATACCTGTCAAGCAGCCGTTCTTCATGCCAGCCCAGGACCCCCTGAAGCTCTTTGAGAATCCGCTGCAGCCAGTCCCCCTGCAGCCTCCGCAGCCCAGTAGTTTGGACAAGAAGATGGCGTTTACCGATCCTGTCAAGGATTTCTACTGGGAATCTGCCTACCGCATGACAGACAACCAGCCAATGATGAGCCATCAGGTGGCCGGCGATCGGCCAGTCAAACGCCAGGCAGGCGTCTTCTGCCCCGACCCGGACAGCGGATCCCGAATACCATCTTTTGAGGTATGACATTCTGGTATTAGACAGTTCGACCCCAATACATTTTCAAAAGGGGGCCCAAGGTGTTGAACCGCTTGTCGCAGGAGTCAAATGTTGCTGCCCTTCTGATAGGTATCCATTGTTGTTTTGCGAGAAAAGTCTTACCTTACCACTCAACTGATATGAACAGAAAATGTATACTAGCCAAAGGCTTAAATGAGGCATAAATCTCTCCCTGTTAATTCCTGTCCTCTATGTGCTTTGCAAGTAACTATTTTTTTGCCAAAGCAACTATTATCTTTCATCCCCTTCTCTTACCTTCTTCCTGCCTCCTCCTTTTCTTGGACAGCTGATTTTTTTGTTATTGTTGCAAATTATTTATACAGCGAACGCAGAGGCTGCATATGACAGGAGGCCAGTTACGATAAGACAGGGTTGGTGGAGTTTTGTCTAGCACTCCTTTAAGTGAATCACTTTACTTTAAATGGGTTTCCAGTAGTTTGAGTTAAATTTGTCACTAGAGTTAATCTCGTTTGTACTTTTGGAGGTACAGTCAGCGATGTGATATTTTGTCCCTGGTCTCACACATCAGCCATCTTGTTCCTCTCCTTCCCATTTGGAACATCCAAAGTATTTATGATGACTCAAATTTTAATAATCATTTTGTCCAAAGCATTACAATTAATGATGCACCAAGCAAAATTGTGCATCATAAATGAAATGAAATGAAAAGTGTGGCTAATACCAATAGCTGATTACTTTGAAAGCGTTGTTTAGGAGGTTCTGATTAAGTCATTTTAAAGGAACACTCCACCCAAATAAATTTTAAAAGTAAACACTTTATAAAAATGTATCGCTATCTATCTCCATAAACCCTGGTTTCAGGAGTGTGAAAAAAGGCATTTACTTATGAACAACTTGACAAAATAAACCTTAAACAGCGTAATAAGAAAGTATTTGTACCACAAACAGAAACCCATGTTTACACAACTATCAGTAAATGGTTTGCTGTTTTAAATGGACTTAAGTGGATTGTTGTCAGTGAGACAAATATAATCAGTGTGAACATATATAAAAATCAAGTCTCAGGTAACTAACTGCAAACTATTAATGAACATGTCATTCCTGAACACTAATAACAATGTCTAGTTGCATCTCATTTCTGATTTATTTATCACTGTTTATTTATTATTTTGCATCATCAAAAACGGTCAGTGATTCAGTATGAACGTTGTTCCCAGATTATGCCACATACTCTTCATCTGCAACAATTTATTATAAATTTAAGGCAAAACAGCTCAAAATTATTGCTGTATGGTAATTTATTTGCCAAGAAACTGCTGGGTCGCTACGATGCCAATTCCTACTGAGGAAAGGTTAGGACACTATTTACACTAATAGCTAGTTATTTCCCCCTTGGCTGAAATAACTTCAATGAGACGTTTCCTATTCCCATCTATCAGTGTCTGACATCGACTGGCAGAAAGTCTTCCCCACTCTCCAGTGCACTTCCACTTCAAATCACCCCACAGCATCTCAATAGGATTCAGATCCGGGCTTTGACTTGACCATTCCAGAACTCTCTACTTCTTTCTTGTAAGCCATTTCTTGGCAGATTTACTGGAATTATTTGGGTCATTTGCATGGTCCACCCCCACTTCAGCTTTAACTTCTGGACAGATGTTTTCACATTGTCCTCAAGCATCCCCTGATTTGATGAATTCATAGCGGATTCTATGATGGTGAGCTGGCCAGGTTCTGCTGCAGAAAGCAGCCCCAAACCATGACATTTCCACCCCCAAGGTTCTTTTGCTCAAAAGCTGTCTTTGGTTTACGCCAAACATGTCCTCTGTTACTGCATCCAAATATTTAAATTTAGATTCATCTGTTCGAAACGCATTGTTCCATATGTCCCAGTCTTTGTCTAGGTGGTCTCTGTCAAACTTCAGTCTTGCCCTGGTATTTTTTTGACAGCAAGGGTTTCCTCCTCACAGCTCCCATGTAAACCAAACTTGCACAGTCTCTTTCTGATGGTAGATGCTTGTACCTTGACATCAACTGTGACAAGAGCTACCTGTGTGACCTGTGATGATATTTCAGGATTTTTGGACACTTATTTCAGCATCTTGGGGTCTGTTCTTCGGCTGAACTTGCTAGGACAGCCTGCCCTGGCCATACTGGCAGTATTTTTAAATGTTCTCCACTTGTAAATTATTATCTAGACAGTGGAATGACTGATTCCAAACTGTCTTGAGATCTTTTTATATCTTTCCCAGACTCATCTGCATCTACATGCTTCTTTCTGAAGGTCTCACCATGGTGATCCCACTCATTTCAACAATCAAAAGCAAACCAAACTAAATGTTTGTGGGTTAAATAAGACAGGCTCCACCAAAAAGCTCTATCACAATGTTCTAATCATTTTCACTTTATGTGGTACACCTGAATTTAATTTTAGGAATTTTAAATAGAGATTCATGTGAGGGTATCCTAATTTTTTCCTCACTGGAAATAAGCATCTTGGTTAATTTAATGTAACTTAATGTATAAATTCCAAGCCAACCAACCTCAAGATGTCATCCTCTGCTAGGACATGACAGCGAAACACTTGCCTGAAAAATGTAACTTAAATTAAAACTAATCAGTAATCCAACAGTGTTAAACCTATACAGATCTTTAGAGTGGGGATCCATCTTGTAAATCAGTCTAACTGCATCTTGCAGTTTATGTTCCCTGTTTAAATGTGGTTTATCGCTCTCCTTTTTAGACACACACACACACACACACATACACTTTGCCTTAACCAATCACCTCTGCTTCATTCTTGGTGAGATTTGGCTCATTTAAACAGTTCCAGGTTTTCACCCCATACAGCGTGCCTGCAAAATTTGGAAAAGTTTGAACAAATAGTTTTTAAGTTATGTTGATTAGATCTGAGGTCTAAGCTGGCCGCCTCTTTACTGTCACTATGTGGCACTGTTATATTTCCAGTGGGATTAGTCTCATATCTGCACTCTGATCTGGCAAATAATTTTTGAGTTATCATCCTAGTGGGATCAACTGCAACTACCATTTTATTTTTGCGATTGCTTTGCACGGGGTGGTCCGTCCCAAAATTTGATAATTTCCAGTTTGTCACCCCCAGGCGAGATTTTTAAAGTGTGAACAGTGAACCAAAGGCTTCAACTTTAAAGCTTTTCCAGACATGCTTGATGAGTAGGCATTTGACATGATTTGGGCTAATGCTTTGATTCACTAAACATTTTGATAGACAGACAACAAAGTAACAGTCAGTTCTGGAGTTGTCAATCACCTACAAATGGTCTATTGGATAGTAGCTTGAACAGGATGTTGCAGGCCCCAGTATGCTTTGAAAACAGTACACACACACACACACAGATATTCCTAAATAAAATGTTTTAGAAAATGACATCAACGTTTATCCTTTGTTAAATCGGTAGGGCAACTTGGAAGTGGAAAATGTTTAGGCTGTGTGTCGGCTAATAGGAATGTGTGCACTTTACTATGTATACCTACAAATGGAGGGCAAAGGAGACAGTGGGAACACATGCATGCAAGCATGGGGATGCACACGCTTGTGAGTGGACTCCTACATGCAGGAACTGCATGCCGTGAGTGGTCTGTGATGGTTGATATGGTTTGAGTTTCAAGCATTTGAATATCCAACCCGTTTCAGGCATGATACTTACCAAAGTTTTGTTCCCCATCCCCCTGTCATCTGCACCCTAGTCACACCTACATTGTGCCTCAAGTTTGAAAAAGATCAGTGAAATACTTTGAGTTACTGTGGTCACAAGACCAAGTGTCTTCTACGGGTGCAGTTTCCTTCCTGCTTCACATTTGGAGCAATTTGTCAAAAAATAAAACCACTTGTACAGGATGTTTTTTATTCTTCTGAAGCATCAAATACTTTTTAACTTATCACATCCAGGAGATCAGATGTCATCGGTTTTCACCCAACCCATTGGTGATGCTAAGCAGTGTTGCCTAAATCTTTGGGCAAACTGGCTCAAAATTTAAGCAGGTCCAGTTTGGCTCCCATCTAAGACCTCTGCAAAGTTTGAAAAAACCTAAAAAGTTTTTGACGGATCTATCGTCTTGGTAATGTCCAGTATCAAAACTGCTCTTTTTGCTATCACCATGAGGCTCTGTTTCAATTTTGGGGCAATCGATATTTCATTTGTTTAAAAAATATCCAACAAACAGTTTTTGAGTTATTTTAACAAGCAAAGCTTCTACGATGGTGCCAGGCTTGTGCCAACCATATGTATTCCCAGCAGTCCAAGGGAATGCATCCATCTATCCATCCATCCATTTTCTGTATCTTATCCAGGGTAGGGTTGATGGGTGGCAGTCTAAGCCGTGTGCCCCTGCCTTCGACTGCCATCCGATCTACACTGCACCTGACTCTCTCGGCGCCCCCTGCAGGTGGTGGGCCCACAGGAGGGATATACGTGGTTTACCATTTTGGAAATAGCAATATAAATTGAATGTTAAATAATAACAATTGACTAACATATGAGAACCAAGACCAAAATTTACAAATACAAACAACAAATTCATCGATACTAGACAGGCTAAGAAAACCAACCAAAACACGGACTTGGGGGGAACTATTTTCATTTATCTCGCCATGTAGAAACAAATGATTCAACCAGGGAAAGGTTATGAATGAGCCATTCCGAGAGACAGGAGGAGCTGACTCGAGCTGAGGAGGAGTGTGTGTGTGTTAGGGGTGCAACGGTATTACTAACCGAACCGAAATATTGTGATACACCAACCACGATACGTATCGCGAAACTCTCGTGGCGTACCGCGGTACTCTCACGCCCCCTGCTGCCCATTGT